>CM056719.1:54968799-55663799 GCA_029844215.1 Przewalskia tangutica | reverse complement strand
TTTGATTTCACATACTTGGTACTGTTATCGACCTCTGGGCCGGTGCGTTATCCGCAGTAAAGGTACACCGCTTGTTGATCCTCGCCTTAGGGTCACAGTTCACTTTTGGGAAGCTCCGTTTCTCGGAGGCTTATCGATGGTATAGTCCCTGCCGTTGTAGGTATTTTCATTCGTGGTATGGCGGCCCCGTCCGCCATTGTTGTCGTATCATTCGTAGAGTGCGTAAATCTTTGTGGGTAGAATTTGTAAGAGGGATGTAACTGTTCGGTTTTGAAGTTTTTATATATATATGCCGAAAGGCAAGTTTTTCTCAGATAACTGTTTCACATTTCATATTTTATCATGTCTTGTTTTATGTTCCGCTGATTACTCTGATGTATGGCTACTTGGGTGCCCGGGGTAAGGCACCAGTCACGGGCCCGGGTTCGGGTCGTGACAATAGCTTTATGGGAAGTTAGTTATAACGACTTTATGAAGTTAAAATAAGAGACTTTACTTATAAACGACTTGACTTTGGAAAAAGAGAAGTAACCTGATTTAAGTATGGGTTACTTGTTTTGAAAAGAGTAATTTACGGGGTTTTAAAAGTATACTTGATATTGTCTTAAAACTATAAAGCACTTGGTTTAAAAAAGTAATGAGTACTTGATTTTAAAAGTCTTGTAAGGATTTTCTTAAAGGTGTAGTAATTTGGTTTGAAAAGAAAATGTGTTTGATACTACGAGTGATAGTATCGTGTGGCTTTTACGTAAAAAGAGGTCTTTTTGAAAGAATGAAAGTATGTAGTATTTTGGGGTTGAAACCCGGATTGTTGACATAAAATAAAAGTACCTTAAACTTGCCTATGCTTGTGGTGATAGCTTTGTTGTGGTGCAAGTGTTTGATTTTGTGCTACCGTGTCTCTCGATGGAGGGCCGGCTATTTGATTGATTGTTGGACATACTGACGCGTTGGATGGTCCACGGGTATGCGTCCACTTTGAGTATTATCTAGTTATTTCTTTTGGACATACTGACACGATGGGTGGCCCACGAGTATGCGTCCACTTTGAGTATTATCTTATTATTTCCTTTGGACATACCGACACAATGGGTGGCCCACGGGTATGCGTCCAGTAGGATGGTTTCATGGCCATTCTTATACCGAGGTAAGATGCCGGGGCATGCAGTCATTGCGAGGGGTTAAATCCCCGGGTTATGTTATTAGTCCATGAACCGCTAATCCATGAAGCTTGCCGCGGTGACGAACAATCACGGGCTTAATTTGTACATGTGGTTACAGGCACACTTTAGATACTTGTCCTGGTCATTTCTCGTGTATCGGCAGGCTCTGGTAGATAGCTTAAGATACTTGCCACGATCATATCTCGTGAGACGGTAGGCTATTGTACGCTAGCTTTAGATACTTGCCTCGGCCAGTTGTGTGGCTGGTTTGGATCTAGTAGTTGGCTTCCGTACCTTGCCCGTGAAGTTTTATGACTAGCCTTCAGATCTGGTAGTTGGCTACTCTACATGGCCCGATCGGTTTGATGATGCAGACATGGTCTAGTGTTCAGGTTCACATATGGGTGTTGGTTTACATCATGTACTGCCGGCAGTGAGGAATGAGTTCCACGGGCATGATTGATATTATGGGCGTGAGACCCATAGTTATGTGTGAGTGATTATTTTGGGGATATGCGTCCCCTTACTTGACATAACTGTTTACTTATTGCGAAATGGTTTTATAAAATGATGAAATGTGATTTCATTATGATTTTCAGTTTCACATACTTGGTACTGTTATCGACCTCGCCCGGGCTGCGTTCATGCGCAGTAGAGTACACCGATTATTGATCCTCGTTCATAGGATCGCGATTCGGCGTTTGGGAAGCTCCGTTTCTCGGAGGCTTATCTTTTAGTATAGTCACATCGTAGGTACTTGTACATTGAGGGTATGGCGGCCCCGTCCCGTCATAGTTGTTGTTACATTCTTAAGTGCAGTAATCTTTGTTGTGGCGGGGTTTGTAAAGGATTATCGTTGGTTATATTGTATATACATGAAGGTGACCGTTTTGGTTAACCTGTTTACTTATCTTGTATCTTGTTTCCTGTTTAAGTTTTTATTTCCGCTGATTTTCTCTGATATTGTATCACTAGGGTGCCCGGGGTAAGGCACCAGTCGCGGGCCCGAGGTCGGGTCGTGATAACCCGCCCGTAGTATCATTAAGCAATCCTACTCCTGGGACTATCATTAGACTGTATCCGCCCGCATAGGTCGTATAGACCCGCATGAGGTATTCCTCGCATCATGGGTAGCAAATCCACGGAATATGCAAATGCCACAAACTCGGGGAATGACCCCGTAATGCACAATATATCACTAGCACAACCGGCTATCATACATAGCATAAGCACTACCGGCTTATCACACCTAACATAGAAAGTTAAGAAATCCCCTAACTTCTTATTAGCCTTGTTCATATACACTCTCATTTTAGTTTACTTAAGACACTAACATGTCATTATAAAAATCCGGGAATTTAACCCAAAGTATTACATACTTCTACTCTTTTAAAATGACTTTTTTCATATAAAACTTCCAAGATACTAATAACCGTAGTATCAAGTCACATCTATTTTTCAAGACAAGTCACAATACCTTTTTGAAATACATTTATAGGTTTCTAAATCAAGTGACTTCTTCCTTTTAAAACCTTAAGCAATTGATGCCTTTAAATCAATTTGCCTTCCATTATTTCAAGTCATTTATCATACTTACATTGCTTAGAGTAAACCACTCTTTTAACTTTCCATAAAGCTATTATAACCGACTTCCCATAAAGCCGTTATACTAGCTTTATACTTTTAGACACTTACATTCTTTTCATAACCAAGAGACTTATACTTTCGAAAACCAAGTATCGTATACTTTCAAAATGCTTCAAGTCTCTTATCTTGTAATCAAGTTTCTATACATTTTCAAGTCAAGAAAATATTTGTTTACCCTATTAGAATAAACCATTCTTTCTTTTCTTTCCATAAAGTTATTTACCAACTTTATACTTTTGAAACCAAGGCATGTCTATCCTTTAAAACAAGTCAAGGATATCAAATGAAACTAAATTCATTTAAATCTCGTACGTCTACCGTACTATACATTTACAACTACTCATGCTCAAGAGATAGGAAAGTTCCACATACCTCTTCGGTTTAATCCTCTTGCTAAGTCCAATATGTCGTGCGTAGTATGTCAACCTATAATGACCATAATACGTCTATTAACTTCTGACTTCAAACGTAGAATATTCCAAGTGCAAAGTCACTAAATTCTACGGAAAATCGGACAACACTTCCTTTGTTTCTACATACTTTTCCACTTTTTTCAAGGTCCGAAAATAAATAACCAAATGCCACATTTAAGGACCAACAATTTAACAATACGAAGGGGATTACACGCCTTAACAGGACGTGTAAAATTCTTCCCCACAATTAAATATCAAACTAATCCAACATAGTATGTCACTTCGGCAATTTGAGGCATAATTACACAAAGTCTTCTTTCCAATTCATTTTTAATCCAAGTTTCTTAGCATAACATGTTATAAAGTCGCAATCGATTATAACAACTATAATCTTCAAGTAGATAACATGCGACGATTCTAGTCATCGACCAAATTGTATTTCAATTTCAAATGGCTCAACATGTCATTTCGGATTTGAGCTTCTAAATTTCCATAACACTTATCAATCTTCATAACACATATCACATGATCATTTCTAACTTATCATAACATGGAATCATTAATTACAATAGTGAGACGAAGATTATTACCTCATTTAGCCCAAATATGATCCAAGATTACAAGTCGATCTTTAGCAACTTTAGCTCCTCTTTTTGACGTTCCAATCCACTCCAAGCAACCCTTAAAAGCTTATGAAGAACTCATCTTCAAGCTCCAACTTCAAAGTTGAAGAACTCCTTAATTTTCCGCCTTGCGACTAATACGAAAACGCCACTTTTCCGGGATCTTTCTATTGAGATACCCTTACAATACTCTTAGGAACCTTGGTTTAAAGTATGGGGATTATTGGACAATATTTGAATTTTTTTCTCTTGGAACCCTCATGAAGCCGAGAGCTCTCTCTCATGATCATCCAATTTTTCTTGAAAATTTAGCTAAGTGTAGAGCCTTGTCTTGCTAGTAGTACATATATATAACATAATGGAGGGTCAAGATTAGTACATATGGATGGCTAGGATGCATTTCACTAGGATCAAGCCCAAGTGGCCCTTGGACTTTAGTCAACAATGTCAAGCTTAAGTCTTTGCAAGACTTCATCATCCTAACATTGGTCAAAAGACCATTTTACCCATGTATATTTCGTCCAAGACCAAGCAAGGGGGGGGGGGGGGTGACACGTGTTGCCCTCCTGTTCGTCGCAAAATTCCGTTTTCCGACATTTCCATTATTCCGATAAATTTTTACTCGTCTAAAATCTTAACACTTTTGAGTTCTTACGTACGTTCTTATAAATATATCCTGGAATTCCGTGGTGTAACATTCTTCCCCCCATAGAATTGGGAGTCAAACTTAAAGATAGCGGCATAGTCTCCTTACAACCCCTACATACTAATAATGCCACACGTGGCCACATAACAATACTCATACTAAAATATCAACCTGAACCCCATGTGTCAACGTCGGTTATCTGCATAAAGCTTCTGCTGACTCTGAGCTTACTAATAATCTTTCCTGGATAAGCTTCACCTTATCCACAGCCTGCTGAATCAAGTCTGGACCAAATAACTGAACCTCACATACGTCGAACCAACCAACCGGCGATCTACACTTTCTTACATATAAGGCCTCATACAGGGCCATCCGAATACTGGAAGGGTATCTGTTATCGTACGTAACTCAACAAGAGGCAAATAATTCTCCCAGCTAACTCTGAAATCAATAACATTGGCCCACAACCTATCCTTAAGTGCCTGGATAGTACGCTCTGCCTGCCCGTCGGTCTGAGGGTGTAATGCAACACTGAGACTCACCTGTGTCCCTAATCCCTTCTGAAAAACCTCCAGAAGTTATCCGTAACCGAGCTCATCTGTCTGACATCATAAAAGTAGGAACCCCGTGCAGTCTCATAATCTCACTGCTATATAAGCTAGCATAATCCTTAGTCAAGTAAGTGGTCCTAACCGGGAAAAAAAACACGGCTGGTTCGTCAGTCTGTTTACTATGACCCCCAGGGAGTCGCACTTCCTCTGAGTACGATGCCACCCTGTAACAAGATCCATATAAATCACCTCCCATATCTAAGTCAGGATCTAAATTTCCTGTAATAGCCCACTGAGCTCCTGGTGTTCAACCTTGACCTGCTACCAATTCAGACATTTAAGCAACAACTCTGCTACGTCCCTCATCATGCCATCTTAACAATACATACATCTGAGGTCACGACACAACTTAGTCGACCCCGAACAATTAGAGCAATAAGCACTGCGTGCCTCCCATAAAACCTGCTGACAAGTCCTGCAGCACCGGGTACACCCAATCTATCCTCATATCACAACACCTCATCCGGTGCTACTCAAACATGCTCTCCTCTTCTCGGAGAGCCGTATCTCAGTACCGTATCATAACTGGATCCTCATACTGTCGCCTCTTTACCTCCTCAACGACGGAAGACTCGGCAACCTCTCGGATCTAAGCTTCGTTAACCTTGGAAACAAACAATCGAATCCCTCGGCTCGGTAGCTGATGAATTTCATGGACCACGTCCTGTCTATCTGGCTGCCCACATGGCAGACTACCCATAGATCCACGTCTAAGAGCATCTGTAACCATCTCGGCTTTCCCCGGGTGGTATAAGATATCAATATCACAATCCTTGAGTAACTCTAACCACCGTTTACGTGAAATTCAGCCTGCATGCGAAGATATCCCGAAGGCTCTTGTGGTCTGCATAAATATCTACATGAAGTCTATATAAGTCATGCCTCCTGTTACACCCCGTAAGCCCAGGACATGTATAAGAGAATGTACACAAGGAATCAAGACTTGGAAATTAGTACGAAAAGAAGAATTGTTTTTCCGACGGGAAATCTTCCGGACGTCGGAAAGGAAAAAGGTTCGTTGTTGAGAATTGAATTCTCAAAATGCATTATTTAAAAAGTATGGAACTCTTAACCTTATGGAAATTTATTTTTACGGATTTGGTCACGTGAGGCCCACCCGAGGAATTTTACATTTTTGTGGGGCCCACGAGGGTTACAGAATTTTATGGACGAATGAGAGGGCGACACGTGGCACCCCCACATGGTCTTGGTCGAAATGTTGCAAGGGTAAAATGGTCATTTGACCTATGTAGATGATAAGTCTTGCAAGCTTGATATATTTGACCAAGTCAACTTGTCCACATAGGCTTAATCCAAGTGAAATTCATCCTAGCCTCACATTTGTTGATATCTAAGCCCTCCATTGTGTTTTATAAGGTTACTACTAGTGCAAGACTAGCTCATTTATGTCACGACCCGTTCCGGGGCCCGTTACTGGTGCCTTACCCGGACTCCCAAGTAGTCATACATCAGAGTAATCAGCGGAACATAAAAACAATACCTGAAACAAAATGTGAAATGAGACACATTTTACCTGAGAGAAAATCGCCTTACGGCATATATATATATATAATTACAAAGTTGAACAGTTTAATCCTTACAACCCCGCCTTGGCAATTACTACAGACCTCTAAGATTTATCTGACAACTATGACGGGACGGGGCCGCCATACCACGAATGTACAAGAACCTACTGACTCGTGGTAACATACAAAAGATAAGCCTCAAGGAACGGAGCTTCCAATCTGTGAAATGTGATCCTAAACGGGGATCGGCGGTAGATGTACCTCTACTGCGGCATGACGCGGCCGAAGGAGGTCGATAACAGTACTAAGTATGTGAAATCAGAACGTAAATGAAATCATAATAGTCTATATAAAGTAGGAGACATGTATGATAACCAAACTACAGTACACACATATAACAGTTATATCAAGTCAGGGACTCACACCCTCCAAGTCATTACTCAAATATAAATATTGGGTCTCACGCCCACATCAATCATGCGTGGAATACCTTCCATCGGCGGTATATGATATGATAACACGAAGTACACACGAACACCAAGTCCTACACGATGCAAAGCCGTACTAACAATACTATACAACCAAACCACGAAGGCGACACGGCAAGTACGAAGCCGACTACGGATACCGGCGTGTCACGTGGTGGCCGGGCAATCTGAGGGCTAACTACCGGTACCAAGGCGTGTCATGAGACTTCGTCACTACTGAGCGGGGCAAGTGCGAGGGCTAACTACGGTACCAAGGCCGAATCACCACGAGGCGGGGCAAATCTGGCGACCACCGATACCAAGGCGAACGGTAAAACCTCGTGGAGAGCTAGTCGATGGAATAACAATCCTAATGGAACCATACCGTGGGCCACCCATCGTGTCGATGAGTCCAAGAGGATACAACAAAAATAACACTATCAGCGAGGCGTGCGGTGGAATTCTCCGTCACTGTGCGCGTCAAGCAAGTTCTCAACAAGTCAAGGCCTCTGCAGAGACGGTAGTATAGAAACACAATTCTTGCACAACAAAGGCTATCACAACAAGCATAGGCAAGTTTCACAACAACAAGCATAGGCAAGTTATACACAACTCAAGGTACTTTCATTTTATGTCAAAGTCCGGGTTTTAACCCTAAAGTACTACGTACGTTAAATTCTTTTTAAAGATCCATTTCTTTTACAAAGGTCACCCGATACCCATAGTATAAAAATAGAGTGACTTACATTGTTAAGTAAACCAAAACGCTTTCCTTTGTAAAATCAAGTAACAACATTATTTTCCAAACGTTCAAGTTTGCCTAATTTCAAATGCTCAAGTTTCTCATTTTCGAAAAGGTTTCGTAGTTCATAGTTTTAATCCTTTAACAGATAATTCTCTTTTAAACAATTTGAGAAACATATGCCTTATAGGTGAGTAGGTTATTCTTGTTTATAATCAATCTTATTAAGCAGCCATGATCTAGGAAATGTAATATCATTTTGTCTCATCTTAGTTTCTATGCAGATGGAGGTTTCTACTGGTTTTAATAATACTTCATTATTCAATACATTTTCCTTTATTAACGCTGCAGTGGTTTGTCGATACTCATTCTGATTTCCGAAATCAGTAAAACATTATTCCTTTTAAAAACCAAGTACTCATTACTCACGAATGAGGTTTCACACAAAATTCATAGTAATTCATTTAAGTCAAGTCTCTTATCTTTTAAGATCAAGTCTCTTAACTTCTAAAAATCAGTAAACCATTCTCTTTATCTCTCTTAAGACGTTATACCTATCTTCCCATAAAGCTAGTATAACTCTTATGTTTTCAAAACCAAGTATTACTCTTCTTTCAAAAAGGTTTCTTAATTCTTTTGAAATACTTCAAGATTCTTATTATTCAGGCTTAAGTCAAAAGACATTGCCGTAAACTACGTTCAGTTAACACACGTACGTCTACCGTACTATATATATATTCTTTAAAATATTTCCAGATTCTTATTATTCAGGCTTGAGTCAAAAGACATTGCCACACGTACGTCTACCGTACTATATATATATATTCTTTAAAATATCATGCTCAAGAGGATAGGAAGAATCACATACCTCGCGACGATTATCGACTATAAGCAAAACGCTCCACGGCTATAACCCGGCTAGCCTTGTCCACCTCCCAAGTAGTACATGCTACTCGCAGAACATTCAACCAAGAAAGGTTATAAGTCTACTGTAAATACGGTCCTATGTAAGTACAGTTTAATCTTCTACTTATTCTCTTCTGATGTGATTTCAGTTCAATTCGTTTCCGTAATATCCTTCTATTACAGTTCATGTCACGACAGAACCGGGCCGTGGATCGTGCCTACCGGCACCTAGTGATACAACATCGAGAAAATCAGCGGAAATAATAAAAAAACCTTAAACATGAAATGAGAGACATGATAGATAAGCAGGCCAACCAAGCATTTGCCTTGGTATATATATACATAAAAACCGACAGCTTATCCTTTTACAAAACCCTTCCCACAACAGTGCTCTGACGTCTAAGATTTTACAACAACAATGACGGGACGGGGCTCGCCATACCACGAATGTACAAGAGACTACAACTCAGGAAACCTACCAAAGATAAGCCTCAGAAGGAACGAGCTTTCAACACGCCAAATGTGATCCTAAGAGCGAGGACCCACGAACGATGTACCTCTACTGCGGCGTGAACGCGGCCCCAAGGAGGTCGATAACATGTGTACCAAGTATGTGAAAGCGTAAAATCAGTAAATGAAATCATAGCGATCTATATAAAGCGAGAGACATGTATGATAACCAAACTACGATGATCTGACATATAAACAAATATATTAAGTCGTGGACTCACGCTCCAAATCATCACTCGTGCGTGGAATTCCTTCCACCGCGGCGATTCATGATATGATATCAACACGACAACAATCCAAATGGGAGCATACCCGCGCTACGATCGTGTCGGTATGTCCAAGGAAACAATAAGACAAAGATTCCAAATGGAAACATACCCGTGCGCTACGCATCGTGTCGGAGATGCCCAAAGGGAAACAATAAAGCAAAGATTCCAAATGGATACATACCCGTGCGCCACGATCGTGTCGTGATGCCCAAGGAAACAATAAAGCAAAGATTCCAAATGGAAACATACCCGCTACGCATCGTCGTGTCGCGATGCCCAAAGGGAAACAATAAAGCAAAGATCAAAATGGAAGCATACCCGCGGCTACGATCGTGTCGATATGTCCAAAGCGGTTAGCAAAAGTAACACAATCAACAGGAACGTACCCGTGGAATTTCTCCGTCACTGCCGGCACGTCCAAGTAAGTTCTCAACAAGTCAACCAACCCTCCATCGAGAGACACGGTAGTATAGAAACACAATTCTTGCACAACAATGGCTATCACGACAAGCATAGGCAAGTTTCACAACGACAAGCATAGGCAGGTTTCACAACAACAAGCATAGGCAGGTTTCACAACAACTCGAAGTACTTTCATTTTATGCCAAGGTCCGGGTTTTAACCCTAAAGTACTACGTACGTTAAATTCCTTTTAAGAGATTCATTATTTTTATAAAAGTCACCCGATACCCGTAGTATAAAATAGAGTGACTTACAACTTTTAAGTAAACCAAAACAACTCCCATACTTTCCTTTTTAAAACCAAATTAAGGCAACACTATGCCTTTCTTTTCCCTAAAGTTCCAATTTGCCTAATTTCATTTACACAAGTCTCTTTTTAGGAAAGTTTCATAGTTCAATGTCTTAATCTCTTTTAAAACAATTTAGTAACATATTCCATAGGCGAGTAGGTTATTCTTGTTCATAATCAACCTTATTAAGCAGCCATGATCTAGAAAATGTAATATCATTTTGTCTCATCTTAGCTTCTATGCAGATGGAGGTTTCTACTGGTTTCAATAATACTTAATTATTCAATACATTTTCCTTTATTAACTGCGGTGGTTTGTCGATACACATTCGATTTCAAATCAGTAAAACATTATTCCTTTCAAAAACCAAGTACTCATTACTCACGAATGAGGTTTCACACATCTTACAACATTCAAATCAATTCAATTAAGTTAAGTCTCTTATCTTATAAGATCAAGTCTCTTAACTTCTAAGATCAAATAGCCATTCTTTTATCTCATTTAGACGTTATACCTAACTTCCCATAAAGCTAGTATAACTCTTAAGTTCTCTAAACCAAGTATTACTCTTTCGAAAAGGGTTTCTTAATGAAAGACTTCAAGTTCTTTATTATCACACATCAAGTCGCTTATAAGTCAAATCGCTTACCTTTTAACAATCACAAAGCTTTTTCTTATCTACATAAAGTCATTTATAACAACTTCCCATAAAGCCGTTATAACCCTTTATGTTTTAAATCAATCAAATACTTTTAACACGTACGCGTCTACCGTACTACATAGTTATACACATATCATGCTAGAAAGATAGGAAGAGGTTCACATACCTCGCGGCAGTCCGGTAATAGCAAAACGCTCCAAGTACTTCAAACCGTCGGCTACTCCTAAGCCACGTAGATCGCACCACGTAGTACTTCAACCTATAAGGCCACAGCGCTTATTAACACCTAGATCTCATCGTTCCATATTCTCTGAAAATTCGCAGCACCTCCCCACAGCGTAAATCTCTCCTCTATCGAGGCCGGCTTGCCAACCGGGGGTTTGCACGTCTAACGGACGTGTACAATTCTACTCACAAGAATACTACACAAGCTTCATGTCTGATCTATGTAATTACGATTCATTCACTTCTTAAAATTCAGCTTAAGTCGCAAGACATTGCGTAAGTATTATTCAGCTTAAGTCAAAAGACATTGCCGATAACTACGTTCGATTCTATATATAGTATACTTCAACTATATATTCCTACAATATGTAATTTCCAATTACAATAAGGTCAAGATAATTACCTCGATAAGCCCATAATTATCCGAGTTTAAATGTCGATCCTGGTCAACGTTTAGCTCCAACTCCGTGCGCTCCAACCCGCTCCAAACCACCCTTCTACTTAATACTCCAACTAACTATGGAGATTTTCCTTAGGGTTTCGGTTTTGTGACTGAAGGGAAGTATAATAGTATTTTCTGGGCTTTTCGTATAAGTATAACCTTAGAATACTACAAGGTATACGGCTAAGGTAATTTGGGCATTATAACAATACTTGGAGAGTATTTCTACACCACAAAGGGGTATTATCTGAAAGCAACTAGGCAGGGGGTGTACACCCTCTACTACCCCACTAGGGGGTACTCTCGGCCAAGTGGGGGGAGAGGGGCTCTCGGCCTGAGGCCTCACAAAAGGGGAGGACGAGAACCATAAGCAAGGGAGGGGGAGGAAAGCTTTCAAGACTTAGAGCTATTGAGGATGAAGAAGTCTTCAAACTTAGGGGGTATTTATAGGTCAAGCCAAGGCCAACCAATGGCCAAGATTATGCCAAGTGCATAGCAAGTGTAGTGGTCAAGATCATGCCAAGTGCACCTTATCCATCTACCATAAAAATATCCTACCAACTACTTGACAAAACCCACCCAAGTCGTCCACTTTCCCGCCACCAATGAGAGGGTGCCAAGTGGCGCCCTGTTGTTGGTCCAAAATGTTTCGTCTCTCGGAAAAATCCGCAAAAATTAGAAATGACATAGCCGGAATTTTCCCTACGAAACGTGAAAACGTTTCGTCAAAAACTCTAAACGGGTGTTGTGAACAAAATAATTTTCGCCAAGCCACTTTGCCTACTCAAGGCTTTAAACTTTTATACGTGCGCCTTCACGCATACATACTCGGAAATACGGTATAACATTCTCCTCGCCAGAAACATTCGTCCCGAATGTTCCTTCTAAGCCTCAAACCAACCGTGCGCCGGTATAGTCTTCACTGCTATACCTACCAGAACAATCCTGCCACACCTGGCCACAGAAAACACCTGCGCAAATACTCACATCTAAGCCCACGAGGAAACGCCTAACATCACCACGCCCCGATACCACTTTTGTCACTTTGTCGCGAGCCTTGCTCGACGACCCAACAAATGGTACGGCCGCTGCGATCCCCGAGGTGTCGTGACACTCGAACTCTTACCACATTTCCGACATCGCCGATATCAAAACTCGGCGCTAATATCTCTAACCTGGTAATCATTAAGTGGGAACACTGATGGATCTCGATACTTTCCGATCATAACAATACGAAGACGGACGTCGCCTCCTAAGTCGGACGGCAAAGCTAACATATAGGCAACCTGGCCTATTCTTCACATGAACTCAAAAGGCCCAAAGTAACTCGGGCTAAGTTCCTCTGTTATACCAAAACTCGCCACACTAACCGATCTACCGGAACAAGCTCAACCAACTATCCGAACCTTGCCAACATCGAACCAATCGACCAAAGAACTTACACTTCCGCACCTACAAGGCTTAAAAATGCTACATCCGAACCCTGAATTGGTAGCTTAAACGTTCCCTCCACAGGAGACTACAATACCCACAACTACCCCTGAAATCCACACACCGCCCGGCGGCGAACGCGGTCGAGACTCACCGAGTTCTTAACCATGCTGGTAAAACTTCGAAACAAAACATCTGAAACCGGGCTCCATGCGCCATAAGGTGAAGGTAGGCACCCCGCGGCGCTTACAATCTTTACGGTACAACAACATCGCCGAGTGAACGGTCCGATCAAGAACACGATGGGCTGCCCTCATCGGCCCGACTACTGGTCGAACGCCTCCACGAACTCGTACGCTGGTTCACTGAACTTGGGCCCAACACCTCGTGACCCACCCGGCGGACCACCACAACCGACCCGCAACAAGCGGTCGCGGGTTGACGCGCACGGCCTCAACCCGACCACTCGCGTAAACCACTTGCTCCCGATCCGAACAACTTTTCTAATCACGCGTTACGAAAACCTAGCGGTCTTCTTAGCTCAACTACCCTCTTTCAATCCACACTACTCGGGGACTTATCACACAATATATCTCACGTGCACTAAGCACTCCGATAAGGATTAAACATAACACTACACCCTTTACTCGAGCTGGCCTTACCTCTAAGGTCTCTACGTATAAAACTCTAAGGCTCACACCTTCTCTATCCCCCAAAATCTTACTCGGTTAACCCACCATGATTTCTAATCACAACTAACACACTGCTATCAGAACATAGCACTTAAGGTATACTCACCTTATCACACATACTGATCTCTAGAGGGTTAAGGATATCTCCATATCTACTGCTTCACTCCCCTTAGTCGTTCTAATCAAACCTGCCCCGTAGGGCGCATAGCTAAGGAAGGTGACGAACTACCCACCGATCCTGAAGGCTAAGTCCTCCTACTAGGACATTCTCTCGACATCAGACCCTGACGGCCGTAGGTACAATAAGTACCAACTAAAAGACGACATTCCCCGGGATGACGTCTGTCACACTGTGAACCGGAAACCCTGGAGTTCTGACCAACTCCTGCATACCCCGAACGTCCTGATATCCGTGGAAGACCACTCTGCACTGGCGGAGGTGCATATCAAATCTGCTGGTGAGGCGACTCGCCTCGAAAGTTACCAAAGGACCTTGCCGCTCGCCCTCTTCGTCGCCCGTTAACCCGTCGATCTATACGCTTCTCGGCCTGCTGCGCATAAGCCCGTACACAGGCCATGCTCAAGCCCAACTGAAGAATTACTCTTGCACAACCCTCTCTTAGGTAGTCATCAAGACTCGCGGTACATCGGTATACTCTCTGGTAGCCAAATCCATAGCTAGTAGCAGGGTCGCCTCTTGGCAATCTATATTCACTGTTCTCGGTCGTGAAACTGAAGGTTCAAATATCATGGCGCGGTAAGGCTGCGCCCGTGCTAAACTTCTGTGGGGCTAGTGACGAGGCGTAACTCCGAATGAATTACCACTCCGGATGCAGATTGGGCTGTGCCCACGTAACCTCAGATTTACTCGCAGCTCGCCGCTTGCCTCCTGGGCCCGGGTTGCCCTACGCGGAGGCATAACGATAAGGGAAATAATTTCGTCAGAGGGTCCAACTTACAACACAGCTCTAAGGCACGATCTCAGAGTGAGAAGAATAGAAACCAATCCTAAATGTCCTGCAGCCTCCTGATTATAGATGTGGTGCACAACACATCGATAATCAAGACTCTACTAGACACTGCCTCAGACACTTTCAGAGGACTAATCGCTCGATACCACTTTTGTCACGACCGAACCGGGCCGTGATCGTGCCTACCGGGCACCCTAGTGATACAACATCAGAGAAAATCAGCGGAAATAAAAAAAAACCTTAAACATGAAATGAGAGACATGATAGATAAACAGGCCAACCAAAACAGTTGCCTTCAGTATATATATACATAAAAACGAGCGATTATCCTTTTTACAAAACCCTTCCCAGCAATTACTATGACGCCTATGATTTTTACAACAATGACGGGACAGGGCCGCCATACCCCGAATGTACAAGAGACTACAACTTAGGAAACTACCAAAGATAAGCCTCGAAGGAACGGAGCTTTCAACACGAAATGTGATCCTAAGAGCGAGGACCCACGAACGATGTACCTCTACTGCGGCGTGAACGGCCCGAAGGAGGTCGATACAAGTACAGTATGTGAAATCGTAAAATCAGTAAATGAAATCATAGCGATCTATATAAAGCGGGAGACATGTATGATAACCAAACTACGATATCTGACATATAAACAATATATTAAGTCGGGGACTCACGCCTCCAAATCATCACTCGTGCGTGGAATTCCTTCCTCACCGGCGTGATCATGATATGATATCAACACGACAACAATCCAATGGGAGCATACCCGTGCGCTACGCGTCGTGTCGGTATGTCCAAAGGGAAACAATAAGACAAAGATTCCAAATGGAAACATACGTGCGCTACGATCGTGTCGGTATGCCCAAAGGGAAACAATAAAGCAAAGATTCCAAATGGATACATACCCGCGCGCTACGCATCGTGTCGGTATGCCCAAAGAAACAATAAAGCGGCATTCCAAATGGAAACATACGTGCGCTACGCATCGTGTCGATATGCCCAAGGAAACAATAAAGCAAAGATCAAAATGGAAGCATACCCGCGCGCTACGATCGTGTCGGTATGTCCAGCGGTTAGCAAAAGTAACACAATCAGCGAACGCATGCGTGGAATTTCTCCGCCACCGCAGACGCGTCAAGTAAGTTCTCAACAAGTCAACCAACCCTCCATCGAGAGGCACGGTAGTATAGAAACACAATTCTTGCACAACAATGGCTATCACGACAAGCATAGGCAAGTTTCACAACGACAAGCATAGGCAGGTTTCACAACAACAAGCATAGGCAGGTTTCACAACAACTCGAAGTACTTTCATTTTATGCCAAGGTCCGGGTTTTAACCCTAAAGTACTACGTACGTTAAATTCCTTTTAGAGATTCATTCTTTTTATAAAAGTCACCCGATACCCGTAGTATAAAATAGAGTGACTTACAACTTTTAAGTAAACCAAAACAACTCCCATACTTTCCTTTTTAAAACCAAATTAAGGCAACACTATGCCTTTCTTTTCCCTAAAGTTCCAATTTGCCTAATTTCATTTACACAAGTCTCTTTTTAGGAAAGTTTCATAGTTCAATGTCTTAATCTCTTTTAAAACAATTTAGTAACATATGCCATAAAGTAGTAGGTTATTCTTGTTCATAATCAACCTTATTAAGCAGCCATGATCTAGAAAATGTAATATCATTTTGTCTCATCTTAGCTTCTATGCAGATGGAGGTTTCTACTGGTTTCAATAATACTTAATTATTCAATACATTTTCCTTTATTAACGCTGCAGTGGTTTGTCGATACACATTCTGATTTCCGAAATCAGTAAAAACATTATTCCTTTCAAAAACCAAGTACTCATTACTCACGAATGAGGTTTCACACATCTTACAACATTCAAATCAATTCAATTAAGTTAAGTCTCTTATCTTATAAGATCAAGTCTCTTAACTTCTAAGATCAAATAGCCATTCTTTTTATCTCATTTAGACGTTATACCTAACTTCCCATAAAGCTAGTATAACTCTTAAGTTCTCTAAACCAAGTATTACTCTTCTTTCGAAAAGGGTTTCTTAATGAAAGACTTCAAGTTCTTTATTATCACACATCAAGTCAGTTATAAGTCAAATCAGTTACCTTTTAACAATCACAAAGCTTTTCTTATCTACATAAAGTCGTTATAACCAACTTCCCATAAAGCCGTTATAACCCTTTATGTTTTAAATCAATCAAATACTTTTAACACGTACGCGTCTACCGCACTACATAGTTATACACATATCATGCTAGAAAGATAGGAAGAGGTTCACATACCTCGCGACGAGTCGACTAATAGCAAAACGCTCAAGTACTTCAAACCGTCATTACTCCTTAAGCCACGTAGATCGCATCACACGTAGTACTTCAACCTATAAGGCCACAAGGCACTTATTAACACCTAGATCTCATCGCTCCATATTCTACGTAAAATTCGGCAAAGACCTCCCCGCAACAGCGTAAATCTCCTCTATCGAGGCGCTACCAAGCCAACGGGGGTTTGCACGCCTAACCGGGCGTGTACAATTCTACTCACGATACTACACAAGCCTCATGTCTGATCTATGTAATTACGATTCGATTCACTTCTTAAAATTCAGGCTTAAGTCGCAAGGCCTTGCCGTAAGTATTATTCTGGCTAAAGTCACACGACATTGCCGATAACTACGTTCGATTCATATATAGTATACTTCAACTATATATTCCTACAATATGTAATTTCCAATTACAATAGAAGGTCAAGATAATTACCTCGATAAGCCCATAATTATCCGAGTTTAAATGTCGATCTGGTCAACGTTTAGCTCGACTCCGTGCGCTCAACCCGCTCCAAACCACCCTTAGAAGTTCTAACCAACTTCTACTTAATACTCCAACTAACTATGGAGATTTTCCTTAGGGTTTCGGTTTTGTGGTGAAGGAAGTATAATAGTTTTTTCGGGCTTTTAGATAAGTATAACCTTAGAATACTACAAGGTATACGGCTAAGGTAATTTGGGCATTATAACAATACTTGGAGAGTATTTCTACACCACAAAGGGGGGTATTATACGAAAGCAACTAGGCTAGGGGGGGTGTACACCCCTCGGCCTACCCCACTAGGGGTACTCGGCCAAGAGGGGAGAGGGCTCTCGCCACAAGGCCTCACAAAGGGGGAGGACGAGAACCATAAGGAAGGGCGGGGGAGGAAAGCTTTCAAGACTTAGAGATTTTTAGGATGAAGAAGTCTTCAAACTTAGGGGGTATTTATAGGTCAAGCCAAGGCCAACCAATGGCCAAGATTATGCCAAGTGCATAGCAAGTGTAGGGTCAAGATCATGCCAAGTGCACCTTATCCATCTACCATAAAAATATCCTACCAACTACTTGACAAAACCCACCCAAGTCGTCCACTTTCCCGCTGATGAGAGGTGCCAAGTGGCGCCCTCTTGTTGGTCCAAAATGTTTCGTCTCTCGGAAAAATCCGCAAAAATTAGAAATGACATAGCCGAATTTTCCCTACGAAAGTCGTGGAAAACGCGTTTAAAAAACGACTCTAAACGGGTGTTGTGAACAAAATAATTTTTGGCCAAGCCACTTTGCCTACTCAAGGCTTTAAACTTTTATACGTACGCCTTCACGTACATACTCTGGAAATACGGGGTATAACAGTTCAACTCTCTTCTATGAATCTTATATTTATTTCTATACAACTACAGTATGTAATTTCCAATTACAATAGAAGGATAGGATTATTTACCTCGGTAAGCCCAAAATTATCCAAGTATATATGTCGATCCTGAGCGACGTTTAGCTCCTACTGCAGGCGCCCAACCCGCTCCAAACAACCCTTAGAAGTTCTACGCAACTTCTACTTAACACTTCAACCGACTATGAAGGTTTTCCTTAGGTTTCGTTTAGTGGCTAAATGAAGTATAATAGTATTTTGCTCTACGTAGAGGTAACTTTGGAAAGTACTACAAGGTATTTGGGCTAAAGTATTTTGGCATTATAACAATACTTGGAGAGTATTTCTATACCACAAATGGGGTATTATACGAAACCACTAGGCAAGGGGTAGATTCTCGGCCAAGGCTTCCGAGGGGACCTTGGACCAACACAACACTTAAGGGGGAGAGGGTTTTTAGACTTGGAGAATGATTTTTGGATGAAGAAGTTCATCAACTAAGGGGGGTATTTATAGGTCAAGCAATGGCCAACCAATGGCCAAGATCAATCCAAGTGTAAGGCAAGTGTAGGGCTAGGATTTAACCATGTGTACCTTATCCATCTACCACACCAACTATCACAAATATCCTACCTAACCACAAGCCCAAGTCGTCCAACTTGCCGCCCCAATCTCACGTCCAATGTGAGGGTGACACATGTCACCCTCCCGTTGGTCCAAAATATTTCGTTTCTCGGAAAAATCCGCAAAAATTATAAATGACATAGACGTATTTTTTCCTTCGCAAGTCTTGTAAAACGTTTCGTCGAAAAACGACTATTTTCGGTACTTGTGCCCAAATTTTTGGTCCTAGCCTAACTTTAAGGCTCAAACTTTTCTACGTACGTCCTCACGTACATACTCTGGAAATACGGGGTATAACAATTTAACACTTAGAAAAATTGAGAAAGTTTGTGTGTGCCCATATTGCTCTCGGGTTTGCTAAGAAGAAAGGAGAAAATTTTGTGATTTTGATCCATTAGCCACAAGACTTAAACCCAATGTCCCTAAGAGTGTTGTAAGGATATCTCAATAGAAAGATTTCGGAAAAGCGGCGTTTTCGTATTAGTCGCAAGGCGGAAACTTATGAAGTTCTTCAACTTTGAAGTTGGAACTTGAAGATGTATTCTTCATAGGCCTCTAAGGAGTGCTTGGAGCGGATTGGAACTTAAGGAAAGGAGCTAAGAATTGCTAAGGCGCGACTTTGATTCTTGGAAATTTTAAGGGCTTATAAAGGTATAATCTTGTCGTTTTAGCAATTAAGGTTTACTTATTGTTGTAGCTATGGTTATTAGCAAGCATGAGTTATATATTACGAAGTTGATTATTCGTTTAAGTCGTCGCATAGTGTGTAAGAAGGAAATTGTAGTTGTTGAAATGGTTTATAACTATATAACATGTTAGACCTTAGAACTTGGAATTGGAAAAGGATTGGAAAAGACTTTGAATTGTTAGTATGTAGTTGGCCGAGAAGGGCTTGGAGTTTTAAACTACTTGGTATGAATTGTGGGGCGGAATTTTACACGTATTGTAAGGCGTGTAATCCCCTTTGTTTG
The DNA here is from genome assembly GCA_029844215.1 of Przewalskia tangutica. Taxonomy (NCBI): domain Eukaryota; kingdom Viridiplantae; phylum Streptophyta; class Magnoliopsida; order Solanales; family Solanaceae; genus Przewalskia; species Przewalskia tangutica. The sequence continues at coordinate 55,643,804 of CM056719.1, read as the reverse complement.
GTTGTTGTTTTGAGCCTTAAATGTGGCGTGTTGGTTATTGTATTCGACCTTGAAAAAGGTGGCAAAGTGAGTAGAAACAAAGGAAGTGCTGCCCGATTTTCCGTAGAATTAGAGACCGTATACTTAGTATTATTCTACGGTAGAGACTAGAAGTTGATAGTCTTGTTGTGACCATTATAGGTTGACACTTCTACGTACGGCGATTCGAAGCAGCTTGTGGATTTAGCCGAAAAGGTATGTGAACTATCTCCTCTTCTAGCATGATTCCTTAAGAGAAAGAAAGTATTTCCTACTCCTTAAATGATCCATTCCTTGGTTGTATTTGGATTGCCTAAAATAGAATTTGTTCTATGTATTTCCTTGATTGTACTTTGATGTTTAAATTGTAAGTTGTATAATCCATTTTCCTTAGTGAAGTTTGGATTCTTAAAAGTGAAAGTACTTTACTTAAGGTACATAGAGTCTTGAAAAGGAAGTGGTTTCCAAATCTTTTGGCTAGTGCCTTAGTTCCAAAACCTAAAGGTCATTATAATGACTTTAGGGGAGTCAAATGAGTGATTTACTTATTTGATTTAAAAGAGGAGAAATGACATGATTTAAGAGAAGAAACTTGTTTTCTATATATTAAGAGACTTGAAGAAATTTTGAAAGTTAAGAACTTGTTTTGCAAGTATGTGATAATTGGTTTTTAAAGTATAAGTCTCTTGGTTATAAAAAGGAATGGATATGTCTAAAACCATAAAGGGTTTTTAAAGTATAAGTCTCTTGGTTATAAAAAGGAATGAATATGTCTAAAACCATAAAGTATAAGTCTCTTGGTTATAATTCTCATATAACGGCTTTATGGGAAGTTGGTTATAACGGCTTTATGGAAGGTTAAGAAAGTTGTCTATTTTTGATTAATGGGCATAAGTTGCCTAGATTGTGAAAATTTGAAGTTACTTGATTTCAAACTTTGAAATGAGGTTTCCAAAAGTGTAGTAACTTACTTTGAAAAATAGACATGCCTTGATACTACGGGTGTTAGTATCTTGGAGTTTTTCATAAAAAGGAGTCTTTTGAAAAGAATGTACGTACGTAGTACTTTGGCTTGTTAAATGAGAATTATTCTATTTGGTGCCCTGATAAGTACTTGGCTTGTTAAATGAGAATTATTCTATTTGTGCCCTGATAAGTACTTGGCTTGTTAAATGAGAATTATTCTATTTGTGCCCTGATAAGTACCTGGCTTGTTAAATGAGAATTATTCTATTTGGTGCCCTGATAAGTACTTGGCTTGTTAAATGAGAATTATTCTATTTGTGCCCTGATAAGTACTTGGCTTGTTAAATGAGGATTATTCTATTTGGTTCCCTGATAAGTACTTGGCTTGTTAAATGAGAATTATTCTATTTGTGCCCTGATAAGTACTTTGGCTTGTTAAATGAGAATTATTCTATTTGGTGCCCTGATAAGTACTTTGGCTTGTTAAATGAGAATTATTCTATGTGTGCCCTGATAAGTACTTTGGCTTGTTAAATGAGAATTATTCTATTTGTGCCCTGATAAGTACTTTGTCTTGTTAAATGAGAATTATTCTATTTGTGCCCTGATAAGTACTTTGACTTGGTTAATTGAGAATTAGCCTATGTGTGCTGGTGATAACCTTTGAGTGCAAGTATTATGTTTTATTATGTTGCCGCGACTCTCGGTTGGAGGGTCGGCTGTCTGGTTGTAAGTTATTTGGACGTACCGACAGTGATGTAGGATTCCACGGGTATGCTTCTGTTATTTGTAGTACTTGGGTTAAAATTCCCGAATTTTTATAAAAGACATGGTAGTTCTTATGTCTTGTTTGATGGTCGGTCGAGATAGGGTAAGAGTATAAGTGAGGGGTAAACCCCCAAGACGCTGTACCACCTTCTCCAGGGTAAGAGTATAAGTGGGGGGTAAACCCCCAAGACGTTGTACCACCTGCTTTATGTGTTGTTTGACGACCGGTTGAGATAGGGTAAGAGTATAAATGAGGGGCAAGCCCCAAGACGTTATACCACCTTCTCCAGGGTAAGAGTATAAGTGAGGGGTAAACCCCCAAGATGCTATACCACCTGCTTTACCACCTTCTCCAGGGTAAGAGTATAAGTGAGGGGTAAATCCCCAAGACGCTATACCACCGGTGGGACTTGGTGTTCATGTATGCCTATTGGTGTTATGTTGTATCATGGACTGCCGGCAGTGAGGAAGGATTCCACGGGCATGATTGATATTATGGGCGTGAGACCCATGGTTATGTTTTTAGTAATGACTTTGAGGGCGGGTGTTCCTGACTTGATATGACTGTTTATGTATTGTGTACTGTAATTTGATTATCATACATGTCTCCTGTTTTGTTAGACTGTTATGATTTTGTTACAGTATTTTCAGTTCACATACTTGGTACATTCTTCGTACTGACCTCCTTGAAGTGCGTTCATCTGCCGAGTTTAGGTCTGCTGTTTGGTGATCGGCAGTGTAGGATCTGCTCGTAGTTTTGGATAGCTCCTTACATTCGGGAGTTTATCCTTTTGGTAGAAGTTCTTTCAGTATAGGCTTTTGTACAGTTATGGGTACGGCGGGGCCTTGTCCCGTCATAATTCAGTTTAACTCTTAGAGGTCTGTATTCATATGTGGGATTGGACTCATGTACGGTGTAGTGTCTTTTGTTTGTGTATATATGGCAGCCTTGTCGGCTTTGCCTGCGTACATTGGTTAAAAAGAAAAAAAGATGAGGTGTTATTTAATTTCGCGCATTTACTTGTGTTGTTAAGGTAGAAGGGTGCCCGGGTAGGCACCATCCACGCCCGAGGTTGGGCGTGACAAATTGGTATCGAAGCGATCGGTCCTCGGAATGTCTACGACCGTGTCTAGTAAGTCTTGATTATCGGTGTGTTGCGCCACACCCATAAACAGGAGGCTACAGGACATTTAGGAGTTGGTTTCTATTCTTCTCACTCTAGATCGTGCCATAGTGTGTTAGTAAGATAATTCCTCTCGACGTATTGTTGTGTTCTGATTATGCCTCGAGGAGGGCAACAGCCGCCCAGAAGGGCAAAGGAGTAGCAGGAGCTACTAGTCAGACTCAGAGAGTTGATAGGGCTTATGCCCAGGGTATACCGGATGTTGTTCCGCAGTCGGCGAGTTATTCTGCGCCAGGTTTTGAGGCCCCAGCACGAGCCTCGGTTTCGATTAAGGGAAGACTTTAGGGTCATGAAGGAAGCCATTATGTTATTGACCAAGATAGCGATTACTCTGATTTCATCAATGGAGGTTATTCAGCCCGATCTGAGATAGGTGTACAGAGGGTAGAGGGCCAGCGCGGAGATCTGCGTAAGAGGGCTAGACCGGTTGGTTATCCCAGTGAGTTTTTGGACGAGCTGCCTCAGCAGCGAGTGAGATATTCGTCCCAGCCTACCCAGTACATACCCCCGCAGTTCACAGGTGGGATTTTGGACCCCACAAGGTATTTAGGAGCCGGTCCAAGCTCCAGGGGTCGAGGTTCTCAGAGGAGCAGAGGATTTTCTCGGTCGAGGCCACCTATTCCTCAGTGTATCAGATGTGGTAAGCGTCATTCGGGGAAATGCCGTTATGGCACAGGTGTTTGTTTTTATTGTGGCCGTCCGCCATATCTTTGAGTATGTCCTTTTAGAAAGAGCACTGGTGAAGTGGCTCAGCCTATGAGGCCGGTAGTTGGTTCCCTTTCCTCCACAGCTGTGCGTTCCCCAGGGCAGGGTGTTCAGATGTTAGCCAGCCGTGGTAGAGGTCAGGGTGGAGTTTATAGTTCTGGCGGTCCTTCGAACCGCAGAGATGACGTGACTACGGGGCAGGATCAGGAGGCGACATCGCACGGGGTTACAGGTATATCTCGATTCTTTTGAATCATACGTGCATTGTTAGAGTCAGATTTTGCCCTAGCGTATATGTTTTCCCTTTATTGCAAGAGTTGTAAAGTGATAGTACCCCAGAGGTAGGGATACTTTGATTAGTAAAGTGAGAAGTTAAGTGTGACGATGAGTCGGGTTATGGACTCATTTCGGGTCAACCGATAGTATGGAATGGGGTGATGTCAGTTAGAAATGGTCCCGCTATGTGATAGGGCCACGAGGGTACTAGGCCCAAGTCTAGTTGATCGTTGTACGAGTTCGTGGATGCGTTCCACCGGAACTAGGTCGTAAGGACCGAGAAGAGCCTTAACGGGAAGGTAAGTAACTATATGGCTAAGTTTGGATAGTAACTCCAAGGATTGGAGAAGAGAAACAAAATTTGAGATTTTGTACATGTACTAGATGAGTTTGAAAGTACGAGAAAGTATGACAAGTAAGGAAAGAAAGGAACCTCTAAGGATCCCGTGTTTGGGAAGACTGTAACCTTCGAGTTTTGTGAGAAGGGACCACGGACGGAAGGTCCATTATTATGTTTACGTATGTTAGGTGATGGCCATGTGTGGCATCGTTGGTCTTGTGCAGTTTTGATTGATAGTCATAATATAGAGATTATGCCGGAGTTTGTATATCTTGGCAACCGACTAAGAACATTCGGGGGCGAATGTTTCTAAGGGGGGAAGAATGTTACACCCCGTAATCCCAGGACATGTATAAGAGAATGTACGTAAGGAATCAAGACTTGGAAATTAGTACGAAAAAAAGAATTGTTTTTCCGACGGGAAATCTTTCGGACGTCGGAAAGGAAAAAGGTTCGTTGTTGAGAATTGGATTCTCAAAATGCATTATTTAAAAAGTATGGAACTCTTAACCTTATGGAAATTTATTTTTACGGATTTGGTCACGTGGGGCCCACCCGAGGAATTTTACATTTTTGTGGGTCCACGAGGGTTACGGAATTTTATGGACGAATGAGAGGGCGACACGTGGCACCCCCACATGGTCTTGGTCGAAATGTTGCAAGGGTAAAATGGTCATTTGACCTATGTAGATGATAAGTCTTGCAAGCTTGATATATTTGACCAAGTCAACTTGTCCACATAGGCTTAATCCAAGTGAAATTCATCCTAGCCTCACATTTGTTGATATCTAAGCCCTCCATTGTGTTTTATAAGGTTACTACTAGTGCAAGACTAGCTCATTTAACACTTAGAAAAATTGAGAGAGCTTGTGTGTGCCCATATTGCTCTCGGGTTTGCTAAGAAGAAAAGAGAAAATTTTGTGATTTTGATCCATTAGCCACAAGACTTAAACCCAATGTCCCTAAGAGTGTTGTAAGGATATCTCAATAGAAAGATTTCGGAAAAGCGGCGTTTTCGTATTAGTCGCAAGGCGGAAACTTATGAAGTTCTTCAACTTTGAAGTTGGAACTTGAAGATGGGTTCTTCATAGGCCTCTAAGGAGTGCTTGGAGCGGATTGGAACTTAAGGAAATGAGCTAAGAATTTCTAAGGCGCGACTTTGATTCTTGGAAATTTTAAGGGCTTATAAAGGTATAATCTTGTCATTTTAGCAATTAAGGTTTACTTATTGTTGTAGCTATGGTTATTAGCAAGCATGAGTTATATATTACGAAGTTGATTATTCGTTTAAGTCGTCGCATGTTGTGTAAGAAAGGAATTGTAGTTGTTGAAATGGTTTATAACTATATAACATGTTAGACCTTAGAACTTGGAATTGGAATTGGAAAAGACTTTGAATTGTTAGTATGTAGTTGGCCGAGAAGGGCTTGGAGTTTTAAACTACTTGGTATGAATTGTGGGGCGGAATTTTACACGTATTGTAAGGCGTGTTATCCCCTTTGTTTGGTTGTTGTTTTGAGCCTTAAATGTGGCGTGTTGGTTATTGTATTCGACCTTGAAAAAGGTGGCAAAGTGAGTAGAAACAAAGGAAGTGCTGCCCGATTTTCCAAAGAATTAGAGACCGTATACTTAGTATTATTCTACGGTAGAGACTAGAAGTTGATAGTCTTGTTGTGACCATTATAGGTTGACACTTCTACGTACGACGTATTCGGCTTAGCTTGTGGATTTAGCCGAAAAGGTATGTGAACTATCTCCTCTTCTAGCATGATTCCTTACGAGAAAGAAAGTATTTCCTACTCCTTAAATGATCCATTCCTTGGTTGTATTTGGATTGCCTAAAATAGAATTTGTTCTATGTACTTCCTTGATTGTACTTTGATGTTTAAATTGTAAGTTGTATAATCCATTTTCCTTAGTGAAGTTTGGATTCTTAAAAGTGAAAGTACTTTACTTAAGGTACATAGAGTCTTGAAAAAGAAGTGGTTTCCAAATCTTTTGGCTAGTGCCTTAGTTCCAAAACCTAAAGGTCATTATAATGACTTTAGGGGAGTCAAATGAGTGATTTACTTATTTGATTTAAAAGAGGAGAAATGACATGATTTAAGAGAAGAAACTTGTTTTCTATAAATTAAGAGACTTGAAGAAATTTTGAAAGTTAAGAACTTGTTTTGCAAGTATGTGATAATTGGTTTTTAAAGTATAAGTCTCTTGGTTATAAAAAGGAATGGATATGTCTAAAACCATAAAGGGTTATAACGGCTTTATGGGAAGTTGGTTATAACGACTTTATGGAAGGTTAAGAAAGTTGTCTATTTTTGATTAATGGGCATAAGTTGCCTAGATTGTGAAAATTTGAAGTTACTTGATTTCAAACTTTGAAATGAGGTTTCCAAAAGTGTAGTAACTTACTTTGAAAAAGAGACATGCCTTGATACTACGGGTGTTAGTATCTTGGGGTTTTTCATAAAAAGGAGTCTTTTGAAAAGAATGTACGTACGTAGTACTTTGGCTTGTTAAATGAGAATTATTCTATTTGGTGCCCTGATAAGTACTTGGCTTGTTAAATGAGAATTATTCTATTTGTGCCCTGATAAGTACTTGGCTTGTTAAATGAGAATTATTCTATTTGTGCACTGATAAGTACTTGGCTTGTTAAATGAGAATTATTCTATTTGGTGCCCTGATAAGTACTTGGCTTGTTAAATGAGAATTATTCTATTTGTGCCCTGATAAGTACTTGGCTTGTTAAATGAGAATTATTCTATTTGGTGCCCTGATAAGTACTTGGCTTGTTAAATGAGAATTATTCTATTTGTGCCCTGATAAGTACTTTGGCTTGTTAAATGAGAATTATTCTATTTGGTGCCCTGATAAGTACTTTGGCTTGTTAAATGAGAATTATTCTATGTGTGCCCTGATAAGTACTTTGGCTTGTTAAATGAGAATTATTCTATTTGTGCCCTGATAAGTACTTTGGCTTGTTAAATGAGAATTATTCTATTTGTGCCCTGATAAGTACTTTGGCTTGGTTAATTGAGAATTAGCCCATGTGTGCTGGTGATAGCCTTTGAGTGCAAGTATTATGTTTTATTATGTTGCCGCGACTCTCGGTTGGAGTGGTCTGCAGTTGTAAGTTATTTGGGCGTCTGAAGCGGTGATGTGGGATTCCACGGGTATGCTTCCGTTATTTGTAGTACTTGGGTTAAATTCCCGGATTTTTATAAAAGACATGGTAGTTCTTATGTCTTGTTTGATGGTCGGTCGAGATAGGGTAAGAGTATAAGTGAGGGGTAAACCCCCAAGACGCTGTACCACCTTCTCCAGGGTAAGAGTATAAGTGGGGGGTAAACCCCCAAGACGTTGTACCACCTGCTTTATGTGTTGTTTGTGACCAGGTTGAGATAGGGTAAGAGTATAAATGAGGAAAGCCCAAGACGTTATACCACCTTCTCCGGGGTAAGAGTATAAGTGAGTGGTAAACCCCAAGACGCTATACCACCGCTTTACCATACTCCGTGGTAAGAGTATAAGTGAGGGGTAAATCCCCAAGACGTTATACCACCGGTGGGACTTGGTGTTCATGTATGCCTATTGGTGTTATGTTGTATCATGGACTGCCGGCAGTGAGGAAGGATTCCACGGGCATGATTGATATTATGGGCGTGAGACCCATGGTTATGTTTTTAGTAATGACTTTGAGGGCGGGTGTTCCTGACTTGATATGACTGTTTATGTATTGTGTACTGTAATTTGATTATCATACATGTCTCCTGTTTTGTTAGACTGTTATGATTTTGTTACAGTATTTTCAGTTCACATACTTGGTACATTCTTCGTACTGACCTCCTTGAAGTGCGTTCATGTCGCAGGTTTAGGTACGCTGTTTGGTGATCGGCAGGTGTAGGACCCTGCTCAGAGTTTTTGGATAGCTCCTTCTGTTCGGGAGTTTATCTTTTGGTATAAGTTCTTTCAGTACAGGCTTTTGTACAGTTATGGGTACGGCGGGGCCTTGTCCCGTCATAATTCAGTTTAACTCTTAGAGGTCTGTATTCATATGTGGGATTGGACTCATGTACGGTGTAGTGTCTTTTGTTTGTGTATATATGGCAGCCTTGTCGGCTTTGCCCGTGCACGTACATTGGTTAAAAGAAAAAAAAAGATGAGGTGTTATTTAATTTCCGCAGTTTACTTGTGTTGTTAAGGTAGAAGGGTGCCCAGGTAGGGCACCAGTCACGGGCCCGGGGTTCGGGGCGTGACACCTCCAAATCTTCAAGGCATGATTAACTGCCGCCAACTCTAAATCGTGAGTGGCGTAATTCCTTTCATGCTTCCTTAACCGTCGGGAAACATATGCTCTAACCTTATCGTGTTGCGTCAGCACACAACCTAGCCCAACACCCCACGTGTTACAATAAGAACCTAACCCTCTAGTCTCTCAGGAGGGGTTAGAACTATAGTTGTGGTCAACTTAGCTTCCAATAACTGGAAACCTTTCTCAAACCTGCGAAATATTCGGGCACCCTTAATCTCAATTATGGTTCATATTTCCCTTTCTCTGTTGCAACCAAACTTGGTCACTAAACTTAGACTTGATTCCTTTGCTTGCCTCATGGCTAAGACTTACTGTCAATCATAATTTAGGGGGAGACTTCCTTGATCTCGTCAAGTAGCAATCCTATTATTCTCTCCCAGCTCGTAGAGATAATAGCCAGGTGTTCAGCCTCGATTCAAGGTATTACCTACTCCAATGACTTGTCAAGATTCCTTATCGTTCGAGTGTCTACTCGTCTTTCCTTTGTAAGCTATTTTCATGTTTCCCTGGGGTCCCTCACCCCTCCGTATTTTCTTACTATCCTCCTCGTCAGTACAGATGCTACCACCTTTCCTCGAGGTGTTCTTACTGTCATTATCTACTAATGGTCTTTACACTAGTCTGGGGTAACCATATCTCGTGCAACTTACATAACCATAGTTGTATTCTCTGTTATCATTCTGGTCATAACCTTACCTTATGCTTATTATTAGCAAAAGTATTTCTATCTTGATCCATGATCGTACAGTTTCATGCATGCGTACTACCTGCAATTATATCCTTACGACACTTCCTAGACTATTTCGTACGTCGTTCTTAATTACCCCAACACAATACTTTGTTATCTAAAAGTGTAACCTATGTCATGACGATACCGAAGACCTTACCCGTCTCCTATCCTTCTTCTAACAACATGGGTACACGTAACCCCATAATACATAAAACTATCCTTTACGTGGGGGAGAGAACTTATCTCCCTTAAATAAACCTTCCTTGGAGTCACAACCCAAATCACAGGGTCCTTTTGCGGTCCAGTAAATATCTAATCATCACGCACCGCCTTAAAGTCGTGTAGATTTTCAAAATCTACCAAAGACGTCTTCTGTTTTCCGTAGGCAGCACTCGTACTTATCTTATTCTTGCTTGCGCGCTATCCTGAACTTATCCGAAAGGTCGTGGCCTGACCGCCACACCAAACCGACTCCAAGTACCTCCAAAGGCACTTAGCATAAACTCCTTCAAATTCGAGTATTACTTACTTTCTGCATTAATTTACCTCAAATGAACAAGTCACACAGACTTATTAAAATCAACTATGTCAAAGAAGGAAGATAATTCATTGGTTACCACCACTTCTCTTCCTTTCCACTCGATAATCGGCTTACCGAAAAACTGGAATCGAACAAATCCCCCTCCGCAATTAACGTTGGCATAACAAGAGGCCAACTAACCCGTACTCATAATGACCTCAAGGTCTGTCATGTCAGCTCTACTAGGTGCGCTAGGTCCGACGATCGTATCGCCGCGATTATTATACACCCGCTCAACTACCACCCATCACTCACGGGTGTAGTTACCTCGAAAGGTTCTCATGGATTCAGGCTCTATTTCTCTACACTGGTTGCTCACTTTCTTACCAGTCGTACTCTTTTCCGTACTTCCAATACTTATTCTAACTTACGTACATAACTTCCATAATAAAGCTGGCCACTAATCTTGGAATTACTAAGTTAAACAATATCAGGCCATTTCCTCTCTCACAACCTGGTTTCGGTGGAATGCGTCCACGAACCCGTAAGACGATTAACTAGACTCGGGCCTTGCACCCTCGTGACCCTGTCACGTAGTGGGACTACTACCAACCGATCCCATTCCATTACAGGTTATGGGGTGACCCTTAATAGGTCCTCAACCCGACTCGGCGTCACACTTAACTCTTATCCTTGGTCTGACTTAATTTTTTCTACCCGAGAAGACCTTATATACCTAAGGTCTCAGCGGTTATCAATATTCTTAGGCTCGAAATTTCCATGCTCCAAGCCTACCTTATCAGTTCCCCCGTAAACGGGTATAATAACTTCTCATAATACCATAATCGTGTTGTCTTGACCACAACAACCATACTTACTCCATACGGATCTCACCCGTACCATTCTCTTAATCATACCACGTAGCTTAATCTATTAACATAGTATTCCATTTAAGATCCTTAATTATAACTTCATAAGGGTCCATTACCTGCTCATACAACTCATCATCTCCTAATTATCTCAAATTAGTACGTAAAACCTTGATGAGAGTTCATTAAACTGTTTCATACCTTTCCGGTATTTATTTAGTCCTTACTAATTCCGGGTAATCTAAAACCATTCTAGGCAACACATATGTGACCCTCATACATAAATCCGTATAGCTGTATGTCACAATACCAACTATACTACAAATATTACCAACCTGGATACACAATCCACATAATCTTTCCTGGGTCACTGCTGCCTTTCTCGTAGCTGCAATCAACATAACTCGTTAGAGAGATACGACCCTAACAACACAACTCTATCGCACGATCTCAGAGTGAGAAGAATGGAAACCAATCCTAAATGTCCGGCAACCTCCTGGTTAAAGATGTGGTGCACAACACACCGATAACCAAGACTCTACTAGACACGGTCTGTAGACACTTTCCGAGGACTAACTGCTCTGAAACCACTTTTGTCACGACCGACCGGGCGCGATCGGTGCCCTACAGGCACCCTTTCGTATACATCAGAGAATAGCAGCGGGACATACACAACTCATAAAATAAAAATCATACTTAGACAATAGACATCATCAGGCTAGCCGATAAGGCCACCTTCCGTAACATATACATAATACCAAATTAAAACAGTACATCTCTGTTCTTACAAACCCAATCCACAAATGTGACTACAGACCTCTAAGAATAACAACTGTGGCGGGATAGGGCCCCGCCATACCCCTGAATGCACAACAACCGACAATACCAGGGATAAGCCTCCGAAGTAAAAGAGCTTCTCAACAGCTGAACAGTGATCCTAAGAGTGAGGATCAAGAACAGTACTCTACTGCGGCGTGAGCGGCCGAAGGTCAAGACAACATGTACCAAATATGTGGCCCAGAAAATCGTAGTGAAATCATAAGTCTAAAATAAAGCTGGAGACATGTATGATAACTCAATTAACAGTACATTTTGCCTTACTAACAATGAGAGTAAACAAGAGTATACTTTACTGCATAAAAATAGGAGGCTCATGATCAAAGTAGGACCACCCGCCCGTAGTATCATTAAGCAATCCTACTCCTGGGACTATTTCACCCGCAAGGGTCGTATGGACCTGTCACGACCCGACCTCGGGCCCGCGACTGGTGCCTTACCCCGGGCACCCTAGTGATACAACATCAGAGAAAATCAGCGGAAATAAAAACTTAAACATGAACAAGATATAAAATAAGAAATAGGCTAACCAAAACGGTTACCTTCCTGTATATATAAATCAAAATTGAACAGTTAAATCCCTTACAAACCCTGCCCACAACAGTACTACAGACCTCTACGAATTTTATAACAATTATGACGGGACAGGGCCCCGCCATACCCCTGAATGTACAAGAACCTACAAACTCAGGGAATCATACCAAAAGATAAGCCTCCGGAGAAACGGAGCTTCCCAAAATCTTTGGCTGTGATCCCATGGCGAGGATCAACAACGGTGTACCTCTACTGCGGCATGACGCGGCCCCGAAGGAGGTCGGTCTGAGATACCAAGTATGTGGCGAAAATCGTAAATGAAATCATAATAGTCTATATAAAACAGGAGACATGTATGATAACCAAACTATAGTTCACAATATATATTAGCAGTCATGTCAAGTCAGGGACTCACGCCCGTAAAGTCATCACTCAAATATAACCCGAATTTAACTCAAGACACCGCGTGCCTCAAAGTCTTACCTCGGTATAAGCATGGCCATGGAACCATCCTAATGGAAGCATACCCGTGGGCCACCCATCGTGTCAGTATGTCCAAAGGAAATAACAAGATAACAATCATAATGGAAGCATACTCGTGGGCCACCCATCGTGTCAGTATGTCCAAAGCAAATAATGAATAACACTCACAATGGAAGCATACGTGGGCCACCCCCCGTGTCACTATGTCCAAAAGGTAATAACACGATAAAACTCATAGTGGAAGCATACTCGTGGGCCACCCATCGTGTCAAGATGTCCAAAGCAAATAATGAATAACACTTAATGGAAGCGTACGTGGGCACCCATCGTGTGAGTATGTCCAAAAGGAAATAACAAGATAACAATCATAGTGGAAGCATACTTGTGGGCCACCCATCGTGTCAGTATTTCCAAAGCAAATAACAGAATAACACTCCTAATGGAAGCATACCCGTGGGCCACCCATCGTGTTAGTATGTCCAAAAGGATCGATATAGTGGAAGCATACCCGTGGGCCACCCATCGTGTCAGTATGTCCATCAATCAACCAGATAGCCGACCCTCCAACGAGAGACGCGGTAGCACAGAAACACAACACTTGCACAACAAAAGCTATCACCACAAGCATAGGCAAGTTCAACATACTTTTAGACATTCTTTTTATGAACACAAATCCGGGTTTTAACCCCAAGGTACTACGTATTTTAACTCTTTAAAAGATCCATTTCTTTCACACAAAGTCACACGATACCCGTAGTATCAAAAATAGAGTAACTGTCTTTGTAAGTAAACCAAAACAATTTTCATACTTTCTTTTTAAACCAAATCATTTCTCCCTTTAAAGTCCAGTTACCATTTTAAATCCAATAATAAAACCATCCTTTTGTTTTCATAAAGTCATTATAACTAACTTCCCATAAAGCTGTTATAACACTTTATGTTTTAAACCAATTTAAGACAAAACCATGCCTTTCTTTTAAACCAAAACACTTCAAATTCCTCAAGTCTCATTTCTTTTAGAAAACAAGTTCCTTACTTTGGAATTTAAGAAAAATCAATACTTGTTATTAATGATCTTATTAAAGCAGCCATGATCTAGGAAATGTAATACAATTTTGTCTTATCTTAGCTTCTATGCAGATGGAGGTTTCTGCTGGTTTTAATATAATTAATTATTTGTCAATACATTTTCCTTTATTAACGCTGCAGTGGTTTGTTCGATACTTATTCTCATTTCCGAAATCAATATAACTTATTCCTTTTAAAACTCAATTACCCATTTATCATAAATGCGGTTTCACAACTTTTTAACACAAACCAAGTCCTTAATATTTCACATCAAGTCATTTATAAGTCAAGTCTCTTATCTTTTAAAAATCACAGACCATTTCTTTACCTACATAAAGTTGTTATAACAAACTTCCCATAAAGTCGTTATAACACTTTATGTTTTAAACCAATCAAATTCGTTTAGCACACGTACGTCTACCGTACTACATAGTTCACACAATCATGCTAGAAAAGATAGGAAGAGGTTCACATACCTCGCGACGATTATCGACAATTAGCAAAACGCTCCAAAGTACTATCACTCTGCTAGCCTTTTCCACCCTTCAAGTAGAATACGCTACTCGTAGTACTTCCACCTATAATGGCCATAAAATGTCTATAAACTTCTAGATCTCTTCGTTTAATTTTATAAATACAAGATTCCTTTTTCTACGGAAAATTCGGCAGCACCTCCCCCCCCCCCCCCCCCCCGTAACCACATAAATCTCCTCCTCTATCAAGGCCCGCTACCAAGCCAACAACTCCTAGGGGGGTTACACGTCTAACCGGACGTGTACAACACTGCCCCACAATAATACTACAAGTCTCAGTAAATACAGTCAATGTAAATCTGATTCAATTCTTATCCATATTCATTCTACATATAGTATACTCAACTATACATTACTACAACATGTAATATCCAATTCTGATAGGGGACAAAGATAATTACCTCGATAAGCCCAAAATTATCCAAGATATAAGTCGATCCCGAGCAACGTTTAGCTCCATTCCTTACGCTCCACCACGCTCCAAGCAACCCTTAGAAGTTTCTAAACAACTTCTCTTAACACTTCATCTAAGCTATGAAGATTTTTCTAGGGCTTCATTTTGCGACTATGGAATAAAGTAGTATTTCCGGGCTCTTATGTTGGGATTTCTTTGGAATATCACAAGGGATTTAGGCTAAAGTATTTGGAATAACAACAATACTTGAAGAATTCTACTCAAGGTGGGGGGGGGGGGGGTGTTTGGACGAGAACTCACTAAGGGAGGGAGGGGAATTGTTTTTCCTTGGAAACTTTCTAATGTGGATGAAATAAAGTCTTACACACAAGGGGTATTTATAGGAAATCAATGTCCAAGATCTAGGCAAGTGGATGGTGAGGATGGGGTACATGTGTGTGGGTAGTTGGCCAACCATTTGGCTACCACAAAAATGGGACAAGTGGCCACCACAAAAATGGGCCACTTGTCCACCAAAAAAACGTCCCACTTGTCCTTCTCCAATTCGACCAACATGGCCACACGGGGGTGACACGTGTCGCCCCCATACTCGTCCAAAATATTTCATCTTCCGAAAATATCCGTAATGCCAAAAATCCGAAAATAAAGTGGGCCCCACAAAACCGTAAATTTTCCCGTGGGCCCCACGTGACCAATTTCGGAAATAAAATTTCATAATTCTCAAATATTCCAAAAAGTCCAAATACCAAATCTGGGAATCCAATTCCCTTTAACGAACATTTTTCCTTCACAAAATCCGGAAACTTTTCCGTCGAAAAAATCACATCTTTCTTCCTTTCCAATTTTACTGTCGTATTCTCGTACGTACGTCCTCGTATACATACCCTGGAACTACGGGGTGTAACAGGACCCGCATGAGGTAACTTCCTCGCATAGACTGTATCCGCCCGCATAGGTCGTATAGACCCGCATGAGGTATTCCTCGCATCATGGGTAGCAAATCCACGGAATATGCAAATGCCACAAACCCGGGGAATGACCCCGTAATGCACAATATATCACTAGCACAACCGGCTATAATACATAACATAAGCACTACCGGCTTATCACACCTAACATAACAAGTTAAGAAATCCCCTAACTTCTTATTAGCCTTGTTCATATACACTCTCATTTTAGTTTACTTAAGGCACTAACATGTCATTATAAAAATCCGGGAATTTAACCCAAAGTATTACATACTTCTACTCTTTTAAAATGACTCTTTTTCATATAAAACTTCCAAGATACTAATAACCGTAGTATCAAGTCACATCTATTTTTCAAGACAAGTCACAATACCTTTTTGAAATACATTTATAGGTTTTTAAATCAAGTGACTTCTTCCTTTTAAAACCTTAAGCAATTGATGCCTTTAAATCAATTTGCCTTCCATTATTTCAAGTCATTTATCATACTTACATTGCTTAGAGTAAACCACTCTTTTAACTTTCCATAAAGCTATTATAACCGACTTCCCATAAAGCCGTTATTGTTATACCCCGCATTTCCAGAGTATGTACGTAAGGACGTACGTAGAGAATTTGAGCCTTAAGTTAGGCAAAGGACCGAATTTTGGGCACAAGTGCCGATTGGAGTCGTTTTTACCCGAAAAGTTTCCACGATTTACGTTGGGAAAATTCCGGCTATGTCCTTTAGTATTTTTGCGTATTTTTCCGAGCACCGCAAGGTGTTGGACCAACGGGAGGGTGACATTTGTCACCCTCATTTGGGCGATGTGGGTTGGCCGGTTGGTCACGGGTTGGAGGCCTATTGGCTCCTTGTTTTGGCCTTGTTTTGTGGCTTGTTTGGTGCCATGTTTTGTGCCTTGTTTTGTGGAGTAGGGGTTAGGGTGCACTTGGCTTGATCAAGGCCATACACTTGCCTTGCACATGGCTTGATCTTGGCCATTGGTTGGCTTTTGGTTTCCTATAAATACCCCCCCTTAGGGATGAACTTCTTCATCCACTCTTCACTTGTCTAAGCCTTGAAAACTCTCCTCCCCCTTTTCGTGTGGCCTTTGGCCGAGGGGTTCCCCTCCCCCCCCTTTTGTGGTGCTAGCCGTGGGGTACCCCCCCCCCCCTAGCCTAGTTGTTTTCGTATAATACCCCTCCCTTGTGGTATTGAAATACTTCTCCTAGTATTGTTATAATGCCCAAAATACCTTAGCCTTGTACCTTGTAGTATTCCAAAGATACCTCTATACGTAGAGCCCGGAAATACTACCTTTTGTCCTTTTAGTCTCAAACCGAAACCCTAAGGAAATCTTCATGGTTGGTTGAAGTATTTGAGTAGAAGTTAGTTAGAACTTCTAAGGGTTGTTTGGAGCGGATTGGAGCGCACGGAGTAGGAGCTAAACCTTGCTCAGGATCGACATTATAACTTGGATAATTTTGGGCTTATCGAGGTAATTATCTTGTCCCTCTATTGTAATTGGAGATTACATGTTGTAGGATTATATAGTTGAAGTATACTATATATAGAACTGAACATTATTGTGGCAATGTCTTTTGACTTAAGCCTGAAGAATAAAGAACTGAACTGTATTTACATAGGACTGTATTGCAGTAGACTTGTGTAGTATTACTGTGTAGAATTGTACACGTCCGGTTAGACGTGTAAACCCCCCCCCCCCTGGTTGGCTTGGTAGCCGGCCTCGATAGAGGAGGAGATTTCTGTTGTGGCGGGAGGTCGCCAATTTTACGTAGAAAAATGGGAACTTGTGTTTTGGGGTTAATAGACGTTTGTGACCTTTTTAGGTGAAAATGCTAAGAGTAGCGTATTCTACTCGAGGAGTGGAAAGGGCTAGCAAGGTTGTAGTACTTGGAGCATTTTGCTTATTGTCGATAAATCGCCGCGAGGTATGTGAACCTCTTCCTATCTTTTCTAGCATGATTGTTGTAAACTATGTAATGCGGTAGACGTACGTGCTAAGTGATTTGGTTGGTTTAAAACATAGGGTGTTATAATAGCTTTATGGGAAGTTAGTTATAACGACCTTATGTAAGTGAAAATGGTTTACTGATGTTAGAAGTTAAGAGACTTGATCTTATAAGATAAGAGACTTAACTTATTTGTTTTAATGTGGATGTTTGTGTGAAACCTCATTCGTGAGTAATGAGTACTTGGTTTTAAAGGGATAATGTTTCTTGATTTGGAATCGAATGTGTATCGACAGGACCATTGCAGCGTTAATAAAGGAAAATGTATTGAATAATGATGTATTAAAACCGGTAGAAACCTCCATGCATAGAAGCTAAGATGAGACAAAATGATATTACATTTTCTAGATCATGGTCTTTGTAATAAGATCGTTATAAACAAGAATAAACTACTCATATATATGACATATGTTACTCAATTGTTTTAAAAGAGATTAAGACTATGAGTTATGAAACCTTTCTAAAATAAGTGACTTGAGCATTTGAAAATGAGAAGCTTGAGTAATTGAAACTAGGCAAAGCTGGAACTTAGGAAAAGAATGTTGTTACTTGATTTTGAAAAGGAATGTGGGTTGGTCATTCTAATACTACGGTATCGGGTGACTTTTATAAAAGTAATGGATCTCTTTTAAAAGAACTTAATGTATGTAGTACTTTGGGATTAAAAACCGGACTTTTGCATAAAATGAAAGTACTTTGAGTTGTGTGAAACTTGCCTATGCTTGTTGGTGTGAAACTTGCCTATGCTTGTTGTTGTGAAACTTGCCTATGCTTGTTGTTGTGAACCTTGCCTATGCTTGTGATGATAGCCTTTGTTGTGCAAGTGTGGTATTTACGTATTCTGCGTCTCTCGATAGAGGCGGTCGACTTATTGAGAACTTACTTGGGCGTCTTTGGCGGTGATGGAGAATTCCACGGGTATGTTTCCATTTTGATTCTTGTCTTGTTGTTGATGTCACATGGATATGTCTACACCGTCGCGATATTAGGGGCACGCGGCCGTGCGGTCGGGTTGATTACGATATATTGTTATTGTGGTTACATGGACATGTCTACACCGAGGTAGAATTCGGGGCATGTGGCGTGCGGCGGGTTGATCACCCAATATATTATTGTTGATGTCACATGGGCGTGTCTACACCGAGGTAGAATTAGGGGCATGTGGCCATGGGGCATTGGTATTATTGTTGCATCATGGACATGTCTACCGATCTGCGAATTCGGGGCATGCGGCCGTGATCACGAACATGATTGATGTTGTGGGCGTGAGACCCATAGTTATATTTGAGTGATGACTTGAGGCGTGAGTCACATTTGGATATATTGCTTTTATGTTGTGAGCGTAGTTTGGTTATCATACATGTCTCCGCTTTATATAGACTAGTATGATTTCATTCTGATATTTTCTGATTTCACATACTTGGTACTGTTATCTTGACCTCGCCGGGAAGTGCGTTATCTGCGCGGTAGAGTACATCGGTCGTGGATCCCGCTCTTAGGATCACGATTCAGCGTATTGGGAAGCTCCGTTTCTTGGAGGCTTATCTTTTGGTATGTGTTCCACGAGTTATAGGTTCTTGTACATTCGGGGTATGGCGGGGCCTGTCCGTCATAGTCGTTGTAAATCTTAAGTGCAGTAATCTTGTTGTGGCGGGGTTGTAAAGATTAAAGCTGTTCGTGTTTTATGTATATCTTGAAAGGCAACCGTTTTGGTTGCTTTGTTTATAATTATATCTCTTGTTTCATGACTCATGTTTTATTTTCCATTGGTTTTCTCGATGTTGTATCACTAGGGTGCGGGGTAAGGCACGATGCGGGGCAGGCAGGTCGTTACAAAAGTGGTATCGAGCGATTAATCCTCGGAAAGTGTCTGCACCGTGTCTAGTAAGTCTTGATTATCGGTGTGTTGTGCACCACATCTATAATCGAGAGGCTATAGGACATTTAGGATTGGTTTCCATTCTTCTCATTACGAGATCGTGCCTTAGAAGTGTGTTGTAAGTTGGACCCTCGGCGTATCTCGTTTTACGATTATGCCTCGCGCAAGGCAACCAGAGCCGGGAGGGCAAGCGGCAGGAGTCGCTAGTGAGATCTGAGAGAGTACGAGCGCGAGCCGGGCAGTCACTGAGTTGTGCTTGACGGCGGGTTTTGTAGCGCCGCCCGGCCCAGTGAGTTTAGAGCGCGGCGGTGGCTGCTGAGACCTGATACACGAGCCTCAGTCCACGCGATGCAGGGTGAGAGAGATGGGTTACAAGGAGATGGCCCGATTCTGGTCGGTCGTGGCGAATATGAGATAAATTTGAATCACGGCGATTCGATTCGATTCGATAGCACGATGGTTCACCGGCGAATAGTTTGAGGCTACGGGACTTTACGAGTTAGCCGCTTGAGTTTTATGGGTCGAGGCACGAGGATGATCCGAGGAGTTCATCCGGCGATTAAGCGGATCGTGAGTGATCAAGCCGGAGACCGAGTCGGTGGTCTTAGGTGCGCATCGGTGCGCGATACGCGATCGGGTTTGATTCGTGGGAGTTGTCGGGGAGAGCATGCGCTTCCGGATATGGGGCGAGTTCTCGAGGCATTCCTCACTCACTTCTTGCCTCCGCAGATGAGGAGAACGGGTAAACAATTTATGATCTTTGAGGCAGAGAGGCATACGATTCGAGACTGGCGTGGAGTTTGACTCGTTGGCTCGGTATGTCCCCGCTTTAGTGGCAACCATGGAGGATAGAGTGCACCGCTACGTCACGGATTAGATGATTACATGTCGAGGCATGTTCGGGAGTAGCTCTCGGTAGGGCATGGACATTGCGCGTGCGAGCTCGTGCGGCTGGGATGTGAGGCACGGAGAGGTCGGCGGAATGACGAATCAGCGAAGAGGCGAACAACGGGGTCCTTTGGTGACTTTCGAGGCGGACCGCCTCGTGGCATACTAGTTTTGTACCTCGCCCGGTCAGTGGTCCTCCGACCGAGTATTCGGGGCGGTCGGGGCTCGAGGTTGAGTTTCGAGGAAGTAAGGGTGTTGGCGGATCACGGTCACCCTACCTCGGTGTGGTCGATGTGGTAGACCGCATTTCGGGAAGTGTCGTGGTGCGGGGAGCTTGTTATTTTGCGGCAGCGGGGCCATTTCGCGGAACTGTCCGACCAAGGGTAGCACGGATGTTACGACTCGACCCTAGGATCGATGGTGGTTCATCGCCTACGATTATGCGCCTGCGGTGGGCCTATGATTAGAGTGGGCGGTAGCTTGGTATATCCTTAACCTCTACAGAGTTTTGGTATGCTTGTTATAATGGTCTCGTTATTATGTGCTATGTCTGAATAGCGTTGTGTTAATTGTGAGTTAGAAAACATGCTTAGTTGTGAGGATACGTATGGGGCATGGTAAGTGTGAACCTTAGACTATGTCACGGCGAGACCTTAGGGGTAAGGTCGTCTTGAGTTGAAGATTTATTTTTGACCACTTGCTCGAGTAGTAGTATACGTGGGATTTATTTGTGTGATAAGTCAGTGGGTAGTGTGAGATGGAAGTGGTAGCTTTCGATGTGAATTAGTAAGATTGTTAGGATCGGGAACAAGAGTTTGGCGGATTGGGGTCGGGTTGAGGACCATTTGCGGGTCAACGTAACCGGTTTGGGGTGGGGTCGGTTAGGTGGTCCCGGTGGTAAGTCACGAGGATGCTAGGCCCAGTTTGTATGACCATCGTATGAGTTGGTGGATATGTTCGACCAAAAGCGGATCGTGAGGCGGGAACGGCCTTAGAAGATCGAGGTTAGTAAGATGACCAAGTTTGGAGGTAGTGACTCAAGAGTTGGAAAGCGAAGCGTTGTGGAAGTATGGTACAAATACTAGAAAGAGTTTGAGTGTTAGAAAGTGCAACAAGATAGGGAAAAGTGAGCGTGTGTGATCGTTTCTTTTGGGGAAAGGAAGGTGTGACGGGAGTATATTTTTAGACCTCGGGTAAGGGGTTTTGTGATGATTAGAGGTGTTTCCTCATTGACTTGGGTTTAAGTATTAGTGCGTTTGTTATTTTTATGGCGGTGTGGCATGATTGTTTCGTGCGTATAGCGATGAAGGCTATACTAGCGCATGTTTGTGTTGAGACTTGAGAAGGAACATTGGGACGAATGTTTCTAAGGAAGGAGAATGTTATACCGCATTTCGGAGTATGCGTGGGGCGTGCGTGAGAATTTGAGCCTTAAGTTAGGCAAATGGCCGAATTTTGGGCACAAGTGCGATTGGAGTCGTTTTCGACGAAGCGTTTCCACGACTACGTTGGGAAAATTCCGGCTATGTCATTTAGTATTTTGCGGATTTTTAGAGCAGCGAAATGTTTTGGACCAGCGGGAGGTGACATTGTCACCTCATTTGGGCGATAATGGGTTGGCGGTTGGTCACGGGTTGGAGGCTATTGGCTCCTTGTTTTGGCCTTGTTTTGTGGCTTGTTTGGTGCCATGTTTTGTGCCTTGTTTTGTGGAGTAGGGTTAGGGTGCACTTGGCTTGATCAAGGCCATACACTTGCCTTGCACATGGCTTGATCTTGGCCGTTGGTTGGCTTTTGGTTTCTATAAATACCCCCAGGGATGAACTTCTTCATCCACTCTTCACTTGTCTAAGCCTTGAAAACTCTCCTCCCCTTTCGTGTGGCCTTTGGCGAGGGTTCCCTCACCCCTTTTGTGGTGCTAGTGGGGTACCCACTAGCCTAGTTGTTTCGTATAATACCTCCTTGTGGTATTGAAATACTTCTCTAGTATTGTTATAATGCCCAAAATACCTTAGCCTTGTACCTTGTAGTATTCCAAAGATACCTCTATCGTAGAGCAGGAAATACTACCTTTTGTCCTTTAGTCTCAAACCGAAACCACAGGAAATCTTCATGGTTGGTTGAAGTATTTGAGTAGAAGTTAGTTAGAACTTCTAAGGGTTGTTTGGAGGCGGATTGGAGCGCACGGAGTAGGAGCTAAACCTTGCTCGGGATCGACATTATAACTTGGATAATTTTGGGCTTATCGAGGTAATTATCTTGTCCTCTATTGTAATTGGAGATTACATGTTGTAGGATTATATAGTTGAAGTATACTATATATAGAATCGAACATTATTGTGGCAATGTCTTTTGACTTAAGCACGAAGAATAAAGCGAGCTGTATTTACATGGGGTGTGTGCGGTAGACTTGTGTAGTATTACTGTGTAGAATTGTACACGTCCGGTTAGACGTGTAAACCCCACTGGTTGGCTTGGTGGCCGGCCTCGATAGAGGAGGAGATTTCTGTTGTGGCGGGGAGGTCTTCTGAATTTTACGTAGAAAAATGGGAACTTGTGTTTTGGGGTTAATAGACGTTTGTGACCTTTTTAGGTGAAAATGCTAAGAGTAGCGTATTCTACTCGAGGAGTGGAAAGGGCTAGCAAGGTTGTAGTACTTGGAGCATTTTGCTTATTGTCGATAAATCGCCGCGAGGTATGTGAACCTCTTCCTATCTTTTCTAGCATGATTGTTGTAAACTATGTAGTACGGTAGACGTACACGTGCTAAGTGATTTGGTTGGTTTAAAACATAGGGTGTTATAATAGCTTTATGGGAAGTTAGTTATAACGACCTTATGTAAGTGAAAATGGTTTACTGATGTTAGAAGTTAAGAGACTTGATCTTATAAGATAAGAGACTTAACTTATTTGTTTTAATGTGGATGTTTGTGTGAAACCTCATTCGTGAGTAATGAGTACTTGGTTTTTAAAGGGATAATGTTTTACTGATTTCGGGAATCAGAATGTGTATCGACAGACCATTGCAGCGTTAATAAAGGAAAATGTATTGAATAATGATGTATTAAAACCAGTAGAAACCTCCATCTGCATAGAAGCTAAGATGAGACAAAATGATATTACATTTTCTAGATCATGGTTCTTTGTAATAAGATCGTTATAAACAAGAATAAACTACACGTATATATGACATATGTTACTCAATTGTTTTAAAAGAGATTAAGACTATGAGTTATGAAACCTTT
The DNA here is from genome assembly GCA_029844215.1 of Przewalskia tangutica. Taxonomy (NCBI): domain Eukaryota; kingdom Viridiplantae; phylum Streptophyta; class Magnoliopsida; order Solanales; family Solanaceae; genus Przewalskia; species Przewalskia tangutica. The sequence continues at coordinate 55,620,253 of CM056719.1, read as the reverse complement.
CTAAAATAAGTGACTTGAGCATTTGAAAATGAGAAGCTTGAGTAATTGAAACTAGGCAAACTGGAACTTAGGAAAGAATGTTGTTACTTGATTTTGAAAAGGAATGTGGGTTGGTCATTCTAATACTACGTATCGGGTGACTTTTATAAAAGTAATGGATCTCTTTTAAAAGAACTTAATGTATGTAGTACTTTGGGATTAAAAACCGGACTTTGGCATAAAATGAAAGTACTTTGAGTTGTGTGAAACTTGCCTATGCTTGTTGGTGTGAAACTTGCCTATGCTTATTGTTGTGAAACTTGCCTATGCTTGTTGTTGTGAAACTTGCCTATGCTTGTGATGATAGCCTTTGTTGTGCAAGTGTGGTATTTACGTATTCTGGCGTCTCTCGATAGAGGCGGTCGACTTGTTGAGAACTTACTTGGGCGTCTTGGCGGTGATGGAGAATTCCGCGGGTATGTTTCCATTTTGATTCTTGTCTTGTTGTTGATGTCACATGGGCGTATCTGCCGTCTGATATTAGGGGCATCGCGGCCGTGCGGTCGGGTTGATTACCGATATATTATTATTGTGGTTACATGGACATGTCTACAGGTAGAATTCGGGGCATGTGGCCGTGCGGCGGGGTTGATCACCCGGTATATTATTGTTGATGTCACGTGGGCGTGTCTACAGAGGTAGAATTCGGGGCGTGTGGCCGTGGGGCATTGGTATTATTGTTGCATCATGGACATGTCTACCGATCACGAGAATCGGGGCATGCGGCCGTGATGCGAACATGATTGATGTTGTGGGCGTGAGACCCGTAGTTATATTTGAGTGATGACTTGAGGCGTGAGTCCACATTTGGATATATTCGCTTTTATGTTGTGATCGTAGTTTGGTTATCATACATGTCTCGGCTTTATATAGACTAGTATGATTTCATTCTGATATTTTCTGATTTCACATACTTGGTACTGTTGTCTTGACCTCGCCCGAAGTGCGTTCATCTGCAGGTAGAAGTCATCGATCGTGGATCCGCTCTTAGGATCAGATTCGGCGTATTGGGAAGCTCCGTTTCTTGGAGGCTTATCTTTTAGTATGTGTTCCACGAGTTGTAGGTTCTTGTACATTCGGGGTATGGCGGGGCCTGTCCGTCATAGTCGTTGTAAATCTTAGAAGTGCATGTAATCTTGTTGTGGGCGGGGTTGTAAAGATTAAAGCTGTTGAGTTTTATGTATATCTTGAAGGCAACCGTTTTGGTTGCTTTGTTTATAATTATATCTCTTGTTTCATGACTCATGTTTTATTTTCATTTGGTTTTCTCGATGTTGTATCACTAGGGTGCGGGGTAAGGCACGATGCGGGGCAGGCAGTCGTTCTGATTATACTAGCTTTATACTTTTAGACACTTACATTCTTTTCATAACCAAGAGACTTATACTTTCGAAAACCAAGTATCGTATACTTTCAAAATGCTTCAAGTCTCTTATCTTGTAATCAAGTTTCTATACATTTTCAAGTCAAGAAAATCTCTTTTTACCCTATTAGAATAAACCATTCTTTCTTTTCTTTCCATAAAGTTATTTACCAACTTTATACTTTTGAAACCAAGGCATGTCTATCCTTTAAAACAAGTCAAGGATATCAAATGAAACTAAATTCATTTAAATCTCGTACGTCTACCGTACTATACATTTACAACTATTCATGCTCAAGAGATAGGAAAGTTCCACATACCTCTTCGTTTTAATCCTCTTGCTAAGTCCAATATGCCTGTCACACCCCGAAAATCGGGCCCGTGACTGGTGCCTTACCCCGGGCACCCTAGTGATACATACATCAGAGAAAAATCAGCGGAACATAAAACATGAGTCATTAAACAAGAGATATAATAAATAAACAGGCCAACCAAAACAGTTGCCTTCAGTGCATACATAAAACCTGAACAGTTTAATCCTTTTACAACCACGCGCGATGTACTCTGGACCTAAGATATCTGACAACTATGACGGGGCGGGGCCGCCATACCACGAATGTACAGAACCTACAACTCGGAAACATACAAAGATAAGCCTCAGAAGGCAGACTTTCGACACGCATTGAAATGAGATCCTAGGCGGGGATCCACGGCCGATGTACCTCTACTGCGGCATGAGCGGCCGAAGGAGGTCGATCTGGCAATTGCAGTATGTGGCGTCAAATCACGTAAATGAAATCATAATAGCCTAAAAAGCGGGAGACATGTATGATAACAAAATACGATGCGCAACATAAAGCGATCAAGTCGAGGACTCGCGCGCCGAGTCGCCACTCGAATATAACTATGGGTCTCACGCCACAACATCCATCATGTTCGCATCATGGCGCGTGCCGGAATCTTGCATCGGTGTAGACATGTCCGTGTGACAACAATAATAACAAGGCGCGTGGCGCGTACCGGAATCGCCTCGGTGTAGGCATGCCCGTATGCGCCAATATGATATCTTGGGTGGTCAACCTGCGCGTGGCCACGTGCCGGAATCTGCATCGGTGTGAACACGTCCATGTTGCGGTAATAACCATATCGGAAATCAACCCGTGGCGCGTACCGAATCTTGCGTCGGTGTAGACATGTCCGTGTGACATCAACAACAAGGCGATCAAAATGGAAACATACGTGGAATTCTCCATCACGCGACCGCGTCCAAGTAAGTTCTCGACAAGTCAACCGCTCTATCGAGAGGCGCGGTAACGAAATACCACACGCTTGCACAACAAAGGCTATCATCGAGCATAGGCAAGTTTCACAACAGCAAAGCGTAGCAAGTTTCACAACAACAAGCATAGGCAAGTTTCACAACAACAAGCATAGGCAAGTTTCACAACAACAAGCATAGGCAAGTTTCACAACAACAAGCATAGGCAAGTTTCACACAACTCAAAGTACTTTCATTTTATGCCAAAGTCGGGTTTTAAACCCCAGTACTACATACATTAAGTTCTTTTAAAGAGATCCATTACTTTTATAAAGTCACCCGATACCGTAGTATTAGAATGACCAACCCACATTCCTTTTCAAAATCCGATAACAACATTCTTTTCTAAGTTCGGTTTGCCTAGTTTGATTACTCAAGCCGTTTTCAAATGGTTTCATAGTTCATAAACTTAATCACTTGATTCCTTTTTAGAACAATTGAGTAATATATGTCTCACGTGAGAGTAGGTTATTCTGTTTACAACATTCTTATTACAATGACCATGATCTAGAAAATGTAATATCATTTTGTCTCATCTTAGTTTCTATGCGGATGGAGGTTTTACTTTGGTTTTAATACGATACATCATTATTCAATACATTTTCCTTTATTAACGCTGCGGTGGTGCCGATACACGTTACGATTTCAAATCAGTAAAACATTATCCCTTTAAATAAAACCAAGTACTCATTACTCACGAATGAGGTTTCGCACAAACATCCACATTAAAACAAATAAGTTAAGTCTCTTATCTTATAAGATCAAGTCTCTTAACTTCTAACATCAGTAAACCATTTTCTTTACCTCTCTTAAGACATTATACCTAACTCCATAAAGCTAGTATAACTCTTTTTAAAACCTTTAAAACCAAGTGTTACTCTCCTTCAAAACGATTTATAAATCTTTTGAAATACATCAAGTTCTTTATTATAACTGGCTTGATTATAATTCACATCAGTTACCTTTTAAAACCACAAAGTATTTTCTTACCTACATAAAGCTGTTATAACCAACTTCCCATAAAGCCGTTATAACACTTTATGTTTTAAAAACAATCAAACACAGTTAACACATGTACGTCTACCGTACTACATAGTTCACACATATCATGCTAGAAGAGATAGGAAGAGGTTCGCATACCTCGCGACGATTATCGACAATAAGCAAAAAGCTCCAAGTACTACGACGCACTAGCCCTTTCCACTCCTCGGTAGAATACGCTACTCTTAGTACTTTCACCTATAAAGGCCACAAACGTCTATTAAATCTTAAACACAAGTTCCCATCTTTCTACAGAAAATTGGCGACTCACATGCAGCGTAAATCTCTCCTCTATCGAGTGGCTACCAAGCCGACCGAGGGTTTATACGTCTAACGGGCGTGTACAATTCTACTCGATACTACACAAGTCTGTCGCAATACGGTCTATGTAATTCTGATTGATTCGATTCTTTATTCTTCAGCTTAAGTCAAAAGACATTGCCCGCAATACTACGTTGATTACATATATAGTATACTTCAACTATATATTCTAACATGTAATTTCCAATTACAATAGAAGGACAATAGTGTTTACCTCGATAAGCCCAAAATTATCCAAGTATAAAGTCGATCTGAGCAACGCTTAGCTCTACTCAGCGCTCAAACAACCCTTAGAAGTTCTAACCAACTTCTACTTACAACTTCAACAACGGGTGAAGATTTCCTTAGGGTTTCGTTTTTGTGGCTAAAGGAAGTATAATCGTATTTTCCGGGCTTTTGTATAAGTGTAACCTTGGGAATACTACAAGGTATTTGGGCGAGGCATTTGGACATTATAACAATACTAGGAGAGTATTTCTATACCACAACAAGGGTATTATACGAAAACAACTAGGCTAGGGAAATTTGTTATACCCGTAGTTGCGGTATGTATGTGAGGACGTGCGTGCAGTCTGTGAGAAATTTTGAAAAGAAAGAAAGATGTGAGTTTTCACGGAAAAGTTTCGGTTATTTGTGAAGAAAAAGGTTCGTTAATGGGAATTGGATTCCCAGTTTGGTATTTGGACTTCATAGATTATATTAGAATTTTGAGATTTTATTTTGGAAATGGTCACGTGGGGCCACGGGAGAAATTTCTGGTTTTGTAGGGCCCGCTTTGTTTTGAGATTTCGGTATTTTGGATATTTTGGAGGGCGAAATATTGCAGGCGAATCGGGCGACACGTGTCACCCCATGTGGCACCCTGGCGAAATATTTATTGTGCACAACACGGATTAAGTCGTTTTTCGCGAAGCGTTTACATAACTTGCGAGGGAAAATTCGGCTATGTCGTTTTGTATTTTTGCGGATTTTTCGGCGGCGGAACATTTTTGGCCAACGAGAGGGTGACACTTGTCACCTCGAGTAACGATTTAGGTAAGCGAGGGCGTCTTCCTCCTTATTTTGTGCCTTGTTTTGGCCTTGTTTGGTGCATTGTTTTGTGGCATGTTTTGTGGAGTAGGGGTTAGGGTGCACTTGGCTTGATCTTGACCCTACACTTGCCTTGCACTTGGCATGATCTTGGCCGTTGATTGGCCTTGGCTTGCTATAAATACCCTTAGTGATGAACTTATTCATCCACTCCTCACTTTGTCTTAGCCTTGAAAACTCTCCCTCCCCTCTTGAGTGTTCTCGTCCTAAGCCTTCCCCCTTCCCCCTTTGCGTGGCCTTGTGGCCGAGAGCCTTCCCTCCCCTCGGAGGTGCTAGCCAGTGGGGTACCACTCCACTGCTAGTTGTTTCGTATAATACCACTTTTGTGGTATAGAAATACTCTCCTAGTATTGTTATAATGCCCAAAATACCTTAGCCTTTACCTAGTAGTATCTCAAAAGTTACCTCTATCGTAGAGCAGGAAATACTACCTTTTGTCCTTTTAGTCTCAAACCGAAACCCTAAGGAAATCTTCATAGTTGGTTGAAGTATTTGAGTAGAAGTTGGTTAGAACTTCTAAGGGTTGTTTGGAGCGGATTGGAGCGCACGGAGTAGGAGCTAAACCTTGCTCAGGATCGACATTATAACTTGGATAATTTTGGGCTTGTCGAGGTAAATATTCTTGTCCCTTATTGTAATTGGAGATTACATGTTGTAGGAATATATAGTTGAGGTATACTATATATAGAATGAACATTATTGTCGTGCAATGTCTTTTGACTTAAGCTGAATTTAAAGAAAAGAAGCTGAGCTGTAATTACATAGATTTGTATTACAGACTTGTGGTATTCTTGTATAGTAGAATTGTATACGTCAGGTTAGGCGTATAAACCCCTGGTTGGCTTGGTAGCGGCGCCGTTAGAGGAGGAGATTTCTGTTGTTGCGGGGAGAGTCTTGCGAATTTTACGTAGAATATGGAACCGTGCGGTTAGAAGTTAATAGGCGTTTGTGGCCTTATAGGTGGAAGTACTACGAGTAGCGTATTCTACTTGAAGAGTGGAAAGCGGCTGGCCAGATTCTGATCTTGAGGGCGTTTTGCTTATTGTCGATAATCGTCGCGAGGTATGTGAACCTCTTCCTATCCTTCTAGCATGATGCTTTGTAAACTATGTAATGCGGTGAGCGTGCATGTGTTAAATGAGTTGGTTGGTTTAAAACATAGGGTGTTATAATAGCTTTATGGGAAGTTAGTTATAACGACTACATGTAGGTAAAAGATTGGTTTGTTGATTGTAGAAGTTAAGAGACTTGATCTTGAAAGATAAGAGACTTAACTTGTTTTACTTGGTTATTAACATTTTGTTAAATGTGTTGTGAAACCTCATTCTCGAGTAATGAGTACTTGGTTTTAAAAGAATAATGTTTCTTGATTTGGAAATGAGAATAAGTGTCGAGCAAACCACAGCGCTAATAAAGGAAGGTGTATTGACAATTAACAAATTGTTATTAAAACCGATAGAAACCTCCATCTGCGTAGAAGCTAAGATAAGACAAAATTGTATTACATTTCCTAGATCATGGTTCTTTGTAACAAGATTGTTGTAAACAAGAATAAGCGACTCACATAAAAGACATATGTTACTCGATTGTTTTAAAAGAGATTAGGACTATGAGTTATGAAACCCTTCTAAAATGAGAAACTTGAGCATTTGAAATTAGGCAAACTTGAGCGTTTGGAAAATAATGATTGTTACTTGATTTTACAAAGGAAGTATTTTGGTTTACTTAAAAAGATAGTCACTCTATTTTAAGCTACGGGTATTATGTGATTTTGTGAAAAAATGGATCCTTTAAAAGAGTTAACGTACGTAGTACTTAGGGTTAAAACCCAGACTTTGATACGAAATGGAAGTACCTTGAGTTGTGTGTAACTTGCCTATGCTTGTTGTTGTGTAACTCGCCTATGCTTGTTGTGATAGCCTTTGTTGTGCAAGTGTTGATATCAGGTGACTTCTTGGGAAGGAGTGGATCTTTTATAAAAGTCTAGAAGTATGGTAATTTGCTTGAGCTTGTTTGTGATAGCCTGGTTGTGCGGTATATTGTTGTTGATGTCACATGGACATGTCTACACCGATCTGAAGTCCGGGGCATGTGGCCGTGTGGCGGGGTTGATTACGATATATTGTTATTGTGGTTACATGGACATGTCTACACCGTCTGCAGAATTCGGGGCGTGTGGCGTGCGGCGGGGTTAATCACCCAGTATTATTGTTGATAATGTCACTTGGACGTGTCTACACCGCTGCAGAATTCCGGGGGCATGTGGCCATGGGGCATTGTTATTATTGTTGCATCATGGGCATGTCTACACCGATGCAGAATTCCGGGGGCATGCGGCCATGATGCGAACATGATTGATGTTGTGGGCGTGAGACCCATAGTTTTATTTGAGTGATGACTTGAGGCGTGAGTCACGACTTGACATATCGCTTTTATGTTGTGAGCGTAGTTCTGTTATCATACATGTCTCTGTTTTTATATAGTATTATGATTTCATTCTGATATTTCGATTTCACATACTTGGTACTGTTATCGACCTCCTTGGGGCTGCGTTCATGCCGCGGTAGAAGTACACGATGTTGATCCTCGCTCTTGGGTCACGGATTCGGCGTTGGGAAGCTCCGTTTCTCGGAGGCTTATCTTTGGTATGTTACCACGAGTTGTAGGTTCTTGTATAGTCGAGGGGTATGGCGGGGCCTGTCCGTCATGTGTATAAAAACTCTTAGAGTGCATGAAATCTTGTTGTGGGCGGGGCTTGTAAAAAGGATTACAACATTCGTTTTGAAAGAGTTGTTTATATATTTTTATTGGAAAGGTAACCGTTTGGTTGACTGTTTTATGATCATATATCATGTTTCATGTTATGTTTTATTTTCCATTGGTTTTTCTCGATGTTGTATCACTAGGGTGCCGGGGTAAGGCACGATCACGGGCCGGGATCGGGTCGTGTGAGTACCAGCGACGAGGCACCACAAAGGGGAGGGTGGCTTCGGCCAAAGCTCCACAAAGGGGAGGATGGCTTTTGGACGAATCACAAGCAAGAGGAGAGGGAGGGTTTTCAAGACTTGGAAGTTTTTGGATGAATGAAGTCTTCACACTTAGGGGGGTATTTATAGCAAAACCAAAGGCCAACCAAGGGCGAAGATCCTTCCAAGTGTATAGCAAGTGTAAGGACAAGATTAAGCCAAGTGCACCCTAAACCCCTACTCCACAAAACACTCCACAAAACAAGCCACAAAGCAAGGCACAAATCAAGGGGCCAATCGGCCAAGGCCAACCAACCTTGACCGCCTCCAAACCGTCGATGAGGGTGACAAGTGTCACCTCCCGTTGGTCCAAAATGTTTACCTCTCGGAAAAATCCGCAAAATATAAATGACATAGCCGGAATTTTTCCAACGTAGTAATGAAACGTTTAGTCGAAACGACTCAAATCGGCACTTGTGCCCAAAATGAATTCGGCCAAGCCTAATGAAGTTCGAAAATTGCTACGTCGTCCCCGTACATACTGCGGAAATACGGGTATAACATTCTCTCCTCGTAGAAACATTCGTCGAATGTTCTAAGTCTCAAAACAAACGTGCGCCAGTATAGTCTTCACTACTATACTTACGAGAATCAAACATGCCACACCTGGCCACAAAATAACATGCGCGCAAAACCCAAATCCACGCCAACGAGGAACCACCTCAGTTAGCACAAAAGTCCCCACCAAGGTCTAAAATATACTCGCCCACCTACATTTCACAAAAGAAAGCGATCACACACGCGTTCACTTCTCCTCTATCTCGTACCTTCTCGAACACTCGAGCTCTTTCTAGTATCCGTACCACACTTCGTCAGCGTTTCGTTTCCAACCCTTGGAGTTACTACCTCCAAACTTGGTCATCTTACTACCTCGATTTCCTCTAAGGCCATTCTCGGCCTTCGAACTGATTACGGTCGAACATATCTATGAACTCATACGATGGTCATCTAAACTTGGGCCTAGCACCCTCGTGACCACGCCACTGGCGGGACCACGAGCTGACCGCCGCCGAAGCGGGGCGGGTTGGCCGCAACATGGCCCAACCCGACCAGCTGGCGCCCGACTCGCCTCGCCGACACGGAACACGTCATGGAAGCTACCACTTCCATCTCACACTAACGGATATTTAAATCACACTATAGCACAAAGCTATCCGAACATAACACTTAACACATCATTAACATCAACACATACAAGTATCTACGAGTTAAGGATATACGAAACTAGGCGGTTGAGGCCGCTAAAATCGAACTTCCACGCGACCTCTAGTGGCCCGCCCGCTAGTAGTGCGTGCTATCCTACCGCTACCACAGTCGGGCGGTCTCGTCATATGGCCTGTTGGCGCAAGAATAACAAGCTCCTTGGTACTACGACACTCCCGAAATGCGGTCTACCATCGACCACACCGGTAGGGTGATTGCATCGCCAACACCCTACTCACGAACATCGAAACACAGGAGCCACGACTGCTCTGAATATCCCAAGGGTCCCGAAGGCTGCGGAGGACCACTCTGCAATGGCGGAGGTACATAACTAGTCTGTTCTTTGAGGCGGTCCGCTGAAAGTCGCCAAAATATCCGCCGTCTTGGCCTTCTGTGGCGGTCTACCGTCGATCTCTGCGCTCGCCGCGCAAGTCGTGAGCACGAATGCGGGCAATGTCCATGCGGTGAAGAAACACCGCACAAGACTTCGGCCATATAATCATCTAGCGGTGGCGTAGCGATGCACCTATCCTCCATATCTGCAACAAGCGCAGGGACATATCGAGCCAAATAATCGAACTCGACATTGTACTCCCTGACAGTGCGCCCACTCTGTCTCAGTAACAAAAATTTGTCGGCCCGTGCCCTCATCATCTGCGGAGGCAAGAAGTGCGTGAGAAAAGCCCGAAAACTCATCCCATACTGGAGGTGCATGCTCTCCCGGAAAGCTCCGCGAATCAAACCAATCGGCTGCGGTATCACGCACCGTGCGAACCGAAGGTCACAGACTCGGTCTCTGAAGCCTTGATCACCCGCATGATCCTCTGTAAGTGACGGATGAACTCCTGCGGATAATCCTCATGCCTCGACCCATAAAACTCTGGCGGTCTACAACTCAGAAAGTCCCGTAGCCTCAAACTATCGCTCTCGGGTGCACGCGGTCTCTGGGCAGGCCGCGTCGGCTGTCCTCATATCGGCCTGACCACGGCCAATAATCGGGCCATCTCGCGTGACCCATCTCCCTGCTCGGTGTGGGGTGGAGGCTCGTGCTTGTAGTCTCATCGCCCACGGCCGCGACTCTAAACCTCTTGGTCTTTGGCGGCGTGCGAAACTTCGCCGTCGAAAGCACTTGTCTCAGTCTTGGCCAGGACTGCGCCTCGTACTCCTCTGTATCCCACTAGCGACTCCGGCTGCCTTGCCGCCTTTGGGTCGCCTGCGCGGAGGCATAGCGGTAAAATGAAACACACGTGGAGGGTCCAACTTACAACTCGGCTCTAAGGCACGATCTTAGAATGAGAAGAATAGAAACCAATCCTACATGTCCTATAGCCTCACGATTATAGATGTGGTGCCTGACACCGATAATCAAGACTCTACTAGACACGGTCTGTAGACACCTTCCGAGGACTAACTGCTCTGATACCACTATGTCACACCCCGAAAATCGGGCCCGTGACTGGTGCCTTACCCCGGGCACCCTAGTGATACATACATCAGAGAAAAATCAGCGGAACATAAAACATGAGTCATTAAACAAGAGATATAATAAATAAACAGGCCAACCAAAATAGTTGCCTTCAGTGTATACATAAAACCTGAACAGTTTAATCCTTTTACAACCACCTTGCAGCAAAGATTACTACAGACCTCTAAGATATCTGACAACTATGACGGACGGGGCCGCCATACCACAGAATGTACAAGAACCTACAACTCGAGGGAAACATACCAAAGATAAGCCTCGAAGGAACGGAGCTTCCGACACGCTGAAATGTACCTCTACTGCGGCATGAGCGGCCCGAAGGAGGTCGATCTAACAGTACCAAGTATGTGGCTGTCAAATCACGTAAATGAAATCATAATAGCCTAAAAAGCGGGAGACATGTATGATAACCAAAATACGATGCAAACATAAAAGCGATCAGTCGGGGACTCACGCCCTCAAGGTCGCCACTCAAATATAACTATGGGTCTCACGCCCACAACATCCATCATGTTCGCATCATGGCCGCATGCCCCCGGAATACTGCATCGGTGTAGACATGTCCATGTGACAACAATAATAACAAGGCCGCATGGCCACATGCCCCCGGAATACTGCCTCGGTGTAGACATGCCCATGTAACCTCAATAACAATATCTTTGGGTGGTCAACCACGCGTGGCCACGTGCCGGAATCTTGCGTCGGTGTAGACCGTCCATGTTGCGGTAATAACCATATATCGGAAATCAACGCCGCGTGGCGCGTGCCGGAATCTGCGTCGGTGTAGACATGTCCATGTGACATCAACAACAAGCGATAATCAAAATGGAAACATACGTGGAATTCTCCATCACTGCCCGGCGTCCAAGTAAGTTCTCGACAAGTCAACCGCCTCTATCGAGAGGCGATAACGCGAAATACCACACTTGCGACAAAGGCTATCGTCCCAAGCATAGGCAAGTTTCTGACAACAAGCATAGGCAAGTTTCACAACAACAAGCATAGGCAAGTTTCACAACAACAAGCATAGGCAAGTTTCACACAACTCAAAGTACTTTCATTTTATGCCAAAGTCGGGTTTTTAACCCCAAAGTACTACATACATTAAGTTCTTTTAAAAGAGATCCATTACTTTTATAAAAGTCACGATACCGTAGTATTAGAATGACCAACCCACATTCCTTTTCAAAATCCGATATGACATTCTTTTCCTAAGTTCGGTTTGCCTAGTTTGATTACTCAAGCTTCTCATTTTCAAATGGTTTCATAGTTCATAAACTTAATCACTTGATTCCTTTTTAGAATAATTGAGTAATATATGTCTCACGCGTGAGTAGGTTATTCTTGTTTACAACATTCTTATTTCAGCAGCGATGATCTAGAAATTGTAATATGATTTTGTCTTATCTTAGTTTCTATTGAGATGGTGGTTTCTTCTGTTTTTAATACTATACATCATTATTCAATACATTTTCCTTTATTAACGCATTTGCGATGGTGCTGCCGATACACGTTACGATTTCGAAATCGGTAAAACATTATCCCTTTAAATAAAACCAAGTACTCATTACTCACGAATGAGGTTTCGCACAAACATCCACATTAAAACAAATAAGTTAAGTCTCTTATCTTATAAGATCAAGTCTCTTAACTTCTAACATGATAAACCATTTTCTTTACCTCTCTTAAGACATTATACCTAACTCCCATAAAGCTAGTATAACTCTTTTTAAAACCTTTAAAACCAAGTGTTACTCTCCTTCAAAACGATTTATAAATCTTTTGAAATACATCAAGTTCTTTATTATAACTAGCCGATTATAATTCACATCGATTACCTTTTAAAACCACAAAGTATTTTCTTACCTACATAAAGTCATTATAACCAACTTCCCATAAAGCCGTTATAACACTTTATGTTTTAAAACAATCAAACACAGTTAACACATGTACGTCTACCGTACTACATAGTTCACACATATCATGCTAGAAGAGATAGGAAGAGGTTCACATACCTCGCGACGATTATCGACAATAAGCAAAAAGCTCCAAGTACTACAACCTTGCTAGCCCTTTCCACTCCTCGAGTAGAATACGCTACTCTTAGTACTTTCACCTATAAAGGCCACAAACGTCTATTAAATCTTAAACATAAGTTCCCATCTTTCTACAGAAAATTCGGCAGCACCTCACACATACAGCGTAAATCTCCTCCTATCGAGTAGGCTACAAGCCGACCGGGGGGGTTATACATCTAACGGGCGTGTACAATTCTACTCGATATACTACACAAGTCTCTGATACATCTATGTAATTACTGATTCGATTCGATTCTTTATTCTTGGGCTTAAGTCAAAAGACATTGCCACAATACTACGTTGATTCTATATATAGTATACTTGAACTATATATTCTAACATGTAATTTCCAATTACAATAGAAGAACGATAGTGTTTACCTCGATAAGCCCAAAATTATCCAAGTATAAAGTCGATCTGAGCAACGCTTAGCTCCTACTCGGCGCTCCAAACAACCCTTAGAAGTTCTAACCAACCTACTTACAACTTCAACAACGGGTGCAGATTTCCTTAGGGTTTCGTTTTTGTGGCTAAAGGAAGTATAATCGTATTTTCTGGGCTTTTGTATAAGTGTAACCTTGGGAATACTACAAGGTATTTGGGCGAGGCATTTGGACATTATAACAATACTAGGAGAGTATTTCTATACCACAACAAGGGTATTATCTGAAAACAACTAGGCTGGGGTACCCACGGCCAAGGCACCATGAGGGGAGGGTGGCTTCTCGGCCAAAGCTCCACAAAGGGGAGGATGGCTTTGGGCGAATCACAAGCAAGAGGGAGAGGGAGGGTTTTCAAGACTTGGAAGTTTTGGAATGGATGAAGTCTTCACACTTGGGGGTATTTATAGCAAAACCAAAGGTCAACGAGGGCGAAGATCCTTCCAAGTGTATAGCAAGTGTAAGGACAAGATTAAGCCAAGTGCACCCTAAACCCTACTCCACAAAACACTCCACAAAACAAGCCACAAAGCAAGGCACAAATCAAAGGGGCCAATCGGCGAGGCCAACCAACCTTGACCGCCTCCAAATCGAATCGATGAGGGTGACAAGTGTCACCCTCCCGTTAATCCAAAAATGTTTCGTCTCTCGGAAAAATCCGCAAAAATATAAATGACATGGCGAATTTTTCCAACGTAGTAATGAAGCGTTTCGTCGAAAAACGACTCAAATCGGCACTTGTGCCCAAAATGAATTCGGCCAAGCCTAATGAAGTTCGAAAATTTCTACGTACGTCCCCCACGTACATACTCTGGAAATACGGGGTATAACAATGCCATGCGTAGTATGTCAACCTATAATGACCATAATACGTCTATTAACTTCTAACTTCAAACGTAGAATATTCCAAGTGCAAAGTCACTAAATTCTACGGAAAATCGGACAACACTTCCTTTGTTTCTACATACTTTTCCACCTTTTTCAAGGTCCGAAAATCAATAACCAAACGCCACATTTAAGGACCAACAATTCAACAATATGAAGGGGATTACACGCCTTAACAGGGTGTGTAAAATTCTGCCCCACAATTGAATATCAAACTAATCCAACATAGTATGTCACTTCGGCAATTTGAGGCATAATTACACAAAGTCTTCTTTCCAATTCATTTTTAATCCAAGTTTCTTAGCATAACATGTTATAAAGTCGCAATCGATTATAACAACTATAATCTTCAAGTAGATAACATGCGACGATTCTAGTCATCAACCAAATTGTATTTCAATTTCAAATGGCTCAACATGTCATTTCGGATTTGAGCTTCTAAATTTCCATAACACTTATCAATCTTCATAACACATATCACAGGATCATTTCTAACTTATCATAACATGGAATCATTAATTACAATAGTGAGACGAAGATTATTACCTCATTTAGCCCAAATATGATCCAAGATTACAAGTCGATCCTTAGCAACTTTAGCTCCTCTTTTTGACGTTCCAATCCACTTCAAACAACCCTTAGAGGCTTATGAAGAACTCATCTTCAAGCTCCAACTTCAATGTTGAAGAACTCCATAATTTTCCGCCTTGCGACTAATACGAAAACGCCACTTTTCCGGGATCTTTCTATTGAGATACCCTTACAATACTCTTAGGAACCTTGGTTTAAAGTATGGGGATTATTGGACAAAATTTGAAATTTTTTCTCTTGGAACCCTCATGAAGCCGAGAGCTCTCTCTCATGATCATCCAATTTTTCTTGAAAATTTAGCTAAGTGTAGAGCCTTGTCTTGCTAGTAGTACATATATATAACATAATGGAGGGTCAAGATTAGTACATATGGATGGCTAGGATGCATTTCACTAAGATCAAGCCAAAGTGGCCCTTGGACTTTAGTCAACAATGTCAAGCTTAAGTCTTTGAAAGACTTCATCATCCTAACATTGGTCAAAAGACCATTTTACCTATGTATATTTCGTCCAAGACCAAGCAAGGGGGGTGACACGTGTTGCCCTCCCGTTCGTCGCAAAATTTCGTTTTCCGACATTTACATTATTCCGATAAATTTTTACTTGTCTAAAATCTTAACACTTTTGAGTTCTTACGTACGTTCTTATAAACATATCCTGGAATTCCGGGGTGTAACATTCTACATACCTCTTCGGTTCAATCCACTTGCTAAGTCCAATATGCCGCACGTAGTATGTCAACCTATAATGACCATAATACGTCTATCAACTTCTAGCTTTCTAACATAGAATATTTTAAGTGTAAAGTCACTTATTCTACGGAAAATTGGACATCACTTCCTTTGTTTCTATGTACTTTTCCACCTTTTTCAAGGCCCGGATTTAACAACCAAACATGCCACATTTAAGGCTCAACAATTCAGCTATTCAAAGGGGATTACACGCCTTACAGGTCGTGTAAAATTCTGCCCCACAATTTATATAAAACAGTCCAATATTAAATGTCATTCTCGGCTACAATGTACAACCACATATAATCCTTTCCAATTCCTTTCAATCCATATTGTCATTCTAACATGTTATATAGTCGCAAACAATTTTTAACAACTATAATCCCTTCTTTATATAACATGCGACGACTAAAACTAGTAACTAAGTTGAATTACAATCTTATGGCTAATCATGAAACTTTCGGATTTGCTTCCAAATATTCCATAACACTTATCAATCTCCATTATATATATCTCATGCTTGTTTATATATATAGCTACAACATGTAATCTTTAATCACTAAGACGATAAGATTGTTACCTTGATAAGCCCTAATATTACTTCAAGATTCAAAGTTGCTCCTTAGCAACTTAGCTCCTTTCCTTCACGCTCCAATCCGCTACTTGAAGCCCTTAGAAGTTCCTAAACAACTTCCCTTTAACTTCCAAACAAAACTTATGAAAACAACTTAGGTTTTCATCTTGCGACTTACGTAAAAACGTAGCTTTTCCGCGATCTTTGTATAAAGTTATCCTTATAATACCTTTAGGAACCTTGGGTTGAAGTATGGTGAATTATGAACAACAAACGAATTTTTTTTCGTGTGGAGAATGGACAAAGCCGAGAGCTCTATCTCTTGCTCAAGTGTTCTTGATTTTTTTCTAAGTGTTGAGACTTGTCTTGCACTAGTAGGAGATATATACAACAACCAAGGGCCAAGATTAAAACACTTATGTGGCTTGGATGAAGAACTTAAAATATCTTGTGTCAACTTGACTTAGTTGACTTGGTCAATTTTCTCAAGCTTGGTCACAAGACCACTTAACCTTGGTCAATAATTCGACCAAGCCTATATAGGGGGGTGACACGTGTCACCCTCCCATCCGCCATAATATTTCATTTTTCGACATTTCCATAATTCCGATAAATTCTACAAGTCTCAAATCTTAAAGTCCTGTTTTATTACGTACGTTCTTATATACATGTTCTAGAATTACGGGGTGTAACATTATTTGTTACACCCCGTAAGTCCAGGTCATGTATTGAGAACGTACGAAAGGAAATAAGATTCGAATTAGGAAAAAAAAAGTTGTTGGCAGAATATTTTTTTGGACAGTTTTTCAGTCAACTTTGGAGCAGTATTGTCACGACCGAACCGGGCGTGTTGGTGCCTACCCGGTCACCCTAGTGATACAACATCAGAGAAAATCAGCGGAAACAAAACATAAACATGAAACAAGAGACATGATAAATAAACAGGCCAACCAAAACTGTTGCCTTCTGTATATATACATAAAAACCCGAACAATTATCCTTTTTACAAACTCTGCCCACAACAGTACTACAAACCTCTAAGAAGTGACAACAACTATGACGGGACAGGGCCCCGCCATACCCCTGAATGTACAAGAACCTCTGACTCGGGGGTAACATGCAAAAGATAAGCCTCGAAGAACAGGGCTCCCAACACGAATCTGTGATCCATGAGCGAGGATCCACAACCGATGTACCTCTACTGCGGCATGACGCGGCCCCGAGAGGTCGATGCAGTACCAAGTATGTGGCGAAAATATCAGTAAATGAAATCATAACGATCTATCTAAAAGCAGGAGACATGTATGATAACAAAACTACGATTCACAAATATAAAGCGATCGTGTCAAGTCGGGGACTCACGCCTCAAAGTCATCCTCATGCGTGGAACTCCTTCCTCACCGCGTGATCTAGGTATAAATCGTGTGGAATACGTGTCTCGGCCCATCCATGGGACTCGATAAAGAACCGTAGAATCGTGTCTCGGCCCGTCCTATGGACTCGATAAAGAATCGGTGGAATCGTGTCTCGGCCCGTCCCAGGACTCGATAAAGAATCGGATGGAATACGTGTCTCGGCCCGTCCGTGGGACTCGATAAAGAATCGGATGGAATCGTGTCTCGGCCCATCCGTAGGACTCGATAAAGAATCGGTGGAATACGTGTCTCGGCCCGTCCCGGGACTCGATAAAGAATCATACATAACAGATCAACCGGCCCTCCATCGAGAGACGCGGTGGTATAGAAATACAGTACTTGCACAACAAGGCTATCACACGCAAACATAGGAAAGTTACACACAACTTGAAGTACTTCCATTTTACGCGAAGGCGGGTTCTAACCCCAGTATTACGTCGTTAAATTCTTTAAAAGATCGAATTCTTTTATAAAGGTCACCCGATACCGTAGTATTAAAAACAGAGTGACTCACATTTTAAGTAAGCGAACACTTTCTTTTTAAAATCAAGTAACAACATTATTTTCTAAACGTTCAAGTTTGCCTAATTTCAAATGCTCAAGTCTCTTATTTTAGAAAGGTTTCATAACTCATAGTCTTAATCTCTTTTAAAACAATTGAGTAACATAAGTCTTATGTGTGAGCCGTTTATTCTTGTTTATAACAATCTTGTTACAAAGACCGTGATCTAGGAAATGTAATACAATTTTGTCTTATCTTAGCTTCTATGCAGATGGAGGTTTCTACTGGTTTTAATAACAATTAGTTATTTGTCAATACATTTTCCTTTACTAACGCTGCAGTGGTTTGTTCGACACTTATTCTCATTTCCGAAATCAGTAAAACATTATTCTTTTAAAATCAAGTACTCATTACTCGCGAATGAGGTTTTACAACATTTTTAACAAAATGTTATATATCAAGTCAATTAAGTCCAGTCTCTTATCTTTCAAGATCAAGTCTCTTAACTTCTAAAAACAATAAACCATTCTTTTACCTACATAAAGTCGTTATAACTAACTTCCCATAAAGCTATTATAACACTATATGTTTTAAACCAACCAAAACTCGTTTAGCACACATACGTCTACCGTACTACATAGTTCACAACAATCATGCTAGAAAAGATAGGAAGAGGTTCACATACCTCGCGACGATTATCGACAAATAGCAAAACGCTCCAAGTACTTCAACCCGTCGGCTACTCCTTAAGCCAAGTAGATCACGCCACACGTAGTAATCCACTCCTAAAATGGTCATAGTACTTCTTATCAAACCTTTCTTACCATTGAAGACTTATACCAATAAAAAGCCCTCTAATTCTACGGAAAATTGGGCAGCACTTCCCCCGTTTTTACTCACTTTTCCATCTTTCTCCAAGGCCCGAATAACCGTAAATATATGCCATATATAAGGCGTAATAATTAAACAACATAAAGAAGGGGATTACACGCCCAAACGGTAACGCGGTTTACTATCACGCCTTCATAATAACAATAAGTAAAAGAAGGGGATTACGCGCCCAACCGGTAACGCGGTTTACTATCACGCCTTCATAACAATACAATAATTAAAAAGGGGATCACACGCCCAAACGGAACGCGATTGAACAATCTTCCCTTAATGTAAATGTAACATCCAAAGTAAATACAGTCCAAAGTAAATACAGTCCTTAAGTTGGGGTCCTTGGCCAACTTTGTCCATTTTACTTATCCAAATTACTCATTAGTCATCCAACTTATATTTCCATTCTTAATATAAGTTATAGTTACTTTGTTAATTACTTCTTCACAAGTAAGATACGTTTGATACGTTGGATATGTTTTTACCATTTTAATGGCTAACGGCCAA
The DNA here is from genome assembly GCA_029844215.1 of Przewalskia tangutica. Taxonomy (NCBI): domain Eukaryota; kingdom Viridiplantae; phylum Streptophyta; class Magnoliopsida; order Solanales; family Solanaceae; genus Przewalskia; species Przewalskia tangutica. The sequence goes on along the minus strand of CM056719.1, from coordinate 55,600,766 downwards.
TCCTTTCTTTTAACAAGTTAACAAGATCCAACACTTCCAAACCTTACTCCATATATTATATATTCCATAATATACTTATAATATATGTATAATGACCAATTCACAAAGAGGTTTAAGATTCACTACCTCAAATAGCCCAAGAATATCCAAGTTCTTAAAGTCGTTCCAAGCAAGTCTTAGCTCCAAATCTTTACGTTCCAATCCACTACAAGCAACCCATAGAAGCTCTTAACCAACTTCCCTTCAAGATTCAACTCCAAAAAGTGAAGAACACTTAGGGTTTCCAACTAGTAACTTTCGGCCAAGGCATGAACAATAGGCTAGGGGTGTGAAATCTTTTCCAACTCTTGGTACACAATCTTCCTAACACCTTAGGGAAGAACACTTGAGAGTTTAAGAATTATTGGACAAATTTAGGTCAAGTTATGGAACCATGGCCGAGAGCTCAACAAGGGAGAGAGAGGGTTTTTCTCTAGTCTTAAAATGTCTAAGTGTGTAAGATTTCATCAACTAAGGGTGCATATATAGGACAACCAAGGGCTAGGATGAAGGCAAGTGTGTGGTTGAGATTGGGGACAAGTGTGGGTGGGACCCACAAGCCACTTGTCCACACAAAAATATCTTGCAAGACAAGGCCACTTGTCTTGCCACATGGCACACAATTTCGGCCACAAGGCCACCTAGGGGGTGACACGTGTCGCCCTCCTACTCGTCCAAAATATTTCATCTTCCGAAAATATCCATAAAGGCCAAAATCTCGAAAACAAAGTGGGCCCCACAAAACCGTAAATTTCTCCCGTGGGCCCCACGTGACCAATTCCGGAAATAAAATTCCATAATTCTCTAGTATTCCAAGAAGTCCGAATACCAAATCTGGGAATCCAATTCCCATTAACGAACCTTTTTTCTTCACAAAACCCGGAAACATTTCCGTCGAAAAAATCACATCTTTCTTTCTTTCCAAAATTTCTGTCGTATTCTCGTACGTACGTCCTCACATACATACCCTGGAACTACGGGGTATAACATTCTTCCCCCCTTAGAAACATTCGTCCCGAATGTTCCTTCTATGTCTCCAAACGTACTTGCGTCGGTATAGTCTCCACTACTATACTTACAAAACCGATCATGCCACCAATGGCCAGAATATAACATGTGCGCAAAACTCAAATCCAAGCCAACGAGGAATCACCTCGACGATGTAAAAACAACACCAACTCTCGCTCCTGGTCCAAAGGATACTTCCTTCACACCTTCACTTCAAAAAAAAAAAATGATCACTTCCATCTCTTAGCACACGTTCACTTCTTTCCTCACTTGTCGTACACTTCTCGAACACCCGAACTCTTTCCAGTATACGTACCATACTTCAGTCATCGCTTCAGTTTCCAAAACCTTGGAGTCACTACCTCCAAACTTGGTCATCTCACTAGTTTCAATTCCCACAAAGGCCATCCCCGGCCTTCACGATCCGATTCTGGTCGAACGCATCCACGAACCCGTACGATGGTTACCTAAACCTGGGCCTAGCGCCCTCGTGACCCTACCACCTGGCGGGACCACCTCGAACTGACCCCACCACATTCTGGGCTGTGGGTTGACCCGCGAACGGCCCTTAACCCGACCCATAATCGCGCCAAACTCTTGTTTCCCCCAATCCGAAACCATATCACTAATAAAGTCACGAAAACCTAGTGGTATTCTTAGCTCAACTACCCTCTTTCATTTCACACTACTCAGGGACCTATCACACAAGTATATCCCACGTATACTACGCACTCTGATAAAGGTCAAACATAAAGTAAATCTTTTACTCAAGATGGCCTCGCCTCTAAGGTCTCCACGTATAAAACTCTAAGGCTCACACTTTCTATGTACCCAACTTCCCCTTTACTAACCAGGCCTCTAAATCACAATTTAACATAATGCTATCTGAACATAACACTTAAAATATACTCATCTTATCACATATACAAATCTCTAGAGGGTTAAGGATATACCTGTATCTACCGCTTCACTCTAATCATAGGCACAGGCCCAGCAGTATGAAGGTGATGAACACGCCATCGACCAGAGGTCGAGTCATTTGTATCCTTCCTATTAGGGCAGTTTCTCGTCACATGGCCCTGATGGCCGTAGGCAAAACAAGCACCAGTAAAAAGACGACATTCCCCGGGATGACGCCACGCTGCATCGCACACCGAGGAAAACTGAACCCGATCGCTAGAACCATGTATATCTGAACGGAAGCCTGAGCTCGACCAGCCCCGAATACCCGAACGCCCCGAAGGCGCGGAGGACCGCTGCATCTTGGCGGAGGTACATAACTAGCTCACGAGGCGGTCCGCCTCGAAGTCGCCAATGCACTCGCTGTTCGCCTCTTTGCCGATCTCGGGTCATTCCGTCGACCTCTCCGTGCCTCACATCCTGGTGCATGAGCTGCATGCGGGCAATGTCCATGCGGTGAAGAGCTACACCCGAACAAGCCTCGCCAAGTAGTCATCGAGCGGTGACATAGCGGTGCACTCTATCCTCCATGCCGCTACGAATGCGGGACGTCTGAGCTAATGAGTCGAACTCCACATTGTACTCTCTAACCGCGATCCGCCTCAACGCGTCAAAAATCGCCGGCGAGCCTCTCATCTGTGAGGCAAGAAATGTGCAAGAAATGCCCGAGAACTCGCTTAAATCTTTGGGAGCGCATGCTCCTCGAGACGATTCCGTGAATCAAACGATCGCAGATCACGCGGCCGATGCGAACCGAAGGTCACCGACTCGGTCTCCGGCCTTGATCACTCTCATGATCCGATGTAATCGCTTGATGAACTCCGCGATCATCCTCGGGCCTCGACCCATAGAACTCGGTGGCTGCGGCTCGAAAGTCCCGTAGTCTCAAAGTATGCGCTCGGGGTGAACTACGGGTGCACGGAATCGGAACTGCATTCGGCCTATCTCATATCTCGCCACGACCGCTAGTAATGGCCATCTCTTGTACCCCATCTCCTCGCTTCCAGCCGTGGACTGAGGCTCGTGTATCGTGGTCTCAGCAGCCACCGCTGCGCGCTTCTAAACTCGCTGGGCCGAGGCGCCAAAACTCGCCGTCTGACGCACTATCTCGGTAAAGCGGGCCTGCCTCGTAACCTTCCGTGCTCTACTCGCAGCCTTTCCTTCACGCTTTGCCCTCCGGGCTCTGGTTGCCTTCGCGGAGGCATAATCGTAAAACGAAATACGTCGGAGGGTCCAACTTATAACACGGCTCTAAGGCACGATCTCGTAATGAGAAGAATGGAAACCAATCCTAAATGTCCTGCGACCTCACGATTATAGATGTGGTGCACAACACATCGATAATCAAGACTCTACTAGACACGTGCAGTAGACACTTTCCGAGGATTGATCGCTCGATACCACTTTTGTCACGACCGAACCGGCCGTGATCGTGCCTACCGCACCCTAGTGATACAACATCGAGAAAATCAGCGAAACAAAACATAAACATGAAACAAGAGACATGATAAATAAGCAGCAACCAAAATCGCTGTTCTCAGATATATACATAAAAACCCGAACAATTATCCTTTTACAAACTCGCCCACAACGATTACTGCACTTACAGAAGTGACAACTATGACGGACAGGCCCCGCCATACCACGAATGTACAAGAACCTCTGCACTCGTGGTAACATACCAAAAGATAAGCCTCCGGCGAACGGGCTCCCAACACGCTGAATCGTGATCCTATGGCGAGGATCCACAACCGATGTACTACTCGCGGCATGAACGCACTCGGCGAGGTCAAGATCACACGACCGAATCCGGGCCCGTGGATCGTGCCTTACCGCACCCTAGTGATACAACATCGAGAAAACCAATAAAATAAAACACGAGTCATGAAACAAGAGATATAATAAGTAAACAGCAACTAAAACATTGCCTTCGATATACATAAAACCCGAATGCTAACCTTTTACAAACCCCGCCACAACTAGCAGACACTCTAAGATTTACAACAACTATGACGGACAGGTCTCGCCATACCACGAATGTATAAGCATCTACGCACTCGGTAACATACCAAAGATAAGCCTCGAAGGAACGGAGCTTTCCAATACGCCGAAAGGTGATCCTAAAGCGGATCGGCGGCCGATGTACCTTTACTGCGGCATGACGCAGCCAAGGAGGTCAAGACAACAGTACAGTATGTGAAATCAGAAAATGTAAATGAACTCATAATAGTCTATATAAAGCAGGAGACATGTATGATAACCAAACTACAGTTCACAACATAGAAGCAGTCATGTCAAGTCAGGGACTCACGCCCTAAAAGTCATCCCTCATGCCCGTGGAACTCCTTCCTCACCGCCAGCCTAGGTACAAATCATGTGATACGTATAAGTGTCTCGGCCCATCTTATGGACCCAATATAGAAAAGGGTGGAATACATTCCTGCTCATCCCATGAACCGTGAGTCGAGTGGAATACATTCGGATGAACCGTAGTCAAGTGAAATACATTCGGATGAACCGGTCCTCAAGTGAAATACATTCCGGATGAACCGGTAATCAAGTGAAATACATTCCGGATGAACCAGAATCAAGTGAAACACATTCGGATGAGCCGGTAGTCGAGTGAAATACATTCCGGATGAACCGTAATCAAGTGATATACATTCGGATGACCGGTAGTCGAGTAGAACACGCATTTACACAACAAGGCTATCACACGTAACATGGTCAAGTTTCATAACAACAAGTATAAGCAAGTTACACACGACTCAAGGTACTTTCATTTTATATCAAAGTCCGGATTTTAACCTTAAAGTACTACGTCCGTTAAATTCCTTTTAAGATCCATTTCTTTACAAAGGTCACCCGATACGTAGTATAAAATTTGAGTGACTAACATTGTTAAGTAAACCAAAATGCTTTCCTTTGTAAAATCAAGTGACAACCTTATTTTCCAAACGCTCGTTGCCTAATTTGAATGCTCAAGTTTCTCATTTTAGAAAAAGGTTTCGTAGTTCATAGTTTTAAATCCTTTAAAACATAATTCTCCTTTAAACGTTTTGAGAAACCTATGTCTTATAAGTGAGTAGGTATTCTTTGTTTATAATCAATCTTATTAAGCAGCCATGATCTAGGAAATGTAATATCATTTTGTCTCATCTTAGCTTCATGCGGATGGAGGTTTCTACTGGTTTTAATAATACTTCTTTAGTCAATACATTTTCCTTTTATTAACGTTGCAGTGGTTTGTCGATACACATTCTGATTTCCGAAATCAGTATAACATTCTTAAGCCGTTATACCTAACTTCCCATAAAGCTAGTATAACTCTTAAGCTTTCAAAACCCAAGTAATACTCATTCTTTCAAAACGATTCATAGATCTTTTGAAATGCTTCAAGTTCTTTATTAACACATATCAAGCCAGTTATTATTCAAATCAGTTACCTTTTAAAAACCACAAAGTATGGCTTATCCACATAAAGCTATTATAACCAACTTCCCATAAAGCCGTTATAACACTTTATGTTTTAAATCAATCAAATACATTTAGCACACGACGTCTCACCGCACTACATAGTTCACACATATCATGCTAGAAGAGATAGGAAGAGGTCCACATACCTCGCGACGATTGTCGACTAATAGCAAAACGCTCCAAGTACCTCAAACCGCGGCTACTCCTAAGCCAAGTGGATCACTCCACACGTAGTACTACAACCTATAGAGGCCACAAAGCGCCTATTAATACCTTTAGATCCCGACGTAGAATATTCTACAGAAAATTCGGCAGCACCTCCCCGCAATGGCGTAAATCTCCTCCTTCTATCGAGGCCGGCTACCAAGCCAACGAGGGTGGGTTAACACGTCCGACCGGACGTATACAATTCTACTACAGAATGCTACACAAGTCTCATGTCTACACCCATGTAATTACTGATTCGCTTCTCTTATTTAAATTCAGCTTAAGTCGCAAGACATTGCTGTAAGTATTATTCAGCTTAAGTCAAAAGACATTGCCGCACAATTATAATGTTCAGTTCTATATATAGTATACTTCAACTATATATTCCTACAACATGTAATTTCCAATTACAAATGTAAGGTCAAGAATGTTTACCTCGATAAGCCCAAAATTATCCGAGTTTATATGTCGTTCCTGAACAAGGTTTAGCTCCTACTCCGTGCGCTCCAAAACGCTCCAAGAAACCCTTAGAAGTGTCTACACAACTTCTACTTAATACTTCAACTACGGGTGAAGATTTTTCCTTAGGGTTTAGTTTAGTGGCTAAAGGAAAGTATAATAGTATTTCAAGCCAGATAAGTATAACCTTGGAAAGTACAACAAGGTATTTGGGCTAAAGTATTTTGGACATTATAACAATACTAGGAGAGTATTTCTATACCACAAAGGGGGGGTATTATACGAAAACAACTAGGCTAGGGGGGGGGGGGTACCCCACGGCTAGCACTACTAGGAGGGGGGGGGGATACTTTCGGCCAAGGGGCCTTCTCAGGGGAGGGTGTGGCGGACGACTACTACAAGGAGGAGAGGGGAGATTTCAAGACTTAGGCACATTTTGGATGAAGAACTCTTCAAGCTTAGGGGGGTATTTATAGGTCAAGCCATGGCCAACCAATGGCCAAGATGAAGACAAGTGTGGTGCAAGTGTAGGGTTAGATTTCCACCATGTGTACCTTATCCATCTACCACACAACTTGCACAAAAATATCCTACCAACTAAAGCCCTCTTTTTCGTCCACCATTGCCGCCCCATTTGTTCCAATGTGAGGGTGACACATGTCACCCTCCCGTTGGTCCACAATGTTTCGTCTCTCTTAAAAATCCGAAAAATTTATAATTGACATAGCCGTATTTTTCCAAACAAACGGTGTGTAAAGGTTTCGTCCAAACACGACTCTAATCGGGTGTTGTGTACAAATTTCGAAACTTGCCTAACTTAAGGCTCAAATTTTCTACGTACGTCCTCACGCATATACTCAAAATACGGGTATAACATTCTTCCCTTAGAAACATTCGTCCGAATGTTCCTTCTCAAGTCTCAACACAAACATGCGCCAAGATAGTCTTCACCGCTATACGCATTTAAAACAATCATGCCACACTGCCATGAAATAACAAATGCACAAAATACGAAATCCCAAGTCCACGAGGAATCACCGCGTTATCACAAAAGAAACGATCACACTCGTTCACTTCTCCCCACCTGTCGCACTGCTCGAACACTCGAACCCTTCCCACACGCACCACACTTGATCCAACGCTTGTTTCCAACCCTCGAGTCACTACCTCCAAACTTGGTCATCTTACTAACCTCGATTTCTCTAAGGCCACTCGGCCTTCACGAACTGATTCGCCGAACGTATCCACGAACTCATAAGATGGTCATCTAAACTTGGGCCTAGCACCCTTGTGACCGCCACCGCGACCACCCGAGCCGACCTTTCTCGAACGGACGCGGGTTGGCCCGCAACACGGCCCCAACCCGACCCACTATCGCGCCAACTCTTGCTCGACACGGAACAATCTTGCTAAAACACATCATGAAAGCTACCACTTTCATTTACCCAACCCAGGGACTTATCACACAATACATTCTAGGCATAAAATGCACTCTGACAAGGATCACTCGCAAAATATTGTACTCAAGACGGCCTTACATCTAAGGTCTCCACTGTAATATTCTAAGGTTCATCATTTTCACCCTGTGCTTACCCTTTCACTAAGCATGTTTCTAAATCACATTTTAGCACCAAGCTATCCGAACATAACACTTAACACATTATCATAACAAACAAAACTCTAGATGGTTAAGGATATACATGAAGCTACCGCTCCACTCTAATCATAAGTCTGCCCTGCAGGGCGCATAACTGTAGAAGGCGATGAACCGCCATCGATCCAGGTCGCGCTGCCGCGGCATCTCTCCTATAAGCACGATCTCGTCACATGGCCCTCGACGGCGCAGTGAAACAAGCACCAAAAAGACGACATTCCCGGGATGATGTTTGCCACATCGTGCACACCGGGGACATGAATCCCGGCTAGCACTCACGCTGTCACGACCAAACCGCCCGCGATCGTGCCTTACCCGCACCAAGTAGTCAAACAACATCGAGAAAATCATGGAAATTAAAACTCATACATGATAACCAATGAAAAGAAAACAGGCTAACCAAATGGTTACCTTTTAGAAAATAACTAACACCGAATAATCCTCGCCACATCGATTACTGCACTCTAAGAATTTTTATAACATCTATACCCCAATGTACAAAAGTTCTACAACTTGAACCAAGTGACAAAGTCTCGAAGAATGGAGCTCGAGAATCGAACAACGATCCAAAGTGCGGATCAACAAGCGATGTATCTCAACTGCGGCATGAACGCGGCGTCGATAACAGTAAAAATCGTAAATGAAATCATAATAGTCTATAAGGAAAAGCAGAGATATGTATGATAACCAAACTACGAGACACCACGTATATACACCAAATCAAATCACATCAAGTCAAGATCATTACTCAAAGTGGGCGATACTCGTGGGCTACCCAACGTGTCGGTATGTCCAACCCAATAACAAGATAATACTCCGTGGGACGCGTACTGGGCTACCCAACGATGTCCCAACCAATAACAAGATAATACTCACGTGGACGCTACCCAACGGTCGGTATGTCCAAACAAATACCAGATAATACTCACTGTGGACGCATACCTACCCAACGTGTCGGTATGTCCAAACAAATACCGGATAATACTTCATCGTGGGCGATACTCGTGGGCTACCCAACGTGTCGGTATGTCCAACCCGCTTTACAAGATAACACTCCAATAGCATACCCGGCTACCCAACGTGTCGATATGTCCCGAAGGATCAATATAGTGGAAGCATACCCGGCTACCCAACGTGTCGATATGTCCATCATACCACCCGATATCCGGCCCTCCGAGACTCGGTAGCACAAAGTCAAACACTTGCACAACCACAAAACTATCACCACAAGCACGTTACACACAACTCAAAGTACCTTCGTTTAAGTCAACAAACCGGGTTCCAACCCCAAAATACTACATTCTTTCCTACCTTCAAAGACCTCTCTTTACGTAGAAACCATACGATACTATCACACATAGTATCACACACATTCATGTTTAGAACACGTACTTCAAACACAATTAACATAACGTCAAGTATACTTTTTAAAAGTCCAAGTAATTAACTCCTTTAAGGTCAAGTATTCCTACCTTTTAAAACCAAGTCATTTACTTTTCCCCTAAGAAAAGTTCGATATTTGAAACAAGTGATTTATACTTTCAAACTCGTTACTTCTCTTTTCCAAAATCCAAGACATTATCCTTACAATCCATTAAGTTCATTCTTTGGAATTTTAAGAAAAACGAACTTGTTGTCAATGATTCTCATTTAACATGATCTAGGAAATGTAATATCATTTTGTCTCATCTTAGTTTCTATGCGGATGGAGGTTTCTACTTGGTTTTAATATAATCAATTAGTCGAAACCATTTCCTTTATTAAATGGTGTGTTCGATACTTGTTCCCAAATCCATTTCACATTCTTATGCCGTTATACCTAACTTCCCATAAAGCTAGTATAACTCTTAAGTTTTCAAAAACCAAGTATTACTCATTACTCACGAATGAGGTTTTACAACTTTTGAATATATTACAAAACTTTCACAATTCTAAGTTAAGTCTCTATCTTACAAGATCAAGTCTCTTAACTTCTACCAATCAACAACCGTTCTTTTACTCACATAAAGTTGTTATAATCGACTTCCCATAAAGCCGTTATAACCCCTTTATGTTTTAAACCAACCAATTACCATAAACATTTATGAGACCAAGAGGGCTCATTCTTTAAGCAGAGTGCCCATTACTAACGGATAAGACTTACTACTCTTACACCTAATGAAGCCCTTTACACTTCATAACAAGTCAAGACACAATTTGGAAAATCAATTTCCTTTAACACACGCAACCGCACTATATATTTCACAAATAGTCATGTTGAAGAGGATAGGAAGAATCACATACCTCATGACGATTACAAAAAGCAAAACGCCATTGAACCTTCATAGGATACGCTACTCGTAGCGCCTCAATCCTATAAGGGTCATAAGACATCTATTAACTTCTAGTTCGAACGTAGAATAAGCTAAAAGCAAAGCCCTCGGTTCTACGGAACTTACTACCTTTATCCAAGGTCAAAACAAAGAACCCATTCTAAACCCTTTTCAATACTCTTTCAATTCAAGTTTTAGGTTAACATGATGTCTAACCCTAAACATCTTCAACTACCACAATTTCTTCTATACAACACGCAACGACTAACTTTGTCACCAAAAGGTAGTTACAATCTTAAGGCTAACATGCCCACCGGTTTTCCACAGACAACAAGATCCAAATCCATGCAATATAAAAACAGCTCAACTCTAAACTACTAAAATAAAACAGCCTGAGCTCACATCTATACAAACTTAACTATACCTCGGGCTCACAAATCTATTCAAACTCTAAATATAGGATCTATACTACTATCACAAGTACTAACTCAAAACCCAGAGAAGGGAAACTCTTACCTTTTAGAAAAGCCCACAAAAGCCCTTTCCTACCACTTCTTCCACAACTCAACCACCGCTTCCCACAAGTTCACCAACACTTTTTCCTTCTTGCCGCGCTCAAGTTTCCTCTAAAGCCAGGTTTTCTTCCAAAAACTAGAGAGAAGGGAGAGGGTTTCCCTGGAAGGGTTTTGAAATGAAATGAAATGGAATGGCCAAGTCGTCCAAGACTTGGCCTAAAATAGACCACTTCATCGATAAAGGATGGAGGGACACTTGTCACCCTCCCATAGGTTATAAACGAAATATCCCCGCTTTTTCGCAAAAATCCGCCTCGGCGCCCTCGGCCGGCCATGCGGCGCTACCACTTCAAAAATAAATCTTCCGCATGTGGCGCCGCGGCCACTGCATCGAAGCTGCTGCACTGACTGCGCGCCAAACTTGAAACTTCCATAACTTTGACTGATGTCCAATCGTTAGCGGTTTGTTGCGTTGGGATCTAGATTTAACTGCCTACACTAGGCCTTTTAAACACCTTACAATCCTTAACAACTGGGGTCCAATACTCAAAGGTAAACTCAAAATCCTTCCAACACATGCTGTCAACTTATCTATCTTCTAGAATTTACGGTGTAACATTCTTCCTCTTAGAAACATTCGTCCGAATGTTCCTTCTAAGTCTTCAGAACACATAGTCTTCACTACTATACCTACTAAAACTCATTTATGCCTCTCATGGCCATAATATAGAAATCACGATCTCCAAATTCCATTAACGGAAATCACCTCTAACGTGCAAACATCACTATTTTCTCCTCCGGTCTAAAGGATACTCTCCTTACACCTTCCTTGTACACTCACACTCTCTAGTACACGCCCACAATTCATCACTGCTTTCTACCACTGGAGTCACTACCTCCAACTCGCCCATCTTACTAATCCACGCCATAAGCTACCACTTCCATCGCAAACTACCCATGGAATCATCACACAAAACTCCATGTATACCATACACTCCGACAAGGATTAATAAGAAGGCTTCTACCCAAGACGGCCTTACATCTAAGGTCTCAATATAAATTCTAAGGTTCAAAATTTTCTCATCCCCAAACTTACCCTCTTTATTAACCATGCTTCCAAAACACATTATATACACACAAAGCTACCCAACATAGCACTCAACACATCACCACAACATCAAAGCATACAATACTCTAGAGGTTAAGAACGCACTGTAACTATTGCTTCACTTCCTTCGTCGCTCTACTCATGTTCTTTCCCACGACGCACAAAAGGAGGAGGTGAATCGTCCATCGTTCCCGGTGAATCTCAACCTCCGCTATCTCGGTGGGACAATTCCTTGCAAAATGGCCGGTGGCATGTAAAATGTATTCCCCTATTAGCACGACACTCCATCGTGGAGCCTACCACAATGGTCACAACGAGGTAAGGGTGGTCCCATCCGACTAACATCCCCGATCCCCAAAACTCAAACCTTGGAGCCCGACAATTTTCGAACGCCCCGACGATCGAGGTGGAGCACTCCGTCTTGGCGGAGGCGCATAACTAACTCGAGGCACGCCGAAGGTCACCAGGACCGCCTTGGCCCTACTGCTGATCTTGGTCATTCCGACTCACGTGCCTCGCATCCAAGTGCATGAGCTCGGGCAATGTCCATGCGGTGAAGAGCTACTCTGAGCAACTCTCGCCAAATAGTCATCAAGCGTGACATAGCGGTGCACTCGCCCTCCATGTCGGCTACTAACGCGGGACGAGCTAGTGAGTTAAACTCCACGTTGTACTGAACCGCACGCCGTCGAAACATCAAAATCGCCCCCCGTTTACCAGTCCTCCTCATCTGGAGGCAAGAAATGTGCAGAAATGCCTCGAGAACTCGTCCCATCTCAAGTGCATGCCCTCCCGCGAATCAAACGGTCATTGTGTCACGCACGATCGCGAACCTAGGACCACCGACTCGGTCTCGATGCTCGATTACGAATCGCTTCGGATGAACTCCTGCGGATCATCCTCGAGCCTCGACCCGTAGAACTGCGGCGGGGAAAGTCCGCGACCTCAAACTATCCGATCTCGGGTGAACCATCTTTAGCGCTGCGTCCAGCCTATCTCTCGTCGATAATCGGGCCAACTCAGAAATCGAGGCTCGTCTTGTGGTCTCTGTAGAGGCGCCGCTCGGGCCTTCGCGCATAATCGGTAAAACGAAACACGTCGAGAGGGTCTAACTTACAACACGGCTCTAAGGCACGATCTCGGAATGAGAAGAATAGAAACTAATCTAAATGTCCATGACCTCACGATTATAGATGTGGTGCCAACACATCGATAATCAAGACTACTTAGACACGGTGCAGACACTTTCCGAGGACTAATCGCTCGATACCACGACCGGCGTGCCTTACGGGCACCCAGTAGTCAAACAACATCGAGAAAATCAGCGGAAATTAAAACTCATACATGATAACCAATGAAAAGAAAGCAACCAAATGGTTACCTTTCGAAAATAACTAACACACGAGCGATAATCCGCCACATCGATTACTCTGGACCTCTAAGAATTTTTATAACATCTCTGACGGCCATACCACTGAATGTACAAAAAGTTCTGTGACAAAGTCTCGAAGGAATGGAGCTTCGAGAACCGAACAACGATCCAAAGTGCGGATCAACAAGCGATGTATCTCGACTGCGGCATGAGCGCGAGAAGTCGATAACAGTATGCGGAAAAATCAGTAAATGAAATCATAATAGTCTATAAGGAAAAGAGACATGTATGATAACTAAACTACTGAAGACACCACGTATATCTGATTCGATCAAATCAAATCACATCAAGTCGAGGACTCGCGAAAGATCATTACTCAAAGTGGGCGATACTCGTGGGCTACCCAACGCGGTATGTCCACCCAATAACAAGATAATACTCTGTGGGCGCATACTCGTGGGCTACCCAGCGTGTCGGTATGTCCCGATAACAAGATAATACTCATCAAGTGGGCTACCGCCGGTATGTCCAAACAAATACCAGATAATACTGCTACCCAGCGTGTCGGTATGTCCAACCAGTTTACAAGATAACACTCACAATGGAGCATACCTGGCTACAACGCGGTCGATATGTCCCAAAGGATCAATATAGTGGATACCCGTGGGCTACCCAGGAAATATGTCCATCATACCACCGATATCCAAAGTCAAACACTTGCACAACAACAAAACTATCACCTTACACACAACTCAAAGTACCTTTAAGTCAACAAGCGGGTTCCAACCCCAAAATACTACATTCTTTCCTACCTTCAAAGACCTCTCTTACGTAGAAACCATACGATACTATCACACATAGTATCACACACATTCATGTTTAGAACACGTCAAACACGATTAACATAACGTCAAGTATACTTTTTAAAAGTCGAGTAATTAACTCCTTTAAGGTCAAGTATTCCTACCTTTTAAAACCAAGTCATTTACTTTTCCCTAAGAAAAGTTCGATATTTGAAACAAGTGATTTATACTTTCAAACTCGAGTTACTTCTCTTTTCCAAAATCCAAGACATTATCCTTTACAATCCATTAAGTTCATTCTTTGGAATTTTAAGAAAACTGAACTTGTTGTCAATGATTCTCATTTAAGCGGCCATGATCTAGGAAATGTAATATCATTTTGTCTCATCTTAGTTTCTATGCGGATGGAGGTTTCTCGGTTTTAATATAATCAATTAGTGAAACCATTTCCTTTATTAGCGATGGTGTGTTCGATACTTGTTCCCACTTCAAATCCATTTCACATTCTTATGCCGTTATACCTAACTTCCCATAAAGCTAGTATAACTCTTAAGTTTTCAAAACCAAGTATTACTCATTACTCATGAATGAGGTTTTACAACTTCATTACAAAACTTTCACAATTCTAAGTTAAGTCTCTTATCTTACAAGATCAAGTCTCTTAACTTCTTTACTGTTATAACCCTTTATGTTTTAAATAACCAATTACCACATAAACATTTATGAGACCAAGAGGGCTCGTTCTGTGCCCATTACTAACGGATAAGACTTACTAATTTAGCAAGTCAAGACTTTGGAAAATCAATTTCCTTTAACACGTCGCTATATATTTCACAAATAGTCATCTTTGAAGAGGATAGGAAGAATCACATACACAAAAGCAAGCGCCCGGTGTTGAACAGTAGGATCGCTACTCGTGGCGCCTCGATCTATAAGGTCATAAGACATCTATTAACTTCCGTAGAATGGCTAAAAGCAAAGCCCACGGGTTCTACGGAACTTACTACCTTTATCCAAAAATAACCCATTCTAAACACTTTTATATACTCTTTCAATTACAGTTTTAGGTTAACATGATGTCTAAAACTAAACATCTTCAACTTCCACTATTTCTCTGATACAATATGACTAACTTTGTCACCAAAAGGTAGTTACAATCTTAAGGCTAACATGCCCGGCCGGTTTCCACGGGACAACAAGATCCAAATCCACGCAATATAAGGGCTCGACTCTAAACTACTAAAATAAACATCTATACAAACTTAACTATATGACCTCGGGCTCACAAATCTATTCAAACTCTAAATATATGACCTCAGGCTCAGATCTATACTACTATCACAAGTACTAACTCAAAACGAAACTCTTACCTTTTAGAAAAGCCCACAAAGCCCTTTCCTACCACGTCAACTCAACGCTTCCAAGTTCACCAACACTTTTTCCTTCAAAGCTAGGTTTTCTTCCAAAAACTAGAGAGAAGGGAGAGGGTTTCCATGGAAGGGTTTTGAAATGAAATGAAATGGAATGGCCAAGTCTCCAAGACTTGGCCTAAAATAGGACCACTTCTTGATAAAAGGATGGGAGGACACTTGTCACCCTCCCATAGGTTATAAACGAAATATATTTTCGTCATCAAAAATAAATCTTCGATCTAGATTTAACTAAGTACACTAGGCCTTTTAAACACCTTACAATCCTTAACAACTGGGGTCCAATACTCAAAGGTAAACTCAAATCCTTCGACATGTTGCTTATCTATCTTAGAATTGTAACACACGTATACCGTGAACGGAAGCCTGGAGCTCGACCGGCTCGAATACCACTGAGCGTCCGGCGAGGGGACCACTCTGCTGGTGGAGGTACATAACTAGGCTAGCTGTGGCGGTCGCCTCGAAAGTTACCAAGGACCTGCTTGTTCGCCCTGCCTGCACGATCTCGGTCATTCCGTCGACCTCTCCGTGCCTCGCATCCAGTGCGAGCTTGCATGCGGGCAATGTCCATGCCGGTGAAGAGCTACACCCGCAAGCCTCGCCAAGTAATCGTCGGCCCGGTGGCGTGGCGGTGTACTCTGTCCTCCATATCCGCTACTCTGGCGGGAACATACCGAGCTAATGAGTGAACTCCACGTTGTACTCTCTAGCAGTCCGCGCGTCACGCCTCAGCGTCAAAAATCGCCGGCCGAGCCCTCGCCGTCCGTGGAGGCAAGAAATGTGCAAGAAATGCCCTCGAGAACTCGTCCCCAGCTTTGGAAGTGCATGCTCTTCCGGGGCGACTCGCGAATCAAACGATCAGCTGCGGTATCACGCGGTGATGCGAACCAATACCACCGACTGCGCCTCGAGGCTCGATCACTCTCATGATCATGTAGGTGTCGGATAAACTCTGAGTCGTCCTCGGCTCTCGATCCATAGAACGCGGAGGCTCTGACTCGGGAAGTCACGTAGCCTCAGCCCATGCGCTCGGGGTGTACTACGGGTGCTCTTGGGTGGGCTGCTGCATCGACTATCCTCATATCGCCACGACCACGGCGATGGCGGGCCATCTCCTTGTACCCCATCTCATCGGCTCAGTGTGGGGTGGAGGCTCAGTCTTGTAGTCTCGGTGACCAGCTGCTGCGGCTCTAAACTTCTTTGGTCTTTGGCGGCGTCGCGAAACCCGCCGTCGAATCTTGTCTCAGTCTTGGCCAGGGCTCGCCTCGTACTCCTCTGTATCTCACTGACTCCTCATTGCCTTGCCCACAGGCACAGGTTGCCTTACGCGGAGGCATAGCGGTAAAGGAAAGGAATATGTCGGAGGGTCGATTTATCACCTGACTCTAGCACGATCTCGAATGGGAAGGATGGAAACCAATCCTAAATGTCCTGTGACCTCACGATTATAGATGTGGTGCACAACACACGATAATCAAGACTACTAGACCGCGATGCTGTAGACACTTTCCGAGGACTAAGCGCTCGATACCACTTTTGTCACGACCGAATCCGGGCGTGGTGGTGCCTACCGGGCACCCTAGTGATCTGACATCGGAGAAAACCAGCGGAAAATAAAACACGAGTCATGAAACAAGAGATATAATAAGTAAGCAGGCCAACCAAAGCGATTTGCCTTGGTATATACATAAAAACCCGAGCAGTTAACCTTTTTACAAACCACGCCTACAATTACTCTGGACCTCTAAGATTTACAACAACTATGACGGACGGGGCCGCCATACCACGAATGTATAAGCATCTGGACTCGAGGGTAACATACCAAAAGATAAGCCTCGAAGGAACGGAGCTTTCAATCTGTTGAAAGGTGATCCTAAGCGGGGATCGAACCGATGTACCTTTTACTGCGGCATGAGCGGCCGAAGGAGAGTCGATCTGGCAATTGTACCAAGTATGTGAAGCGTAAAATCACGTAAATGAAATCATAATAGTCTATATAAAGCGGGAGACATGTATGATAACAAACTACGATTCACAACATAGAAGCGATCATGTCAAATCGGGGACTCACGCCTAAAGTCATCCCGCGTGCGTGGAACTCCTTCCCACTGCCGTGATCTAGGTACAAATCATGTGATACGTATAACGAGTCTCGGCCCATCTTATGGACCCAATATAGAAAAGGGTGGAATACATTCGGTTCATCCCGTGAACCGTGGTCGAATGGAATACATTCGGATGAGCCGTAGTCAAGTGAAATACATTCCGGATGAACCGGTCCTCAAGTGAAATACATTCCGGATGAACCGTAATCAAGTGAAATACATTCGGATGAACGGTAATCAAGTGAAACACATTCGGATGAGCCGTAGTCGAGTGAAATACATTCCGGATGAGCCGGTAATCAAGTGATATACATTCGGATGACCGTAGTCGAGTAGAACACGGTACTTACACAACAAGGCTATCACCGTAACATGGTCAAGTTTCATAACAACAAGTATAAGCAAGTTACACACGACTCAAGGTACTTTCATTTTATATCAAAGTCCGGATTTTAACCTTAAAGTACTACGTCCGTTAAATTCCTTTTAAGATCCATTTCTTTTACAAAGGTCACCCGATACCCGTAGTATAAAATTTGAGTGACTAACATTGTTAAGTAAACCAAAATGCTTTCCTTTGTAAAATCAAGTGACAACCTTATTTTCCAAACGTTCAAGTTGCCTAATTTCGAATGCTCAAGTTTCTCATTTTAGAAAAAGGTTTCGTAGTTCATAGTTTTAAATCCTTTAAAACATAATTCTCCTTTAATCGGTGTGAGAAACCTCTGTCTTATAAGTGAGTAGGTATTCTTTGTTTATAATCAATCTTATTAAGCAACCATGATCTAGGAAATGTAATATCATTTTGTCTCATCTTAGCTTCTATGCAGATGGAGGTTTCTACTGGTTTTAATAATACTTCTTTAGTCAATACATTTTCCTTTTATTAACGTTGCAGTGGTTTGTCGATACACATTCTGATTTCCGAAATCAGTATAACATTCTTAAGCCGTTATACCTAACTTCCCATAAAGCTAGTATAACTCTTAAGCTTTCAAAACCCAAGTAATACTCATTCTTTCAAAACGATTCATAGATCTTTTGAAATGCTTCAAGTTCTTTATTAACACATATCAAGCCAGTTATTATTCAAATCAGTTACCTTTTAAAAACCACAAAGTATGTGCTTATCCACATAAAGCTATTATAACCAACTTCCCATAAAGCCGTTATAACACTTTATGTTTTAAATCAATCAAATACATTTAGCACACGTATGCGTCACCGCACTACATAGTTCACACATATCATGCTAGAAGAGATAGGAAGAGGTCCACATACCTCGCGACGATTGTCGACTAATAGCAAAACGCTCAAGTACCTCAAACCGCGGCTACTCCTTAAGCACAGTTGATCACTCCAAACGTAGTACTACAACCTATAGAGGCCACAAAGCGCCTATTAATACCTTTAGATCCCGACGTAGAATATTCTACGTAAAATTCGCAGACCTCCCGCAACAGCGTAAATCTCCTCTCTATCGAGGCCGCTACCAAGCCAACCAGGTTAACACGCCTGACCGGACGTATACAATTCTACTACACAATGCTACACAAGTCTCATGTCTGATCCTATGTAATTACTGATTCGATTCTCTTATTTAAATTGGGCTTAAGTCGCAAGACATTGCCGTAAGTATTATTCAGCTTAAGTCAAAAGACATTGCACAATTATAATGTTCAGTTCTATATATAGTATACTTCAACTATATATTCCTACAACATGTAATTTCCAATTACAAATGTAAGTCAAGAATGTTTACCTCGATAAGCCCAAAATTA
This sequence comes from Przewalskia tangutica, assembly GCA_029844215.1. NCBI lineage: Eukaryota > Viridiplantae > Streptophyta > Magnoliopsida > Solanales > Solanaceae > Przewalskia > Przewalskia tangutica. The sequence goes on along the minus strand of CM056719.1, from coordinate 55,581,536 downwards.
TCCGAGTTTATATGTCGTTCTGAACAAGGTTTAGCTCTACTAAGTGCGCTCCAAAACGCTCAAGAAACCCTTAGAAGTGTCTACACAACTTCTACTTAATACTTCAACTACGGGTGAAGATTTTTCCTTAGGGTTTCGTTTAGTGGCTAAAGGAAAGTATAATAGTATTTAAGGCAGTATAAGTATAACCTTGGAAAGTACAACAAGGTATTTGGGCTAAAGTATTTTGGACATTATAACAATACTAGGAGAGTATTTCTATACCACAAAGGGGTATTATCTGAAAACAACTAGGCTGGGGTACCCTAGCACTACTAGGAGGGGATACTTTCGGCCAAGGGCCTTCTCAAAGGGGAGGGTGTGGCGGACGACTACTACTGAGGAGAGGGGAGGAGATTTCAAGACTTAGGCACATTTTGGATGAAGAACTCTTCAAGCTTAGGGGGTATTTATAGGTCAAGCCATGGCCAAGATGAAGACAAGTGTGGTGCAAGTGTAGGGTTATATTTCCACCATGTGTACCTTATCCATCTACCACACAACTTGCACAAAAATATCCTACCAACTAAAGCCCTCTTTTTCGTCCACCATTGCCGCCCCATTTGTTCCAATGTGAGGGTGACACATGTCACCCTCCCGTTGGTCCACAATGTTTCGTCTCTCGGAAAAATCCGCAAAAATTATAAATGACATAGCCGGAATTTTCCCAACAAAAGTAATGAAACGTTTAGTCAACGACTATAATCGGGTGTTGTGTACAAATTTCGAAACTTGCCTAACTTAAGGCTCAAATTTTCTACGTACGTCCTCACGTACATACTCTGAAAATACGGGGTATAACAAGTACAACAGGTACCAAGTATGTGAAACTGAAAATACTGTAAATGAAATCATAACAGTCTATCTAAAAACAGGAGACATGTATGATAACAAAACTACAGTTCACAAATATAAAAGCAGTCATGTCAAGTCAGGGACTCACGCCTCAAAGTCATCCTCACGCCCGTGGAACTCCTTCCTCACCGCTGCGATCAGGTATAAATCGTGTGGAATCGTGTCTCGGCCCATCCATGGGACTCGATAAAGAACTGGGTAGAATCGTGTCTCGGCCCATACATGGGACTCGATAAAGAATCAGGTGGAATACGTGTCTCGGCCCATCCCATGGGACTCGATAAAGAATCAGATGGAATACGTGTCTCGGCCCATCCCATGGGACTCGATAAAGAATCAGATGGAATACGTGTCTCGGCCCATCCCATGGGACTCGATAAAGAATCAGGTGGAATACGTGTCTCGGCCCATCCCATGGGACTCGATAAAGAATCATACATAACAGATCAGCCGCCTCCATCGAGACGCGGTGGTATAGAAATACAGTACTTGCACAACAAGGCTATCACACGCAAACATAGGCAAGTTACACACAACTTGAAGTACTTCCATTTTTATGCCGAAGGCCAGGTTCTAACCCCCAAAGTATTACGTACGTTAAATTCTTTAAAAAGATCCAATTCTTTTATAAAGGTCACCCGATACCCGTAGTATTAAAAACAAAGTGACTCACATTTTTAAGTAAACCAGGACACTTTCTTTTTAAAATCAAGTAACAACATTATTTTCTAAACGTTCAAGTTTGCCTAATTTCAAATGCTCAAGTCTCTTATTTTAGAAAGGTTTCATAACTCATAGTCTTAATCTCTTTTAAAACAATTGAGTAACATAAGTCTTATGTGTGAGCCGTTTATTCTTGTTTATAACAATCTTGTTACAGCAGCCATGATCTAGGAAATGTAATACAATTTTGTCTTATCTTAGCTTACATGCGGATGGAGGTTTCTCTGGTTTTAATAACAATTAGTTATTTGTCAATACATTTTCCTTTACTAACTTATTGCGATGGTTTGTTCGACACTTATTCTCATTTCCGAAATCAGTAAAACATTATTCTTTTAAAATCAAGTACTCATTACTCGCGAATGAGGTTTTACAACATTTTTAACAAAATGTTATATATCAAGTAAATTAAGTCCAGTCTCTTATCTTTCAAGATCAAGTCTCTTAACTTCTAAAAACAATAAACCATTCTTTTACCTACATAAAGTCGTTATAACTAACTTCCCATAAAGCTATTATAACACTATATGTTTTAAACCAACCAAAACTCGTTTAGCACACATACGTCTACCGTACTACATAGTTCACAACAATCATGCTAGAAAAGATAGGAAGAGGTTCACATACCTCGCGACGATTATCGACAAATAGCAAAAGCGCTCAGTACTTCAACCCGTCGGCTACTCCTTAAGCCAAGTAGATCACGCCACACGTAGTAATCCACTCCTAAAATGGTCATAGTACTTCTTATCAAACCTTTCTTACCATTGAAGACTTATACCAATAAAAAGCCCTCTAATTCTACGGAAAATTGGGCAGCACTTCCCCCGCTTTTACTCACTTTTCCATCTTTCTCCAAGGCGAATAGCAGTAAATATATGCCATATATAAGGCGTAATAATTAAACAACATAAAGAAGGGATTACACGCCCAAGCGGTAACGCGGTTTACTATCACGCCTTCATAATAACAATAAGTAAAAGAAGGGGATTACGCGCAACCGTAGCGGTTTACTATCACGCCTTCATATAATACAATAATTAAAAAGGGGATCACACGCCCAAACGGAACGCGATTGAACAATCTTCCCCTTAACAGAAATGTAAATACAGTCCAAAGTAAATACAGTCCAAAGTAAATACAGTCCTTAAGTTGGGGTCCTTGGCCAACTTTGTCCATTTTACTTATCCAAATTACTCATTAGTCATCCAACTTATATTTCCATTCTTAATATAAGTTATAGTTACTTTGTTAATTACTTCTTCACAAGTAAGATACGTTTGATACGTTGGATATGTTTTTACCATTTTAATGGCTAACGGCCAATCCTTTCTTTTAACAAGTTAACAAGATCCAACACTTCCAAACCTTACTCCATATATTATATATTCCATAATATACTTATAATATATGTATAATGACCAATTCACAAAGAGGTTTAAGATTCACTACCTCAAATAGCCCAAGAATATCCAAGTTCTTAAAGTCGTTCCAAGCAAGTCTTAGCTCCAAATCTTTACGTTCCAATCCACTACAAGCAACCCATAGAAGCTCCTAACCAACTTCCCTTCAAGATTCAACTCCAAAAAGTGAAGAACACTTAGGGTTTCCAACTAGTAACTTTCGGCCAAGGCATGAACAATAGGCTAGGGGTGTGAAATCTTTTCCAACTCTTGGTACACAATCTTCCTAACACCTTAGGGAAGAACACTTGAGAGTTTAAGAATTATTGGACAAATTTAGGTCAAGTTATGGAACCATGGCCGAGAGCTCAACAAGGGAGAGGGAGGGTTTTTCTCTAGTCTTAAAATGTCTAAGTGTGTAAGATTTCATCAACTAAGGGTGCATATATAGGACAACCAAGGGCTAAGATGAAGGCAAGTGTGTGGTTGAGATTGGGGACAAGTGTGGGTGGGACTCACAAGCCACTTGTCCACACAAAAATATCTTGCAAGACAAGGCCACTTGTCTTGCCACATGGCACACAATTTCGGCCACAAGGCCACCTAGGGGGTGACACGTGTCGCCCTCCTACTCGTCCAAAATATTTCATCTTCCGAAAATATCCATAAAGGCCAAAATCTCGAAAACAAAGTGGGCCCCACAAAACCGTAAATTTCTCCCGTGGGCCCCACGTGACCAATTCCGGAAATAAAATTCCATAATTCTCTAGTATTCCAAGAAGTCCGAATACCAAATCTGGGAATCCAATTCCCATTAACGAACCTTTTTTCTTCACAAAACCCGGAAACATTTCCGTCGAAAAAATCACATCTTTCTTTCTTTCCAAAATTTCTGTCGTATTCTCGTACGTACGTCCTCACATACATACCCTAGAACTACGGGGTATAACAAGTATATCTCCTATTATATTGGGAGTTTTTAGGTGTTGTAAAAGCCAAATATGAAGTTCATTGAGTCTAGTTTCCAAAACAACAAACCGCTCGTCGATAGGACATCAGAGTAGAATGTTATGGACGTTACAAGATCAGGTGGCGAAGAGAGCAGTCGGCGCGCGGCCAGTGCGAGCAGGCGTAGGAAAGCCTGAAATTATCTGAAGTTGCAGCGCCGCAGATCCGGCTGCAGGGCCGAGGCGGGATTTTTTGCGGAAATAGGGTAAAAATAGAAGATAGTTATTGTAGAGGACCCATGGGTGGGTGACAAGTGTCCCCCCAACTTATGGATCAAGATAAGGCTTATATCTTGGCCAAGTCTTGCAAGACTTGGCCATTCTACACTAAAAGATCATCCAAACACTTGCTCTCCTCTATCAAAAGTTGATAAAACCCTAAGCCAAATGAGATTTTTGGAAAGGCAACAAGAAGGAAATATGTTGGCGAGCTTGTAGGGGGTTCGTAGAGGTGATTTTAGCAGGAAGAAGAAATTCGGAAAGAGGGCTAAAGTGGGCGAGATTGTTGGACTATTTTGGGCTTATCAAGGTAACCACTTTGTCCTCTTAAGTGATTAAAGGTACTTATTTTTGTAGTCATATATATATATATTATGCAAGCATAAGATATATATATATATATATGGAGATTGAATGTTATGGAATATTTGGATGGAATCCGAAAGTTGCATGTTTAACCTTAAGAGTGTAATTCGATTTGGTTATTAGTTTTAGTCGTCGCATGTTATATAAAGAAGATATGGTAGTTGTTATTATCGATTGCGGCTATATAACATGTTAGACTAAACAACGTGGATTAAAAAAAGAATTGGAAAAGACTTTACATTGTTGTTGCATTGTAGCCTTTTGGCATTGAAATGTTGGACTATTTGGATATTAATTGTGGGGCAGAATTTTACACGTCATGTTAAGGCGTGTAATCTCCTTTGGTTAGCTTAATTGTTGAGCCTTAAATGTAGCATTTGGTTATTGATTTCGGGCCTTGAAAAAGGTGGAAAAGTATGTAGAAACAAAGGAAGTGCTGTCCAATTTTCCGTCGAATTAAGTGACTTTACACTTGGAGTATTCTACGTTTGAAGTTAGAAGTTAATAGACGTATTGTGGTCATTTTAGGTTGACATACGACGTACGACATATTGGACTTAGCAAGTGGATTGAACCGAAGAGGTATGTGGAACTTTCTTATCTCTTGAGCATGAGTAGTTGTAAACGTATAGTACGGTATACGTACGCGATTTGAATGGATTTAGTTCATTTGATATCCTTGACTTGTTTTTCCAAGATTGGTTGAGTTAGAGAATTAACTCACTTGTTTTTAAAGGATAGAAATGCCTTGGTTTCAAAAGCATAAGGTTGGTTAATAACCTTATGGAAAGTAAAAAGAATGGTTATTCCAATAAAGTAGACAAGGATTTCTTGACTTGAAAATGTATAGAATACTTGATTTGGAAAGTATAGATTCCTTGAGCTATTCTAAAGTTAAGAAACTTGATTACTAAAGTTAAGAGACTTAAAGTATTTTTGAAAGTATATGATACTTGTTTTGTTTGGAAAGTTTAAGTCTCTTGGTTATAAAGAAGAATGTAAGTATCTAAAGTATAAAGCTAGTATAACGGCTTTATGGGAAGTTGGTTATAATAGCTTTATGGAAAGTTAAAAGGGTGACTTACTCTAAGTAATGTAAATAAAGATAAATGACTTGAAATGAAGAAAGACAAATTGATTTGAAGGCATCAATTGCTTAAGGTTTTAAAGAAAGAAGTCACTTGATTTAGAAGTCTTTAAATGTAGTTCTAAAAGGTATTGTGACTTGTTTTGAAAAGTAAGTATGACTTGATACTACGGCTATTAATATCTTGGAAGTTTTCTATGAAAAATAGTCATTTAAAAGAATAGAAGTATGTAGTACTTTGGGTTAAATTCCCGGATTTTATAATAACATGATAGTGCCTTAAGTAAACTAAAATGAGAGTGTATATGAACAGAGCTAATAAGAAGTTAGGGGATTTCTTAACTTGCTTATGTTATGTACGATAAGCCGGTAATGCTTATGTTATGTATGATAAGCCGGTAGTACTTATGTTATATATGATTAGCTGGTAGTGCTTATGTTATGTATGATAGACGGTTGTGCTAGTGATATATTGTTCATTACGGGGTCATTCCCCGGCACGATCTCAAAGAGGGAAGAATGGAAACCAATCCTAAATGTCCTGTAGCCTCCTGATTATAGATGTGGTGCACAACACACCGATAATCAAGACTCTACTAGACACGGTCTGTAGACACTTTCCGAGGACTAACTGCTATGATACCACTTTTGTCACGACCGACCACGGGCATCGGTGCCCTACCAGGCACCCTTACAGTATACATCGAGAGATAATCACGAACATACATGAAACTTATAAAATAAAACAAATGTAAAACAACAAAGTTAGCCGATAGGGCTACCTTCAGACATATATATACAACCAAAGCGATTTGCCTCCTTTCCTTTACAAAGCGACCCATGATATGTGACTACTGACCTCTAAGAGTTTTAACATAACAACGATGGCGGGACAGTATCACGACCCGTTCGCCCGTGGGTGCCTTACCGGGCACCCTAGTGATACAACATCGAGAAAACCGGAAATAAAAACTTAAACATGAAATAGAGACATGATAGATAAGCAGGCCAACCAAAGCATTTGCCTTGGTATATATACATAAAAACCCGACGATTATCCTTTTACAAAACCCTTCCCAGCAGTGCTACAAACCTCTAAGATTTTTTCAAAGAATGACGGGACAGGGCCCGCCATACCCCGAATGTACAAGAGACTACAACTCGGAAACCTACCAAAGATAAGCCTCAGAAGGAACGGAGCTTTCAACACGCTGAAATGTGATCCTAAGGCGAGGACCCACGATCGATGTACCTCTACTGCGGCATGAACGCGGCCCGAAGGAGGTCGATCACAACAGTACCAAGTATGTGAAGCGTAAAATCGTAAATGAAATCATAGCGATCTATATAAAGCGGGAGACATGTATGATAACCAAACTACAATATACAACATATAAACAAATATATTAAGTCGGGGACTCACGCCTCCAAATCATCACTGCGTGCGTGGAATTCCTTCTCACGCAGTGATCATGATATGATATCAACAAGACAGCAATCCAAATGGGAGCATACCGTGCGCTACGCATCGTGTCGGTATGTCCAAAGAAACAATAAGATAGCATTCCAAATGGAAACATACCCGCGCGCTTCACGTGTCGTATGCCCAAAGGAAACAATAAAGCGGCATTCCAAATGGAAACATGCGTGCGCTACGCATCGTGTCAGTATGCCCCAAAGGGAAACAATAAAGCAGCATTCCAAATGGAAACATACCCGTGCGCTACGCATCGTGTCAGTATGCCCAAAGGGAAACAATAAAGCAGTATCAAAATGGAAGCATACCCGTGCGCTACGCATCGTGTCAGTATGTCCAAAGCGATTAGCAAAAGTAACACAATCAACAGGAACGTACCCGTGGAATTTCTCCGTCACTGCCGGCACGTCCAAGTAAGTTCTCAACAAGTCAACCGACCCTCCATCGAGAGGCGCGGTAGTATAGACACAATTCTTGCACAACAAAGGCTATCACGACAAGCGTAGGCAGGTTTCACAACAACTCAAAGCACTTTCATTTTATGCCAAGGTCCGGGTTTTAACCCTAAAGTACTACGTACGTTAAATTCCTTTTAAGAGATTCATTCATTTTATAAAAGTCACCCGATACCCGTAGTATAAAATAGAGTGACTTACATCTTTTAAGTAAACCAAAACAACTTCCATACTTTATGTTTTAAACCATTTTAAGACAACACAATGCCTTTCTTTTCCCTAAAGTTCCAGTTTGCCTAATTTCAATTACACAAGTCTCTTTTTAGAAAAGTTTCATAGTTCATTGTCTTAATCTCTTTTAAAACAATTGAGTAACATATGCCATAGGCGAGTAGGTTATTCTTGTTCATAATCAACCTTATTAAGCAGCCATGATCTAGAAAATGTAATATCATTTTGTCTCATCTTAGCTTCATGCGGATGGAGGTTTCTCTTGGTTTTAATAATACTTAATTATTCAATACATTTTCCTTTATTAACGCTGCAGTGGTTTGTCGATACACATTCTGATTTCCGAAATCAGTAAAACATTATTCCTTTCAAAAACCAAGTACTCATTACTCACGAATGAGGTTTCACTCATCTTACAACATTCAAATCAATTTAATTAAGTTAAGTCCCTTATCTTATAAGATCACGTCTCTTAACTTCTAAGATCAAATAGCCATTCCTTTTTTTTTATCTCTTTTAGACGTTATACCTAACTTTCCATAAAGCTAGTATAACTCTTAAGTTCTCAAGCAGTATTACTCTTCTTTCAAAAGGGTTTCTTAATGAAAGACTTCAAGTTCTTTATCATCACACATCAAGTCAGTTATAACTCAAATCAGTTACCTTTTAACAATCACCAGGCTTTTTCTTATCTACATAAAGCTGTTATAACCAACTTTCCATAAAGCGTTATAACCGCTTTATGTTTTAAACCAATCAAATACTTTTAACACGTATGCGTCTACCGTACTACATAGTTACACACATATCATGCTAGAAAGATAGGAAGAGGTTCACATACCTCGCGGCAGTATCGACTAATAGCAAAGCGCTCCAAGTACTTCAAACCGTCGGCTACTCCTTAAGCCACGTAGATCGCACCACGTAGTACTTCAACCTATAAGGCCACAAGGCGCTTATTAACATCTAGATCTCATTGTTCCATATTCTACAGAAAATTCGGCAAAGACTCCCCGCAGCGTAAATCTCTCTCTATCGAGGCTACAAGCCAACCGAGGGTTTGCACGTCTAACCGGGCGTGTACAAATCTACCACATAATACTACACAAGTCTCATGTCTGATACCCTATGTAATTACAGTTATTTCACCTTTAAATTCAGCTTAAGTCGCAAAGACATTGCGTAAGTATTATTCGAGCTTAAGTCAAAAGACATTGCCTTACAATTATAATGTTGATTACTATATATAGTATACTTCAACTATATATTCCTCAACATGTAATTCCCAATTTCAATAGAAGGTCAAGAGTGTTTACCTCGATAAGCCCAAAATTATCCGAGTATATATGTCGATCTGAGCAAGGTTTAGCTCTACTCGGCGCTCAATGCTCAAACAACCCTTAGAAGTTCTAACCAACTTCTACTTAAATACTTCAACCAACTATGAAGATTTCCTTAGGGTTTCGGTTTGAGACTAAAAGGACAAAAGGTAGTATTTAAGACTCACGTATAGAGGTAACTTTGGGAATACTACAAGGTATTTGGGCTAAAGTATTTTGGGCATTAAAACAATACTAGGAGAGTATTTCTATACCACAAAAGGGGTATTTATACGAGACAACTAGGCTGGGGGTACCCTCGGCCAAGGCTTCACTGAGGGGAGGGTGTGGTGGCTCTCGGCCAAGCTCAACTAGGAGGGGAGAGGGACGAAAAGCTCAAGCTAAGAGGAGTAGTTTGAGACTTAGATAGATTGCTCAATTTTGGATGAAGAAAGTTCATCAACTAAGGGGGTATTTATAGGTCAAGTGAAGGCCAACCAATGGCCAAGATGGTGCCAAGTGCAAGGCAAGTGTAAGGCCAAGATTAAGCCATGTGCAACCTTATCCATCTACACAAAATATCCTACCTAACCCTTGACCACAAATTCAACACCAAAAGCGTGCAAGCTTAGCCCATTTGCCGTCCAACCTCTTCCAATGTGAGGGTGACACATGTCACCCTCCCGTTGGTCCAAAATGTTACGTCTCTCGGAAAAATCCGCAAAAATTATAAATGACATAGCCGGAATTTTCCCTACGAAAGCTGTGGAAACGTTTCGTCGAAAAACGACTCTAACCGGGTGTTGTGTACAAATTTCGAATCTTGCCTATCTTAAGGCTCAAATTTTATACGTACGTCCTTACGTACATACTCTGGAAATACGGGGTATAACATTCTCCCTCGTAGAAACATTCGTCGAATGTTCCTTCTCAAGACGGATAACGATAGAGTTCTTCTAATAAGTTGCCAACGCCACAACCGGCCACGAAACACGGCGTAAATACTTACATCCAAGTCCACGAGAAACACCTCTAACATCACAAACTTTTGTCACTTTGCGCGAGGCTCTAGTGTCACTCAAGCGACCAACAAATTGTGCCGGATCGCATGCGATTCACGAGGTCTAAAATATACATCCTTCGACCTTCTCCCTTCACAAGAAATGATCATATCTATGCTCGCAATACATGCTCGCCTCTACCCTTACTCGTCGTACTCTTCTCGAACACTTGAACTCTTCTAGTATCGTGCCACACTTTAGTCAACGCTTGTTTCCAACCCGAGTCACTACCTCCAACTTGGTCATCTTACTAGCCTCAATCTTCCTTAACGCCATCCCCGGCCTTCACGACCGCACGGTCGAACACACCCACGAACTCATACGATGGTCAACTAAACTTGGGCCTAGCACCTCGTGACCCTACCACTGGCGGGACCACCCGAGTGACCTACGCCAATCCGACTCACGGGTTGATACGCAACACGCCCTCAACCCGAGCATCCGTCACGCCGACTCTCTCGTTTCTCGATCGGAACAATCTTACCCTACAGTCATGAAAGCTACCACTTCCATTTCACACTACCGGGGACTTATCACACAATACATTCTAGGCATAAAATGCACTCCGACAAGGTCACTTGCAAAAACTTGTACTCAAGCGGCCTTATATCTAAGGTCTCATTGTAATATTCTAGGGTTCATCATTTCCTCACCCTCAAGCTTACCCTTCTCACTAACCAGGTTCTACATCACATTTTAGCACAAAGCTATCCGAACATAACACTAATCACAACATCAATACATACAAAACTCTAGAGGGTTAAGGATATACCTGAAAGTAGGCGGTTCAGAGGACCGCTTAAATCGAAACTTCCTGCGACCTCTAGTGGCCGTAGGTGTATGAACATCCTGCCTGGCTATGGAAGGTGAAGAACCCACAACTGATCTCGTATTCTGTGCTATCCTACCAGTGCTACCCCTGGTCGGACAGTTTCTCCCAAAATGGCCCTGCTGGCCGCATGTAAAACAAACTCCCGGACTAGCACGACACTCCCCACTGTGGAGTCTACCACAGCGGCCACAACGAGGTAGGGGTGGCTTCAGCTGGCTAACACCCCTGCTCTCCCGAAAATCTGAACCCTTGGAGCCCTGACCTGCTCCTGAATACTCTGGATGCTCTGAAGATTGTGGAGGACCACTCTGTACTGGCGGAGGCGCATAACTAGTCTGCTGCTGAGGCGGTCCACCTCGAAAGCCACCAAAGGACCCTGCTGTTCTGGCCCTCTTCTGCTGACCTTGATCATTTCGTCGATTTCTCCGCTCCTGCCTCGAGTGCATAAGCTTTGTATGCGGGCAATGTCCGTACGGTGAAGAGCTACACCCGAACAACTCTCTGCTAGGTAATCATCGAGCCCTGTAACATATCGGTGCACTCGATCCTCCATACTAGCCACTAATGCGGGGACGTACCGGGCAAATGAGTCGAACTCCACATTGTACTCCCGAACCGTGCGCGGATTCTGCAACACCAAAAATCGTCGGCGAGCCCTCGCCATCGTGGAGGCAAGAAGTGTGCAAGAAATGCCTTTGAGAACTCGTCCCATAAAGCGGAAGTGCATTCTCTCCCGGGACAGCTCGCGAATCAAACCAATCGGCTGCGGTATCACGCGGCCGATGCGAACCTAGGACCACCGACTCGGTCTCCGATGCCTTGATCACTCTCGTGATCGGTGAAGCTGCGGATGAACTCCTGCGGATCATCCTCGTGCCTCGACCCATAAAACTCGGAGGTTACATCTCGGAAAATCCGTAATCTCAAACATGCGCTCGGGGTGAACTACGGGTGCTCTGAAATTGGGCTGCTGCATCGATCTATCTCCGTTCGCCACGATCACGGCGATGGCGGGCCATCTCTCGTAACCCGTCTCCTGCTCCGGTGTGGATCGAGGTTCAGTCTTGTGGTCTCTGTAGAGGCGCATTTGCTCTACTCGCGACTTCTCTGCGCTTGCCGCCACGGGCGGGTTGCCTTACGCGGAGGCATAGCGGTAAAGGAAAGGAATACGTCGGAGGGTCCAACTTATCACACCTAAGGCACGATCTCGGAATGAGAAGAATGGAAACTAATCCTAAATGTCCTATAGCCTCACGATTATAGATGTGGTGCACAACACACCGATAATCAAGACTACTGTAGACACAGTGCGTAGACACTTTCAGAGGACTAATCGCTCGATACCACTTTTGTCACGACCCGTTCGGGCGTGATCGTGCCTACCGGGCACCCTAGTGATACAACATCGAGAGAAAACCGTGGAAATAAAAACTTAAACATGAAATGAGAGACATGATAGATAAACAGGCCAGCAAGCATTTGCCTTGGTATATATACATAAAAACCGACGATTTATCCTTTTTACAAAACCCTTCCTGTGATTACTACGGACCTCTAAGATTTTTTTCGCGGCAATGACGGGACGGGGCCCGCCATACCACAGATGTACAGAGACTACAACTCGGAAACCTACCAAAGATAAGCCTCAGAAGGAACAGAGCTTTCAACACGCTGAAATGTGATCCTAGGCGAGGACCACGATCGATGTACCTCTACTGCGGCATGACGCGGCCCGAAGGAGGTCGATCTGGCGGTACCAAGTATGTGAAGCGTAAAAATCGTAAATGAAATCATAGCGATCTATATAAAGCGGGAGACATGTATGATAACAAACTACGATTATCTGACATATAAGCGATCATATTAAGTCGGGGACTCACGCCTCAAATCATCACTCGTGCGTGGAATTCCTTCCTCACGTGGCGATCTATGATATGATATCAACAAGACAATCCAAATGGGAGCATACGTGCGCTACGCATCGTGTCGATATGTCGAAAGGGAAACAATAAGATAGCATTCCAAATGGAAACATACGTGCGCTACGATCGTGTCGATATGCCCAGGAAACAATAAGCGGCATTCCAAATGGAAACATACGTGCGCTACGCGTCGTGTCGATATGCCGAAGGGAAACAATAAGCGATTCCAAATGGAAACATACGTGCGCCACGCATCGTGTCGATATGCCCAAAGGGAAACAATAAAGTATCAAAATGGAAGCATACGTGCGCTACGCATCGTGTCGGTATGTCCAAAGCGATTAGCAAAAGTAACACAATCAGCGAGAACGTGCGGTGGAATTTCTCGTCGCTGACGCGCGTCAGTAAGTTCTCAACAAGTCAACCGACCTCCATCGAGGCGCGGTAGTATAGAAACACAATTCTTGCACAACAAAGGCTATCACGACAAGCATAGGCAAGTTTCACAACAACAAGGCGAGTTTCACAACAACTCAAAGCACTTTCATTTTATGCCAAGTCGGGTTTTAACCTAAAGTACTACGTCACGTTAAATTCCTTTTAAGAGATTCATTCTTTTATAAAAGTCACGATACGTAGTATAAAATAGAGTGACTTACATCTTTTAAGTAAACCAAAACAACTTCCATACTTTATGTTTTAAACCATTTTAAGACAACACAATGCCTTTCTTTTCCCTAAAGTTCGGTTGCCTAATTTCAATTACACAAGTCTCTTTTTAGAAAAGTTTCATAGTTGATGTCTTAATCTCTTTTAAAACAATTGAGTAACATATGCCATAAAGTAAGTTATTCTTGTTCATAATCAACCTTATTAAGCGACCATGATCTAGAAAATGTAATATCATTTTGTCTCATCTTAGCTTATGCGGATGGAGGTTTCTCTTGGTTTTAATAATACTTAATTATTCAATACATTTTCCTTTATTAACGCTGCGATGGTTTGTCGATACATTCGATTTTGAAATCGGTAAAACATTATTCCTTTCAAAACCAAGTACTCATTACTCGAATGAGGTTTCACACATCTTACAACATTCAAATCAATTTAATTAAGTTAAGTCCCTTATCTTATAAGATCACGTCTCTTAACTTCTAAGATCAAATAGCCCGTTCCTTTTTTTATCTCTTTTAGGCGTTATACCTAACTTTCCATAAAGCTAGTATAACTCTTAAGTTCTCAAAGCAGTATTACTCTTCTTTCAAAAGGGTTTCTTAATGAAAGACTTCAAGTTCTTTATCATCACATCAAAGTCGGTTATAACTCAAATCGGTTACCTTTTAACAATCACTGGCTTTTTCTTATCTACATAAAGTTATAACCAACTTCCCATAAAGCGTTATAACCCTTTATGTTTTAAACCAATCAAATACTTTTAACACGTATCGTCTCGTACTACATAGTTACACACATATCATGCTAGAAAGATAGGAAGAGGTTCACATACCTCGCGACGAGTATCGACTAATAGCAAAAGCGCTCAAGTACTTCAAACCGTCGGCTACTCCTTAAGCCACGTAGATCGCACCACACGTAGTACTTGACCTATAAGGCCACAAGGCGCTTATTAACATCTAGATCTCATTGTTCCATATTCTGAGAAAATTCGAAGACCTCCCCGCATGGCAGCGTAAATCTCTCCTCTATCAGTAGGCTACAAGCCAACCGGGGGTTTGCACGCCTAACTTGGGCGTGTACAAATCTACCACGATAATACTACACAAGTCTCATGTCTGATCCTATGTAATTCTGATTCACCACTTTAAATTAGGGCTTAAGTCGCAAGACATTGCTGTAAGTATTATTCGAGCTTAAGTCAAAAGACATTGCCGCACAATTATAATGTTGATACTATATATAGTATACTTCAACTATATATTCCTACAACATGTAATTCCCAATTTCAATAGAAGGTCAAGAGTGTTTACCTCGATAAGCCCAAAATTATCCGAGTATATATGTCGATCCTGAGCAAGGTTTAGCTCCTACTCCGGGCGCTCCAATCTGCTCCAAACAACCCTTAGAAGTTCTAACCAACTTCTACTTAAATACTTCAACCAACTATGAAGATTTCCTTAGGGTTTCGGTTTGAGACTAAAAGGACAAAGGTAGTATTTCCGGGCTCTACGTATAGAGGTAACTTTGGGAATACTACAAGGTATTTGGGCTAAAGTATTTTGGGCATTAAAACAATACTAGGAGAGTATTTCTATACCACAAAGGGGGGGGTATTTATACGAGACAACTAGGCTAGGGGGTACCTCGGCGAGCTTCATGAGGGGAGGGTGTGGTGGCTCTCGGCCAAGCTCAACTAGGAGGGGAGAGGGACGAAAAGCTCAAGCTAAGAGGGAGTAGTTTGAGACTTAGATAGATTGCTCAATTTTTGGATGAAGAAAGTTCATCAACTAAGGGGGTATTTATAGGTCAAGTGAAGGCCAACCAATGGCCAAGATGGTGCCAAGTGCAAGGCAAGTGTAAGGCCAGATTAAGCCATGTGCAACCTTATCCATCTACACAAAATATCCTACCTAACCCTTGACCACAAATTCAACACCAAAAGCGTGCAAGCTTAGCCCATTTGCCGTCGACCTCTTCCCGATGTGAGGTGACACGTGTCCCTCCCGTTGGTCCAAATTGTTACGTCTCTCGGAAAAATCATAAAATTATAAATGACATAGCGGAATTTTCCCTACGAAATGGAAGCGTTTAGTCGGCGACTCTAACCGGGTGTTGTGTACAAATTTCGAATCTTGCCTATCTTAAGGCTCAAATTTTATCGTCGTCCCACGCATACTGCGGAAATACGGGGTATAACATTCTCCCCTCGAGAAACATTCGTCGAATGTTCCTTCTCAAGCGGATAACGATAGAGTTCTTCTAATAAGTTGCCAACGCCCAACAGCCACGAAACACGGCGTAAATACTTACATCCAAGTCCACGAGAAACACCTCTAACATCACAAACTTTTGTCACTTTGCGCGAGGCTCTAGTGTCGCTCGACGACCAACAAATTATGCGGATTTGCGTGCGATTCCCGAGGTCTAAAATATACATCCTTCGCGCTTCTCCGCTCACAAGAAATGATCATATCTATGCTCGCAATACATGCTCGCCTCTACCCTTACTCGTCGTACTCTTCTCGAACACTTGAACTCTTCTAGTATCGTGCCACACTTTAGTCAACGCTGTTTCCAACCCGGAGTCACTACCTCAAACTTGGTCATCTTACTAGCCTCAATCTTCCTTAACGCCATCCCCGACCTTCACGATGCTTCGGTCGAACACACGCGAACTCATACGATGGTCAACTAAACTTGGGCCTAGCACCCTCGTGACCTACCACTGGCGGGACCACCCAGTGACCTACCTCGCCGTCAAGACTCACGGGTTGATACGCAACACGCCCTCAACAGAGCATACATCCGCCGACTCTCGTTTCTCGATCCGGAACAATCTTACCCTACGGTCATGAAAGCTACCACTTCCATTTCACACTACCGGGGACTTATCACACAATACATTCTAGGCATAAAATGCACTCCGAGCAAGGTCACTTGCAAAAACTTGTACTCAAGCGGCACTTATATCTAAGGTCTCATTGTAATATTCTAGGGTTCATCATTTCCTCACCCTCAAGCTTACCCTTCTCACTAACCGGGTTCTACATCACATTTTAGCACAAAGCTATCCGAACATAACACTAATCACAACATCAATACATACAAAACTCTAGAGGTTAAGGATATGCACGAAAGTAGGCGGTTGGAGGACCGCTAAAGCTGAAACTTCCACGCGACCTCTACCGTGGCCGCGGTGTATGAACATCTGCTGGCTATGGAAGGTGAAGAACCCACAACCGATCTCGTGATACGTGCTATCCTACGGTGCTACCCACACAGTGGACAGTTTCTCCCAAAATGGCCTGCTGTCGCATGTAAAACAAACTCCGGACTAGCGACGACTCACCGCTGGAGTCTACCACGTGATCAACGAGGTAGGGGTGGCCGGTGGCTAACACCCACCTCTCGAAAATCTGAACCCTTGGAGCCACGACTGCTCTGAATACTCTGGATGCTCTGAAGATTGTGGAGGACCACTCTGTCTTGGCGGGCGCATAACTAGTCTGCTCGAGGCGGTCCACCTCGAAAGCCACAAAGGACCACTGTTCGGCCTCTTCTGCGACCTTGATCATTTCGTCGATTTCTCGCTCCTCACCTCCAGTGCATAAGCTCAGTATGCGGGCAATGTCCATGCGGTGAAGAGCTACACCCGAAAAACTCTCTGCTAGGTAATCATCGAGCCCTGTAACATATCGGTGCACTCGATCCTCCATACTAGCCACTAATGCGGGGACGTACCGGGCAAATGAGTCGAACTCCACATTGTACTCCCGAACCGTACGCCCGTTCTGCCGCAACACCAAAAATCTGTCGGCCCGAGCCCTCCTCATCTGTGGAGGCAAGAAGTGTGCAAGAAATGCCTTTGAGAACTCGTCCCATAAAGTCGGAAGTGCATTCTCTCCCCGGGACAGCTCCCACGAATCAAACCAATCGACTGCGGTATCACGCAGCCGATGCGAACCTAGGACCACTGACTCGGTCTCCGATGCCTTGATCACTCTCATGATCCGTCAGCTGCCGGATGAACTCCTGCGGATCATCCTCGAGCCTCGACCCATAAAACTCGGAGGTTACATCTCGGAAAATCCCGTAATCTCATTATGCGCTCGGGGTGAACTACGGGTGCTCTTGGAGGCTGCTGCGTCGATCTATCCTCGTATGCAGCCGATCACGGCGATGGCGGGCCATCTCTGCAGTAACCCGTCTCCTCTGCTCGGTGTGGGGCTGGAGGTTCGTCTTGTGGTCTGTAGAGGCTGCATTGCTCTACTCGCGACTCCTCTGTGCCTTGCCGCCACGGGCGGGTTGCCTTACGCGGAGGCATAGCGGTAAAGGAAAGGAATACGTCGGAGGGTCCAACTTATCACACGGCTCTAAGGCACGATCTCGGAATGAGAAGAATGGAAACCAATCCTAAATGTCCTATAGCCTCACGATTATAGATGTGGTGCCTGACACACCGATAATCAAGACTACTAGACACGATGCGTAGACACTTTCAGAGGACTAATCGCTCGATACCACTTTTGTCACGACCCGTTCGGGCGTGGTCGTGCCTACCGGGCACCCTAGTGATACAACATCAGAGAAAACCAGCGGAAATAAAAAAACTTAAACATGAAATGAGAGACATGATAGATAAACAGGCCAACCAAAGCGATTTGCCTTGGTATATATACATAAAAACGAACAGTTATCCTTTTTACAAAACCCTTCCCACAATTACTCTGAGACCTCTAAGATTTTTTCAACAGAATGACGGGGCGGGGCCCGCCATACCACAGATGTACGAGACTACAACTCGGAAACCTACCAAAGATAAGCCTCAGAAGGAACAGGCTTTCAACACGCTGAAATGTGATCCTAAGAGCGAGGACCCACGATCGATGTACCTCTACTGCGGCATGAACGGCCCCAAGGAGGTCGACAACAGTACCAAGTATGTGGCTGTAAAATCGTAAATGAAATCATAGCAGTCTATATAAAGCAGGAGACATGTATGATAACCGAACTACAGTATACGACATATAAACAGTCATATTAAGTCAGGGACTCACGCCTCCAAATCATCACTCGTGCCCGTGGAATTCCTTCCTCACCGCCGGCAGTCTATGATATGATATCAACAAGACAGCAATCCAAATGGGAGCATACCCGTGCGCTACGCATCGTGTCAGTATGTCCAAAGGGAAACAATAAGATAGCATTCCAAATGGAAACATACCCGTGCGCTACGCATCGTGTCAGTATGCCCAAAGGGAAACAATAAAGCAGCATTCCAAATGGAAACAATAAAGCAGCATTCCAAATGGAAACATACCCGTGCGCTACGCATCGTGTCAGTATGCCCAAAGGGAAACAATAAAGCAGCATTCCAAATGGATACATACCCGTGCGCTACGCATCGTGTCGATATGCCCAAAGAAACAATAAAGCGATATCAAAATGAAGCATACGATGCGCTACGATCGTGTCGGTATGTCCAAAGCGATTAGCAAAAGTAACACAATCAGCGAGGCGTGCGTGGAATTTCTCCGTCGCTTTGACGTCCAAGTAAGTTCTCAACAAGTCAACCGACCCTCCATCGAGAGGCGCGGTAGTATAGAAACACAATTCTTGCACAACAAAGGCTATCACGACAAGCATAGGCAAGTTTCACAACAACAAGCACAGGCAGGTTTCACAACAACTCAAAGCACTTTCATTTTATGCCAAGGTCCGGGTTTTAACCCTAAAGTACTACGTACGTTAAATTCCTTTTAAGAGATTCATTCTTTTTATAAAGTCACCCGATACCCGTAGTATAAAATAGAGTGACTTACATCTTTTAAGTAAACCAAAACAACTTCCATACTTTATGTTTTAAACCATTTTAAGACAACACAATGCCTTTCTTTTCCCTAAAGTTCCAGTTTGCCTAATTTCAATTACACAAGTCTCTTTTTAGAAAAGTTTCATAGTTCAATGTCTTAATCTCTTTTAAAACAATTGAGTAACATATGCCATAGGCGAGTAGGTTATTCTTGTTCATAATCAACCTTATTAAGCAGCCATGATCTAGAAAATGTAATATCATTTTGTCTCATCTTAGCTTCTATGCAGATGGAGGTTTCTACTGGTTTTAATAATACTTAATTATTCAATACATTTTCCTTTATTAACGCTGCAGTGGTTTGTCGATACACATTCTGATTTCCGAAATCAGTAAAACATTATTCCTTTCAAAAACCAAGTACTCATTACTCACGAATGAGGTTTCACACATCTTACAACATTCAAATCAATTTAATTAAGTTAAGTCCCTTATCTTATAAGATCACGTCTCTTAACTTCTAAGATCAAATAGCCATTCCTTTTTTTATCTCTTTTAGACGTTATACCTAACTTTCCATAAAGCTAGTATAACTCTTAAGTTCTCAAAACGAAGTATTACTCTTCTTTCAAAAGGGTTTCTTAATGAAAGACTTCAAGTTCTTTATCATCACACATCAAGTCGATTATAACTCAAATCGATTACCTTTTAACAATCACGGGCTTTTCTTATCTACATAAAGTCGTTATAACCAACTTCCCATAAAGCGTTATAACCCTTTATGTTTTAAACCAATCAAATACTTTTAACACGTATCGTCTACCGTACTACATAGTTACACACATATCATGCTAGAAAGATAGGAAGAGGTTCACATACCTCGCGACGAGTATCGACTAATAGCAAAACGCTCCAAGTACTTCAAACCGTCGGCTACTCCTTAAGCCACGTAGATCGCACCACACGTAGTAGTTCAACCTATAAGGCCACAGCGCTTATTAACATCTAGATCTCATTGTTCCATATTCTACGAAAATTGGCGCCTCCCCATGGCGGCGTAAATCTCCTCCTCTATCGAGGCCGGCTACCAAGCCAACGAGGGTTTGCACGTCTAACCGGGCGTGTACAAATCTACCCACAGTAATACTACACAAGTCTACTGAAATACAGTCCTATGTAATTACAGGTCAGTTCACCTTTAAATTCAGGCTTAAGTCGCAAGACATTGCCGTAAGTATTATTCAGCTTAAGTCAAAAGACATTGCCGCACAATTATAATGTTGATTACTATATATAGTATACTTCAACTATATATTCCTACAACATGTAATTCCCAATTTCAATAGAAGGTCAAGAGTGTTTACCTCGATAAGCCCAAAATTATCCGAGTATATATGTCGATCTGAGCAAGGTTTAGCTCTACTCCGGCGCTCAATCTGCTCCAAACAACCCTTAGAAGTTCTAACCAACTTCTACTTAAATACTTCAACCAACTATGAAGATTTCCTTGGGGTTTCGGTTTGAGACTAAAAGGACAAAAGGTAGTATTTCAGACTCTACGTATAGAGGTAACTTTGGGAATACTACAAGGTATTTGGGCTAAAGTATTTTGGGCATTAAAACAATACTAGGAGAGTATTTCTATACCACAAAGGGGTATTTATACGAGACAACTAGGCTAGGGGTACCCTCGGCCAAGGCCAAGGGAGGGTGTGGTGGCTCTCGCCAAGCTCAACTAGGAGGGAGAGGGACGAAAAGCTCAAGCTAAGAGGAGTAGTTTGAGACTTAGATAGATTGCTCAATTTTGGATGAAGAAAGTTCATCAACTAAGGGGTATTTATAGGTCAAGTGAAGGCCAACCATGGCCAAGATGGTGCCAAGTGCAAGGCAAGTGTAAGGCGAGATTAAGCCATGTGCAACCTTATCCATCTACACAAAATATCCTACCTAACCCTTGACCACAAATTCAACACCAAGCGTGCAAGCTTAGCCCATTTGTCGTCCACCTCTTCCGATGTGAGGTGACACGTATCGCCTCCCGTTGGTCCAAAATGTTACGTCTGCCGGAAAAATCCGCAAAAATTATAAATGACATAGCGGAATTTTCCCTACGAAAGTGTGGAAACGTTTAGTCGAAAACGACTCTAACAAGGTGTTGTGTACAAATTTCGAATCTTGCCTATCTTAAGGCTCAAATTTTATCGTCGTCCCACGCATACTACTGGAAATACGGGTATATGAGGCCGCCATACCTGAATATACATGATCTACAACCTCAGGGGACACCGTATCAAGAGATAAGCCTCCGGAGCAAATGGAGCTTTTTCCCAAAAACTGAACCGAGATCCTAAGAGCAAGGATCACCAACTGTGTACCTAAAACTGCGGGCGTGAACGGCCCGAAGAAGTCGATAACAACAGTGCAGAATATGGAACGGAAGTAAGGTACAATAATTAAAACATATCTGTATAAAAGTGTTACATCCCGTAAGTCCAGGACATGTAAAAGAGAATGTATGTAAGGAATCAAGACTTGGAAATTAGTACGAAAGGGAGAATTGTTTTTCGGAAAAATCTTAGAAACGCAGGAAAGAAAAATGTTCGTTGATGAGAATTGGATTCTCAAAATGTATTATTTGAGGAATATGGAACTTTTAACATTATGGAAATTTATTTTTACGGATTTGGTCATGTGGGGCCCACCCGAGGAATTTTACGTTTTGTGGGGCCCACGAGGGTTACAAAATTTTATGGACGAATGAGAGGGCGACACGTGGCACCACCACATATGGTCTTGGTCGATTTTAGCAAGGCTAAAATGGTCATTGACCATCTTGGAAGATAAGTCTTCAAGCTTGAGATTGTTGACCAAGGTCAACTTGTCCACTTGGCTCTTTAATTAATGATCCTCATCCAAGCCACACATTTGTTATAATCTAAGCCATTCAATGTGTTATATATGCTAAGCTAGTGCAAGACAAGCTCATTTCACACTTAGAAAATATCACAACAATTCTTGTTCTTCAATAAACCTCTCGGGTTTGGGCTATTTCCAACAAGAAAAATTTGAAGTTTTGATCCTTTGTTCACAAGACTTAAACCCAATGTCCCTAAGGGTATTGTAAGGATATCTCAATAGAAAGATTTCGGAAAAACGATGTTTTCGTATTAGTCGTAAGGCGGAAACTTAAGGAGTTCTTCAACTTTGAAGTTGGAACTTGAAGATGGGTTCTTCATAGGCTTATAAGGAGTGCTTGAAGCGGATTGGAACATAAGGAAAGGAGCTAAGAATTTGCTAAGGCGCTACTTTGAATCTTGGAATTTTTAAGGGCTTATAAAGGTATAATCTTGTCGTTTTAGTAGTTAAGATTACTTATCATTGTAGTTGTGGATATTAGCAAGCATGACATGTTTAGTATGAAGTTTGATTAGTATATTGGCTATTGGAACCCTAATCCGAAAACTAGCATGTTTAGCCTTAAGATTACAATTCAAGTTGAATATTAGTTTAAGTCGTCGCATGTTGTATAAAGAAGGAAATTGTAGTTGTTGAAGTTGTTTATGGCTATATAACATGTTAGACCTTAGAACTTGGAATTGGAAAAGGATTGGAAAAGACTTAGTGTTGTTGGCCGAGAATGGCTAGTGAGTATTAAACTACTTCGTATGAATTGTGGGGCGGAATTTTACACGTATTGTAAGGCGTGTAATCCCCTTTGTTTAGTTGTTGTTTGGAGCCTTAAATGTGGCGTGTTGGTTATTGTATTCGACCTTGAAAAAGGTGGCAAAGAGAGTAGAAACAAAGGAAGTGCTGCCCGATTTTCCGTAGAATTAGAGACCGCTTACTTAGTATTATTCTACGTTAGAGACTAGAAGTTGATAGTCTTGTTGTGACCATTATAGGTTTACAATTCTACGTACGGCGTATTCGGCTTAGCTTGTGGATTTAGCCAAAAAGGTATGTGAACTATCTCCTCTTCTAGCATGATTCCTTAAGATAAAGAAAGTATGTCCTACTCCTTAAATTATCCATTCCTTGGTTGTATTTGGTTTGCCTAAAATAGAATTCGTTCTATGTACTCCCTTGATTGTACTTTGATGTCAAATTGTAAGTTGTATGATCCATTTCCTTAGTGAAGTTTGGATTCTTAAAAGTGAAAGTATTTTACTTAAAGTACATAGAGTCTTGAAAGGGAAGTGGTTTCCAAACCTTTGGCTAGTGCCTTAGTTCCAAAACATAATGGTCGTTTTAATGACTTTAGGGGAGTCAAATGAGTGATTTATTGTTACACCCCGTAGTTCCAGGGTATGTATATGAGGACGTACGTACGAGAATACGACATTAAAATTGGAAAGGAAGAAAGATGTGATTTTTCGACGGAAAAGTTTCCGGATTTTGTGAAGAAAAAGGTTCGTTAATGGGAATTGGATTCCCAGATTTGGTATTCGGACTTTTTAGAATATTTGAGAATTATAGATTTTTATTTCCGAAATTGGTCACGTGGGGCCCACGGGAGAATTGACGGTTTTGTGGGGCCCACTTTATTTTCGGATTTTTGGCAGTACGGATATTTTGGAAGATGAGATATTTTGGGCGAGTAGGGAGACACGTGTCACCCCCGTGTGGCCATGTTGGCGAATGGTTGGTGGACAAGTGTTTATGCGTTTTGGTGGACAAGTGGCCACTTGTCCCATTTTTGTGGTGGACACATGTCTCATTGTTGTGGTGGACACTTGGTTGGAAGACTCCACTCCCACATGGACCAAATCCTCACCATACACTTGCTTTGATCCTAGCCATTTATTTCTCTATAAATACTCCCCTTGTTGCAAGACTTTATTCATCCCTCACTTGAAATATTTTTCCAAGGCAAAAATTCCCCCTCCCTCGCTTTGTGGTTCTCGCCCAACACCCCTCTTGTGAAATAATTTCTTCAAGTATTGTTATAATCCCATATACCTTAGCCAAAAATCCCTTGTAGTATTCCAAAGTTATCTTTATACTAAGAACCGAAAATACTACTTTATTCCTTAGTCGCAAAATAAAACCCTAGAAAAATCTTCATAAGCTTAGATGAAGTGTTAAGAGAAGTTGTTTAGAAACTTCTAAGGGTTGCTTGGAGCGGGTTGGAGCGTAAGGAATTGGAGCTAAACGTTGCTCAGGATCGATTTATAAAACTTGGATAATTTTGGGCTTATCGAGGTAATGATCTTTATCCCCCTATTGTAATTGGAAATTACATGTTGTAGAAATGTATAGTTGAGTATACTATATATAGAATGAATATTGATAATAATTGAACTGTATTTACATTGATGTATTCTGATGAGACTTGTAGTATTATTGTGGGGCAGTGTTGTACACGTCCGGTTAGACGTGTAACCCCCTTGGAGTTGTTGGCTTGGTAGCGGGCCTTGATAGAGGAGAAGATTTACGTGGTTCGGGGGAGGAGGTTCTGCCGAATTTTCCGTAGAATAATGACCTTGTGCTTTGAATTGTTCTACGAAGAGATCTAGAGGTTGATAGACGTTTTGTGGCCTTTATAGGTTGAAGTACTACGAGTAGCGTATTCTACATGAAGGGTGGAAAAGTGTTATACCCCGTATTTCCAGAGTATGTACGTAAGGACGTACGTAGAAAAGTTTGAAGCTTAAAGTAGGCAAGGTTCGAATTTTTTTTTGTGCACAACACCCGATTAGAATCGTTTTTCGACGAAACGTTTTACAAGACTTGCGAAGGGAAAATTCCGGCTATGTCATTTCTAATTTTTGCGGATTTTTCCGAGAGACGAAATATTTTGGACCAACGAGAGGGCGACACTTGGCCCTCAAGTGGACGGTTTGGTTGAGCTTCCATTGGCACGTTTGTTTCATGTTTCATGCCTTAAACATTTGGTCAATGTTTGGCTAGATATTTTGTGTAGTAGATGAGAAAGTGGGGCCCACAAACACATGTCCAAATCCTAGCCCTACACTTTCCTAACACTTGTCTTCATCTTGGCCATTGGTTGGCCATTTCTTGACCTATAAATACCCCCCTTGCTTGAAGGTTTTCTTCATCCACAAAATGATTTCCAAGTCTTGAAAATCCTCCCCCCTCCCTCCTGTTTGCTTTCTTCCAAAGCCCCCTCCCCCTTTGAGAAAGGCCTTGGCGAGCACCCTCCCCTTGGCAGAGTACCCACTCCTAGTGGGGTTGGCCGAGGGGTACACCCCCCCTTGTGGTGTTGTCTCGTATAAATACACCCCCCCTCTTGGTAGAAATACTCTCCAAAGTATTGTTACTATACCCAAAATACCTTGGTCCAAATACCTTGTAGTATTCCAAGGTTACACTTATACGAAAATCCCAGAAATACTATCATACTTCCTTGATCCACAAAACGAAACCCTAAGGAAAATCTCCATAGTTGGTTGGAGTATTAAGAAGAAGTTGCGTCGAACTTCTAAGGGTTGTTGGAGCGGGTTGGAGCACCCGGAGTAGAAGCTAAACGTTGCTCAGGATCGACATTATAACTTGGATAATTTTGGGCTTATCGAGGTAAATACTCTTGTCCTTATATTGTAATTGGAAATTACATACTGAAGTTATATAGAAATGAATATAAGATTCATAAAAGAGAATTGAACTGTAATAGAAGGATATTACAGAAAAGACTTGAACTGGAATCACATCAGAAGAATAATCTACAGAGTAGTCTAGTCAGTGATAGACTTGTATAACCTTTATAGGTTGAATGATCTGCGAGTAGCATGTTCTACTTGGAAGGTGGACAAGGCTAGCCGGGTTATAGCCGTGGAGCGTTTTGCTAATAGTCGATAATCGTCGCGAGGTATGTGATTCTTCCTATCCTCTTGAGCATGATATTTTTAAAGAATATATATAGTACGGTAGACGTACGTGTGTTAACTGAATAATAATTACGGCAATGTCTTTTGACTTAAGCCTGAATAATCTTGAAGTATTTCAAAAGAATACTGAATCATTTTTTTACAGAAGAGTAATACTTGGTTTTAAAACTTAAGAGTTATACTAGCTTTATGGGAAGTTAGGTATAACGGCTTAAGAATGATAAAAAGAATAGTTTATTAATTTTAGAAGTTAAGAGACTTGATCTTAAAAGATAAAGAGACTTGACTTAATTAAATTAATATGAATTTTGTGTGAGACCTCATTCGTGAGTAATGAGTACTTGGTTTTTAAAGGGAATAATGTTTTACTGATTTCGGAAATCAGAATGAGTATCGACACACCACTGCAGCGTTAATAAAGGGAAATGTTTTGATTAAAGAAGTATTATTAAAACCAGTAGAAACCTCCATCTGCATAGAAGCTAAGATGAGACAAAATGATATTTCATTTCCTAGATCATGGCTGCTTAATAAGATTGATTATGAACAAAGAATAAACTACTCACATATAAGGCATATGTTTCTCAGATTGTTTAAAAGAGAATTATATTCTTAAATGAATAAGACTATGAACTACGAAACCTTTCTAAAATAAGAAACGTGAACATTTGAAATTAGGCAAACTTGAACGTTTGGAAAATAATGTTGTTACTTGATTTTACAAAGGGAAGTGTTTTGGTTTACTTAAAAGAAAAGATAGTCACTCTATTTTATACTACGGGTATTGTGTGACTTCTGTGAAAGAAACGAATCTTTTAAAAGAGTTAATGTAGGAAGTACTTTGGGGATAGATACCCGAACTTATTAGCATAAAGTACCTTGTGTGAATAACTTGATTTTGTTGGTTTGTGATAGCCTTGTAATACTTTCTTGTTGATTTGATAAGTAAACATGTTAGGATGCTACGTGTGTTAGTATCTTGTGATTGTTGTGTAAGGGGGTCATTCTTGCTGTGCTTACGTTGCTAACCGGTAAGTCCGTTGTACTATTATTATATCACCTACCCCTTGACTTGTTATACCGAGGGCTTGCCACCGCGATGCGGGTCTATACGGCTATACGATCTATGAGACTATGCGGAGCGCGGTAAGTTCCAGAATAGGCGTGCATTGATCTGCGAGGCGGCGAAGTGTCGGGTCCGTCGATCATGTGGTGCGGTCTAGAAAGACCTCGTGATACAGTTTTATATCATTGTTGGTACTGTGGGTTTTAGTAGTCGGCTATGCCTTCGTACTTACCCCATACGGTTTTATTATGAAACAGGTGGGACCTGGTGTTTATGTGTATTCCTTGGTGCTTTTATATCATGGACTGCCGGCAGTGAGGAAGGTATTCCACGGGCATGATTGATGTTGTGGGCGTGAGACCCATTGTTATACTTGAGTAATGACTTGAGGGCGTGAGTCACGACTTGACATCGCTTCTATGTGAGCGTAGTTTGGTTATCATACATGTCTCCGCTTTATATAGACTACTATGATTTCATTTACGATATTTTGATTTCACATACTTGGTACTGTTATCGACCTCGCCCGAGGCTGCGTTCATGCCGCGGTAGAGTACACGGTGTTGATCCTCGCCATAGGTCACGATTCAGCGTTTGGGAAGCTCCGTTTCTCGGAGGCTTATCGATGGTATAGTCCTGTCGTGGTAGGTACTTACATTCGGTATGGCGGGGCCACGTCGCCATTGTTGTCGTATCATTCTTAGAGTGCATGAAATGCTGATGTGGGAGTGGTAGAAAGGGATGTGCTTGTTCAAATTGTTATTTATATATATCGAAGGTAACCGTTTTTGGTTAGCTTTGTCTTCTTATTTCCGTCTTATTACATTGGTTTCATGTATTGTCTTTATATTCCGATTTCTACGATGCATGACTCTTTGGGGTGCGGGTAAGGCACGATCACGAACCGGGCGAGTCGTGACAAAAGTGGTATCGAGCGATTAATCCTCGGAAAGTGTCTGAGCCGTGTCTAGTAGAGTCTTGATTATCGGTGTGTTGTGCACCACATCTATAATCGGAGGCTGCAGGACATTTAGGATTGGTTTCCATTCTTCTCACTCGAGATCGTGCTTAGAGTTGTGTTATAAGTTGGACCCTCTAACGTATTTCTTTCCTTACCATTATGCCTCGCGTAAGCGGCAACCCGAGCCCAGGAGGGCAAAGCGGGAGGGCTGCGAGTAAATCTGAGAGGGTTACGTGGGCACGGGCGAATCATCACCAGGGTGGTATTTCATTCGGGAGTTATGCTACGTCACCGGCCCAGCAGAGTTTAGCACGGCTGCGGTGCCTACTACGACCATGATATATGAACCTTGGTTCGCGGCCAGGGGGCGAGAATATAGATTGCAAAGAGACGACCACATTACTAGCTATGGATTTGGCTACCAGAGAGTATCGAGGTACGCAAGTTTTGATGAATATCTAAGAGAGGTTGTGCAAGTAATTCTTGATTGGGCTTGAGCATGGCACGTGTATGGGCTTATCGCGCGGCGAGCCAAGCGTAGAGATCGACGGGTTAACGAGGGCGAAGAAGAGGTCGAACAGCAAGGTCCTTTGCTAACTTTCGAGTCGAGTCACCTCACCAGCAGATTAGATTATGCACATCCACCAGTGCAGAGAGGTCCTCCACAGGGTTTAGGACGTTCGGGGTATGCAAGAGTTGGTGAGCTCGAGCTTAGGTTCCGCGGCTACACGTAGGTTCGGCCGGCCGGATTGATTTTCCCAGTGTTCGCGGTGTGTGACGTCATCCCGGGGAATGTCGTCTTTTAGTCGGTACTTGTTTTACCTGCGGCCGTCAGGGCCGTGTGTCGAAAGGATGTTCTAGTAGGAGGGATATAAGTAGGAGGACTCAGCCTTCATGATCAGTGACCAATTCATCATCTTCCCTAGCTATGCGCCCTACGGGGCAGGTTTGATTAGAACGACTAAGGGGAGTGAAGCGATGAATCTGGTATATCATTAACCCTATAGAGATTAGTACGTGTAAGATGAGTATATCTTAAGTATTATGTTCAGATAACATAAGTGAAAAATTGTGATTAGAAATCATGGTTAGTTAACCGGGAGAGATTGGGGGATAATAAAAAGTGTGAGCCTTAGAGCTTTATACGTAGAGACCTTAGAAGCAAGGCCATCTCGAGTAAAAGATTTATATTTTTTTACGTTTAACCCTTGTCGGAGTGCATGGTGCACGTGAGCTATGTTTGTGGGATAAGTCCCTGAGTAGTTTGGAATGAAAGAGGGTAGTTGAGCTAAGAAGACCGCTAGGTTTTCGTAACGAGTTTAGTGAGATTGTGCCGGATCGGGGAGCAAGTGTTTTACGCGAGAGTGGGTCGGGTTGAGGCCCGTGCGCGGGTCAACCCGCGACCTATTTTATGGTGGGTCGGTTGTGGTGGTCCCGCCAGGTGGTAGGGTCACGAGGGTGTTAGGCCCAAGTTTAGTTAACCATCGTACGAGTTCGTAGATATGGTCGACCAGTAGTCGGGCCGATGAGGTCAGTCCCTCTTGTCTTTTAGTCGAGACCGTTTACTCGGTAGTAAGTTACGCGAGATGTTTATATCAGGGAGGTTGTAAGGCTGCACGAGGTGCCCGATTTTACCTTATGACAGACAGTGAGGCCCAGGTTTTGGCTACTTCTTTTTCTGGAAGTTTTACCAGGCAGGGTAGGAACTCAGGTGAGTCTCAATAGCGCATTCGCCCTCGGACCTATGTTTGGATTTCAGGGGTAGCTATGAGGATTGTTGCCTCCTGTTGAGGGAATGCTTTTATAACTACCCTTTCAGTATTCGGATATCGCCTTACGAAGTCTCGTAGGGGCGGAAGTGTAAGTTGCCGGTCGATTGGTTCGATGTTGGCAAGGTTCAGATAGTGGGTTCATACTTGTTTCGGCAGGATGGGGATAGGGTGAAGCCTATCCAGGAGAGATTATCGACAGCTCAGAATCAGCGAAGTAAATGCGGATAATCGACGTCGACACTTAAAGTTCGAGTTGTGATCGAAATTCTTGAAGTACCACCGGATAGGGTGTGAGTTTTGGAAATCGGAGAAACTTAGCCCGAGTTACTTTGGGCCTTTTAGTCTGTGAAGAGTAGGCCAAATTGCCTATATGTTAGCTTTTGTCGTCCGACTTAGGAAGCGATATGTCGGTCCTTCTGTTGTTAGGTTCGGAAAAGTATCGAGATCCATCAGTGTTCGATTAATGATGACCAAGTTAGAGATAGTAACCCGAGATCCGGAAAGAATCGATAACAAAGTTATGGTAAGAAAGAGTTCGAGTGTACGAGAAAGTGCGGCAATGAGGAAGAAGCGAGCTTGTATTGCGAGCATAGATGTGATCATTTCTTTTGTAAAGAGAAGGTGCGAAGGAAGTATATTTTAGACCTCGGGTAGGGGTTTTTGTTATGCTAGAGATGGTTCCTCGTGGACTTGGATTAAGTATTTGCGCGTGTATTATTTTATGGCCAGGCGTGGCGTGTTTGTTTTCGTAAGTATAGCAGTGAAGACTATACTGGCGCATGTTTGTTTTGAGACTTAGAAGGAACATTCGGACGAATGTTTCTAAGGAGGGGAGAATGTTATACCGTATTTCAGTATATGCGTGGGGCGTGCGTAGAAAAGTTGAAGCTTAAAGTAGGCAAGGTTCAAATTTTTTTGTGCACAACACCCGATTAGAATCGTTTTTCGCGAAGCGTTTTACAAGACTTGCGAAGGAAAATTCGGCTATGTCATTTCTAATTTTTGCGGATTTTTCCGAGAGACGAAATATTTTGGACCAACGAGAGGCGACACTTGGCCTCAAGTGGGCCAGTTTAGTTGAGCTTCCATTGGCACGTTTTTCATGTTTCATGCCTTAAACATTTGGTCAATGTTTGGCTAGATATTTTGTGTAGTAGATGAGAAAGTGGGGCCCAAACACATGTCCAAATCCTAGCCCTACACTTGCCTAACACTTGTCTTCATCTTGGCCATTGGTTGGCCATTGCTTGACCTATAAATACCCCCCTTGCTTGAAGGTTTTCTTCATCCACAAAATGATTTCCCAGTCTTGAAACTCCTCCCCTCCTCTTGTTTGCTTTCATCCAAAGCCCTCCCTTTGAGAAAGGCCTTGGCGAGCACCCCTCCCTTGGCGAGTACCCTCCTAGTGGGGTTGGTAGAGTACACCCACTTGTGGTGTTGTCTCGTATAAATACACCCCCCCTCTTGGTAGATATACTATCCAAAGTATTGTTACTATACCCAAAATACCTTAGTCCAAATACCTTGTAGTATTCCAAGGTTACACTTATACGAAAAGCCCAGAAATACTATCATACTTCCCTTCAGTCACAAAAACGAAACCCTAAGGAAAATCTCCATAGTTGGTTGGAGTATTAAGAAGAAGTTGCGTAGAACTTCTAAGGGTTGTTGGAGCGGGTTGAGCACCGGAGTAGAGCTAAACGTTGCTCGGGATCGACATTATAACTTGGATAATTTTGGGCTTATCGAGGTAAATACTCTTGTCCTTATATTGTAATTGGAAATTACATACTGAAGTTATATAGAAATGAATATAAGATTCATAAAAGAGAATTGAACTGTAATAGAAGGATATTACAGAAAAGACTTGAACTGGAATCACATCAGAAGAATAATCTACAGAGTAGTCTAGTCAGTGATAGACTTGTATAACCTTTATAGGTTGAATGATCTGCGAGTAGCATGTTCTACTTGGAAGGTGGACAAGGCTAGCCGGGTTATAGCCGTGGAGCGTTTTGCTAATAGTCGATAATCGTCGCGAGGTATGTGATTCTTCCTATCCTTGAGCATGATATTTTTAAAGAATATATATAGTACCAGAACGTCGTGTTAATCGAATAATAATTACGCAATGTCTTTTGACTTAAGCCTGAATAATCTTGAAGTATTTCAAAAGAATACTGAATCATTTTTTTACAGAAGAGTAATACTTGGTTTTAAAACTTAAGAGTTATACTAGCTTTATGGGAAGTTAGGTATAACGGCTTAAGAATGATAAAAAGAATAGTTTATTAATTTTAGAAGTTAAGAGACTTGATCTTAAAAGATAAAGAGACTTGACTTAATTAAATTAATATGAATTTTGTGAGACCTCATTCGTGAGTAATGAGTACTTGGTTTTTAAAGGGAATAATGTTTTACTGATTTCGGAAATCAGAATGAGTATCGACACACCACTGCAGCGTTAATAAAGGGAAATGTTTTGATTAAAGAAGTATTATTAAAACCAGTAGAAACCTCCATCTGCATAAGCTAAGATGAGACAAAATGATATTTCATTTCCTAGATCATGGCTGCTTATAAGATTGATTATGAACAAAGAATAAACTACTCACATATAAGGCATATGTTTCTCAGATTGTTTAAAAGAGAATTATATTCTTAAATGAATAAGACTATGAACTACTTAAACCTTTCTAAAATAAGAAACGTGAACATTTGAAATTAGGCAAACTTGAACGTTTGGAAAATAATGTTGTTACTTGATTTTACAAAGGGAAGTGTTTTGGTTTACTTAAAAGAAAAGATAGTCACTCTATTTTATACTACGGGTATTGTGTGACTTCTGTGAAAGAAACGAATCTTTTAAAAGAGTTAATGTAGGAAGTACTTTGGGGATAGATACCCGAACTTATTAGCATAAAGTACCTTGTGTGAATAACTTGATTTTGTTGGTTTGTGATAGCCTTGTAATACTTTCTTGTTGATTTGATAAGTAAACATGTTAGGATGCTACGTGTGTTAGTATCTTGTGATTGTTGTGTAAAGTGGTCATTCTTGCTTTGGCTTACGTTGCTAACCGTAAGTCCGTTGTACTATTATTATATCACCTACCCCTTGACTTGTTATACCAGGGCTTGCCACCGCGATGCGGTCTATACGCTATCACGATCCTATGAGACTATGCGGAGCAGCGGTAAGTTCCAGGAATAGACGTGCACATTGATACTGCGGGCGAGTGTCCAGCGTCGATCATGTGGTGCGGTCTAGAAAGACCTCGTGATACAGTTTTATATCATTGTTGGTACTGTGGGTTTTAGTAGTCGGCTATGCCTTCGTACTTACCCCATACGGTTTTATTATGAAACAGGTGGACACGTGTTTATGTGTATTCCTTGGTGCTTTTATATCATGGATCGGCGGTGGGAAGGTATTCCACGCATGATTGATGTTGTGTGCGTGAGTCCCATTGTTATACTTGAGTAATGACTTGAGGCGTGAGTCACGACTTGACATGATCGCTCTATCAGGAATCGTAGTTTGGTTATCATACATGTCTCCCGCTTTATATAGACTACTATGATTTCATTTACGATTTTTCGCCACATACTTGGTACTGTTGTAATCGACCTCCTTCGGGGCTGCTCATGCCGCAGTAGAGGTACACCGTTGTTGATCCTCGCCATAGGGTCACGATTCGGCGTTTGGGAAGCTCCGTTTCTCGAGGCTTATCATGGTATAGTCCCGTCGTGGTAGGTACTTACATTCAGGGGTATGGCGGGGCCCTGTCCCGCCATTGTTGTCGTATCATTCTTAGAGGTCTGTAGTACTGATGTGGGCAGAGTGGTAGAAAGGGATGTAACTGTTCAAATTGTTATTTATATATATACTGAAGGTAACCGTTTTTGGTTAGCCTGTCTTCTTATTTCACTGTCTTATTACATTGGTTTCATGTATTGTCTTTATATTCCGCTGATTTCTACGATGACGCGGGTGGTGCGGTAAGGCACGATCCACGGCCCGGAACGGGTCGTGACAAAAGTGGTATCAGAGCAGTTAATCCTCGGAAAGTGTCTACAGACCGTGTCTAGTAGAGTCTTGATTATCGGTGTGTTGTGCACCACATCTATAATCAGGAGGCTGCAGGACATTTAGGATTGGTTTCCATTCTTCTCACTCTGAGATCGTGCTTAGAGCTGTGTTATAAGTTGGACCCCTCTAACGTATTTCTTTCCCTTACCGTTATGCCTCCGCGTAAGGCAACCCGAGCCCAGGAGGGCAAGGCAGCCGAGGGAGCTGCGAGTAGAGTACAGAGGGTTACGTGGGCACGGGCCCAATCATCACCTGGGGTGGTATTTCATTCGGGGAGTTATGCTACGTCACCAGCCCCAACAGAGTTTAGCACAGCGGCTGCAGTGCCTACTACGACCATGATATATGAACCTTCAGTTCCACGACCGGGGACAGAGAATATAGATTGCAAAGAGGCGACCCTGTTACTAGCTATGGATTTGGCTACCAGAGAGTATACCGAGGTACCGCAAGTTTTGATGAATATCTAAGAGAGGGTTGTGCAAGAGTAATTCTTCAGTTGGGCTTGAGCATGGCCTGTGTACGGGCTTATGCGCAGCAGGCCAAGAAACGTAGAGATCGACGGGTTAACCAAGGACGGTAAGAGGTCGAATGAAGGTCCTTTGCTAACTTTCGAGTCGAGTCACCTCACCAGCAGATTAGATTATGCACATCCACCAGTGCAGAGAGGTCCTCCACAGGGTTTAGGACGTTCGGGGTATGCAAGAGTTGGTCGAGCTCGAGCTTAGGTTCACGCTACACGTAGGTTCCGGCACCGGATTCAATTTTTCCCGTGTTCACAGGATGCACGCCATCCCGGGAATGTCGTCTTTTAGTCGGTACTTGTTTTACCTGCGGCCGTCAGGGCCGTGTGTCGAAAGGATGTTCTAGTAGGAGGGATGTAAGTAGGAGGACTCAGCCTTCATGATCAGTGACCAATTCATCATCTTCCCTAGCTATGCGCCCTACGGGGCAGGTTTGATTAGAACGACTAAGGGGAGTGAAGCGAGAGATCTGTATATCCTTAACCCTCTAGAGATTAGTACGTGTAAGATGAGTATATCTTAAGTATTATGTTCAGATAACATAAGTGAAAAATTGTGATTAGAAATCATGGTTAGTTAACCGGGAGAGATTGGGGGATAATAAAAAGTGTGAGCCTTAGAGCTTTATACGTAGAGACCTTAGAAGCAAGGCCATCTCGAGTAAAAGATTTATATTTTTTTACGTTTAACCCTTGTCGGAGTGCATGGTGCACGTGAGCTATGTTTGTGGGATAAGTCCCTGAGTAGTTTGGAATGAAAGAGGGTAGTTGAGCTAAGAAGACCGCTAGGTTTTCGTAACGAGTTTAGTGAGATTGTGCCGGATCGGGGAGCAAGTGTTTTACGCGAGAGTGGGTCGGGTTGAGGCCATGCCGCGGGTCAACCCGCGACCTATTTTATGGTGGGGTCAGTTTGTGGTGGTCCCGCCAGGTGGTAGGGTCACGAGGGTGTTAGGCCCAAGTTTAGTTAACCATCGTACGAGTTCGTAGATATGGTCGACCAGTAGTCGGGCCGATGAGGTCAGTCCCTCTTGTCTTTTAGTCGAGACCGTTTACTCGGTAGTAAGTTACGCGAGATGTTTATATCAGGGAGGTTGTAAGGCTGCACGAGGTGCCCGATTTTACCTTATGACAGACAGTGAGGCCCAGGTTTTGGCTACTTCTTTTTCTGGAAGTTTTACCAGGCAGGGTAGGAACTCAGGTGAGTCTCAATAGCGCATTCGCCCTCGGACCTATGTTTGGATTTCAGGGGTAGCTATGAGGATTGTTGCCTCCTGTTGAGGGAATGCTTTTATAACTACCCTTTCGATTCGGATATCGCCCACGAAGTCTCGTAGGGCGGAAGTGTAAGTTCTTGGTCGATTGGTTCGATGTTGGCAAGGTTCAGATCGTGGGTTCATACTTGTTTCGGCAGGATGGGGATAGGGTGAAGCCTCTCCAGGAGAGATTATCGGCACCGGAATCAACGAAGTCAGACGGATAATCGGCGTCGACACTTAAAGTTCAAAGCCGACAATGAAATTCTTGAAGGTACCACCCCGGATAGGGTGTGACGAGTTTTGGAAATCAGAGGAAACTTAGCCCGAGTTACTTTGGGCCTTTTCAGGTCCTGTGAAGAGTAGGCCAAATTGCCTATATGTTAGCTTTTGTCGTCCGACTTAGGAGGCAGTATGTCCGGTCCTTCCTGTTGTTAGGTTCGGAAAAGTATCGGAGATCCATCCAGAGTGTTCCCAGTTAATGATGACCAAGTTAGAGATAGTAACCCAGAGATCTGGAAACCGAATCAGTAACAAAGTTATGGTAAGAAAGAGTTCGAGTGTACGAGAAGGGTACGACGCGTAAGGGAAGAAGCGAGCTTGTATTGCGAGCATAGATGTGATCATTTCTTTTGTAAAGAGAAGGTGCGAAGGAAGTATATTTTAGACCTCGGGTAGGGGTTTTTGTTATGCTAGAGATGGTTCCTCGTGGACTTGGATTAAGTATTTGCGCGTGTATTATTTTATGGCCAGGCGTGGCGTGTTTGTTTTCGTAAGTATAGCAGTGAAGACTATACTGGCGCATGTTTGTTTTGAGACTTAGAAGGAACATTCAGGACGAATGTTTATAAGGAGGGGAGAATGTTATACCCCGTATTTCCAGAGTATGTACGTGGGGCGCACGTAGAAAAGTTTGAAGCTTAAAGTAGGCAAGGTTCAAATTTTTTTTGTGCACAACACCCGATTAGAATCGTTTTTCGACGAAACGTTTTACAAGACTTGCGAAGGGAAAATTCCGGCTATGTCATTTCTAATTTTTGCGGATTTTTCCGAGAGACGAAATATTTTGGACCAACGAGAGGCGACACTTGCCCTCAAGTGGACGGTTTGGTTGAGCTTCCATTGGCACGTTTTTTTCATGTTTCATGCCTTAAACATTTGGTCAATGTTTGGCTAGATATTTTGTGTAGTAGATGAGAAAGTGGGGCCCACAAACACATGTCCAAATCCTAGCCCTACACTTGCCTAACACTTGTCTTCATCTTGGCCATTGGTTGGCCATTGCTTGACCTATAAATACCCCTTGCTCAAGGTTTTCTTCATCCACAAAATGATTTCCAAGTCTTGAAAATCCTCCCCCCTCCCTCTTGTTTGCTTTCATCCAAAGCCCCCTCCCCCTTTGAGAAAGGCCTTGGCCGAGAGCACCCCTCCCCCCTTGGCCGAGAGTACCCCCCCTCCTAGTGGGGTTGGCCGAGGGGTACACCCCCCTTGTGGTGTTGTCTCGTATAAATACACCCCCCCTCTTGGTAGATATACTATCCAAAGTATTGTTACTATACCCAAAATACCTTAGTCCAAATACCTTGTAGTATTCCAAGGTTACACTTATACGAAAAGCCCAGAAATACTATCATACTTCCCTTCAGTCACAAAAACGAAACCCTAAGGAAAATCTCCATAGTTGGTTGGAGTATTAAGAAGAAGTTGCGTAGAACTTCTAAGGGTTGTTGGAGCGGGTTGGAGCACCCGGAGTAGGAGCTAAACGTTGCTCAGGATCGACATTATAACTTGGATAATTTTGGGCTTATCGAGGTAAATACTCTTGTCCTTATATTGTAATTGGAAATTACATACTGAAGTTATATAGAAATGAATATAAGATTCATAAAAGAGAATTGAACTGTAATAGAAGGATATTACAGAAAAGACTTGAGCGGAATCACATCGGAAGAATAATCTCTGAGTAGTCTAGTCGATGATAGACTTGTATAACCTTTATAGGTTGAATGATCTGCGAGTAGCATGTTCTACTTGGAAGGTGGACAAGGCTAGCGGGTTATAGCGAGTGGAGCGTTTTGCTAATAGTCGATAATCGTCGCGAGGTATGTGATTCTTCCTATCCTCTTGAGCAAGATATTTTTAAAGAATATATATAGTACGGTAGACGTACGTGTGTTAACTGAATAATAATTACGGCAATGTCTTTTGACTTAAGCCTGAATAATCTTGAAGTATTTCAAAAGAATACTGAATCATTTTTTTACAGAAGAGTAATACTTGGTTTTAAAACTTAAGAGTTATACTAGCTTTATGGGAAGTTAGGTATAACGGCTTAAGAATGATAAAAAGAATAGTTTATTAATTTTAGAAGTTAAGAGACTTGATCTTAAAAGATAAAGAGACTTGACTTAATTAAATTAATATGAATTTTGTGAGACCTCATTCGTGAGTAATGAGTACTTGGTTTTAAAGGGAATAATGTTTCTTGATTTGAAATCGAATGAGTATCGACACACCACTGCAGCGTTAATAAAGGGAAATGTTTTGATTAAAGAAGTATTATTAAAACCAGTAGAAACCTCCATCTGCATAGAAGCTAAGATGAGACAAAATGATATTTCATTTCCTAGATCATGGCTGCTTAATAAGATTGATTATGAACAAAGAATAAACTACTCACATATAAGGCATATGTTTCTCAGATTGTTTAAAAGAGAATTATATTCTTAAATGAATAAGACTATGAACTACGAAACCTTTCTAAAATAAGAAACGTGAACATTTGAAATTAGGCAAACTTGAACGTTTGGAAAATAATGTTGTTACTTGATTTTACAAAGGGAAGTGTTTTGGTTTACTTAAAAGAAAAGATAGTCACTCTATTTTATACTACGAGTATTGTGTGACTTCTGTGAAAGAAATGGATCTTTTAAAAGAGTTAATGTAGGAAGTACTTTGGGGATAGATACCCGAACTTATTAGCATAAAGTACCTTGTGTGAATAACTTGATTTTGTTGGTTTGTGATAGCCTTGTAATACTTTCTTGTTGATTTGATAAGTAAACATGTTAGGATGCTACGTGTGTTAGTATCTTGTGATTGTTGTGTAAGGGGGTCATTCTTGCTGTGCTTACGTTGCTAACCGGTAAGTCCGTTGTACTATTATTATATCACCTACCCTCGACTTGTTATACAGGGCTTGCCACCGCGATGCTTGGTCTATACGGCTATGCGATCTGTGAGACTATGCGAGCGGCGGTATGCTCGAGATTGATCATTCGGGTGTTTAGCGTCACGAGATGCCTATGCGGTCCATGGGACTATGCGGTCTATTGAGACTATGCGGCTGCGGGAGTCGGCGGATCTGGGGTTAAGGCGCCTCGATGCGGGGTATACCTCGGTGATGCAGGACCATAATTCGAGGAATACCTCGTGCGGTGCATGTGTGACCTATGCGGAGGCTGCGGTAAGTTCGAGGAATAGACGCGCACATTGATCTGCGAGCGAGTGGCGGCCGATCATGTAGTGCGGTCTAGAAAGACCTCGTGATCTGATTTTATAGCATTGTTGGTGCGTGGGTTTTAGTAGTCGGCTATGCCTTCGTACTTACCCATACTGATTTTATTATGACACAGTGGGACACGGTGTTTATGTGTATTCCTTGGTGCTTTTATATCATGGATGGCGGTGAGGAAGGTATTCCACGGGCATGATTGATGTTGTGGGCGTGAGACCCGTTGTTATACTTGAGTAATGACTTGAGGCGTGAGTCACGACTTGACATATCGCTCTATTGTGAAATGTAGTTTGGTTATCATACATGTCTCCCGCTTTATATAGACTACTATGATTTCATTTCTGATATTTTTGATTTCACATACTTGGTACTGTTATGCGACCTCGCCCGAAGCTGCGTTCATCTGCCGCGGTAGAGGTACGCGGTGTTGATCCTCGCTCGTAGGGTCACGATTCGGCGTTTGGGAAGCTCCGTTTCTCGGAGGCTTATCGGTGGTATAGTCCTGTCGTGGTAGGTACTTACATTCGGGGTATGGCGGGCCCTGTCGCCCGTTGTTGTCGTATCATTCTTAGAAGTGCATACTGCGATGTGGGCAGTGGTAGAAAGGGATATGTATTCAAATTGTTATTTATATATACGAAGGTAACCGTTTTTAGTTGCTTTGTCTTCTTATTTCCTTTGTCTTATTACATTGGTTTCATGTATTGTCTTTATATTCCGCTGATTTCTACGATGCATGACTCTTTGGGGTGCGGGTAAGGCACGATCCACGGGCCGGGCAGTCGTGACAAAAGTGGTATCGAGCGATTAATCCTCGGAAAGTGTCTCTGACCGTGTCTAGTAGAGTCTTGATTATCGGTGTGTTGTACACCATCTATAATCGGGAGGCTGCAGGACATTTAGGATTAGTTTCCATTCTTCTCACTCACGAGATCGTGCTTAGAGGCGTGTTATAAGTTGGACCCCTAACGTATTTCTTTCCTTACCATTATGCCTCGCGTAAAGCGGCAACCCGAGCCCAGAGGGCAAAGCGGTAGGAGGCTGCGAGTAAATCTGAGAGGGTTACGTGGGCACGGGCCCAATCATCACCTGGGGTGGTATTTCATTCGGAGAGTTATGCTACGTCACCAGCCCCAGCAGAGTTTAGCACAGCGGCACCAGTGCCTACTACGACTATGATATATGAACCTTCAGTTCCACGACCGGGGACAGAGAATATAGATTGCAAAGAGGCGACCCTGTTACTAGCTATGGATTTGGCTACCAGAGAGTATACCGAGGTACCGCAAGTTTTGATGAATATCTAAGAGAGGGTTGTGCAAGAGTAATTCTTCAGTTGGGCTTGAGCATGGCCTGTGTATGGGCTTATGCGCGTGAGCCAAAAGCGTAGAGATCGGCGGGTTAACGAGGGCGAGAAGAGGTCGAGCAGCAAGGTCCTTTGGTAACTTTCGAGCCGAGTCACCTCACCAGCAGATTAGATTATGCACATCCACCAGTGCAGAGAGGTCCTCCACAGGGTTCAGGACGTTTGGGGTATGCATGAGTTGGTCAGAGCTCCAGAGCTTCCGGTTCACAGCTACACATAGGTTCCAGCCAGCCGGATTCAGTTTTTCCCAGTGTTCACAGTGTGACAGACGTCATCCCGGGGAATGTCGTCTTTTAGTCGGTACTTGTTTTACCTGCGGCCGTCAGGGCCGTGTGTCGAAAGGATGTTCTAGTAGGAGGGATGTAAGTAGGAGGACTCAACCTTTATGATCAGTGACCAGTTCATCATCTTCCCTAGCTATGTGCCCTACGGGGCAGGTTTGATTAGAACGACTAAGGGGAGTGAAGCAGTAGATACAGGTATATCCTTAACCCTCTAGAGATTAGTACGTGTAAGATGAGTATATCTTAAGTATTATGTTCAGATAACATAAGTGAAAAATTGTGATTAGAAATCATGGTTAGTTAACCGGGAGAGATTGGGGGATAATAAAAAGTGTGAGCCTTAGAGCTTTATACGTAGAGACCTTAGAAGCAAGGCCATCTCGAGTAAAAGATTTATATTTTTTTACGTTTAATCCTTGTCGGAGTGCATGGTGCACGTGAGCTATGTTTGTGGGATAAGTCCCTGAGTAGTTTGGAATGAAAGAGGGTAGTTGAGCTAAGAAGACCGCTAGGTTTTCGTAACGAGTTTAGTGAGATTGTGCCGGATCGGGGAGCAAGTGTTTTACGCGAGTGTGGATCGGGTTGCGGCCATGCCGCGGGTCAACCCGCGACCTGTTTTATGGTGGGGTCAGTTTGTGGTGGTCCCGCCAGGTGGTAGGGTCACGAGGGTGTTAGGCCCAAGTTTAGTTAACCATCGTACGAGTTCGTAGATACGGTCGACCAGTAGTCGGGCCGATGAAGTCAGTCCCTCTTGTCTTTTAGTCGAGACCGTTTACTCGGTAGTAAGTTACGCGAGATGTTTATATCAGGGAGGTTGTAAGGCTGCACGAGGTGCCCGCTTTTACCTTATGACAGACAGTGAGGCCCAGGTTTTGGCTACTTCTTTTTCTGGAAGTTTTACCAGGCAGGGTAGGAACTCAGGTGAGTCTCAATGGCGCATTCGCCCTCGGACCTATGTTTGGATTTCAGGGGTAGCTATGAGGATTGTTGCCTCCTGTTGAGGGAATGCTTTTATAACTACCCTTTCAGTATTCGGA
The DNA here is from genome assembly GCA_029844215.1 of Przewalskia tangutica. Classification (NCBI taxonomy): domain Eukaryota; kingdom Viridiplantae; phylum Streptophyta; class Magnoliopsida; order Solanales; family Solanaceae; genus Przewalskia; species Przewalskia tangutica. The sequence goes on along the minus strand of CM056719.1, from coordinate 55,539,331 downwards.
TATCGCCTTACGAAGTCTCGTAGGGGCGGAAGTGTAAGTTGCCGGTCGATTGGTTCGATGTTGGCAAGGTTGGATAGTGGGTTCATACTTGTTTGGCGAGGATGGGGATAGGGTGAAGCCTATCCGGGAGATATTATCGGCATTCGGAATCAGCGAAGTCGTGCGGATAATCGGCGTCGACACTTAAAGTTCAGTTGTGGTCGAAATTCTTGAAGGTACCACCCGAATAGGGTGTGACGAGTTTGGAAATCGGAGAAACTTAGCCCGATTTACTTTGGGCCTTTTAGTCTGTGAAGAGTAGGCGAATTTCCTATATGTTAGCTTTTGTCGTCCGACTTAGGAGGCGATATGTCGGTCCTTCTGTTGTTAGGTTCGGAAAAGTATCGGAGATCCATCAGTGTTCCCGATTAATGATGACCAGTTAGAGATAGTAACCCGAGAGATCGAAACCGAATCGATAACAAAGTTATGGTAAGAAAGAGTTCGAGTGTGCGAGAAAGTGCGGCAGCGTAAGGAAGAAGCGAGCTTGTATTGCGAGCATAGATGTGATCATTTCTTTTGTAAAGAGAAGGTGCGAAGGAAGTATATTTTAGACCTCGGGTAGGGGTTTTGTTATGCTAGAGATGGTTCCTCGTGGACTTGGATTAAGTATTTGCGTGTATTATTTTATGGCGGGCGTGGCGTGTTTGTTTTCGTAAGTATAGCGGTGAAGACTATCTTGGCGCATGTTTGTTTGAGACTTAGAAGGAACATTCGGGGCGAATGTTTATAAGGAGGGAGAATGTTATACCGTATTTCGGAGTATGCGTGGGGCGTACGTAGAAAAGTTTGAAGCTTAAAGTAGGCAAGGTTCGAATTTTTTTTGTGCACAACACCCGATTAGAATCGTTTTTCGACGAAACGTTTTACAAGACTTGCGAAGGGAAAATTCCGGCTATGTCATTTCTAATTTTTGCGGATTTTTCCGAGAGACGTAATATTTTGGACCAACGAGAGGGTGACACTTGGCCCTCAAGTGGACGGTTTGGTTGAGCTTCCATTGGCACGTTTTTTTCATATTTCATGCCTTAAACATTTGGTCAATGTTTGGATAGATATTTTGTGTAGTAGATGAGAAAGTGGGGCCCACAAACACATGTCCAAATCCTAGCCCTACACTTGCCTAACACTTGTATTCATCTTGGCCATTGGTTGGCCATTGCTTGACCTATAAATACTCCCCTTGCTTGAAGGTTTTCTTCATCCACAAAATGATTTCCAAGTCTTGAAAATCCTCCCCCCTCCCTCTTGTTTGCTTTCGTCCAAAGCCCCCTCCCCCTTTGAGAAAGGCCTTGGCCGAGAGCACCCCTCCCCCTTGGCCGAGTACCACTCCTAGTGGGGTTGGCCGAGGGGTACACCCCCCCTTGTGGTGTTGTCTCGTATAAATACACCCCCCTCTTGGTAGAAATACTCTCCAAAGTATTGTTACTATACCCAAAATACCTTGTAGTATTCCAAGGTTACACTTATACGAAAAGCCCAGAAATACTATCATACTTCCCTTCAGTCACAAAAACGAAACCCTAAGGAAAATCTCCATAGTTGGTTGGAGTATTAAGAAGAAGTTGCGTAGAACTTCTAAGGGTTGTTGGAGCGGGTTGGAGCACCCGGAGTAGGAGCTAAACGTTGCTCATGATCGACATTATAACTTGGATAATTTTGGGCTTATCGAGGTAAATACTCTTGTCCTTATATTGTAATTGGAAATTACATACTGAAGTTATATAGAAATGAATATAAGATTCATAAAAGAGAATTAAACTGTAATAGAAGGATATTACAGAAAATACTTGAACTGGAATCACATCAGAAGAATAATCTACAGAGTAGTCTAGTCAGTGATAGACTTGTATAACCTTTATAGGTTGAATGATCTGCGAGTAGCATGTTCTACTTGGAAGGTGGACAAGGCTAGCCGGGTTATAGCCGTGGAGCGTTTTGCTAATAGTCGATAATCGTCGCGAGGTATGTGATTCTTCCTATCCTCTTGAGCATGATATTTTTTAAAGAATATATATAGTACAGTAGACGTACGTGTGTTAACTGAATAATAATTACGGCAATGTCTTTTGACTTAAGCCTGAATAATCTTGAAGTATTTCAAAAGAATACTGAATCATTTTTTTACAGAAGAGTAATACTTGGTTTTAAAACTTAAGAGTTATACTAGCTTTATGAGAAGTTAGGTATAACGGCTTAAGAATGATAAAAAGAATAGTTTATTAATTTTAGAAGTTAAGAGACTTGATCTTAAAAGATAAAGAGACTTGACTTAATTAAATTAATATGAATTTTGTGTGAGACCTCATTCGTGAGTAATGAGTACTTGGTTTTTAAAGGGAATAATGTTTCTTGATTTGAATCAGAATGAGTATCGACACACCACTACATCGTTAATAAAGGGAAATGTTTTGATTAAAGAAGTATTATTAAAACCAGTAGAAACCTCCATCTGCATAGAAGCTAAGATGAGACAAAATGATATTTCATTTCCTAGATCATGGCTGCTTAATAAGATTGATTATGAACAAAGAATAAACTACTCACATATAAGGCATATGTTTCTCAGATTGTTTAAAAGAAAATTATATTCTTAAATGAATAAGACTATGAACTACGAAACCTTTCTAAAATAAGAAACGTGAACATTTGAAATTAGGCAAACTTGAACGTTTGGAAAATAATGTTGTTACTTGATTTTACAAAGGGAAGTGTTTTGGTTTACTTAAAAGAAAAGATAGTCACTCTATTTTATACTACGGGTATTGTGTGACTTCTGTGAAAGAAACGGATCTTTTAAAAGAGTTAATGTAGGAAGTACTTTGGGGATAGATACCCGAACTTATTAGCATAAAGTACCTTGTGTGAATAACTTGATTTTGTTGGTTTGTGATAGCCTTGTAATACTTTCTTGTTGATTTGATAAGTAAACATGTTAGGATGCTACGTGTGTTAGTATCTTGTCATTGTTGTGTAAGGGGGTCATTCTTGCTGTGCTTACGTTGCTAACCGGTAAGTCCGTTGTACTATTATTATATCACCTACCCCTTGACTTGTTATACCGAGGGCTTGCCACCCTTGATGCGGTCTATCTGACTATGCGATGCTGTGAGACTATGCGGAGCAGCGGTATGCTCGAGATTGATCATTCGGGTGTTTAGCCCGTCACGAGGATGCCCTATGCGGTCCATGGACTATGCGGTCTATTGAGACTATGCGGGCTGCGGGAGTCGAGGCGAATCTGGGGTTAAGCTGCCTCGATGCGGGTATACCTCGAGCGATGCAGGACCGTGATTCGAGGAATACCTCATGCGGTCAATGTGTGACCTATGCGGAGGCTGCGGTAAGTTCGAGGAATAGCGCACACATTGATCTGCGGGCGAGTGGCGGCCGATCATGTAGTGCGGTCTAGAAAGACCTCGTGTCTGATTTTATAGCATTGTTGATGCTGTGGGTTTTAGTAGTCGGCTATGCCTTCGTACTTACCCCATACGGTTTTATTATGACACAGGTGGGACCTGGTGTTTATGTGTATTCCTTGGTGCTTTTATATCATGGACTGCCGGCAGTGAGGAAGGTATTCCACGGGCATGATTGATGTTGTGGGCGTGAGACTCATTGTTATACTTGAGTAATGACTTGAGGGCGTGAGTCACGACTTGACATATCGCTCTATTGGAAGCGTAGTTTGGTTATCATACATGTCTCCCGCTTTATATAGACTCTTCGTGATTTCATTTACGATTTTTCGATTCACATACTTGGTACTGTTGTCTTCGACCTCCTTCGGCTGCGTTCATGCCGCAGTGAGGTACACGATGTTGATCCTCGCTCATGTGGTCACGATTGCGTTTGGGAAGCTCCGTTTCTCGGAGGCTTATCAATGGTATAGTCCTGTCGTGGTAGGTACTTACATTCGGGGTATGGCGGCCCCGTCCCGCCATTGTTGTCGTATCATTCTTAGAGGTGCAGTAATCGATGTGCAGAGTGGTAGAAAGGATGAATCGTTTCAAATTGTTATTTATATATATACCAAGGTAACCGTTTTTGGTTGCTTGTCTTTCTTATTTCACTGTCTTATTACATTGGTTTCATGTATTGTCTTTATATTCCGCTGATTTCTCTGATGCATGACTACTGGGGTGCCCGGGTAAGGCACCAGTCACGGGCCCCGGAACGGGTCGTGACAAAAAGGCTAGCAGGGTTATAGTACTTTGGAGCATTTTGCTAATTATCGATAATCGTCGCGATGTATGTGAACCTCTTCCTATCTTTTCTAGAATGATTGTTGTGAACTATGTAGTACAGTAGACGTACGTGTGCTAAACGAATTTGGTTGGTTTAAAACATAAAGTGTTATAACGGATTTATGAGAAGTTTGTTATAACAACTTTATGTAGGTAAAGAAATGGTCTGTGGTTTTTAAAAGATAAGAGACTTGACTTATAAATGACTTGATGTGAAATATTAAGGACTTGGTTTGTGTTAAAAAGTTGTGAAACCGCATTTATGAGAAATGGGTAATTAGGTTTTAAAAAGGAATAAGTTATATTGATTTCGGAAATGAGAATAAGTATCGAACAAACCACTGCAGCGTTAATAAAGGAAAATGTATTGACAAATAATTAATTATATTAAAACCAGTAGAAACCTCCATCTGCATAGAAGCTAAGATAAGACAAAATTGTATTACATTTCCTAGATCATGGTTGCTTTAATAAGATCATTAATAACAAGTATTGATTTTTCTTAAATTCCAAAGTAAGGAACTTGTTTTCTAAAAGAAAAGAGACTTGAGGAAATTAAAGTGTTTTGGTTTTAAAGAAAGACATGGTTTTGTCTTAAAATGATTTAAAAGGAAGTCATGGTTTTGTCTTAAGTTGGTTTATTCGAAAAGAAGATATGGAAATTGTTTTGGTTTACTTAAAAAGATAGTTACTCTATTTTGATACTATGGGTATCGTGTGACTTTTTGTGAAAGAAATGGATCTTTTAAAGAGTTAAAATACGTAGTACCTTGGGTTAAAATCCGGGTACCTTCAGTTATCCACTATATCGATTATTTGCTTTGGACATAACGACATGGGTGGCCTAGTATGCTTCCATTATGATTGTTATCTTGTTATTTCCTTTCGGACATACCGACACGATGGGTGGCCCACTATGCTTATTATGAGTGTTATCTTGTTATTTGCTTTGGACATACTGACACGATGGGTGGCCCACGAGTATGCTTCCATTATGATTGTTATCTTGTTATTTCCTTTTGGACATACCGACACGATGGGTGCCCACGTATGCTTCCATTAAGTGTTATCTTGTTATTTGCTTTGGACATACCGACGATGGGTGGCCCACGAGTATCTTCCATTATGATTGTTATCTTGTTATTTCCTTTGGACATACTGACACGATGGGTGGCCCACGAGTATGCGTCCATTAGGATGGTTCCATGGCCATGCATATACCGAGGTAAGATGCCGGGGCACGGCGGTTGTGCGAGTTAAATTCGGGTTATATTTGAGTGATGACTTTACGGCGTGAGTCACGACTTGATACGCTTACATATTGTGTATCGTAGTTTGGTTATCATATATGTCTTACATTTTATATAGACTATTATGATTTCATTTCTTGTATTTTCAGTTTCACATACTTGGTACTGTCAGATCGACCTCCTTCGGGCCGCTCACGCCGCGAGTAGGTGCACGATTGTTGATCCTCGCTCATAGGATCACATTCAGCGTTGGGAAGCTCCGTTTCTCGGAGGCTTATCTTTTGGTATGATTCCCGAGATTGTAGGTACTTGTACATTCGGGGTATGGCGGGCCTGTCCGTCATAGTTATCACGACCGACCCGGGCTCGCGATCGTGCCCTACACAGGCACCCTTACAGTATACATCAGAGATAATCGTGAACATACATGAAACTTAAAAATGAACAAGTAAAATAACGAGTTAGCCGAGTGGCTACCTTTCCAGACATAAATATAAACAACCGGCGATTGCCTCCTTTCCTTTACAAAGCGACCCACAACATGTGACTACTGCACCTCTAAGAGTTTTAACATAACAAGCGTGGCGGACAGGGCCCCGCCATACCACGAATATACATGAATCAACTACCTCGGGAAAACCGTACAAGAGCTAAGCCTCGGAGCAAATGGAGCTTTCAAAAGCGAACCGAGATCCTAAGAGCAAGGATCACCAACAGGGTACCTAAAACTGCGGGCATGAACGCAGCCTCGGGCGGGAAGTCGACAACAAAAATTTAATATGGAACAGAATATAACGTACAGTAAACAAATCATAACTGTACAAAAGAATGACAGGGACAAGTATAAAAAGTACATACCAGATCCTGTCGTGTCATTACCACTTATGAACTTAATCGTACCTTATTATCTTTTCCCATTTTCAATAAAAGTTATAGTCACACTCTTATGTACATGATTAGGGAAATCATTAAGTTCATTACCATAAAACTTACTTATCATTCATAACACAATCCGGCCCTTTTATGGAGGGACGCATATACTACCCGGCCCAATCCAGGACGCGATCAAGTCACACAAAATAGCAAAGTGTGGCCGTGGAATCCCCCATCACTGCCGACAGCTATAAGTGTAAAATATAACCATGTGACGCGCCCGTGGCATCCCACCTCACTGTCGGCGTACACATACACAATACATATATATATATCTCCTGCCCGTGGAATCCCACATCACTGTCGGCGTACACATACACAATACATATATATATATCTCCTGCCCGTGGAATCCCACATCACTGTCGACAGCTATAAGTGTAAAATATAACCATGTGACGCGCCCGTGGCATCCCACCTCACTGTCGGCGTACACATACACAATACATATATATATATCTCCTGCCCGTGGAATCCCACATCACTGTCGACAGCTATAAGTGTAAAATATAACCATGTGACGCGCCCGTGGCATCCCACCTCACTGTCGGCGTACACATACACAATACATATATATATCTCCTGCCCGTGGAATCCCACATCACTGTCGATAGCTATAAGTGTAAAATATAACCATGTGACGCACCCGTGGCATCCCACCTCACCGCTTGCACACATACACAATACATATATATATCTCCTGCCTGTGGAATCCCACATCACTGTCGACAGCTATAAGTGTAAAATATAACCATGTGACGCGCCCGTGGCATCCCACCTCACTGTCGGCGTACACATACACAATACATATATATATATCTCCTGCCGGTGGAATCCCACATCACTGTCGACAGCTATAATTGTAAAATATAAACATGTGACGCGCCCGTGGCATCCCACCTCACTGTCGGCGTACACATACACAATACATATCTATATATCTCCTGCCAGTGGAATCCCACATCACTGTCGACAGATATAAGTGTAAAATATAAACATGGGTCTCATGCCCATAACATCAATCAAGCAGGTGGTATAACGTCTTGGGGGTTACCCCTCATTTATACTCTTACCACGAGCGGTGGTATAGCGTCTTGGGGTTTACCCTCACCGATACTCTTACCCCGAGAAGGTGGTAAAGCAGGTGGTATAGCGTCTTGGGGGTTTACCCCTCACTGATACTCTTACCCTGGAGAAGGTGGTATAACGTCTTGGGGTTTCTTGTCACGACCGAACCGGCCCGTGGTAGTGCCTTACCGGGCACCCTAGTGATACAACATCGAGTAATCACGAACATAAAACAAGACATGAAAATATTATGAAGTAAGAAGCGATGTCGGAGAAAACTTGCCTTACGCATATATATAAATCAATTTTAAAACCGAGCGATACATCCCATTACAACTCGCCACAACGATTACTGCACCTCTAAGAATGATCGACAACAATGGCGGGACGGGGCCCGCCATACCCCGAATGTAAATACCTACAACGACAGGACTATACCACCGATAAGCCTCGGAGAAGCGGAGCTTCCCATACGCTGAATCGTGACCCGAGAACTAGGATCAATGATCGGTGTACCTTCAACTGCGGATTGAACGCGGCCGGGCGAGGTCGACAACAGTACCAAGTATGTGAAACATGAAGATATCGTAAATGAAATCATAGTAGTCTATAGAAAGCGGGAGACATGTATGATAACCAAACTACGATTCGCGATAAATAGCGATCATGTCTAGTCGGGACTCACGCCTCAAAGTCATCACTCGAATATAACAATGGGTCTCACGCCCACAACCTCAATCATGCCCGTGGAATACCTTCTCACCGCCTAGCCAATGATAGAAAAGCACCAAGGAATACACATGAACAGCAGTCCCACTGTGTCCAAATGAAACGATGCGGGTAAGACGAAGGCATAGCCGACTACTAACACCTACGACTAACAAGGTCATAAAGCGTATCATGATATCTGTCTGCACCGTCGCATGATCAAAGCCGGTCGCCGCTCGCAATATCAAATGCGCGTGTAGCCACGAACTCCGCGACTCGCATAGGCCAATCTCATAGGCCCCCATGAGGTATAACCCCGCAACGAGGGTAGATACTCCCGTAAATCGCCCCGACTCGCACCGCATGGCCACATAGACCGCGTGACCATAAAGGCCGCACACTAACACGGAACTCGTAGCTCGCATAGGCCCGGGACCCGCATGAGGTATTCTCGAATCATGGTCCTGCATCACTCGAAGTCTACCCCGCGTCGGAGGGCCTTAACCCGGAAACACGGTGAGTGGTATAATACCAACATAACAGTTTATCGTTTAAACAACATAAGCACAATCAAGGGAAAACCCCCTTACACAAACATTACAGAATACTAACACACGTAGCATCCTAATATGATTACTTATCAAATCAACACAAAGGTATCACAAGGCTATCACAAACCAATACAATCGAGTTATTCACACATAAGGTACTTTCTACTATATGATTAACGAGATCGGGTTTTTATCCCCAAAGTACTTTATACAATAACTCTTTAAAGATATGTTACTTTCACCAAAGTCACACAATACCCGTAGTATATAACAATAGAGTGATTATCTTTTGAAGTAAATCAAAACACTTCTCTTTGTAAAACCAAGTAACAACATTCTTTTTCAAACGTCCAAGTTTGCCTAATTTCAAATGTTCACGTTTCTTATTTTAGAAAGGTTTCGTAGTTCCTAGCCTTATTCATTTAAGAATATAATTCTCTTTTAAACCATCTGAGAAACATAAGTCTTATATGTGAGTAGGATGTTCTTGTTTATAACAATCTTATTACAGCAGCCATGACCTAGGAAATATCATTTTGTCTCATCTTAGCTTCTATGCAGATGGAAGTTTCTACTGGTTTTAATAATACTTAATCACAAAACATTTCCTTTTATTAACGCTGCAGATGGTTTGTCGATACACATTCGATTTCAAATCAAGAAACATTCTTAAGCCGTTATACCTAACTTCCCATAAAGCTAGTATAACTCTTAAGTTTTCAAAAACCAAGTATTACTTCTTCTTTCAAAATGATTCAAAAATCCTTTGAAATACTTCAAGTTCTTTATTATCACCTAACTTGACGCTTATAGTTCAAATCAGTTACATTTTAAAAACCACAAGTATTTTCTTACCTACATAAAGCTGTTATAACCAACTTCCCATAAAGCCGTTATAACACTTTATGTTTTAGACCAATCAAATACATTTAACACATGTACGTCTATCGTACTACATAGTTACACACATATCATGCTAGAAGAGATAGGAAGAGGTTCACATACCTCGCGACGATTATCGACTAATAGCAAAATGCTCCGAGTACCTCAAGTCGTCGGCTACTCCTTAAGCCAAGTAGAACGCGCCACACGTAGTACTTCAACCTATAAGGCCACAAGGCGCTTATTAACATCTAGATCTTATCGTAGAACATTCTACAGAAAATTCGGCAGCACCTCCCCCCCCGCAACAGCGTAAATCTCCTCCTCTTTCGGGGCTGGCTACCAAGCCAACCAGGGGGGGTTATACGTCTAATCCGGACGTGCACAATTCTACCTCACAGAAAAGCTACACAAGTCTACTGTAATACAGTCCTATGTAATTGCAGTTCAGCACTCTTCTTTCGAAAAGGTTTCTTATTATTCAGGCTTAAGTCGCGAGACATTGCCGTAAGTATTATTCAGGCTTAAGTCCAAAGACATTGCCGATAACAACGTTCAGTTCTATATATAGTATACTTCAACTATATAGTCTAACAATCATGTAATTTCCAATTACAATAGAGGGACAAGATAATTACCTCGATAAGCCCATAATTATCCAAGTATAAAGTCGATCCTGGGCAACGTTTAGCTCCAACTCCGAGCGCTCCAACCCGCTCCAAACCACCCTTAGAAGTTCTAACCAACTTCTACTTAATACTCCAACTAACTATGGAGATTTCCTTAGGGTTTCGGTTTTGTGACAGAAGGGAAGTATAATAGTATTTCTGGTTTTTTTTTTTTTTTGTATAGGTATAACCTTAGAATACTACAAGGTATATGGCTAAGGTAATTTGGGCATTACAACAATACTTTTTAGAGTATTTCTACCAAGAGGGGTAGTATTTCGACTAGCACAACTAAGTGTGGGTTGCTCTCGCCTAAAGGCCACTCAAAGGGGGAGGGTTGACGAGAACCATACTTAAGGGGGAGAGGGATTTCAACACTTTGGAAATATTTGTGGATGAAGAAAGTTCATCACTTAGAGGGGTATTTATAGGACAAGCCAAGGCCAACCAATGGCCAAGATGAATCCAAGTGTTAGGCAAGTGTAGGGTGTGGATTTAGCTGTGTCTTGTGGGTCCCACTTTCTCATCTACCACACAAAATATCTACATAACATTGACCAAACATTTTAGGCAAGAAAAACACAAAAACGTGCTCAACCAAAAGCCCCAAAACCGTCGGTTGGGTGACAAGTGTCACCCTCCCGTTGGTCCAAAATATTTCATCTCTCGGAAAAATCCGTAAAAATAATAAATGACATAGCCGGAATTTTCCCTACGAAAGCTGTGGAAACGTTTCGTCGAAAAACGACTCTAATCGGGTGTTGTGAACAAATAATTTTCGGCCAAGCCACTTTAAAGCCCAAACTTTTCTACGTACGTCCTTACGTACATACTCTGGAAATACGGGGTATAACATTCTCCCCTCCTTAGAAACATTCGTCCCGAATGTTCCTTCTAAGTCTCAAAACAAACGCGCGCCAGTATAGTCTTCACCACTATACTTACGAGAACAAACCTGCCACACATGGCCACGGAACCAACTTGCGCAAAATACTTACATCCAAGTTGTTACACCCCGTATTTACAGGACATGTGTTAAGAACGTACGTAAGCACTCACAAGTGTTAAGATTTGAGACTTGAAATTTTTTATCGGAATTATGAAATTTTCGGAAAACGTAATATTGTGACGAATGAGAGGGCGACACGTGTCACCCCCCCTTAGAGATGTCTTGGACGAAATTTACATGGGCACAAGGGTCATTTGACCCTTGTTAGGAAGACAAGTCTTGCTAGCCTTAGAGCTTGACAACATTGACCAAGTCAATGACCCCACTTAGACTTGATATTTAGTAGAAACTCATCCAAACCTCACAAGTGTTCTAATCTACACCCTCCAATGTTTTATATATTCATCCACATTGCAAGACTAGTTCCATACTTAGAAAAATTTCCACAAATATTGTGCTACACATTAGGGTGCTCTCGGCCAAGATCACCTCCAAGAAGAAAAAAATTTGTTCCTTGTCCAATAAGCTCCACACTTTAAACCAAGGTTTATGAGGGTATTGTAAGTGTATCTCAATAGAAAAATCCCGGAAAAAGAGAGTTTTCGTATTAGTCGCAAGGTGAAAACCTAGTTGATTTTCTAGGTTTTGGTTGGATGATTGAAGGAAGGTTGTTGGTATAGTTCTAAGGGTCTCAACAAACGGATTGAAGTGTCTTGGAGAGGTTCTAAACTACTAAGGAGCGACTTCGGATTGGAGTTGGATTAAGATTCGTTGAGGTATAATCTTGTCCTTTAAAGTGTTGCAAGATTATATTTTTATTTTGTTGTTGTTAGCTTTACGTGTTGCTAGCATGTAGTTGATATGTAGAAGTTTATAAGGATTATGGATTGATTGTAGCCTTGGAAATCCGAAATGTAATGTAAGCCATGTTAAGATGGATTTCAATTTAGTCGTTATTAGAATCGTCGCATGTTATTGATTTGAAGATTTTGGTAGTTTTAATCAAATGCGACTTGATATCATGTTATGTTAACAATTTGGATTGAAATGGAAATTGGATAAGAATTGGTATTGTTGTATTCATTATGGCCGAAAATTGGACTAGTAGTTGTATAGTTGGTTATTTATGTGTATTGGACTACCTTATAGATTGTGGTGAGCCAATTGGGGCTGTTTGGTTATTGTATTCGGCCTTGAAAAAGGTGGCAAAGTAAGTAAAAACAAAGGAGGTGCTGTCCGATTTTCCGTAGAATTTAGCGACTTAGCACCTAGAATATTCTATGTTTGAAGTAAGAGGTTAATGGACGTATTGTGGCCATTATAGGTTGAAGTACTTTGGAGCCTTTTTGCAACTTGTCGCTAGTCGTCGCGAGGTATGTGAACCTCTACTTTCTTTGGCATGATCCTACGTATGAAATATCCATGTGATAGTATTTCAAGATTCCTTCTACTCTTAGAAGTTAAGAAGTATTTACATTGTTGAATCTAAGTTAAAAGTATGTTTAAATTGTCCTAAGTCCTTACTAGGTTTTATGGGAGACGTTGGTAAGGATGGTTAGGAAATTATGAGATTTGATTTAAGGGCTATGTATCTTGATTTATTTAAAGTAAGTATGTAAGTTGATTTTTATGTTTGAAAATGACTTGAATTTATATGTGAAAAGGGGATTGGTTTTAAAAGTGTAGATGACATGATTTTACAAGTATAAGTAAATGGACTTTAAAGAATGTATGTTATGAAGTTTTAAGACTATGAACTTTGATTTTCTTTAAAGGATTATGAAACTTTATTTTTCAAGTTATGGGACTTGATTTCTAAAGTATAAGCGACATGATTTGAAAGAGTGTATGCTACGAGGTGTTAAGGCTATAAGCCTTGATTTTATAAGTGGAAATGGCTTAATTTTACAAAGTATGACTTCTTAATTTATTTCAAAAGTTAAGAAGATGGTTTCCAAAAGAGTATGTGACTTGAGCTTTAAAAAGAAAGGAGTTCTATGATTCTTTTTAAGTATGTATGTATGTAGTATTTTTGGATATAGTTTTCCTAATGTTGTAAGAATAAGAGTGTCTTAAGTTCTCTAAAATGAAAGGTTGTTATAATAGCTTTATGGGAAGTTGTTATGACGACTTAAGAAGAAGTGAAAAGATGGTTTGAAAATGTTATGAAATACACCGAGCCTACAAATAGGCCGGATTACGTTATGAAATACACCGAGCCTACAAATAGGCCGGATTACGTTATGAGATACACCGAGCCTACAAATAGGCGGACACGCCATATTACCCCGAGCCTTCACATGTAGGGTTACGTCATCGACACCGAGCCCCACGGGCGGATTATGTTATATGATTCCACAGTACACCGAGCCCCACAGGCGGGCCGGATTATGTTATATGATTCCACAGTACACCGAGCCCCACAGGCGGGCCGGATTATGTTATATGATTCCACAGTACACCGAGCCCCACAGGCGGGCCGGATTATGTTATATGATTCCACAGTACACCGAGCCCCACAGGCGGGCCGGATTATGTTATGTAAGATATGTAAGTTATGTAAGATATGTAAGTTATGTGAAAAAGGCTGGATTAAACTCTTAAGTAAGTATGTAAGAATATGTTGTTAAATCTTATCGAAAGAAGGAAAGGAACGGTTAAGATATGATTTGGTTATTGCATTTTATTTCTGTTCCATATTCTGCACTGTTATCGACTTCTTCGGCCGCTCATGCCCGCAGTTTTAGGTACCTGTTGGTGATCCTTGCTCTTAGGATCTCTGCTCGCTTTGGAAAGAAGCCCTTTCACTCCGAGGCTTGTCTTTTAGTACGGTTTCCGATGTGGTAGACTTATGTACATTCAGGGGTATGGCGGGCCCCGTCCGCCATGATGGTAATTCTTAGGTCCGTAGTCACATGTTGTGGGTCGGTTTGTAAAAGAAAGGGATGTCACCGCTGTTGTTATGTATATGTATATGTGTCGGGAAGGTAGCCTTATCGGCTAGCACGTGGTTTAATTTCTCGTTATTTTATTTTATAAGTTTCATGTATGTTCATTTGCTATTCTCTCGACGTATATCAACAGGTGCCTGTAGGGCACCGCGCCCGGCCCGGTCGGGTCGTGACACAAGTCCACGAGGAATCACCTCTAACATCACCACAAACACCTCTCTCCGGGGTCTAAAATATACTTCCTCCGCACTTTTTCCATACAAAAGAAATGGTCACATCTCTGCTCGCTTCTCCCTTTACTCGTCGTGATACCACTTTTGTCACTTTGCCGCGAGGTTCTAGTGTCACTCCGGCGACCCAACAGATGGTATCGGGCTGTATGCGGTCCCTGAGGCTGTCGTACACTCGAACTCTTACCACATTTAAATCGCTTGGTTCCAAAACTCGGGGTTACTATCTCTAACGTGGTCATCATTAACTGGGAACACTCTGGATGGATCTCCGATTTCCTTCTCGAACATAACACGAAAGACTGGACGCACTGCCTCCTAAGTCGGACGACAAATGCTAACATATAGGCAACCTGGCCTATCCCTCACATGAACTCAAAAGGCCCAAAGTAACTCGGGCTAAGTTTCCTCTTACACCCTATCCGGGGTGGTACCTTCAAGAAGACCGACCGTCAACCTGAACTCTAAGCGTCGTCGCCGATTATCCGCACGATTCCTCCGAGCTACCAAAAACCTCTTCTGGATAAGCTTCACCCTATCCACATCCTGCTGAACACGTATGAACCAACTATCTGAACCTTGCCAACGTCGAACCACTTCCGCCCCTACAAGGCGTCACAAGGCGATATCCGAACACTGAAATGGTAGCTATAAAACACTTCCCCAACAGGAGATAACAATCCTCACAACTACCCCTGAAATCCAAACACTGGCCCGAGGGCGAACGCGATACGGAGACTCACCTGAGTTCCTAACCCTGCCTGGTAAAACTTCCCGAAAGAAACAGCCGTAACCTGGGCTCCACTGTCTGTTCATAAGGTGAAAGCAGGCACCCCGTGCAACCTTACCACCTTTCTGATATATCATCACTGCCAAGCAACGGTCCTGACTAAAAAAAACACGATGGGCTGACCCCATCGGCCCGACTACTGGTCGAACGCATCCACGAACTCGTACGCTGGTTAACTAAACTTGGGCCTAACACCCTCGTGACCCTACCACCCGCGACCACCACAACCGACCACCACCAAACAGGCCGCGGGTTGACCCGCAACATGGCCTCAACCCGACCCGGCAATGCGCAAAACATTAGCTCCCCGATCCGGAACATTCTCTCAAATCACGTTACGAAAACCTAGCGGTCTTCTTAGTTCAACTACCCTCTTTCATTTCACACTACTTAGGGACCTATCCCATACATAGCTTACGTGCACTATGCACTCCGATAAGGATCAAACATAACACACCTTCGCTCCAGATGGCCTTACCTCTAAGGTCTCTACGTACAACACTCTAAGGCTCACACCTTCTCTAACCCCCAAAATCTTACTCGGTTAACCCACCATAATTTCTAATCACATTTTAGATACTGCTATCATGACTTAGCACTTAAGATATACTCATCTCATACATACTAATCTCTAGAGGGTTAAGGATAAACTCAGATTCTCGCTCCACTCCTTAAGTCGTTCTAATCAAACTCGCCCGTAGGCGCATAGCTAAGGAAGGTGGCGACTACCCATCGATCTGAAGGCTAAGTCCTCCTACAAGGACACTCTTTCGACATCGCACTCGACGGTCGTAGGTAAAACAAGTACTACCTAAAAGATGACATTCCGGGATGACGCTCCACACCGTGAACCAGGAAGATCCGGAGCTCGACCAACTCCTGCATACCGAACGCCCCGAAATTCGTGAGGACCTCTGCTGACCGTGGAGGTGCATATCTAATCTCTTGGTGAGGTGACTCGCCTCGAAAGTTAACAAAGGACCTTCCGCTCTGGCCCCTTCGCCCTTTGTTAACCCGTCGATCTCTACGTTTCTACTGCTGCGCATAAGCCCGCATACGTGCCATGCTCAAGCCTAATCAAGAATTACTCTTGCACAACCTCTCTTAGATAGTCATCAAGACTCGTGGTACATCGGTGTACTCTCGGTAGCCAAATCCATAGCTAGTAATGTGGTCGCCTCTTTTGCAATCTATATTCCCGCCCCCGGGGTGGATCAAGGTTCAAATATCATGGCGCAGAGAATCGCCGCCGTGCTAAACTCTTTGGGGCTAGTGGCGTCGCAGAACTCCCGAATGAAGCACTACCCTAGGTAAAGATTGGGCGTGCCTCGTAACCTCTCAGATTCTACTCGCGGCTCCTGGCCGCTTGCCCTCCCGGGCTCGGGTTTGCCTACGCGAGGCATATCGGTAAGGGAAAGAAATACGTTAGAGGGTCCAACTTATCACACGCTCTAAGGCACGATCTCGAATGAGAAGAATGGAAACCAATCCTAAATATCCTATAGCCTCACGATTATTGGTGTGGTGCACAACACACCGATAATCAAGACTTCATCGGATACGGTCAGTAGACACTTTCCGAGGATTAATCGCTCGATACCACTTTTGTCACGACCAACCGGCCCGGATCGTGCCTTACCGGGCACCCTGGTGATACAACATCGAGTAATCGGAACATAAAACAAGACATGAAAATATTATGAAGTAAGAAACGATGTCGAGAAAACTTGCCTTACGATATATATAAATCAATTTTAAAACCGACGATACATCCCATTACAACTCGCCTACAACGATTACTGCACTTAAGAATGATACGACAACAATGGCGGGACGGGGCCCCGCCATACCACGAATGTAAATACCTACAACGGCGGGGACTATACCATCGATAAGCCTCCGAGAAACGGAGCTTCCCATACGCTGAATCGTGACCGAGAACTAGGATCAACGATCGGTGTACCTCAACTGCGCAGATGAACGCAGCCCAAGGAGGTCGATAACAGTACCAAGTATGTGAAACATGAAGATCTTGTAAATGAAATCATAGTAGTCTATAGAAAGCGGGAGACATGTATGATAACCAAACTACGATTCCACGATAAATAAGCGATCATGTCTAGTCAGGGACTCACGCCCTCAACGTCATCACTCCAATATCACAATGGGTCACACGCCCACAACCTCACTCATGCCCGTGGAATACCTTCCTCACCGCCGATCGATGATAGAAAAGCACCAAGGAATACACATGAACAGCAGTCCCACTTCAGGTCCAAATAAAGCGATGCAGGTAAGTGCGAAGGCATAGCGACTACTAACACCTACGGTACTAACAAGGTCATAAATCGTATCATGATATCTGTCTGACCGTCACATGATCAAAGCCGGTCGCCGCTCGCAATATCAAATGTGCGCGTAGCCTCGAACTCCCCGCAGCTCGCATAGGCCAATCTCATAGGCCCGCATGAGGTATAACCCGCATCGAGGGTAGCTACTCCCTAAGATCGCCCCGACTCGCGATCCGCACGGCCACATAGACCGCATGACCATAAAGGCCGACACTAACACGAACTCGTAGCTCGCATAGGCCCCGACCCGCATGAGGTATTCTCGAATCATGGTCCTGCATCGCTGAGTCTACCCCGCATCGGAGGCGACTTAACCCGAAACACGGTGAGTGGTATAATACCAACATAACGGTTTATCGTTTAAACAACATAAGCACAATCAAGGGAAAACCCCTTACACAAACATCACGTATCACTAACACACGTAGCATCCTAATATGATTACTTATCAAATCAACACAAAGGTATCACAAGGCTATCACAAACCAATACAATCGAGTTATTCACACATAAGGTACTTTCTACTATATGATTAACGAGATCGGGTTTTATCCCCAAAGTACTTTATACAATAACTCTTTAAAGATATGTTACTTTCACAAAAGTCACACAATACCCGTAGTATATAACAATAGAGTGATTATCTTTTGAAGTAAATCAAAACACTTCTCTTTGTAAAACCAAGTAACAACATTCTTTTTCAAACGTCCAAGTTTGCCTAATTTCAAATGTTCACGTTTCTTATTTTAGAAAGGTTTCGTAGTTCCTAGCCTTATTCATTTAAGAATATAATTCTCTTTTAAACCATCTGAGAAACATAAGTCTTATATGTGAGTAGGATGTTCTTGTTTATAACAATCTTATTACAGCAGCCATGACCTAGGAAATATCATTTTGTCTCATCTTAGCTTCTATGCAGATGGAAGTTTCTACTGGTTTTAATAATACTTAATCTGTCAAAACATTTCCTTTTATTAACGCTGCAGTGGTTTGTCGATACACATTCGATTTTCAAATCAAGAAACATTCTTAAGCCGTTATACCTAACTTCCCATAAAGCTAGTATAGCTCTTAAGTTTTCAAAAACCAAGTATTACTTCTTCTTTCAAAATGATTCAAAAATCCTTTGAAATACTTCAAGTTCTTTATTATCACCTAACCAGCCAGTTATAGTTCAAATCAGTTACATTTTAAAAACCACAAGTATTTTCTTACCTACATAAAGCTGTTATAACCAACTTCCCATAAAGCCGTTATAACACTTTATGTTTTAGACCAATCAAATACATTTAATACATGTACGTCTATCGTACTACATAGTTACACACATATCATGCTAGAAGAGATAGGAAGAGGTTCACATACCTCGCGACGATTATCGACTAATAGCAAAATGCTCCGAGTACCTCAAGTCGTCGCTACTCCTGCCAAGTAGTAACGCGCCACACGTAGTACTTCAACCTATAAGGCCACAAGGCGCTTATTAACATCTAGATCTTATCGTAGAACATTCTACGTAAAATTCGGCAAAGACCTCCTCCCCGCAACAGCAGAATCTCCTCCTCTTTCGGCCAAGCTACCAAGCCAACGAGGGGTTATACGTCTAATCCGACGTGCACAATTCTACCTCACGTAAAAGCTACACAAGTCTCAGAATACTGATCTATGTAATTGCAGTTCAACACTCTTCTTTCGAAAAGGTTTCTTATTATTCAGGCTTAAGTCGCGAGACATTGCCGTAAGTATTATTCAGGCTTAAGTCCAAAGACATTGCCGATAACAACGTTCAGTTCTATATATAGTATACTTCAACTATATAGTCTAACAATCATGTAATTTCCAATTACAATAGAGGGACAAGATAATTACCTCGATAAGCCCATAATTATCCAAGTATAAAGTCGATCCTGGGCAACGTTTAGCTCCAACTCCGAGCGCTCCAACCCGCTCCAAACCACCCTTAGAAGTTCTAACCAACTTCTACTTAATACTCCAACTAACTATGGAGATTTCCTTAGGGTTTCGGTTTTGTGACTGAAGGGAAGTATAATAGTATTTCTGGTTTTTTTTTTTTTTGTATAGGTATAACCTTAGAATACTACAAGGTATATGGCTAAGGTAATTTGGGCATTACAACAATACTTTTGAGAGTATTTCTACCAAGAGGGGTAGTATTTCGACTAGCACAACTAGGCTAGGGGGGGTTGCTCTCGGCCTAAAGGCCACTCAAAGGGGGGAGGGTTGGACGAGAACCATACTTAAGGGGGAGAGGGATTTCAACACTTTGGAAATATTTGTGGATGAAGAAAGTTCATCACTTAGAGGGGTATTTATAGGACAAGCCAAGGCCAACCAATGGCCAAGATGAATCCAAGTGTTAGGCAAGTGTAGGGTGTGGATTTAGCCAAGTGTCTTGTGGGTCCCACTTTCTCATCTACCACACAAAATATCTACATAACATTGACCAAACATTTTAGGCAAGAAAAACACAAAAAACGTGCTCAACCAAAAGCCCCCAAAACCGTCCACTTGGGTGACAAGTGTCACCCTCCCGTTGGTCCAAAATATTTCATCTCTCGGAAAAATCCGTAAAAATAATAAATGACATAGCGAATTTTCCTACGAAAGTGTGGAAGCGTTTAAAAAAACGACTCTAATCGGGTGTTGTGAACAAATAATTTTCGGCCAAGCCACTTTAAAGCCCAAACTTTTCTACGTACGTCCTTACGTACATACTCTGAAAATACGGGGTATAACATTTACCCCTCATTTATACTTTTACCCTATCTCGACCGACCATCTAACAATACATAAGCACTATCATGTCCTTTATAAAAAATCCGGGAATTTAACCCAAGTACTCCAAATAACGGAAGCATACCCATGGAATCCCACATCACCGCTTGCAGACGCCCAAGTAACTTACAACAAGACAGCCGGCCCTCCAACTGAGAGTCGCGGCAACGTAATAAAACATAATACTTGCACTCAAAGGCTATCACCAGCACATATAGGCTAATTGTCAATTAACCAAGCCAAAGTACTTATCAAGGCACACATAGGATAATTCTCATTTAACAAGCCAAAGTACTTATCAGGGCACAAATAGAATAATTCTCATTTAACAAGCCAAAGTACTTATCAGGGCACAAATAGAATAATTCTCATTTAACAAGCCAAAGTACTTATCATGGCACACTTAGACTAATTCTCAATTAATCAAGCCAAAGTACTACGTACGTACATTCTTTTCAAAAGACTCCTTTCCAAATAAAACTTCCCCGATACTAACAACCGTAGTATCAAGTCCTATACACCTTTCAAGACAAGTCACAATACCTTTTTAGAAATACAATTACCGGCTTCTAAATCAAGTGACTTCTTTATTAAAAACCTTAAGCAATTGGTACCTTTAAAACAATTTGCCCTTCCTTAATACAAGTTATTTCTTTGATTACTTCATTAGAGAAAACCATTCTCTTAACCTTCCATAAAGCCGTTATAACCAACTTCCCATAAAGCCGTTATAACCCTTTATGGTTTAGACCAACACGTTCCTTTTATAACCAAGAGACTTCTACTTTTTGAAACCAAGTATTATATACTTTCAAATCAATTCTCATAACTTTCAAAAATACAATTAGTCTCTTAACCTTTAGAAAACAAGTGACTCCTTTTATTATAAAACCTTAGGCAATTTATGCCTTAAAAACAAGTTGCCTTTTCACTAAAATCAAGTCATTTATCTTTCCATAAAGCAAATATAACTAACTTCCCATAAAGCCGTTATATTCACTTTATACCTTAGCCAAAAACAATTTCCTATCCAAGGGACTTATACGTTTAAAACGGAACAAGTATCACATACTTTAAAACTCTTCAAGTCCCTTAACCTTAATAAAACTTAAGACATCCTTCATACTTCCAAAGTGAGTAAATCTCCCAACTCACCCGACTTGGCTATTCACAAACTAGTAAAGGATATCAAGGTGTCAGACGTCTACGACTACATAATGCAACTAGTCATGCTCAAAGATAGGAAAAGTTCTACATAGAGTAGATCACACAACTACCTCTTAACTTCTAAGAGTAACAGGAAACATGAAATGATACCACAGGTATATTCCATACATAGAATCATGCCAAAGGAAGGAAGAGGTTCACATACCTCGCGACGATTGTCGACAAGTAGCAAAATGCTCCAAAGTACTTCAACCTTGAGCTATTCCATTCTTCAAGTAGGATACGCTATACTTAGTACTTCAACCTATAATGGTCATTCTACGGAAAATCGGGCAGCACCTCCTTTTTTTCTATGTACTTTTCCACTCTTTTCAAGGCCCGAAAATCAATAACCAACATGCCACATTTAAGGCTCAATACATCAACCAATCAAAGTTGATTACACGCCTTACAATACGTGTAAAATTCTGCCCCACAATTCATATAAAACAATCCAACACTTATAAGGGCATTCGACCATCAATATAACCAATCCTAAGTCCTTTCCAATTCTTATCCAATCCAAGTTGTTAGGTCTAACATGTTATATAGTCGTAAACAACTTTAACAACTACAATTCCTTCTTTATACAACATGCGACGACTAAACTAATAACCAAATTGAATTGTAATCTCAAAGGCTAAACATGCTAGTTTCGGGTTAGGGTTCCAATATCCATAACACTTATCAAACTTCAATATATACATCTCATTCTTGTTTATAACCATAACTACAACAATAAGTAATCTTTAATCACTTAACGACAAGATTGTTACCTTGATAAGCCCTTATAAAATTCCAAGATTCAAAGTCGCTCCTTAGCAATTCTTAGCTCCTTTCCTTCACGCTCCAATCCTCTATTTGAAGCCTTTAGAAGTTCACAAACAACTTCTCTTTCATTTCCAATCAAAACTTATGAAAACGACTTAGGTTTTCGCCTTGCGACTAACGTGAAAACGTCGTTTTTCCGAGATCTTTCTATTGAGATATCCTTACAATACCCTTAGGAACCTTGGGTTAAAGTCTTGTGAATAATGAACCAAAATTATAAAAAAATTGTGTGGGAATAACACTAAACCCGAGAGCAACTTAAGGGAGAACAAGGTCTCTAATTTATTCTAAGTGTTGAAGACTAAGTCTTGAACTAGTGTAGTATATATAACACAATGTAGGGTCAAGATTATAACACTTGTGGGGTTTGGATGAAGAGGATTAAATATCTATACAAGTGGCAAGTTGACTAAGTCAAATATCTCAAGCTTGAAGACTTGATCATCTACATTGGTCAATGACCATAATATCCTTGTCAATTTTCGTCCAAGACCATGTGGGGGGTGAAACGTGTCGCCCTCCTATTCGTCCATAAAATTCCGTAACCCTCGTGGGCCCCACAAAACGTAAAATTTCTCGGGTGGGCCCCACGTGACCAAATCCGTAAAATAATAAATTTCCACAATGATAATACATTATATACTCCTCAAATATGCATTTTGAGAATCTAATTCTCATCAACGAACATTTTTCCTTTCCGACGTTCGGAAGATTTTCCTTCGGAAAAACAATTCTTTCTTTCGTACCAATTTAGCGTCCTGATTCCTTACGTACATTCTCTTAAACATGTCCTTGAATTACGGGGTGTAACACATTTAAGGCTCAACAATTCAGCTAACCAAAGGGGATTACACGCCTAACAGGACGTGTAAAATTCTGCCCCACAATCAATATAAAATTGTCCATTAATCAAAAGCCATTCTCGGCTATAAGCAATGCCACAACGATATCAATTTCCTTTCAATACAAGTTTAAGTAGCATTCCCCGAAGAATTTCTTCGAGTTGTTATTCTAATATGTTATATACCCTATAACAATTATAACCACTATAAATCCTTTCTTTCTTAACATGCGACGATTGTAACTATCGACCAAATTGATTACAACATAAATGACTAACTTGCCCATTTTCGGTTTTAACATGTCGACATGATCCAAATCTTTTCAAACTTCAATCTATATATATCACATGCTCATATCAACTACTAAAACATGTAATCTTTAATCAAATTAAGAAGATGAAGATTTTACCTCAATAAGCCCTAATAATATCCAAGCGTCAAAGTCGATCCTTAGCAACTTTTTGCTCATCTTCTTACGTTCCAATCCGCTTCAAGCACTCCTTAGAAGCTCATGAAGAACTCCTCTTCAAGTTCCAACTTCAAAGTTGAATAACACCTTAGGTTTTCATCTTGCGACTAACGTAAAAACGTGGTTTTTCCGGGATCTTTCTATTGAGATAACCTTAGAATACTAAGGGATCTTGGGTTTGAATATTGGGAATTATGGAGCAAGATTACAAAATTTTCTTCCCTTTTCTTCACCAATGCCGAGAGCTCCCTTTTCTTGAACACTAAGTTCTTGATTTTTTTCTAAGTATGGAATGATCTAGTCTTGCACTAGTAGTAATAATATATAAGGAAACCAATGGCTAGGATTAAAACATATGGATGGCTAAGATGTGGTCAATAATATCAAGCTCACTTGACTATTTGACTTGGTCCATTATATTCTTCATCCAACAAGCCCATGTGGAGGGTGACACGTGTCGCCCTCTCATTGGTCTAAAATATTTCGTTTCCCGAAATTTCCATAATTGGTCAAAATATCGGAAACCTCGTGGGCCCCATAAAAACGTAAAATTTCTCGGGTGGGCACCACGTATCCAACTCTGAAAATAAAATTTCATAATTCCGATAAATTCTAAAAGTCTTAAATAACCAATTTGAGAGTTCAATTCTCCTTAACGAACAATTTTCCTTCCCGGATTTCGGAAGATTTTTTCTTGGAAAACAATTCTTTCTTTCGTTCAAACTTAATATTGTATCTTCTCACGTACATCATCTTACACGTGTCCTGGAACTACAAGGTGTAACAGAAGGGTCCAGTTCAAAAAATAAACAAGATATTAACAAAATATCAAAATTCGCGGGTCTTGGAGCAAAAAACTTCTACAAAAGACCTACGTTTCCTGATATGCAATATGAAGAACACTCCACCTATAGAGCTTCATACTCAGGAGAAGAGATAAATGAATGGAACATAGACGGAATGTCTGAAGGCCAGATAATCAAAATACTTCACGAAATGGGAGTATGCATTACTGGTTATAAAATAAAAGAGCATACCGATGATGTCCAACTAGCTACAATTCTAGTTTCAGGATTTATGTCACGACCCGTTCCGGGGCCCGTGACTGGTGCCTTACCCGGGCACCCAAGTAGTCATACATCAGAGAAATCAGCGGAACATAAAAACAAGACATGAAACAATTGTAAAATGAGACACATTTTATCTGAGAGAAAGTCGCCTTTCGGCATATATATATATATACAAAGTTTGAACAGTTACATCCTTTACAACCCTGCCCACAACAGTGCTACAGACCTCTAAGAATGTGACAACAACTATGACGGGACAGGGCCCCGCCATACCCCTGAATGTACAAGAACCTACAACTCAGGGAACATACCAAAATATAAGCCTCCGGAGAAACGGAGCTTCCCAATATCTGACGGTAATCCTAAGAGCGAGGATCAACAACCGATGTATCTCTACTGCGGCATGAACGCAGCCCGGGCGAGGTCGATAACAGTACGGTATGTGAAATCAAAATATCGAAAATGAAATCATAATAGTCCATATAAAACAGGAGACATGTATGATAACCAGGCTACAGTTCACAACATAAAAGCAGTCATGTCAAGTCAGGGACTCACGCCCTCAAAGTCATCACTCAAATGTAACCCGAGAGTTTAACCCGCACAACGGCCGCATGCCCCGACATCTTACCTCGGTATAAGCATGGACATGGAACCATCCTAATGGAAGCATACCCGTGGGCCACCCATCGTGTCAGTATGTCCAAAGGAAATAACAAGATAATAAACAAGAATGGAAGCATACTCGTGGGCCACCCATCGTGTCAGTATGTCCAAAACAAATAACAAGATCATACTCCTACTGGAAGCATACCCGTGGGCCACCCATCGTGTCAGTATGTCCAAAAGGAAATAACCAGATAACAATCAAAATGAAAGCATACTCGTGGGCCACCCATCGTGTCAGTATGTCCAAAGAAAATAACAAGATAACACTCCTAATGGAAGCATACCCGTGGGCCACCCATCGTGTCAGTATGTCCAAAAGGATCGATTAGTGGAGGCATACCCGTGGGCCACCCATCGTGTCAGTATGTCCAAAAGGAAATAACCAGATAACAATCAAAATGGAAGCATACTCGTGGGCCACCCATCGTGTCAGTATGTCCAAAGCAAATAACAAGATAACACTCCTAATGGAAGCATACCCGTGGGCCACCCATCGTGTCAGTATGTCCAAAAGGATCGATTAGTGGAAGCATACCCGTGGGCCACCCATCATGTCAGTATGTCCATCAATCAGCCAGATAGCCGGCCCTCCAACGAGAGACGCGGTAACACAGAAATACAACACTTGCACAACAAAAGGCTATCACCATAAGCATAGGAAAGTTCAACATACTCATAGACTTTTATTCTATTACAACAAATCCGGGTTTTAACCCCAAAGTACTACATACATTAATCCTTTCAAAAAGACCTCTTTTTACGTAGAAACAACTCGATACTATTATCCGTAGTATCAAATACGTTCATGTTTTAAAATCAAGTACTTTACACTATTTTAAATCAAGTGGCTTACACTTTTAGAACAACGTCAAGTAACAACATTCTTTTCCAAAAGTTCAAGTTTCCTAATTTCAGATACTCAAATCTTTTAGATTCGAAAGATTTCATAGTTTATAGTCTTAATCAAATAACGTACTCTCTTTTAAAACAATAAGCCTTATGTGTGAGTAGGTTATTCTTGTTTATAACAATCTTATAAAAGCAGCCATGATCTAGGAAATGTAATACAATTTTGTCTTATCTTAGCTTTTATGCAGATGAAGGCTTCTACTGGTTTTAATATAATTACTTTATTAGTCAAAACATTTCCCTTTATTAACGCTGCAGTGGTTCGTTCGATACTTATTCTGATTTCCGAAATCAGTAAAACATTATTCCTTTTAAAAAACCAAGTACTCATTACTCACGAATGAGGTTTCACACTTTTTAAAAATTCATATTAATTCAATTAAGTCAAGTCTCTTATCTTTTAAGATCAAGTCTCTTACTTCTTAAAATCAATAAACCATTCTTTTTATCTCTCTTAAGTCGTTATACCTAACTTCCCATAAAGCTAGTATAACTCTTAAGCTTTCAAACCAAGTATTATTCTTCTTTCAAAAAGGATTCTTAATTCTTTTGAAATACTTCAAGATTCTTATTATTCAGGCTTAAGTCAAAAGACATTGCCGTAAAACTACATTCGATTAACACACGACGTCACCGTACTTATATATATATATTCTTTTAAAATATCATGCTCAAGAGGATAGGAAGAATCACATACCTCGCGACGATTATCGACTATTAGCAAATAGCTCCAAAGTATCAGAATCCGGCTAGCCTTTTCCACCCTTCTAGTAGAATACGCTACTTGCAGTACTTCAACCTATAACGGTCATACAAGTCTATCAACGTCTAGACTACTCTGTAGAATAATTCTAGATACAAATTCCTTATTCTACGGAAAATTGGGCAGCACTTCCCTACCACAAACTACACAATTCTCTCAGAATACGATCCCATGTAAGTCTGTCACTTCTTCTTTAATACCATCCTTATATACGTCTTATACTCACTTCTATACAACTACAGTATGTAATTTCAAATTACAATAGAAGGACAAGAGTATTTACCTCGATAAGCCCAAAATTATCCAAGTTTATATGTCGATCCTGAGCAACGTTTAGCTCCTATTCTGAACGCTCCAACTCGCTCCAAACAACCCTTAGAAGTTCTACGCAACTTCTTCTTAATACTTCAACCCGCTATGAAGATTTTCTTTAGGGTTTTGTTTTTGTGACTGAAGGGAAGTATAATAGTATTTCTGGGCTTTTTGTATAGGTGTAACCTTGGAATACTGTAAGGTATTTGGGCCAAGGTATTTTGGTATAGTAACAATACTCGGAGACAACTTTTCTACAGGGGGGGGGGTACTTTACGAAAGCAACTAGGCAAGGGGGGGGGGGAGATGTCTCGGCCAAGGCCTCTCAAAGGGGGAGGGTGTCACGACCCGAACCCGGGCCCGTGACTGGTGCCTTACCCCGGGCACCCTAGTGATACAATCATCAGAGTAATCAGCGGAACATAAAACAAGACATGATATAATATGAAATGTGAAACAGTTATCTGAGAAAACTTGCCTTTCGGCATATATATATATAAACTTTAAAACCGAACAGTTATATCCCTTTTACAAACTCTACCCACAACAATACTACATACCTCTAAGAATGATATGACAACAATGGCGGGACAAGGCCCCGCCATACCCCTGAATGTAAGTACCTACAACGACAGGGGACTATACCACTTCTAAGCCTCCGGAGAAACGGAGCTTCCCAAACGCTGAACTGTGACCCTAAGAGCGAGGATCAACACTGGTGTACCTCTACCTGCGGCATGAACGCAGCCCCCCGAAGGAGGTCACATAACAGTACCAAGTATGTGAAATCAAAATATCAGAAATGAAATCATAGTAGTCTATATAAAGCGGAGACATGTATGATAACCAAACTACGATTCACAATAAATAGCAAATATGTCAAGTCGTGGACTCACGCCTCAAAGTCATCACTCAAATATCACTATGGGTCTTATGACCACAACATCAATCATGCGTGGAATACCTTCCTCACCGCGATCTATGATATAAAAGCACCAAGGAATACACATGAACACCAGTGTCCCACCTGTCATAATAAAACCGCACGGTAAGTACGAAGGCATAGCCGACTACTAAAACCCACGTACCAACGGTCATAAATCGTATCATGAGATCTGTCTGAACCGCCACATGATCGAAGCCGCCACTCGCGCGCAGTATCTAATGTGCGCGTCTAGTCTCGAACTTCCCGCAGCCTCCCCATAGGCCACCCAATGGCCCGCGAGGTATTCCCGCATCGAGGGTAGCTACCCGGCAACGCCCCGACTCGCAGTCCGCGTGGCCACATAGACCGCATGACCATAAAGACCGCACACTAACACGAACTCTCGTAGCTCGCATAGGCCACGCTGCACTGCGCATGAGGTATTCTCGAATCATAGGTCACATGCACTACCGAGTCTACCCCAGACGGAGAGCGACTTAACCCCTAATTATGTCAAGAGGTGAGTGATATAATACTAACATAACAGCTTATCGTTAAACAACATAAGCACAACAAGGGAAACCCCTTTACACAAACACCACAAGATACTAACACACGTAGCATCCTAACATGTTTACTTATCAAATCAACAAGAAAGTATCACAAGGTTATCACAACCCAACACAATCAAGTTATTCACACTGTCACGACCCGATCCCGGGCCCATGACTGGTGCCTTACCCCGGGCACCCTAGTGATACAACATCAGAGTAATCAGCGGAACATAAAACAATAACATGAAGCCAATGTAATAAGACAGTGAAATAAGAAGACAGGCTAACCAAAACGGTTACCTTCAGTATAAATAAATATCAATTTGAACAGTTACATCCCATTACAACCCTGCCCACAACAAGATTACATGCACTTATGAATGATATGACAACAACGACGGACAAGGCCCGCCATACCCCGAATGTAAGCACCTACAACAACAGGGACTATACGAAGATAAGCCTCCGAGAAACGGAGCTTTCCCAAACGCTGAATCGTGACCCTAAGAGCGAGGATCAACGATCGTGTACCTTACTCGCGGCATGAACGCACTTCGGGCGAGGTCAAGCATAACAGTACCAAGTATGTGAAACATGAAGATATCAGAAATGAAATCATAGTAGTCTATGAAAGCGGGAGACATGTATGATAACCAAACTACGCTCACAATAAATAAGCAAATATGTCTAGTCGTGACTCACGCCTCAAAGTCATCATTCCAATATAACAATGGGTCTCATGCCCACAACATCAATCATGCGTGGAATACCTTCCTCACCGCCAGCCTATGATAGAAAAGCACCAAGGAATACACATGAACAGCAGTCCCACTGGTTCCAAATAAAGCGAGACAGGTAAGTACGAAGGCATAGCCGACTACTAACACCCACAGTACTAACAAGGTCATAAACGGTATCATGATATCTGTCTAGACCGTCACATGATCAAAGCTCGTCGCTCGCCCGCACTATCAAATGTGCGCGTCAGCCTCGAACTCCCGCACCCGCATAGGCCAATCTCATAGGCCCGCATGAGGTATAACCCCGCATCGAGGGTAGCTACTCCCGCATCGCCCCGACTCGCACCGCACGGCCACATAGACCGCATGACCATAAAGGCCGCACACTAACTCGAACTCTCGTAGCTCGCATAGGCCCTGTGACCCGCATGAGGTATTCTCGAATCACGGTCCTGCATCACCGAAGTCTACCCCGCGACGGAGGGCGCTTAACCCCTAAACATGTCAAGAGGGAGTGATGTAATACCAAAGACAACGGCTCACCGTTTAAACAACATAAGCACAACAAGGGGAAACCCCTTTACACAAATATCACAGAATACTAACACACGTAGCATCATAATATGTTTACTTATCAAATCAACAAGAAGGTATTACCAGGCTATCACAAACCAATACAATCAAGTTATTCACACATAAGGTACTTTCTACTATATGATTAACGAGATCGGGTTTTTATCCCCAAAGTACTTTATACAATAACTCTTTAAAGATCCGTTACTTTCACAAAAGTCACACAATACCCGTAGTATATAACAATAGAGTGATTATCTTTTGAAGTAAATCAAAACACTTCTCTTTGTAAAATCAAGTAACAACATTCTTTTCCAAACGTTCAAGTTTGCCTAATTCCATTTACTCAAGTTTCTCATTTTTTTGAAAGGTTTCGTAGTTCATAGTTTTTAAATCCTTTAAAAAAATTTGAGAAGCATATACCTTATATGTGAGTAGGTTATTCTTGTTTATAACAATCTTTTAACAACAGCCATGATCTAGGAGATGTAATATCATTTTGTCTCATCTTAGCTTCTATGCAGATGGAGGTTTCTACTGGTTTGAATAATACTTGATTAGTCAATACATTTCCCTTTATTAGCGCTGCTGTGGTTCGTTCGATACTTATTCTCATTTCCGAATTCAGTAAAACATTATTCTTTTAAAATCAAGTACTCATTACTCGCTAATGAGGTTTTACAACATTTTTAACAAAATGTTACACATCAAGTCAATTAGGTTAAGTCTCTTATCTTCTACAATAATAAATCATTCTGTTACCTACATAGAGTCGTTATAACTAACTTCCCATAAAGCTATTATAACACCCTATGTTTTGAACCAACCAAACTCATTTAGCACATGTACGTCTACCGTACTACATAGTTTACAAAACATCATGCTAGAAAGGATAGGAAGAGGTTCACATACCTCGCGACGATTATCGACAAGAAGCAATACGCTCCACAGTACTGTACCTCTGCTACCCTTTTCCACCCTTCAAGTAGAATACGCTACTCGCAGTACTTCCACCTATATAGACCACAAACGTCTATTAACACTTGGTTCCATATTCTACAGAAAATTCGGCAGCATCTCCCCCCCCCCGCAACAACATAAATTTCCTCCTCTATCGAGGCCGGCTACCAAGCCAACCGGGGGGGGGTTTATACGTCTAACCGGACGTATACAATTCTTCAACACAGCAATACCACAAGTCTACTGTAATACAATCCTAAGTAATTACGATTCGCTTTCTCTTTATTCAGCTTAAGTCAAAAGACATTGCCGCAAGTATTATTCCGATCTATACATAGTATACTTCAACTATACAATCCTACAACATGTAATTTCCAATTACATTAAGGGGACAAGAATATTTACCTCGATAAGCCCAAAATTATCCAAGTTATAATGTCGATCCTGAGCAAGGTTTAGCTCCTACTCCGCGCGCTCCAACCCGTTCCAAACAACCCTTAGAAGTTCTACACAACTTCTTCTTAATACTCCAACCAACTATGGAGATTTTCCTGTGGTTTCGGTTTGAGACTAAAAGGACATAAGGTAGTATTTTCTGCTCTACGTATAGAGGTATCTTTGGAATACTACAAGGTATACGGCTAAGGTAATTGGGTATAGTAACAATACTATGGAGAGTATTTCTACCAAGAGAGTGGTACCTCTCAAGACACCACTAGGAGGGGTGTACCTGGCCAAGGCCTCAGGAGTGGTGCACCCTCGCCAAGGCCTCTCAAAGGAAGAGGAGGACGAAACCACAAGGAGGAGGGAGGTTTTCAAGACTTGGAAATTATGGAATGGATGAAGAAGTCTTCAGGGGAGGTATTTATAGCCAAGCAAAGGCCAACCAATGGCCAAGATCTAGCCAAGTGGGGCAAGTGGAGGCCAAGATATGCCCAAGTGCACCCTAGACCCTACTCCTTAAAACCTCACAAATATCTACACAAATATCTACCAACAATTGCCCATTCAATCGCCCTAACCGCCTCTTTCAGTCCACCAACGAGAGGTGCCAAGTGTTGCCCTCTCGTTGGTCCAAAACGTTTCGCCTCTCGGAAAAATCCGCAAAAATACTAAATGACATAGCCGTAAATTACCCTTCGTGAAGTTAGGTAGAACGCTTCGTCGAAACGACTCTAACCGGTGTTGTGCAGACAAACATATTTCGCCAAGTGCCACATGGGGTGACACGTGTCGCCCCGATTCGCCCAAAATATTTCGTCTTCCAAAATATCCATAACGCCAAAAATCTCAAAATCAAAGCGGCCCACAAAATCAGTAAATTTCTCTCGTGGGCCCCACGTGACCATTTCCGAAAATAAAATCCCAAAATTCTAATATAATCTATGAAGACTAAATACCAAATCTGGGAATCCAATTCCCATTAACGAACCTTTTTCTTCACAAAACCGAAACTTTTCCGAAAAACTCACATCTTTCTTTCTTTTCAAAATTTCGCGTACTTCGTGACGCACGCCCTTACTTACATACCCCGCAACTACGGGTATAACATTCTCCTCTTAGAAACATTCGTCCCGAATGTTCCTTCTAAGTCTCAACAAACATGCGCCAAGATAGTCTTCATCGTTATACTTACGAAACAATCCCGCCATACCGCCACGAAACACCGCGCAAATACTTACATCCGGTCCCACGAGAACACACCTCTGACATCACAAAAGCCCTTACCCGAAGTCTAAAATATACTTCCCTCACACCTTCTTCTTACAAAAGGAATGATCGCATCTATGCTCGCCATACATGCTCGCTTCTTCCCTTACGTGTCGTACCCTTCTTGTACACTCGAACTCTTTCTCATAACTTACCACATTTACATCGATTCCGCTCCCAAATCTGCGGGTTACTATCTCCGACTATCTCAACCTTGCCAACATCGAACCAATCGGCCGCAACTTACACTTCCGCCCTACAAGGCCGTAAGGCGATATCCGAATCTCAAATGGTAGTTATAAAACACTCCTCAATAGGGGCAACAATCCTCACTACCCTCAAATCCAAACACCGCCCGAGGGCGAATGCGACACGAGACTCACCGAGTCCCTACCGCCTTGTAAAACTCCTAAAACGAAAATAGCCACAACACGGGCTTCACTGTCATTATAAGGTGAAGGTAGGCACCTTGCGCAACCTTACAACCTTCTTGAAACAACATCTCGCATAACCTCTCGCGAGTAAATACCCTAAATGAAGGACAAGATGGGTCGACTCATCACCGACATCGTCACATGCATCCACGAACTCGGACGCTGGCTAACCAAACATGGGCCTAACACCCTCATGACCCTACCACAAAGCGGGACCACCACAAACTGACCCCACCACCAAACGGGCCGCGGGTTGACCCGCGACATGGCCTCAACCCGACCCGGCAATGCGCAAAAAAAACTAGCTCCCCGATCCGGAACAATCTCACTAATCACGTTACGAAAACCTAGCGGTCTTCTTAGCTCAACTATCATCTTTCATTCCACACTACTCAGGGACTTATCACACAACATATCTCACGTGCACTATGCACACAGATAAGGGTTAAACATACTATACCATCTTTCATACCACTTTTGTCACTTTGCCGCGAGGTTCTAGTGTCACTCCGGCGACCCAACAAATGGTACCGGACTGCATGCGATCCCTGAGGCATGAACCTTAGTTCCCTTCTCAGGACATGCCATACGGAGAGCCACGGTTCGGGTCTGTTCCCGTGAAAGAGGCTCTGGCCTCTTTATACGCTCAGCCCCCCGATTCTTACCCGGTTAACTAACCATGATTCTCTAATCACAATATACACAATGCTATCAGAATATAACACTTTAAGGTATACTGACCTTATTACACATACTAATCCCTAGAGGGTTAAAGATCTATCTGTATTTACTGCTTCACTCCCCTTAGTCGTTCTAATCAAACTCGCCTGCAGGCGATAGCTAGGAAGATGACGAACTACCCACCGATCCCGGCGGAGTCCTCCCACTAGGACATCCTTTCGACACATGGCTCTGACGGCCGCCAGTAAAACAAGTACCAACTACAAGACGACCTTCCCGGATGGCGTCACGCCACACCGCGTGAACACGGGGAAAACTAAATCCGGTGGCCGGAAACTACGTAGCCGTGGAATCGAAGCTCGAGTTCGACCAACTCCTGCATACCCCGAACGCCCCGAACCACGCGAGGACCACTCCGCACCGTGGAGGTGCATATCTAATCTGGCCGAGGTGGTTCGCCTCGAAAGTTACCAAAGGACCCGCTGCTCGCCTCTCTCGCCGCCCTGTTAACCCGTCGATCTCTACATTTCTTGGCTGCTGCGCATA
Organism: Przewalskia tangutica; assembly: GCA_029844215.1. Classification (NCBI taxonomy): domain Eukaryota; kingdom Viridiplantae; phylum Streptophyta; class Magnoliopsida; order Solanales; family Solanaceae; genus Przewalskia; species Przewalskia tangutica. Next base: position 55,504,724 of record CM056719.1, on the reverse strand, counting down.
AGCCCGCATACGTGCCATGCTCAAACCCAATCAAGAACTTTCGCACACCCTCTCTTAGATAGTCATCGAGACTCGCGGTACATCGCAGACACTCTCTCGTAGCCAAATCCATAGCTAGTAACAGGGTCGCTTTGCAATCTATATTCACTGTTCTGGCCGTGGAATCGAAGGTTCAAAATGTCATGGCCGCAGAGGAATCGACGCCATGCTAAACTTTCTGGGCTAGTGACGTCGCAGAACTCCCAAATGAAGCACCACCCGGTGATGATTGGGCTGTGCCCACGCAACCCTCTCAGACTAACTCGCAGCCTCCCTACGCCGCCTTTGCCCTCGGGCCTGGTTGCCTTACGCGAAGACATAACGATAAGTGGAAAGAATTACGTTAGAGGGTCCAACTTATAACACGGCTAAGCACGATCTCGAGTGAGAAGAATGGAAACCAATCCTAAATATCCTATAGCCTCCTCGATTATTGGTGTGGTGCACAACACACCGATAATCAAGACTCTACTAGATACGGTGCGTAGACACTTTCCGAGGATTAATCGCTCGATACCACTTTTATCACGACCGATCCGGGCCGTGATCGTGCCTTACCGGGCACCCTGGTGATACAACATCGAGTAATCGTGGAACATAAAACAATAACATAAAGCCAATGTAATAAGGCGGTGAAATAAGAAGACAAAGCAACCAAAGCGGTTACCTAAGGTATAAATAAATATCAATTTGAGCGATATCCCATTATAACCCCGCCACAACAAGATTACTGCACTCTATGAATGATATGACAACAACGACGGACAGGGCCGCCATACCCCGAATGTAAGCACCTACAACAACAGGACTATACGAAGATAAGCCTCCGAGAAACGGAGCTTTCCCAAACGCCGACTGTGACCCTAAGAGCGAGGATCAACGATCGTGTACCTTTACGTGGCATGAACGCAGCCCGGCGAGGTCGATAACAGTACCAAGTATGTGAAACATGAAGATATCGTAAATGAAATCATAGTAGTCTATGTAAAGCAGGAGACATGTATGATAACCAAACTACAGTTCACAATAAATAAGCAGTCATGTCTAGTCAGGGACTCACGCCCTCAAAGTCATCATTCCAATATAACAATGGGTCGCATGCCCACAACATCAATCATGCCCGTGGAATACCTTCCTCACCGTTTGTATCCATGATAGAAAAGCACCAAGGAATACACATGAACAGCAGTCCCACTGTGTCCAAATAAAGCAAGACAGGTAAGTGCACGAAGGCATAGCCGACTACTAACACCTACGGTACTAACAAGGTCATAAATCGTATCATGATATCTGTCTAGACCGTCACATGATCAAAGCCGGTCGCCGCTCGCAATATCAAATGTGCGCGTCAGCCCCGAACTCCCCGCAGACTCGCATAGGCCAATCTCATAGACCGCATGAGGTATAACCCCGCATCGAGGGTAGCTACTCCCTAAGATCGCCCCGACTCGCACCGCATGGCCACATGCACCGCATGACCATAAAGGCCGCACACTAACTGGAACTCGTAGCTCGCATAGCCCCGTGACCCGCATGAGGTATTCTCGAATCATGGTCCCAGACCGCCTGAGTCTACCCCGCATCGGAGGGCAGCTTAACCCCCGGAAACATGTCAAGAGGTGAGTGATGTAATACCAGCACAACGGCTCACCGTTTAAACAACATAAGCACAACAAGGGGAAACCCTTTACACAAATATCACGTAATACTAACACACGTAGCATCCTAATATGTTTACTTATCAAATCAACAAGAAGGTATTACTGTGCTATCACAAACCAATACAATCAAGTTATTCACACATAAGGTACTTTCTACTATATGATTAACGATCGGGTTTTATCTCCAAAGTACTTTATACAATAACTCTTTAAAGATCCGTTACTTTCACAAAAGTCACACAATACCCGTAGTATATAACAATAGAGTGATTATCTTTTGAAGTAAATCAAAACACTTCTCTTTGTAAAATCAAGTAACAACATTCTTTTCCAAACGTTAAAGTTTGCCTAATTCCATTTACTCAAGTTTCTCATTTTTTTTGAAAGGTTTCGTAGTTCATAGTTTTTAAATCCTTTAAAACAATTTGAGAAGCATATACCTTATATGTGAGTAGGTTATTCTTGTTTATAACAATCTTTTAACAACAGCCATGATCTAGGAGATGTAATATCATTTTGTCTCATCTTAGCTTCTATGCAGATGGAGGTTTCTACTGGTTTAAATAATACTTGATTAGTCAATACATTTCCCTTTATTAGCACTGCTGTGGTTCGTTCGATACTTATTCTCATTTCCGAATTCAGTAAAACATTATTCTTTTAAAATCAAGTACTCATTACTCGCTAATGAGGTTTTACAACATTTTTAACAAAATGTTACACATCAAGTCAATTAGGTTAAGTCTCTTATCTTCTACAATAATAAATCATTCTGTTACCTACATAGAGTCGTTATAACTAACTTCCCATAAAGCTATTATAACACCCTATGTTTTGAACCAACCAAACTCATTTAGCACATGTACGTCTACCGTACTACATAGTTTACAAAACATCATGCTAGAAAGGATAGGAAGAGGTTCACATACCTCGCGACGATTATCGACAAGCACAATACGCCCACGATCTTTGCACTCGCTAGCCTTTTCCACCCTTCAAGTAGAATACGCTACTCGCAGTACTTCTACCTATATAGACCACAAACGTCTATTAACACTTGGTTCCATATTCTACAGAAAAACCGGACGTATACAATTCTTCAACACAAAGAATACACAAGTCCATCAGAATACAATCCTAAGTAATTCTGATTCGGTTCTTCTTTATTCAGCTTAAGTCAAAAGACATTGCAAGTATTATTCCGATCTATACATAGTATACTTCAACTATACAATCCTACCACATGTAATTTCCAATTACATTAAGGGGACAAGAATATTTACCTCGATAAGCCCAAAATTATCCAAGTTATAATGTCGATCCTGAGCAAGGTTTAGCTCCTACTCCGCGCGCTCCAACCCATTCCAAACAACCCTTAGAAGTTCTACACAACTTCTTCTTAATACTCCAACCAACTATGGAGATTTTCCTGTGGTTTCGGTTTGAGACTAAAGGACATAAGGTAGTATTTCCGGCTCTACGTATGAGGTATCTTTGGAATACTACAAGGTATACTGGCTAAGGTAATTTGGGTATAGTAACAATACTATGGAGAGTATTTCTACCAAGAGAGTGGTACCTCTCGACACCACTAGGAGTGGGGTGTACCTCGGCCAAGGCCTCAGGAGGGGGTGCACCCTCGACCAAGGCCTCTCAAAGGAAGAGGAGGACGAAACCACGAGGAGGAGGAGGTTTTCAAGACTTGGAAATTATGGAATGGATGAAGAAGTCTTCAGGGAGGTATTTATAGCCAAGCAAAGGCCAACCAATGGCCAAGATCTAGCCAAGTGGGGGGCAAGTGGAGGGCCAAGATATGCCCAAGTGCCCCCTAGACCCTACTCCTTAAAACCCTCACAAATATCTACACAAATATCTACCAACAATTGCCCATTCAATCGGCCCTAATCGCCCCTTCAAGTCCACCAACGAGAGGGTGCCAAGTGTTGCCCTCTCGTTGGTCCAAAACTTTTCGTCTCTTGGAAAAATCCGCAAAAATACTAAATGACATAGCCGTAAATTACCCTTCGTAAGTTAGGTAGAACGTTTCGTCGAAAAACGACTCTAACCGGGTGTTGTGCACAAACATATTTCGGCCAAGGGTGCCACATGGGGGTGACACGTGTCGCCCCCCGATTAAATCAAAATATTTCGTCTTAGAAAATATCCATAACGGCCAAAAATCTCAAAATCAAAGCGGGCCCCACAAAACCGTAAATTTCTCCCGTGGGCCCCACGTGACCATTTCCGAAAATAAAATCCCAAAATTCTAATATAATCTATGAAGACTAAATACCAAATCTGGGAATCCAATTCCCATTAACGAACCTTTTTCTTCACAAAAACCGGAAACTTTTCCGTCGAAAACTCACATCTTTCTTTCTTTTCAAAATTTCTGTCGTACTCTCGTACGTACGTCCTTACTTACATACCCTGCAACTACGGGGTATAACACACACAAGGTACTTTCTACTTTATGTTAACAAGTTCGGGTTTTTATCCCCAAAGTACTTCATACATTAACTCTTTAAAAGATCCGTTTCTTTCACAAAAGTCACACAATACCCGTAGTATAAAAATAGAGTGACTATCTTTTTAAGTAAACCAAAACACTTCCCTTTGTAAAATCAAGTAACAACATTATTTTCCAACGTTCAAGTTTGCCTAATTTCAGATGCTCAAGTTTCTCATTTTCGAAAGGTTTCGTAGTTCATAGTTTTAATCCTTTAAAACAATTTGAGAAACATATGCCTTATATGTGAGTAGGTTATTCTTGATCATAACAATCTTATTAAAGCAGCCATGATCTAGGAAATGTAATATCATTTTGTCTCATCTTAGCTTCTATGCAGATGGAGGTTTCTACTGGTTTTAATATTACTTTATTAGTCAATACATTTCCCTTTATTAGCGCTGCTGTGGTTTGTTCGATACTTATTCGATTTAGAAATCAAGAAACATCATTCCTTTTGAAAACCAAAATACTCATTACTCACGAATGAGGTTTCACACTTTTTAACAAAATTTATATTAATTCAATTAAGTCAAGTCTCTTATCTTTTAAGATCAAGTCTCTTAACTTCTAAAATCAATAAACCATTCTTTTTATCTCTCTTAAGTCGTTATACCTAACTTCTCATAAAGCTAGTATAACTCTTAAGCTTTTAAAACCAAGTATTACCCTTCTTTCAAAAAGGTTTCTTAATTCTTTTGAAATACTTCAAGATTCTTATTATTCAGGCTTAAGTCAAAAGACATTGCCGTAAAACTACGTTCAGTTAACACACGTACGTCTACCGTACTATATATATATTCTTTTAAAATATCATGCTCAAGAGGATAGGAAGAATCACATACCTCGCGACGATTATCGACTATTAGCAAAACGCCCACGCTTATAACCCTACTAGCCTTGTCCACCTTTCAAGTAGAACATGCTACTTGCGTAACTTTCAACCTATAAAGGTTATACAAGTCTATCAACGTCTAGACTACTCGGTAGAATAAATCTACATACAAGATTCTACGGAAAATTGGGCAAAGACTTCCCTACCCAATCTTCACAAGTTCATCAGAAATACAATCTATGTAAATCTGATTTAATCCTTCTTCTTTAATATTCTTGATGTGATTTGATTCAAGTCTTTTCTGTACTATCCTGCTATTACAGGTCAATTCTCTTCTATGAATCTTATAGTCAGTTATACAACTCCAGTCTGTAATTTCCAATTTCACTAGAAGGTCAAGAGTATTTTCCTCGATAAGCCCAAAATTATCCAAGTTTAAATGTCGATCCTGAGCAAAGTTTAGCTCCTACTCTGGGTTATACAACCCGCTCCAAACAACCAGTAGAAGTTCTACGCAACTTCTTCTTAATACTTCAACCCGCTATGAAGATTTTCCTTAGGGTTGTGTTTTGTAGTGAAGGAAGTATAATAGTATTTCAGGCTTTTCAGATAGGGTAACCTTGGAATACTACATGGTATTTGGGCCAAGGTATTTTGAATAGTAATAATACTTGGAGAATACTTTTCTACCAAGGGGGTATTTATACGAGACAACTCAAGAGAGTGGGTTTGTGTCTCGGCGAGGCCTCTCAAAGGGAGAGGGTGCTCTTTTGGACGAGAGCTTCTACAAGAGGGGGGGAGGATTTTCAAGACTTGAAATCTCTAAGTGTGGATGAAGAAGTCTTCAACTAAGGGGGGTATTTATAGGCCAACCAATGGCCAAGATCAAGACAAGTGGTAGGCAAGTGTAAGGTCAAGATTTGGACAAGTGTTTGTGGGTCCCACTTGCTCATCAACTACACAAAATATCTACAAAATATCCTACCTAACCCTTGACCAAGGGAAAGGCAAAAAACGTGCCAAGACTCCCCTAGCTTTGCCGTCCACTTGAGGGCCAAGTGTCGCCCTCTCGTTGGTCCAAAATATTTCATCTCTCGGAAAAATCCGCAAAAATTATTAATGACATAGCCATATTTTTCCCTTCGCAAAGTTTGGAAAATGTTTCGTCGGAAAACGATTCTTTTCGTGTGTTGTGCACAAAATTTTCGGTCCTTGCCTAACTTAAGGCTTAAACTTTCGTACGTACGTCCTCACGTACATACTCTGAAAATACGGGGTATAACATTCTCCCCTCCTTAGAAACATTCGTCCCGAATGTTCCTCCTAAGTCTCAAAACAACCATGCGCCAGTATAGTCTTCACTGCTGTACTTACGAAAACAATCATGCCACACCTGGCCACAATACAACACGCGCAAACACTTACATCCAAGTCCACGAGGAATCACTCCCATCACAACAAAAGCTCCCACCCGAGGTCTAAAATATACTCCCTTCGCACCTTCACTTTACAAAAGAAATGATCACAACTATGTTCTTAACACATGCTCGCTTCTTCCCTTACTCGTCGTACACTTCTCGTACACGAACTCTTCTCATAACTTACCACACTTCATATCGCTTGGTTTCAAAATCTGGGTTACTATCTCCAACTTGGTCATCATTAACTGGGAATACTCTGGATGGATCTCCGATACTTTCCCGACCATAGCAACATGAAAGACCGGACGTACTGCTTCCTAAGTCGGATGGCAATGCTATCTTATAGGCAACCTGGCCTATTCTTCACATGATCTGAAAAGGCCCAAAGTAACTCGGTCTAAGTTTCTCGCTTTCCAAACTCGTCACACCCTTTCCGGTGGTACCTGAAGACCCACCGTCAACTGAACTCTGGGTGGCGCCGACTATCCGCACGACTTCGGTGACTCGAGCCGCCAAAATCTCTTACGGATAAGCTTCCCTTATCCACATTCTGCCAAACAAGTATGAACCAACTATCCGAACTTTGCCAACATCGAACCAATCGGCCAAGAACTTACACTTCCGCCCTACAGGCGTCGTAAGGCGATATCCGAATCTGAAATGGTAGTCAGAAACACTCCTCAGCGGGAGGCAACAATCCTCACAGCTACCCCTGAAATCCAAACACTGGCCCGAGGGCGAATGCGATACTAAGACTCACCTGAGTTCCTAACCCTGCCTGGTAAAACCTCCAGAAAAGAAACAGTCGTAAACTGGGCTCCACTGCCTGTCATAGGGTGAAAGTAGGCACCTCGTGCAACCTTACAACCTTCCTGATATAACATCTCGCATAACCCTCTGCCGAGTAAACGATTCTTGACTGAAAGACAAGAGGGAGTGACCTCATCGGCTCGACTACTGGTCAAACGCATCCACGAACTCATACGCTGGTTAACTAAACTTGGGCCTAACACCCACGTGACCCCACCACCCGGCGGGACCACCCCGAACTGACCCCTCCACAAAACAAAGTGGGTTGACGCCGACATGGCCTCAACCCGACCCACTTTCGCAAGAAACACTTGCTCCCCGATCCGGAACAATCTCACTAATCAAGTTACGAAAACCTAGCGGTCTTCTTAGCTCAACTACCCTCTTTCATATCATACCACTCAGGGACTTATCACACAAATATATCTCACGTGCACTATGCACTCCGATGAGGGTCAAACATAAAATACCTCTTTTAATCGAGATGGCCTTACCTCTAAGGTCTCCACGTATAAAACTCTAAGGCTCACACTTTCCCTTATCCCCAATCTTACCTTTCTAACTAACCATGGTTTCTAATCACAATTTACCTGATGTTATCTGAACGTAACACTTAAGATATACTTATCTTATCACACACACTAATCTCTGAGGTCGAGGATATCGGTATCTATTGCTTCACTCCTTTGTCGTTCTAATCAACCCCGCCTGTTGGGCGATAGCTAGTGGGAAGATGATGAACTAGCCCGATCCCGGCGTGAGTCTCTACATTCGCGCCACTGGCCTGGACAATTTCTCGCAAATGGCCCGCTGGCCGCAAGCAAAAAAGTCGCGAAGCACGACATTCCCACAATGACACCTACCACAACGCCACACCGGGGTGGTGGCCTCTCAACTAACACCCTTTCCTCTCCGAATCGACCGCAATCGACCGTAGGTGAGTCCTCTACTAGGACATCCTTTGACACACGGCTCGACGGCCGCCAGTAAAATGAGTACCAACAAAGACGACATTCCGGGATGGCGTCGCCACACTGGGAAAAGCGAGGAAAATCAATCGGTGGCCGGAACCTACGTATTTGCGAACCAGCACTCGAGCTCGACCGACTCACTGCGTATCCCGAACGTCACGAACCCCGGAGGACCATTCGCATCGTGGATGTGCATATCTAATTTGCTGCTGAGGCGGTTGCCTTGAAAGTTACCAAAGGACCCTGTTGTTCTGGCCCTCTTCTGCTGATATTGGTTAATCCGTCGATCTCTACGTTCCTGCGTGCCGCGCATAAGCTGTCTGCACGCGCAATATCCATGCTCGATCAAGAGCTACTTGCACAACCTTTCTTTAGATAGTCATCAAGACCCGTGATATATTGGTGCACTCTATATTCTCTGGCTGCTAAAATCCTAGCTAGTAACAGGTCCATTCCTTTGTAATCCATATTCTTTGTTCCCGGTCGTGGAACTGAAGGCTCATATATCGTGGCCGCAGTAGGAACTGCTGCCGCTGTGCTAAACTCTGTTGGGGCTGGCGACGTTGCAGAACTCCCCGAATGAAGCACCACCCCAGGCGATGATTGTGCCTGTGCCCTAGTAACCCTCTCAGACTTACTCGCAGCCTCTCTCGCCGCTTGCCCTCGGGCGGGTTGCCTTACACGAGGCATAGCGGTGGAAAGAAATACGTTAGAGGGTCCAACTTATAACCTTTCTAAGCACGATCTCGAGTGAGAAGAATGGAAACCAATCCTAAATATCCTATAGCCTCACGATTATTGAGTGGTGCACAACACACCGATAATCAAGACTCTACTAGATACGATGCGTAGACACTTTCCGAGGATTAATCGTTACGATACCACTTTTGTCACGACCGAACGGGCCGTGGATCGTGCCTTACCGGGCACCCTAGTGATACAATCATCGAGTAATCACGAACATAAACAAGACATGATATAATATGAAATGTGAAAGCTTATTCGAGAAAACTTGCCTTTGATATATATATATAAACTTTAAACCGAATAGTTACATCCCTTTACAAACTACGCCCACAAGATTACATACCTCTAAGAATGATATGACAACAATGGCGGACGGGGCCCGCCATACCACGAATGTAAGTACCTACAACGACAGGGACTATACCATCGCTAAGCCTCGGAGAAACGGAGCTTCCCAAACGCTGAATCGTGACCAAGAGCGAGGATCAACATCGGTGTACCTCTACTGCGGCATGAACGCAACCCCGAAGGAGGTCGATAACAGTACCAAGTATGTGAAATGAAAATATCGTAAATGAAATCATAGTAGTCTATATAAAGCGGAGACATGTATGATAACCAAACTACGATCACAATAAATAGCGATCATGTCAAGTCGGGACTCACGCCTCAAAGTCATCACTCAAATATCACTATGGGTCTCACGCCCACAACATCAATCATGCGTGGAATACCTTCTCACCGCCGGCGATCTATGATATAAAAGCACCAAGGAATACACATGAACACGGGTCCCACTGTGTCATAATAAAACCGTCACGGTAAATGCGAAGGCATAGCCGACTACTAAAACCCACGCACCAGCGGTCATAAAGCGTATCATGAGATCTGTCTGACCGCCACATGATCGAAGCCGCCACTCGCGCAGTATCTAATGCGCGTCTAGTCCCGAACTTCCCGCAGCCCGCATAGGCCACTCCAATGGCCCGCGTGAGGTATTCCGCATCGAGGGTAGCTACTCCCGGCAACGTCCCGACTCGCGATCCGCGTAGCCACATAGACCTCATGACCATAAAGGCCGCACACTAACACGGAACTCTCGTAGCTCGCATAGGCCACAGCACCGCGTAGGTATTCTCGAATCATAGGTCACACAGACACTTTGAGTCTACCCGCGTCGGAGGCTTAACCCGGAATCATGTCAAGAGGTGGTGATATAATACTAACATAACGACTTATCGTTAAACAACATAAGCACAACAAGGAAACCCTTTACACAAACACCACAAGATACTAACACACGTAGCATCCTAACATGTTTACTTATCGAATCAACAAGAAAGTATCACAAGGTTATCACAACCCAACACAATCAAGTTATTCACACAAGGTACTTTCTACTTTATGTTAACAAGTTCGGGTTTTTATCGCCAAAGTACTTCATACATTAACTCTTTAAAAGATCCGTTTCTTTCACAAAAGTCACACAATACCCGTAGTATAAAAATAGAGTGACTATCTTTTTAAGTAAACCAAAACACTTCCCTTTGTAAAATCAAGTAACAACATTATTTTCCAACGTTCAAGTTTGCCTAATTTCAGATGCTCAAGTTTCTCATTTTCGAAAGGTTTCGTAGTTCATAGTTTTAATCCTTTAAAACAATTTGAGAAACATATGCCTTATGTGTGAGTAGGTTATTCTTGTTCATAACAATCTTATTAAAGCAGCCATGATCTAGGAAATGTAATATCATTTTGTCTCATCTTAGCTTCTATGCAGATGGAGGTTTCTACTGGTTTTAATAATACTTTATTAGTCAATACATTTCCCTTTATTAGCGCTGCTGTGGTTTGTTCGATACTTATTCTGATTTCCGAAATCAGTAAAACATCATTCCTTTTGAAAACCAAAATACTTATTACTCACGAATGAGGTTTCACACTTTTTAACAAAATTTATATTAATTCAATTAAGTCAAGTCTCTTATCTTTTAAGATCAAGTCTCTTAACTTCTAAAATCAATAAACCATTCTTTTTATCTCTCTTAAGTCGTTATACCTAACTTCCCATAAAGCTAGTATAACTCTTAAGCTTTTAAAACCAAGTATTACCCTTCTTTCAAAAATGTTTCTTAATTCTTTTGAAATACTTCAAGATTCTTATTATTCAGGCTTAAGTCAAAAGACATTGCCGTAAAACTACGTTCAGTTAACACACGTACGTCTACCGTACTATATATATATTCTTTTAAAATATCATGCTCAAGAGGATAGGAAGAATCACATACCTCGCGACGATTATCGACTATTAGCAAACGCTCACGGTATAACGGTTAACCTTGTCCACCTTTCAAGTAGAATATGCTACTTGCAGAACTTTCAACCTATAAAGGTTATACAAGTCTATCAACGTCTAGACTACTCGGTAGAATAAATCTAGATACAAGATTCTACGGAAAATTGGGCAGCACTTCCCTACCCGTCAATCTTCACAAGTCTCATCAGAAATACATCTATGTAAATCTGATTTAATCCTTCTTCTTTAATATTCTTCTGATGTGATTTCAGTTCAAGTCTTTTATGTAATATCCTTATATTACAGTTCAATTCTCTTCTATGAATCTTATATTCATTTCTATACAACTACAGTATGTAATTTCCTATTACAATAGAAGGTCAAGAGTATTTACCTCGATAAGCTCAAAATTATCCAAGTTTAAATGTCGATCCTGAGCAACGTTTAGCTCCTACTCTGGGTGCTCCAACCCGCTCCAAACAACCCTTAGAAGTTCTACGCAACTTCTTCTTAATACTTCAACCTATGAAGATTTTCCTTGGGTTGTGTTTTGTAGTTGAAGGAAGTATAATAGTATTTACGGCTTTTCAGATAGGGGTAACCTTGAATACTACATGGTATTTGGGCAGTATTTTGGAATAGTAATAATACTTGGAGAATACTTTTCTACCAAGGGGGTATTTATACGAGACAACTCAAGAGAGGGGTTTGTGTCTCGGCGAGGGCCTCTCAAAGGGGAGGGTGCTCTTTGGACGAGAGCTTCTACAAGAGGGGAGGATTTTCAAGACTTGAAATCTCTAAGTGTGGATGAAGTCTTCAACTAAGGGGTATTTATAGGCCAACCAATGGCCAAGATCAAGACAAGTGGTAGGCAAGTGTAAGGTCAAGATTTGGACAAGTGTTTGTGGGTCCCACTTGCTCATCAACTACACAAAATATCTACAAAATATCCTACCTAACCCTTGACCAAGGAAAGGCAAAAACGTGCCAAGACTCCTAGCTTTGCCGTCCACTGAGGGCCAAGTGTCGCCTCTCGTTGGTCCAAAATATTTCATCTCTCGGAAAAATCCAAAAAATTATTAATGACATAGCCGTATTTTTCCTTCGCAAAGTTTGGAAAGCGTTTACGTCGGAAAACGATTCTTTTCGTGTGTTGTGCACAAAATTTTCGGTCCTTGCCTAACTTAAGGCTTAAACTTTCGTACGTACGTCCTCACGTACATACTTTGAAAATACGGGGTATAACAGAGGGGTGGCTTGGACAAAATTACACTATGGGGGAGAGGGATTTTTGCCTTGGAATTTATCAAGTGAGGATGAAGAAATAGTCTTGCATTAGAGGGGTATTTATAGGACATTCAATGGCCCAGATCAAGCCAAGTGGTGGGCAAGTGGAGGGTCAAGATTTGGACATGTGTATGTGGGTCCCACTTGCTCATCAACTACACAAAATATCTACAAAATATCCTACCAACTCCTTGACCAAAACAAGGCCAAAAAAACGTGCCCAAGTCGTCCCATTTACCGCCCACTTGGGGGTGACACTTGTCACCCTCTCGTTGGTCCAAAATATTTCGTCTCTCGGAAAAATCCGCAAAAATAATAAATGACATAGCCGTAATTTTCCCTTCGCAAGTTTTGGAAAACGTTTCGTCGGAAAACGATTCTTTTCGGGGGTTGTGCACAAAATTCCGTCCCCTAGTCTACTTTAAGACTTAAACTTTTGTACGTACGCCCTCACGTACATACTCTGGAAATACGGGGTATAACATTCTCCCCTCCTTAGAAACATTCGTCCCGAATATTCCTTCTCAAGACAGATAACGATAAAGTTCCTCTTAACAAGTTGCCAATGCCACACCTGGCCACAAAATAACACACGCGCAATTACTTAACCCAAGTCAACGAGGAATCACCTCTAGCATTACAAAAGCTTCCACCCCCGGTCTAAAAGATATTCCCTTCGCACCTTTACTTCACAAAAGTAATGATCATTTCTATTCTCTCAGCATATGTTCACTTCTTTCCTTACTCATCGTACTCTTCTCGAACACTTGAAATCTTCTAGTATACGTACCATACTTCAGTCATTACTTCAGTTCCCAAAATTTCTGGAGTCACTACCTCCAAACTTGGTCATCTTACTAGCCTCGATCTTCTTTAAGGCCATTCCCGGCCTTCACGATCCGATTCTGGTCGAACATATCCACGAACTCATACGATGGTCATCTAAACTTGGGCCTAGCACCCTCGTGACCCTACCACCCGGCGGAACCACCCCGAACTGACCCCACCACAATACAGGCCGCGGGTTGACCCGCGAATGGTCCTCAACCCGACCCACAATCGCGCCAACTCTTGTTCCCCGATACGGAACAATCTTACTAATTCACGTCATGAAAGCTACCACTTCCATCTCACACTACCCATGGACTTATCTTCACTAATACACCCTAGGCATATAATGCACTCTGACAGGGATCATTTGCAAAATCCTTTACTCGAGACAACCTTACATCTACGGTCTCAATCGTGAAATATTCTAAGGTTTACACTTCCCATGCCCCCATACTTGTCCTTCCAACTAACCATGTTTTCTATCTCACAAATAACACAACGCTATCCGTACATAGCACGCAATAATAAGATCATCATATCAATTATACAAAACTCAATAGGGTTAAGGATTTACCTGTATCTACCGCTTCACTCTAATCATAGGCCTGCCCTGCAGAGCGCATAGTTGTAGAAGGTGATGATCCAGCCATAGATCCCGTAGTCTGTGCTATCCCACCAGTGCTACCTCCGGTCGGTTTCAGAAATGGCCTGCTGGCCGCATGTAAAACAAACTCCCGAACTAGCACGACACTCCCACTATGGGTATACCACAACGGCACAACGAGGTAGGGTGGCTTCACCGCTAACACCCCGCTTCCACGAAAATCTGAATCCTTGGAGCCACGACCGCTCACGAATACTGGATGCTCAAGATTGTGGAGGACCACTCTGTCTTGGCGGAGGCGCATAACTAGTCTGGCACGAGGCGGTCCGCCTCGAAAGTCGCCAAAAGACCTGCTGCTCGCCTCTTCTGCTGATCTCGGTCATTCCGTCGACCTCTCCGCTCCTCACACCCAAGTGCATAAGCCTGCATGCGGGCAATGTCCATGCCCGACTGAAGAGCTACACCCGAACAAGCCTCTGCCAAGTAGTCATCTAGCCCGGTGACGTAGCGGTGTACTCATCCTCCATATCGGCTACTCGGCGAGGACATACCGAGCCAATAAGTCGAACTCCACATTGTACTCCCGAATCAGACGCGGCTTACGCCTCAACATCAAAAATTGCTTACCGAGCCCTCCTCATCTGTGGAGGCAAGAAATGTGCAAGAAATGCCCCTGAGAACTCGTCCCATACGGCTGGAAGTGCATGCTCTCCCCGGGACAGCTCCCACGAATCAAACCAGTCGACTGCAGTATCACGCAGCCGATGCGAACCGAAAGTCACTGACTCGGTCTCCGAAGCCTTGATCACTCTCATGATCCGCTGTAACTGTCGAATGAACTCCTGCGGATCATCCTCAGGCCTTGACCCATAGAACTCTGGCGGGCTACAACTCATAAAGTCCCGTAGCCTCAAACTATCCGCTCTCGGGTGAACTACGGGTACTACCGGTACCGGAACCACGGCATCCAGCTTATCCTCGTGCCTTGCCACTATTCTGGCCAATAACTGGGCCATTTATTTGTACCCCAACTCCGCCGGTGTGGGGACTGGAGACTCGTGCGTGGTCTCAGCAGCCACTGCTGCGGCTCTAAACTCTGCTGGGGCTGGCGGCGTCGCAAAACTCGCCGTCTGAAGAACTATCTCAGGAAATGACCGGGCCTGCGCCCTCGTACTCCTCTGTACCCTACTAGCAGATCCCTCGGCTGCCTTGCCCATCTGGGCCCGGGTTGCCTTGCGCGGAGGCATAACTGGTAAAAATGAGATACGTCAGAGGGGTCCAACTTATAACACAGCTCTAAGGCACGATCTCAGAATGAGAAGAATGGAAACCAATCCTAAATGTCCTGCAGCCTCCTGATTATAGATGTGGTGCACAACACATCGATAATCAAGACTCTACTAGACACGGTCTGTAGACACTTTCCGAGGATTAACTGCTCTGATACCACTTTTGTCACGACTGCCCGGAGCGTGGATCGTGCCTTACCCGGCACCCAAGTAGTCATACATCGGAGAAATCGTGAACATAAAAACAAGACATGAAACAATTGTAAAATGAGACACATTTTATACGAGAGAAAGTCGCTTCGGCATATATATATATATATATACAAAGTTTGAACAGTTACATCCTTTACAACCCCGCCACAATAAAGCTGCACTTAAGAATGTGACAACAACTATGACGACAGTGGCCCCGCCATACCTGAATGTACAAGAACCTACAACTCGAGGAACATACTAAAATATAAGCCTCGAGAAACGGAGCTTCCCAATATCTTTGGACGGTAATCCTAAGAGCGAGGATCAACAACCGATGTATCTCTACTGCGCATGAACGCAGCCCAAGGAGGTCGAGACAACAGTACCAAGTATGTGAAATCAAAATACGAAAATGAAATCATAATAGTCCATATAAAGCAGATACATGTTTGATAACCAGGCTGATTCCACAACATAAAAGCGATATGTCAAGTCGTGACTCACGCCTCAAAGTCATCACTCAAATGTAACGGAGTTTAACGCACAACGGCCGCATGCCGATCTTACCTCGGTATAAGCATGGCCATGGAACCATCCGAATGGAAGCATACCCGTGGGCCACCCATCGTGTCAGTATGTCCAAAGGAAATAACAAGCTAACAAACAAGAATGGAAGCATACTCGTGGGCCACCCATCGTGTCAGTATGTCCAAAACAAATAACAAGATCATACTCCTTCGGAAGCATACAGTGGCCACCCATCGTGTCAGTATGTCCAAAAGGAAATAACAATATAACAATAAAAAAGGAACCAAACTCGTGGGCCACCCATCGTGTCAGTATGTCCAAAGCAAATAACAAGATAACACTCCTAATGGAAGCATACCCGTGGGCCACTCATCGTGTCAGTATGTCCAAAAGGATCGATTAGTGGAAGCATACCCCTGGGCCACCCATCGTGTCAGTATGTCCATCAATCAACCAGATAGTCGGCCCTCCAACGAGAGACGCGGTAGCACAGAAATACAACACTTGCGCAACAAAAGGCTATCACCACAAGCATAGGAAAGTTCAACATACTAATAGACTTGTATTCTATTACAACAAATCCGGGTTTTAACCCCAAAGTACTACATACATTAATCCTTTCAAAAAGACCTCTTTTTACGTAGAAACAACTCGATACTATTATTTTGAGGCAAGTCTCTAAGAGTTAGAGAGAAGTTTCTCTCACTAGGCGAAAATGCTCTCAACATTTCTCCCTAGTCGCTCTTCGCAATCCGCCTCATTCTTATGATTTCATCTTTGATTTCATACTCCTTAAATCTGATTTCATCTTACTTGATTTTGATACGAAGTTGTTGAGTTTATTACGGAAATTTTACACCTTATTTGAAGATTTTTCGAAAATTGTGGAAAGATTGTTCGAGTTTATCAACTTGTCCATAGATTGTTACGAAGATTCTTCAACTTGTTTAAAGATTATTCAAGACTTGCATTATCTTCCTTCTAGCCATGAGAAAGAATACAAAGATTTCAGCCAAAAGAATGAAAGAGATTATGTTGATTGTTCAAGATTACAAGATTCAAGATATGAATTTGAAGTTTGCATTTCCCGGAAGCGGTGGCAAGTTTGCTTCTCGGAATATTGTGGAGTTTCGGGACGGCGGGTGATCTTTGGGTTGTTAGCAGTCGGGAGGGTGTTCTTGGTGTGCAAGAGGTCATGATGGAGGTCTTGGGTTGAGGATTGACTCTTTGATTCTCCCAACCTCGGCGGCACCTTGGGCGTCGAATTCGAGCACTCGACTATGGGAATTTGCGGATCTTGATATGGATCCGGTCGATAGTGGGTATGGAGGTAGATCGGGTGGCAGGAGGGTGGTGTTGATATTCAGAACTTGTGGTTTGAACCTTTGGGTCTCCGACCATTGGCTTCTGAGTACAAAGAGGCTTTTCCGGCGGCCACTTTGGATGCCAAGGTGACTACGGGCCTCGAGGTTGGTCACGGGTTGATTGCGGGTCAGGTGGGTGGGCATGGGTCTTGGGGGAAGTCCATGGGTCACCAGCATTTGGTTGTTGAGTTCGACAATGTTTCTTTTCCAATTGGCCTTGGAAACGCTAAGGTTTTGGAAGTCGAGGGGTTTCTTATCCAAAAGAGGTCTAGGAATTTGTTGCATTCAATGGATGCGGAAGTCGAACAATCTTCCCTTCAAATGAGACTTAGTAAATTGGGGAATTTAATTGCTAAGAAAACCAAGGAAACATCTCATTTAATGGGACATCGAAAACTTGAAAGGGTGGCTACGGAATTCGAAGGGTCTACTCTTCAAACAACTTTTGACCTTTGGATGGTCTACGGACCTTGATAGAGATCCCGGGTCAAAGGTGGGTATGGTGGGGGGTCCCGGGTTGCAAGAGGGTCGTGATAGTGGTCTTGGGTTGTGGATGGAATCCATGGGTCACGGTATAGAGGGTAATCTTATGAAAGATAATGGTGCGGCTTATACTTGTTTTCCGAATGACAACATGGAGGTCAGAGATGGTACGGGTCATGTGGTTGATCCAGGGTCGATGACGGGTCGGGTCGGTGGTCATGGGTCAGTGTTCATGTCCACGAGGCATCAGTCAAAGGTTGGTGAAGCCTTTGGGACTTCTTTTCCCAAGGACATTGAGAATGCAAGTGTTGCGGTTTCTGAAACCTCACCCCTTCTCGAGGTAATGACGGGTCGCATGGGTGAGCTTCGGTTGATGGAGGATCAAGAGGATGGTTGCGGGTCGAAGGAGGGTCAGATGGGTAGTCATGGGCTGCTGATTGGTCACGCAGTGGTCGGGTCATGGTCGCAGACCTAAGAGTCATCGGTTAAAGATTGTAGAGCAGATGTTGGTTCATTTCCCATGGTTCTTGGTAGTTCAAAGCGTGTGGAAGTCGAACAACCTACCCTACAAACGAGACTTGGTAATTTGGGGCATTTAATGTTTGAAAGAACCAAGGAAACATCTCATTCAATGGGCCTCGAAAATTGATAAGGGTGAGAACCAAGAGTCACCTATCCTAACGAATTCAATTGTTGCGGAAAACATAGGCAACTCGTCAAAAGAGACTTGGAAAGTTGATGGCTACGAATTCGAAGGACTTCTCTTCAATCAAGTCTTGGAAGATCAACTTATGTGGAAATTGAAGGGTCACTCCTTTCCAAAACGCCTAAGAACTCTCATTTGATCTCGGCCAATGGAGCATTTATTGCCAAAAGGCTTGAGCCATTTATGGCAACTTTTTCCAATAGTGCACTACTCTTGAATTCCCAACAACGATCTAATGCACGTACTAAGCGCAAAGGAGTTTTAATTCAACATAGGAAACTTAGGCAGAATCTTTACAAGTCCTTGTCTAGAACCAAAAGGACTTAAATCTATTATGATCTCATCCTCTTGTAATGGCACCTTTGGTGACCAACGCTCCTCCCCATTTCTTGTTTGCATAACGTTGAGGATTGAGAACCCTCAATGACTGATTGTAGCCATCCTTATTTCAGTTATTAGTAATAATATTTGCATTTACCTGGAAAAAAAAAACTCGATACTATTATCCGTAGTATCAAATACGTTCATGTTTTAAAATCAAGTACTTTACACTATTTTAAACCAAGTGGCTTACACTTTTAGAACAACGTCAAGTAACAACATTCTTTTCCAAAAGTTCAAGTTGCCTAATTTCAGATACTCAAATCTTTTAGTTTCGAAAGATTTCATAGTTTATAGTCTTAATCAAATAACGTACTCTCTTTTAAAACAATAAGCCTTATGTGTGAGTAGGTTATTCTTGTTTATAACAATCTTATAAAAGCAGCCATGATCTAGGAAATGTAATACAATTTTCTCTTATCTTAGCTTCTATGCAGATGGAGGCTTCTACTGGTTTTAATATAATTACTTTATTAGTCAAAACATTTCCCTTTATTAACGCTGCAGTGGTTCGTTCGATACTTATTCTAATTTCCGAAATCAGTAAAACATTATTCCTTTTAAAAAACCAAGTACTCATTACTCACGAATGAGGTTTCACACTTTTTAACAAAATTCATATTAATTCAATTAAGTCAAGTCTCTTATCTTTTAAGATCAAGTCTCTTACTTCTTAAAATCAATAAACCATTCTTTTTATCTCTCTTAAGTCGTTATACCTAACTTCCCATAAAGCTAGTATAACTCTTAAGCTTTCAAACCAAGTATTATTCTTCTTTCAAAAAGGATTCTTAATTCTTTTGAAATACTTCAAGATTCTTATTATTCAGGCTTAAGTCAAAAGACATTGCCGTAAAACTACATTCAGTTAACACACGTACGTCTACCGTACTTATATATATATTCTTTTAAAATATCATGCTCAAGAGGATAGGAAGAATCACATACCTCGCGACGATTATCGACTATTAGCAAATAGCTCCAAAGTACTGTAATCCGGCTAGCCTTTTCCACCCTTCTAGTAGAATACGCTACTTGCAGTACTTCAACCTATAACGGTCATACAAGTCTATCAACGTCTAGACTACTCTGTAGAATAATTCTAGATACAGATTCCTTATTCTACGAAAAATTGGGCAGCACTTCCCTACCCGTCAAACTACACAATTCTACTGTAAATACAGTCCTATGTAAGTACAGTTCAGTCTTCTTCTTTAATACCATCCTTATATATGTCTTATACTCACTTCTATACAACTAAAGTATGTAATTTCCAATTACAATAGAAGGACAAGAGTATTTACCTCGATAAGCCCAAAATTATCCAAGTTTATATGTCGATCCTGAGCAACGTTTAGCTCCTAATCTGAACGCTCCAACTCGCTCCAAACAACCCTTAGAAGTTCTACGTAACTTCTTCTTAATACTTCAACCCGCTATGAAGATTTTCTTTAGGGTTTCGTTTTTGTGACTGAAGGGAAGTATAATAGTATTTCTGGGCTTTTTGTATATGTGTAACCTTGGAATATTATAAGGTATTTGGGCCAATGTATTTTGGTATAGTAACAATACTTGGAGACAACTTTTCTACAAGGGGGTACTTTACGAAAGCAACTAGGCAAGGGGGGGGGGGGGCGGTGTCTCGGCCAAGGCCTCTCAAAGGGGGAGGGGTGGCTTGGATGAAATTACACTAAGGGGGAGAGGGATTTTTGCCTTGGAATTTATCAAGTGAGGATGAAGAAATAGTCTTGCATTAGAGGGGTATTTATAGGACATTCAATGGCCAAGATCACGCCAAGTGGTGGGCAAGTGGAGGGTCAAGATTTGGACATGTGTATGTGGGTCCCACTTGCTCATCAACTACACAAAATATCTACAAAATATCCTACCAACTCCTTGACCAAAAAAAGGCCAAAAAAACATGCCCAAGTCGTCCCATTTACCGCCCACTTGAGGGTGACACTTGTCACCCTCTCGTTGGTCCAAAATATTTCGTCTCTCGGAAAAATCCGCAAAAATAATAAATGACATAGCCGTAATTTTCCCTTCGCAAGTTTTGGAAAACGTTTCGTCGGAAAACGATTCTTTTCGGGGGTTGTGCACAAAATTTCGTCCCTTAGTCTACTTTAAGACTTAAACTTTTGTACGTACGCCCTCACGTACATACTCTGGAAATACGGGGTATAACAATTTACCGGAATGGTAAAAATCTGGTGGGATAACTACCTAACGGAAAGTATTAGAAGTGGA
Source organism: Przewalskia tangutica (assembly GCA_029844215.1). Classification (NCBI taxonomy): domain Eukaryota; kingdom Viridiplantae; phylum Streptophyta; class Magnoliopsida; order Solanales; family Solanaceae; genus Przewalskia; species Przewalskia tangutica. Next base: position 55,483,517 of record CM056719.1, on the reverse strand, counting down.
ATCATGAATGCCACTACTACAGTTCAAATTAGGAACATTGATAATATTTTTAGTAAGGAAGTTCGCAAAGACGTCACAACGACCTTACTTTACTGTATAGGTAAACATTTCATAGGAGAGCCAAAACTCTTCCAGGATAAAAGCTTAGAAATCCTTAATAACTTAACTTGCACAAAGTTACACGATTTTAAATGGTATAAAGATATATTCCTTAACAAAGTTATGCTCAGGAATGACTGTAACCATAATTATTGGAAGGAAAGGTTTATTAGTGGGTTACCCAAACTTTTTGCCGAAAAGGTAAGAACAACCATAAGAAACAAATTCAATGGTGAAACTCCTTATAGTCTAATGACATACGGATACCTTGTTAGCTTTATTAATCTAATAAGATTAGAATTATGTAACACAATAAAACTTAATAATCAAATACAAAAATCCTCAAAAGGAGAATTAGGAAGTTTTTGTGAAGACTTCGGATACGTTAAAATATCTGCCCATTCAAAGAGTATTAAGAAGATGAAAAAGAGACATAATATATATCGCCCTAAGCCTTATAAAAGAAATTATACTCCTAAAAAGAATTATCGTAAGAAAAATACCAATAAAACCCCCATGAAAAAGAGAAAATGTTGGAACTGTGGAAAAGCGGGCCACATGGCCAACGCTTGTAAAGAACCCAACAAAAAGAAGGATAAAATTAATCTACTAGCAATTGATTCAGACATTAAAGAAAAACTTTATACAATATTAGATGAAGAACAATCTAATAATAGCTCTGAAGAATCCTCAGATAGCTATTACAGTGATGAAGGTTCGTTAGATCTAGATTACAGCTTAGATAGCTCCACCTCCAGCTTCGACTGCGAATGCACAGGAAAAATCTGCACCTGTACAAAACAGACCATCAATGTTATCTCAGATAGCAACCAAGAATTCTTCTTTGATATGATTGATCACATCGATGACAATGATATTAAAAGAAAATATTTAACAGAACTTAAAAAAACTTGTCATTAGCTAGAAAAAGGAAAAGAAGATAATTGAACCTTTTGACATGAAAAGAGTTTTTAATAAGTTTAAAGAATCTAAAACAGATACTACCTTGCAATATTTACAAGGAGAAGTATCACTTTTAAAATAAGAAATCATCAGTGTTAAAGAAAGGCTCAATTCTTTAGAAACAGAGGCATTCGCCAACAACTTACTAAAAGAATTAAACCCTATGAAGGATATCCTTGCTCCCTCTACGTCAAAAGGAATAACCACTGTTAATTCTGACGAAGAAGAAGAGGATAATACCTCACAATCAGGATTAAAATTAATCTCCAGGGTCAAGGCTCTAAGCTATCATGTCCCTATTAAATTAGTCATAAATAAGAATTTTGTTCTTGATAAAATAGCCCTGCTAGACTCAGGAACTGACCAAAACTGCATTTGCGAAGGTTTAATCCCTACTAAGTACTTAGACAAAAGTACACACAAGCTTTATTCAACCACAGACGATATAATAAAAATTGACTATAAGCTTTCCAAAGCTCATGTCTGTAATAATGGAGTTTGTTTTGTTAACGACTTTATTATTACAAGAAATATAACTGAAGAAGTTATATTGAGAATCTCATTCCTAACCCAAATAAAGCCATATACCGCCAAACTAGACGGTATTTACACTACATCCATGGAAAAAGATCTGGTGTTCCCATATTTAAACCCTTTGTCGATTGATCATAGTAATCATGTTAAACAGAAGACAGTATTTAAAATACAACTGTTAACCAACCAAATTAATTTTTTAAAGGAAGATATTAAAATTAAAAGAATAGAATCTACTTTAAAAACCCCGGAGGTAATTAACAAGATAAAAAAAAATCAAGACTCTATGGAAAGGAAATCTGTTCAGAATTACCAAACGCTTTTTGGGAAAGAAAAAAACACATGGTAAGCCTACCCTACATAGATGACTTTAGTGAGAAAGACATACCCACTAAAGCCAGACCAATCCAGATGAGCCACGAGCTCATGGAACATTGTAAGAAAAAGGTTAATGATCTGCTTCAAAAGAAGATCATCAGACCATCCAAATCCCAATAGAGTTGTTCAGCCTTTTATGTAAACAAAAATGCTGAAAAAGAAAGAGGAGCCCCGAGGCTTGTAATAAATTATAAACCTCTCAACCAAGCATTAAGATGGATTAGGTACCCAATCCCTAATAAAAGAGATTTATTGAAAAGAACTTATAGAGCTAATATCTACAACAAATTCGACATGAAGTCAGGATTCTGGCAAATCCAAGTCGAAGAAAAAGATAAGTATAAAAAAACTTTTAATGTTACCTTTGGTCAGTACGAATGGAACGTTATGCCATTTGGGCTCAAGAATGCCCCGTCAGAATTTCAGAACATCATGAATAATATTTTCAACCCTTATAGCCAATTTATGATTGTCTATATCGATGATGTTTTAGTATTTTCTGATAATATAGAACAACATTATAAACACTTGAGTACTTTTGTTAAAACCATAAAACATAACGGTTTAGCAGTAAGTGCTAAAAAGATAAAACTCTTCCAGACAGCTATTAGGTTCTTAGGTCATGACCTCTATCAAGGAACTTATAAACCAATTTGCAGAGCCATAGAGTTCTCTACTAAATTCCCTGATGAAATCACAGATAAAACACCGCTACAGAGATTCTTAGGAAGTCTTAATTATGTAGCAGATTTTATCCCAAAGGTTAGGCAGATATGTGAACCTCTGTATAAAAGGCTTAAGAAAAATCCAGTCCCCTGTTCAGAAGAACATACTAGAGCTGTTAAACAGGTAAAAGAAATAGTCCAGAAACTCCCCTATTTAGGTATCCCAAATCCAGATGCCTTTATGGTAGTCGAAACTGATGCCTCCGACACTGGCTATGGTGGTATTCTTAAACAGAATTTATCTTCTGAATCTACTGAACAATTAGTGAGATTCACCTCTGGAGTTTGGAACCAAGATCAAATGAACTATAGTACAGTCAAAAAAGAAATTCTATCTATAGTGCTATGTATCACCAAATTTCAAGATGATTTAATTAATAAAGATTTATTTTGTGTTAAGAGTCGACTGCAAAACAGCCAAAGACATTTTACAAAAGGATGTTAAAAACTTAGTCTCAAAACATATTTTTGCCAGATGGCAAGCCCTATTATCATGCTTTGATTTTAAAATTGATTTTATAAAAGGTGAGGAAAACTCTCTACCAGATGTTCTGACAAGAGAATTTTTACAGGGTAACAATGAGGCCAGGCTTTCCGGGCTTACGTCCGATAAGACCCCCGTTCCTAAATAAGCCAGAAGAAAAATTAAAACAACCTTTTAAACCAGAAAGCTCAAACAAAGTTTTACATAAACCTAGTGGACAAAAAATGTTCACAGTTCTTGGAAACCTCCCAGTAGTACCGGTTCTTCCAAAAGGACCAACACAGAAGAAACAGGCACAACCCTTCAAGGCCACGCCTTCAGAAACCCAGAGCAAAGGTAATTACATAATGATTCCTCCAGAATCATATTCAGAAGCGGTTAAACCAGCAACTCCTATGAAAAATGAGCTTCCTGCCCCTATTCCAAAATGGGAATTTATTGCATCACAGGTTTTGCCTATAATGGCATTAGATAAACAGTATGAAAACTCTAGAGTACAAGATCTCCTGAAGCCTTGTTACATGGACCACCAGTACGCGGATAACCAAGATCCCATGAAAACAAGAAGGTATTATGAATTCATTTTAATGGACACAGACTCCATTGAAATAGAACATAAGCACTTCGATAAAACAGGTGGAATTGAATATTCCAAATTTACAATTAAAAAGATTTTAAGCCCATTTAATTGGTATGTGGATCATCTGCAGACACCAATACCATTATATGAAACCCATAGACCCCAGACATATAACTGGTATGACTATAAAGATGATTGGTTTAATTTATTGTATGTTAGTCCAAATTCTCACACATGGTTTGTGAAGTATGCCGAGAGCATGAAGGAAAAGGTTATTCTCCGATGGTTCTACGAATGGTGGAACATGTTCGGAGGAAATTTACAAGTGGTAGCCCCGAGTTTCCAAAATCAGTATACAAGTTTTCTTGAAGAACAACAAATTTCCAATTTACTAGAACACATTAAATTGTGTAAATTCTTTTTTAATAAACGAATTTCATATATTATAAATTGGACGTTCGATATCCAAGAAACGAACAGGATCAAATACTTAAGCAAGACCATCAAAATTAAAGGATGGAGTCCCAAGGTAAGAGAAGAAAAGTAGAAAAAGAAAGGTTCATCTTCCTCAGAAGAAACCCCTACTTCAAAAGAAGAAACCAGAAGAAAGCTCCTCGAATCTTTGGCCAGACTAGAAGACGAAAACGTGGCATCTAACCACAGTGAAACAGATAATGGCGACATGTTAATCCCACGCGGAATCGCACAAGCCTACGCAGAAGCTTACCTCTTAAAATAAATCAGAAAGTGATGTTTGCCCTTTCAGAAAATCAAAGGCGGAAAGACATAAAACTGACATAAAGAAGAAAAAGACATAAAGCGTAAAAGACATTTGCCGTTCGAAAAGCGTAAGACGCCTTCGAGCGAAGACAAGGATGCATTTACTCTTCAAAAAGTAGAAGTCATGTAATCTAAGTCTTCCATTTGTTTTAATCCTATCCGTCCTCCTGTTAGGACGATGAAATTGTCGAGACCTATTTAAGGTTTTCAAAATGTAACTTAGAAGGCATTCGGAAATTCCCTCTCTCTCTTTCTCTCTTTTCTCTGCCTGATCTTATGTACCTTACTATGCTTTCCTTTTGAAATAAAATTGTAAGTATTTATTATCCAGCTCGAAGAAAGAGGGTCAGTATAGAAAATGTACCAAGTATGTGAAACAATAAGTACTGGAAATGAGATTATAACAGGCCAAACAGATAATAAGAGACAAGTATAATAATCAAATACCACTACACTGTTCCTTTTCAAGATATGAAATCCATGTCAAAATTATGGACGTCTGTAAATAATGGGCAGTAAGAACACCTCGAGGAAAGGTGGTAGCATCGGGTTACTACTTGACGAGATCAAGGAAATCTCCCCCCCCCCCAAAATTATAATTGACAGGAAGTCTTAGCCAGGAGGCAAGCAAAAGAATCAATTCTAAGTTAGTGACCAAGTTTGGTTGCAACAGAGAGAGGGAAACAGGAACCATAAGTGAGATTAAGGATACCCGAATATTTCGCAGGAATAAGAAAGACTTTCAGTTATTGGAAGATAAGTTGACCACGACTACAGTTCTAACCCCTCATGTGATACTAGAGGGTTAAGTTATTATGATAACACGTTGGGTGTTGGGCTAGGTTGGGTGCTGACGCAACCCGATCAGGATAGAGCCTATATTTTCCCGGTAGTTAGGGAAGCAGGAAAGGAAATTACGCCACTCACGATTTAGAGCTGGCGGCAGTTAAATCATGCCTTGAAGATTTGAGGGGCATTACGTATATATAGACTTCATGTGGATATTTATGCAGACCACAAAAGCCTCCGGTATATCTGCAGACTGAGGCAGTAGAATTTGCGACAACGATGGTGGTTAGAGTTACTCAAGGATTGTGATATTGATATACTATACCATCCGGGGAAAGCCAAGACAGTTACATATACTCTTTGTCGTGGATCTAAGGGTAGTCTGCCAGATGGGCAGCCAGATAGACAGGACGTGGTCCGTAAGATTCATCAGCTCCCGAGCCGAGGGGGTTCGATTATTTGTTTCCAAGGTTAATGAAGTTTAGATCCGAGAGGTTGCCAAGTCTTCCGTCGTTGAGGGGGTAAAGAGGCGACAATTTGAGGATCTAGTTATGATACGATATCGAGATACGGCTCTCCGGGAAGAGAAGAGCCTGTTTGAGTAGCACCGGATGGGGTGCTGTGAGATGAGGATAGATTGCGTGTACCCGGTACTGCAGGACTAGTCAGCAGGTCTTAGGGGAGGCACGCAATGCTTATTGTTCTAATTGTTCGGGGTCGAAAAAGTTGTGTCGTGACCTCAGATGTATGTATGGGTAAGATGACCGGAAAAGGGACATAGCGGAGTTTACTGCTTAGTGTCCGAGTTAGTAGCAGGTCATGGTTGAGCACCAGAAGCCCAGTGGGCTATTGCAGGCGATTGAAATCCCAACCTAGATATGAGAGGTAATTAATATGGATGTTGTTACAGGGTGACATCGTACTCGGAGGAAGTGCGACTCCTTGGGGGTCATGGTAAATTGGCTGGCGAAACCAGTCGTGTTCTTCCGGTTAGGACCACTTACTCGGCTGAGGATTATGCTAGCTTGTATAGCAGAGAGATTATGAGACTGCACGGGGTTCCTACGTTTATGATGACAGACAGATGAGCTCGGTTACGGATAACTTCTGGAGGTTTTTCAGAAGGGATAAGGGGCACATGTGAGTCTCAGTGTTGCATTACACCCTCAGACCGACGGTCAGGCAGAGCATACTATCCAGGTACTTGAGGATAGGTGGCGGGCCTGTGTTCTTGAGTTCAAAGATAGCTGGGAGGGTTAATTGCCTCTTGTTGTGTTACGTACGATAACAGATACCCTTCCAGTATTCAGATGGCCCTGTATGAGGCCTTGTATGTAAGAAAGTGTAGATCGCCGATTGGATGGTTTGTCATAGGCGAGGTTCAGTTAGTTGGTCCAGACTTGATTCAACGGGCTATGGATAAGGCGAAGCTTATCCGGGAAAGATTATTAGTAAGCTCAGAGTCAGCAAAAGCTTTATGCTGATAACCGACGTTGACACGTGGGGTTCAGTTTGACATTTTGATATGAGTATTGTTATGTGGCCACGTGTGGAATTATTGGTATGTAGGGGTTGTAAGGAGACTATGTCGCTATCTTTAAGTTAGACTCCCGAAAGAACATTCGGGGACAAATGTTTCTAAGGGGGGAAGAATGTTACACCCCGAAATTTCAGGATATGTTTATAAGAACTTGGTAAGAACTCAAATATGTTAAGATTAGAGACGAGTAAAAATTTATCGGAATTATGGAATTGTCGGAAAACGTAATATTGTGACGAATGGGAGGGCGACACGTGTCACCCCCCTAGGTTGTCTTGGACGAAATTTATCATGGGAAAAAGGGTCATTTGACCATTAAATTGATGAGTAAGTCTTGCTAAAGTCTTGAAGCTTGACAATGTTGACTAAGTCAAAGGCCACTTGGACTTGATCCATGTGAAGCTCATCCAAGCCACACAATTGTACTAATCTTGACCCTCCATCATGTTATATATGTATACTAGTGCAAGACAAGCTCCACACTTAGCAAAATTTTCAAAAAAAAACTTGATGAACACTAGAGAAAGCTCTCGGCCAAGGCTAGGGTTTCAAGGGAAAATTTTAGTTTGTTCTCCAATAATCCCCATACTTTAAACCAAGGTTCCTAAGAGTATTGTAAGGGTATCTCAATAGAAAGATCCCGGAAAAGTGGCGTTTTCGTATTAGTCGCAAGGCGGAAACTTAAGGAGTTCTTCAACTTTGAAGTTGGAACTTGAAGATAAGTTCTTCATAAGCTTCTAAGGGTTGCTTGGAGTGGATTGGAACGTCGAAAAGAGGAGCTAAAGTTGCTAAGGATCGACTTGTAGTCTTGGATCATATTTGGGCTAAATGAGGTATAATCTTCGTCTTACTTTTTTAATTGAAGATTCCATGTTATTATAAGTTAGAAATGATAATGTGATATGTGTTATGAATATTGATAAGTGTTATGGAAATTTAGTAGCTCAAATCCGAAAATGACATGTTGAGTCATTTGAAATTGAATTACATTTTGGTCGTTAATTAGAATCGTCGCATATTACCTACTTGAAGATTGTAGTAGTTATACTCAATTGCGGCTTGATAACATGTTATACTAAACACCTTGGATTGAAAAGAAATTGGAAGAAGAATTGGTATTGTTGCCCTAATTGCCGAATTGACGTTGTAGTTTAGACTAGTTTGTTATATATTGTGGGGCGGAATTTTACACGTCTTGATTAAGCGTGTAATCCCCTATTGTTAACCACTTTGTTGAGCCTTAAATGTGGCGTGTTTGGTTATTGAATCCGGCCTTGAAAAAGGTGGCAAAGTATGTAGAAACAAAGGAAGTGTTGTCCGATTTTCCGTAGAATTTAGTGACTTTGCACTTGGAATATTCTACGTTTGAAGTAAGAAGTTAATAGACGTATTATGGTCATTATAGGTTGACATACTACGTATGGCGTATTGGACTTAGCAAGTGGATTAAACCGAAAAGGTATGTGGAACTTTCTTATCTCTTGAGCATGAATAAGTTGTAAATGTATAGTACGGTAGACGTACAAGATTTTGACAATCTAGTCTATTTGATATCCTTGGCTTATTTTAAGAATGTCCAAGTTGGTTGAGTTAGGGAGTTAACTCACTTGTTTAAATATTAAGGATATCTTGATTTTCAAAAGTTAAGAGACTTTAAGTATGTTAAAAGTATTATTGATACTTGTTTTGTTGGAAAGTTTAAGTCTCTTGGTTATAAAGAAGTATGTAAGTTGCTAATGTATAAAGCTAGTATAACGGCTTTATGGGAAGTTGGTTATAATAGCTTTATGGAAAGTTAAAAAGAGTGGTTTACTCTAAGTAATTTAAGTATGTTAAATGACTTGAAATAACGAAAGGCAAATTGATTTAAAGGCATCAATTGCTTAAGGTTTTAAAAGAAAGAAGTCACTTGATTTAGAAGCCCAAAAATGTATTTTCTAAAAAGGTATTGTGACTTGTCTTAAAATGTAGTTATGACTTATACTACGGTTATTAGTATCTTGGAAGTTTTATATGAAAATGAGTCATTTTAAAAGAATAGAAGTATGTAGTACTTTGGGTTAAACTCCCGGATTTATAATGACATGTTAGTGCCTTAAGTAAACTAAAATGAGAGTGTATTTGAATAAAACTAATAAGAAGTTAGGGGGATTTCTTAACTTGCTTATTTATTGTATGCTAAGCCGGTAGTGCTTATGTTATGTATGATAAGCCGGTAGGGCTTATGTTATGTATGATGGCCGGTTGAGATAGGGTAAGAGTATAAATGAGGGGTAAACCCCCAAGACGTTATACCACCTTCTCCAGGGTAAGAGTATAAATGAGGGGTAAACCCCCAAGACGTTATACCACCTGCTTCAGTGTTATACCCCGTATTTCCAGAGTATGTACGTGAGGGCGTACATATTATAATTTAAGCCTTAAAGTAGGCAAGGTTCGAAATTTAGGCACAAGTGCCGAAAAGAGTCGTTTTTCGACGAAACGTTTTACTAAACTTGCGAAGGGAAAATTCCGGCTATGTCATTTATATTTTTTGCGGAATTTTCCAAGAGACGAAAAATTTTGGACCAACGGGAGGGTGACATGTGTCACCCTCACATTGGAAGCAAGTGGACGGCAAAGGCAAGGCAATGGCACGTTTTTTGTGTCTTGGGTTAGGTAGGATATTTGTGCAAGTTGGTGTGGTAGATGGATAAGGTCCACATGGTTAAAATCTAGCCCTACACTTGCACCACACTTGTCTTCATCTTGGCCATTGGTTGGCCTTTACTTGACCTATAAATACCCCTCTAAGTTGATGAACTTCTTCATCCAAAAATCCTTTTCCAAGTCTAGAAATCCCTCCCCCTTGCCTTGTAGCTTTCTTCCACCATCCCCCCCCCCATCTTTTGAGAAGCATTGGCCGAGAGCCTCCCCCTCCCCCTTTGTAGTGTCTAGCCGAGGTACACTAGCCTAGTTGTTTTCGTATAATACCCCCCTTTTTGTGGTATAGAAATACTCTCCAAGTATTGTTATAATGCCCAAATACTTTAGCCCTTATACCTTGTAGTATTCCAAGGTTATATGTTATACCCCGTAGTTGCAGGGTATGTATGTGAGGACGTACGTACGAGTGTACGGCAGAAATTTTGAAAGGAAAGAAAGATGTGAGTTTTCGACGGAAAAGTTTCCGGTTATTTTGTGAAGAAAAAGGTTCGTTAATGGGAATTGGATTCCCAGATTTGGTATTCGGACTTCCTGGAATATTAGAGAATTATGGAGTTTTATTTTCGGAAATGGTCACGTGGGGCCCACGGGAGAAATTTACTTGTGGGCCCACTTTGTTTTGAGATTTTGGCCATTGTGGATATTTTTCGAAGACGCTTTTTGGACCAACGGGAGGGTGACACGTGTCACCCCGCCTAGTGGCTTGGCCGGTTACCTTTGTGCACAACACCGTTAGAGTCGTTTTCGACGAAACGTTTACAGAACTTGGCGGAAAATTCCGGCTATGTCGCTTTTGTATTTTGCGGATTTTTCCGAGAGACGAAACATTCGACCAACGGGAGGGTGACATGTGTCACCTCACAATGGAGACAAGTGGGCGCTTGGTCAAATTGAGGGCTTGTGGTGTTAGATATTTGTGTAGATATTTGTGAGGGTTTTAAGGAGTAGGGCTGTGGTGCACTTGGCTTGATCTCGCCTTACACTTGCCTTGCACTTGGCTAGATCTTGGCCATTGGTTGGCCTTTGGGTTTGCTATAAATACCCCTTAGTTGATGAACTTTCTTCATCCAAAATCATTTTCCAAGTCTTGGAATCTCTCCTTTGTGAGTTGAAATCGTCCAAAGCCCTCCTCCACTTTTGTGGAGCTTTGGCAGCCCCCTTTGAGTGAGGCTTGGCCGTGGGGTACTCCCCCCCCCCCCGAGCCGCGTTGTTTTCGTATAATACCCCGTTTTTTGGTATATAAATAATCCCCGAGTATTGTTATAATGCCCAAAAAAACGTAGCCATGTACCTTGTAGTATTCCAAAGATACCTCTTTGCGTAGAGTCCGAAATACTACCTTTTGTCCTTTTAGTCTCAAACCGAAACCAAGGAAATCTTCATAGTTGGTTGAAGTATGTGAGTAGAAGTTGGTTAGAACGGGTTGTTTGGAGTGGTTTGGAGCGCTGGAGCTAAACCTTGCTCGGGATCGACATTATAACTTGGATAATTTTGGGCTTATCGAGGTAATTATCTTGTCCTCTATTGTAATTGGAAATTACATGTTTGTTAGATATATAGTTGAAGTATACTATATATGGAACTATACTTAGTATTCGCAATGTCTTTTGACTTAAGCCCAAGAATAAAGAGAAGAACTGAACTGTAATTACCTAGGGTTGTATTACAGTAGACTTATGTAGCATTACTGTGTCGTAGAATTGTACACGTCCGGTTAGACGTGTAAACCCCTGGTTGGCTTGGTAGCCTCGATAGAGGAGGAGATTTACGCTGTGGCGGGGGGGGGAGGGGCTGCCGAATTTTCTGTAGAAAGATGGGAACGTGTGTTTAAGATTTTAATAGACGTTTGTGGCCTTTATAGGTGAAAGTACTAAGAGTAGCGATTCTACTCGGAGTGGAAAGGGCTAGCGTTGTAGTACTTGGAGCATTTTGCTTATTGTCGTTAAATCGTCGCGAGGTATGTGAACCTCTTCCTATCTCTTCTAGCATGATATGTGTGTAACTATGTAGACGCATACGTGTTTAATGTATTTGATTGGTTTGAAACATAAAGTGTTATAACGGCTTTATGGGAAGTTGGTTATAAACTTTATGTAGGTAAGAAAATGGGTTGTGGTTTTTAAAAGATAATTGATGTGATTTATAAGCGGCTTGGGCGTTATAATAAAACTTGAAGTATTTCAAAAGATTTATGAATCGTTTTGAAAGAAGTGTAGTGTGCCTTGAAAACTTAAGAGTTATACTAGCTTTATGGGAAGTTAGGTATAACGGCTTAAGAATGGTTTCTTGATGTTAGAAGTTAAGAGACTTGATCTTATAAGATAAGAGACTTAACTTATTTGTTTTAATGTGAATGTTTGTGTGAAACCTCATTCGTGAGTAATGAGTACTTGATTTTATTTAAAGGGATAATGTTTACCGATTTGGAAATCGGAATGTATCGACAGCACCACTGCGGCGTTAATAAAGGAAAATGTATTGAATAATGATGAATTGTATTAAAACCAGAAACCTCCATCCGCATAGAAACTAAGATGAGACAAAATGATATTACATTTTCTAGATCATGGTCTTGTAATAAGAATGTTGTAAACAAGAATAACCTACTCACGCACGACATAATTTACTCAATTATTCTAAAAGGAATCAAGTGATTAAGTTTATGAACTATGAAACCTTTTGAAAATGAGAAGCTTGAGAAATCAAACTAGGCAACCGAACTTAGGAAAAGAATGTTGTTACTTGATTTTGAAAAGGAATGTGGGTTGGTCATTCTAATACTACGTATCGTGACTTTTATAAAAGTAATGGATCTCTTTAAAAGAACTTAACGTATGTAGTACTTTGGAGTTAAAAACCGGACTTTGGCATAAAATGAAAGTACTTGGAAACCTATGCTTGTTGTTGTGAAACTTGCCTATGCTTGTTGTTGTGAAACTCGCCTATGCTTGTGATGATAGCCTTTGTTGTGCAAGTGTGGTATTTCAGACACTGCCTCTCGATGAGGCGGTCGACTTGTTGAGAACTTACTTGGACATTGGCGGTGATGGAGAATTCCTGCTCCGCTGATAGTGTTATTCCATGGACTAGCTCTCGAGGTTTCTTTGTTCGGCGGTATCCGTGGTTGCCTCGTGGTGATTCGGCCTTGGTATCCGTAGTCACCGACTTGCCCTGCTCAAGATAGTGACGAAGTTTCGTGATACGGTCCTCGGTGGTCACCCTTGCCCGGCCACCGCGTGACCGCCTCGTATCCTAGAGTCGGCTCGCACTTGCCGTATCGGCCGTGTTTTAGTTGCATTGTATTATTGGTACGGTCGGATCTGGTAGTTATACTTGTCTGACGGTTTTTATAACACGGTGGGACATGGTGTTCATGTATAATCCTTGGTATTGTTATATCATAATGAGGAAGAAATTCCACGCACGAGTGATAATTTGGAGGCGTGAGTCCTCTTGATAATCGTTATATGTTATATATCGTAGTTTGGTCATCATACATGTCTCCCGCTTTATAGACTATTATGATTTCATTTACGATTTTCTGATTTCACATACTTAGTACTGCATCGACCTCCTTCGGGCCGCGTCATGCCGCAGTAGGTACATCGTCGATCCGCGTTTAGGATCTCATTTCGTTTTGGGAAGCTCCGCTCCGTCGAGGCTTATCTTTGTATGTTACCACAGTCCGTAAGTTCTTGTACGTTCGTGGTATGGCGGCCCCGTCCGTCATAGTTGTTGTATAAATCTTAGTGTCCAGCATCGCTGTGGTTGTAAAAGGATTAAACTGCTCGTGTTTTATGTATATACGAAGGCAGTTTATTTATTATATCTCTTGTTTCATGATTCATGTTTTATTTTCCGCTGGTTTTCTCGATGTTGTATCACTAGGTGCCCGGTAGGCACGACCACGCCCGGATCGGTCGTGACAAAAGTGGTATCGAGCGATTAATCCTCGGAAAGTGTCTGCATCGTGCAGTAGAGTCTTGATTATCGATGTGTTGTGCACCACATCTATAATCGTGAGGCTATAGGACATTTAGGATTGGTTTCATTCTTCTCATTACGAGATCGTGCCTTAGCCGTGTGATAAGATGGACCCTCCGGCGTGTTTCGCTTTTACGATTATGCCTGCGAAAGGCAACCCGGCGGCAAGGCAGATCTGCAGAAAGCGTGGCGAGACCACAAGACTGAGCCTCGATCCGCGGAGCAGAGAGATGAGTTAGGTTGTGGGGCGACTTGAGGATAGCCGGACGCAGATGACCGTTCACCCTAGATCGATAGTTCGAGGCTACGGATTTTCTCGAGTTGTAGGCCGAGTTTTATGGGTCGAGGCACGAGGATGATCCGCAGGAGTTCATCCGACGATTCTGGATCGTAGAGTGATCAAGGCATCGGAGATCGAGTCGGTGTACTAAGTTCACATCAATCGCGTGATACCGCAATGATCGTTTGATTCTTGGGAGCTGTCGGAGAGCATGCACTTCTATGGAACGAAGTTCTCGAGGCCTTTCTTGCACATTTCTTGCCTCCCGGATGAGGAGGGCTCGATGGATTTTTGGTGTTGGCGTACGGTTCGGGAGTACAATGTGGAGTTCGACTCATTGGCCCGGTACGTCCTCGCGTTAGTAGCTAGTATGGAGGATCGAGTGCACCGATATGTTTGGCTCGATGATTGCCAGAGTTGTTCGGTGTAGCTCTTCACCGCATGGACATCGCAGCGTATACACTTGGATGTGAGGAGCGGATAAATCGACGGAATGACCAAAGTCGTGAAGAGGCCAACAGCAGGTCCTTTGGTGATTTTCGAGGCGGTCCGCACTAGTTATGTACCTCGTCGATGCAGTGGTCCTCCAGGACCTTCGGGATATTCGGGAGCGGTCGGGGCTCCTGTGTTTCAGATTTCGGGAGAGCGAGTGCTCGCCGGATGAGGCTGCCCTTGTCTCAGGTGTGGAAAGCTTCATAAGGGAGGTGTCGTACTAACTCGGAGATTGTTATTTTTGCGCCAACAGGCCATCTGCAAGAAGATAGCATGGACTACTAGAGCGATGGTTCTTCACCTTCCATAGCCAGCAGATGTTAGGTCGCGGTGGAAGTTCCCGCTTAGCGGTCCTTTGAACCGCCTATTTTCAGTATATCCTTAACCCTTTAAAGATTTGTATGCATGATATGATGACCTTATTATTGTGCTACGTTCGGATAGCGTTATGATGGTTATGAGTTAGAAAGCTTGGCTAGTTGAAAGGATTTGTATGAGGGCATGGAAAGTGTGAACTTTAGAATAATTCATGTTGAGACCTTAGATGTAAGGTCGTCTTGAGTACCGATTTTTCAAGTGATCCTGAATACATTTTATGCCTAGAATGTGTTGTGTGATAATTTCGAGTAGTGTTGAATGGAAGTGGTAGCTTACGACTGTTGAGTAAGATTGTTCCGGCCTGGAACAAGGCGTGATGCGTTAGTGGATCGGGTTGGGGCCATGTTGAGGGCCAACCCGCGTTTCAAAGTGGGGTCAGCCGGTGGTCCCGCCGGTGGTAGGGTCACGAGGGTGCTAGGCCCAAGTTTAGTTGACCACCGTATGAGTTCGTGGGTGTTTCGACCAGCAGATCGTGGTCGGAATGGCCTTAAGGAAGATCGAGGCTAGTAAGATGACCAAGTTTGGGTAGTGACTCCAAAGTTTTGGAACAAGTATGGTACGATACTAGAAGAGTTCAAGTGTTCGAGAAGCGGCACGACAGTAAGGAAGGAAGATAACGTGTGTTATTTGCGTGGCGTTGACAACTTGTTAGAGGAACTTCATCGATATCCGTCTTGAGAAGGAACATTCGGGACGAATGTTTCTAAGGAGGAGAATGTTATACCCGTAGTTGCGGTATGTATGTGAGGACGTGCGCATGAGTACGTAAATTTTGAAAGGAAAGAAAGATGTGAGTTTTAAAAGTTTAGGTTATTTTGTGAAGAAAAAGGTTCGTTAATGGGAATTGGATTCCCAGTTTGGTATTCGGACTTGGAATATTAGAGAATTATGGAATTTTATTTTGGAAATGGTCACGTGGGCCCACGGAGAAATTTACGTTTTGGGCCCACTTTGTTTTCGAGATTTTGGCCATTGTGGATATTTTTGAAAGAGCGTTTTTGGACCAACGGGAGGTGACACGTGTCACCCCGCCGAAGTTACGCACAACACAGTCGTTGCGTTTGCGTAACTGCGAAGGGAAAATTAGGCTATGTCGTTTTGTATTTTTGCGGATTTTTCCGAGAGAAACATTCGGACCAACGGGAGGGTGACATGTGTCACCCTCACAACGGAGACAAGTAAATCGTGAGGGCTTGTGGTGTTAGATATTTGTGTAGATCTTTGTGTGGGGTTTAAGAAGTAGGGGCTAGGGTGCCCTTGGCTTGAGCTTGTGCTTTGTCTTGCCGTGCACTTGGCTTGATCTTGGCCATGGGTTGGCCTTTGGGTTTGCTATAAATACCCCTTAGTTGATGAACTTTCTTCATCCAAAATCATTTTCCAAGTCTTGGAATCTCTCCCCCTTTGTGAGTTGAAATCGTCCAAAGCCCTCCTCCCCCTTTGAGCTTTGGCGAGGCCCCCTTTGAGTGAGGCTTGGCGAGTGGGGTACTCCCTAGCCTAGTTGTTTTCGTATAATACCCCTTGTTGTGGTATAGAAATACTCCCCTAGTATTGTTATAATGCCCAAAATACCTTAGCCTTGTACCTTGTAGTATTCCAAAGATACCTCTTTGCGTAGAGTCGGAAATACTACCTTTTGTCCTTTAGTCTCAAACCAAACCCTAAGGAAATCTTCATAGTTGGTCAAGATGTGAGTAGAAGTTGGTTAGAACTTGGGTTGTTTGGAGTGGTTTGAGCGCTGAGTGGAGCTAAACCTTGCTCAGATCGACATTATAACTTGGATAATTTTGGGCTTATCGAGGTAATTATCTTGTCCTCTATTGTAATTGGAAATTACATGTTTGTTAGGATATATAGTTGAAGTATACTATATATGGAACTATACTTAGTATTCAATGTCTTTTGACTTAAGCTGAAGAATAAAGAGAAGAGCTGTAATTACCTAGGTTGTATTACGATGACTTATGTAGCATTCTTGTGTCGTAGAATTGTACACGTCGGTTAGGCGTGTAAACCCCGGTTGGCTTGGCGGCCTCGATAGAGGAGGAGATTTACGAATTTTCTCAGAAAGATGGGACCGTGTGTTTAAGATTTTAATAGACGTTTGTGGCCTTTATAGGTGAAAGTACTAAGAGTAGCGTATTCTACTCGAGGAGTGGAAAGGGCTAGCAAGGTTGTAGTACTTGGAGCATTTTGCTTATTGTCGTTAAATCGTCGCGAGGTATGTGAACCTCTTCCTATCTCTTCTAGCATGATATGTGTGTAACTATGTAGTACGGTAGACGTACATGTGTTTAATGTATTTGATTGGTTTGAAACATAAAGTGTTATAACGGCTTTATGGGAAGTTGGTTATATGACTTTATGTAGGTAAGAAAATGGGTTGTGGTTTTAAAAGATAATTGATGTGATTTATAAAGGCGTTATAATAAAACTTGAAGTATTTCAAAAGATTTATGAATCGTTTTGAAAGAAGTGTAGTATTGTGCCTTGAAAACTTAAGAGTTATACTAGCTTTATGGGAAGTTAGGTATAACGGCTTAAGAATGGTTTACTGATGTTAGAAGTTAAGAGACTTGATCTTATAAGATAAGAGACTTAACTTATTTGTTTTAATGTGAATGTTTGTGTGAAACCTCATTCGTGAGTAATGAGTACTTGATTTTATTTAAAGGGATAATGTTTCCGATTTGGAAATCGTAATGTATCGACAGCACCACGTTAATAAAGGAAAATGTATTGAATAATGATGAATTGTATTAAAACCAGAAACCTCCATCCGCATAGAAACTAAGATGAGACAAAATGATATTACATTTTCTAGATCATGGTCATTGTAATAAGAATGTTGTAAACAAGAATAACCTACTCTACATAATTTACTCAATTATTCTAAAAAGGAATCAAGTGATTAAGTTTATGAACTATGAAACCTTTTGAAAATGAGAAGCTTGAGAAATTGAAACTAGGCAAACTGGAACTTAGGAAAAAGAATGTTGTTACTTGATTTTGAAAAGGAATGTGGGTTGGTCATTCTAATACTACGTATCGGGTGACTTTTATAAAAGTAATGGATCTCTTTAAAAGAACTTAACGTATGTAGTACTTTGGAGTTAAAAAGGACTTTGGCATAAAATGAAAGTACTTTGAGTTGTGTGAAACTTGCCTATGCTTTTTGTTTTGAAAATTGACTATTCTTTTTTTTGTGAAACTTGCCTATGCTTGTGATGATAGCCTTTGTTGTGCAAGTGTGGTATTTGTATACCGTCTCTCGATAGAGGGTCGACTTGTTGAGAACTTACTTGACATCTTTGGCGGTGATGGAGAATTCCACGGGTATGCTCTCGTTGATAGTGTTATTCCATGGACTAGCTCTCCATGAGGTTTCTTATTCGGCTGGTATCCGGTGGTCGGCTCTGACTTGCCTCTCGTGACCGATTCGGCCTTGGTATCTAGTCACCGGCCCTGCTCGATAGTGACGAAGTTTCGGATACCTTGGTCCTCGGTGGTCACCACGTACTTGCCGACCCGGCCTTGGTATCCGGTCGACTCGCACTTGCCCCGTATCGGCCGTGTTTTGGTTGCATTGTATTATTAGTACGGTCGGATCCGGTAGTTATACTTGTCTGTCACGGTTTTATAACACAGGTGGGACATGGTGTTCATGTATAATCCTTGGTATTGTTATATCATAATGAGGAAGAAATTCCACGCACGAGTGATAATTTGGAGGCGTGAGTCCTGTCTTGATGTAATCGGTTATATGTTATATATCGTAGTTTGGTCATCATACATGTCTCGCTTTATAGACTATTATGATTTCATTTCTGATTTCTGATTTCACATACTCTTGACCTCCTCGGGCCGCGTTACGCCGCGGTAGAGGTACATTTGCCGATCCCCGCGTTTAGGATCTCATTTCAGCGTTTGGGAAGCTCCGTTCCGTCGAGGCTTATCTTTGGTATGTTACAGTCCGTAAGTTCTTACGTGGTATGGCGGCCCTGTCCGTCATAGTTGTTGTATAAATCTTAGGGCGGGTTGTAAAAGGATTAAACTGTTCGTGTTTTATGTATATCTGAAGGCAAGCTTTTGGTTGGCCTGTTTATTTATTATATCTCTTGTTTCATGATTCATGTTTTATTTTCCGCTGGTTTTCTCTGATGTTGTATCACTAGGGTGCCCGGGGTAAGGCACCAGTCACGGGCCCGGGATCGGGTCGTGACATTATACCTATACTAAAAGCCCAGAAATACTATTATACTTCCTTTAGCCACTAAACGAAACCCTAAGGAAATCTTCATTGATAGTTGAAGTAATTGAGTAGAAGTTGGTTAGAACTTCTAAGGGTTGTTTGGAGCGGGTTGAGCGCACGAGTAGGAGCTAAACCTTGCTCGGGATCGGCATATAAACTTGGATAATTTTGGGCTTATCGAGGTAAACACTCTTGACCTTCTATTGTAATTGGAAATTACATGTGTAGGAATATATAGTTGAAGTATACTATATATAGAATCAACATAATTATGCGCAATGTCTTTTGACTTAAGCTGAATTTAAAGAAGAGAATCGAATCAGAATTACATGGATCAGATTGATGAGACTTGTGTAACTTTCTGTGAAGTAGAATTGTACACGTCCGGATTAGGCGTACAACCCCCTCTAGGGAGTTGTTGGCACATTAGCGGCCTCGATAGAGAGATTTACGTGATTTGCGGGTGGGAGAGGTCTGCGAAATTTACGTAGAATATTCTACGTTGAGTTCTAGATGTTAATAGGCGCCTTGTGGCCTCTATAGGTTGAAGTACTACGTGTGGCGTGAGCTGCTTGGCTTAAGGTGTAGCCGACGGTTTGAAGTACTTGGAGCGTTTTGCTATTAGTTGATAATCGTCGCGATGTATGTGAACCTCTTCCTATCTTTTCTAGCATGATGTGTGTATAACTATGTAGTACGGTAGACGTACATGTGTTGAATGTATTTGATTGGTTTAAAACATAAAGTGTTATAACGGCTTTATGAGAAATTGGTTATAACAGCTTTATGTAAGTAAGAAATGCTTTGTGGTTTTTAAAGATAACTGATTTGACTTATAACTGACTTGATGTGTGATGATAAGAATCTTGAAGTATTTCAAAAGAATTAAGGAACCTTTTTGAAAGAAGAGTAATACTTGGTTTTGAAAACATAAGAGTTATACTAGCTTTATGGGAAGTTAGGTATAACGTTTTAAGAGAGATAAAGAGAATGGTTTACTGATTTTTAGAAGTTAAGAGACTTAATCTTAAATGATAAGAGACTTGACTTAATATGGATGTTAGTATGAAACCTCATTCGTGAGTAATGAGTACTTGGTTTTTAAAAGGAATAATGTTTTACTGATTTTGGAAATCAGAATGAGTATCGACAAACCACTGCAGCATTAATAAAAGGAAATGTTTTGACTAATTAAGTATTATTAAAACTAGTAGAAACCTCCATCTGCATAGAAGCTAAGATGAGACAAAATGATATTAAATTTCCTAGATCATGGCTGCTTTAATAAGATTGATTATGAACAAGAATAACCTACTCACATATAAGACATATGTTTCTCAAATTGTTTAAAAGAGGATTATATTCTTAAGTGATTAAATCTATGGACTATGAAACCTTTATAAAATAAGAGACTTAAGTGTTTGAAATTAGGCAAACTTGAACTTTTGGAAAAGAATGTTGTTACTTGATGTTGAAAAGGAAAGTGTTTTGGTTTACCTAAAAAATGTGAGTCACTCTATTTTAATACTACGGGTATCGGGTGACCTTTATAAAAGAAATGGATCTTTTTAAAAAGAATTTAACGTACGTAATACTTTGGGGTCAGAACCTGGACTTTGGCCTAAAATAAACTTGAGTTGTGTGTAACTTGCCTATGTTTGTGTTTGATAGCCTTGTTGTGAAAATACTGTATTTCTATACCACCGCGTCTCTCGATGGAGGGCCGGCTGATTTGTTATGAACGATTCTTCACCGAGTCCCATGGGATGGGCCGGGACACGTATTCCATCTGATTATTCACCGAGTCCCACGAGATGGGCCGGGACACGTATTTCATCTGATTCTTCACCGAGTCCCATGGGATGGGCCGGGACACGTATTTCATCTGATTCTTCACCGAGTCCCATGGGATGGGCCGGGACACGTATTCCATCTGATTCTCTACCGAGTCCCATGGGATGGGCCGGGACACGTATTCCACATGATTCTTTACCGAGTCCCACAAGATGGGCCGGGACACGTATTCCACACGATTTACACCTAGACTGCCGGCAGTGAGGAAGGAGCTCCACGGGCATGAGGGATGACTTGAGGGCGTGAGTCCCTGACTTGACATGACTGCTTTTATGTTGTGAAATGTAGTTTGGTTATCATACATGTCTCATGCTTTATATAGACTATTATGATTTCATTTACAGTCTTTTACAGTTTCACATACTTAGTACCTGTTATCGACCTCCTTGGGCTGCGTTCACGCCGCAGTGTACATCGGTTGTGGATCCTCGCCATAGGATCACGATTCAGCGTGTCGAAGCCCCATTTCTTGGAGGCTTATCTTTTGGTATGTTACCACAGTGCTGAGATTCTTGTACATTGAGGTATGGCGGGGCCCCGTCGTCAACAAAGTTGTAAAAATCTTAGAAGTGCATGTGTTGTAGGCGTGGTTTGTAAAAAGGATAATCGTCGTATTTATGTATATATACTGAAGGCAACTGTTTTGGTTGACCTGTTTATTTATCATGTCTATTAATTCATGTTCATGTTTTTATTTTCGCTGATTTTCTCTGATGTTGTATCACTAGGGTGCCCGGGGTAAGGCACCAGTCACGGGCCCGGGTGCGGGTCGTGACAAAAGTGGTATCAGAGCAGTTAGTCCTCGGAAATTGTCTACAGACCGTGTCTAGTAGAGTGTTTATTATCGATGTGTTGTGCACCACATCTATAATCAGGAGGCTGCAGGACATTTAGGATTGGTTTCCATTTCTTCTCATTCTGAGATCGTGCCTTAGAGTTGTGTGATAAGTTGGACCCCTCTGACGTATTTCGTTTTTACCAGTTATGCCTCCGCATAAGGCAACCCGGGCCCAGGTGGGCAAGACGGTGAGGAGGCGCTAGTGAGATCTGAGGAGTACGAGGGCGCATGCCGGCCAAGATGAGATTGTGCTTCAGACGGCGAGTTTTGCGACGTCGCCAAGCCGGCAGAAGTTTAGAGCCGCGGCAGGGCTGCCGAGACTCTGATACTGAGCCTCGGTCCCACACTGGAGCAGATGAGATGGGTACAAGGAGATGGCGATTCGGCGTGGTCGTGGCCGATATGAGATAAATCGGATGCAGCGAGTTCAGTCGATAGCACCGTAGTTCACCCCGAGCGCAGTTTGAGGCTACGGACTTTACGAGTTGTAGCCCGCCGATGTTCTATGGATCGAGCGAGATGACCCTCGGAGTTTATCCGACAGCTACTCGGATCATGAAGTGATCGAGTCTCGAGGCGAGTCGGTGGTATTGGTTCGCATCACCGCGTGATCTGCGATCGGCCAGTTTGATTCGTGGGAGCTGTCCCGGGGAGAGCATGCACCTCCAGCCATTTGGGACGAGTTCTCCAGGGCTTTTCTTGCACATTTCTTGCCCCCAGATGAGAGGGCTCGGGCGACAAATTTTTGACGTTGAGGCGGGGCGCGACGGTTAGAGAGTACAATGTGGAGTTCGACTCATTAGCTCGGTATGTTCCAGTAATGGCGATATGGAGGGCGAGTACACCGCTACGTCACCGGGCTAGATGATTACTTGGCGAGGCTTGCAGTGTAGCTCTTCACCGGGCATGAACATTGCCCGCATGCAAGCTCATGCACTTGGATGTGAGGCACGGAGAGGTCGACGGAATGACCAGGATCAGCAGAAGAGGGCCAGAACAGCAGGGTCCTTTGGTAACTTTCGAGGCGGGCCGCCTCAGCAGCAGACTAATTATGCGCCTCCGCCAAGATGCAGTGGTCCTCCGCGCCTTCGGGGCGTTCGGTATTCGGAGTTAGTCGAGGCTCGGGCTTAGTTCACGATATACATAGGTTCTAGCGATCGGGTTGAGTTTCTCAGTGTGCACAATATGGCAGACGTCATCCCGGGGAATGTCGTCTTTTTACTGGTGCTTGTTTTTCCTGTGGCCGTCAGGGCCATATGACGAGAAATTGTCCTAATAGGAAGGATGCAGACTGAATGACTCACCCAAGGTCGATGTGAGTTCATCGCCTTCTATATATGCCTGCAGGCAGGTGCCTATGATTAGAGTGAGCGGTAGATTCTGTATATCCTTAACCCTCTAGAGATTTGTATGCATGATCTGATGACCTTATTATTGTGTGCTATGTACGGATAGCGTTATGTTGATTATGAGTTAGAAAACCTGGTTAGTGAAAAAGGGTAAGCCTGGGGGTGAGAAAATGATGAACCTTAGAATATTACAGTTGAGACCTTAGATGTAAGGCCGTCTTGAGTACAAGACTTTGCAGGTGATCGTTGTCAGAATATATAAGTATACGTGGAGTAATTGTGGGAAAATTCCTTGGGTAGTGTAAAATGGAAGTGGTAGCTTTCATGACTGTATAGGTAAGATTGTTCGGATCGGAAACAAGAGCTTGACGTTAAGTGGGTCGGGTTGGGGCCATGTTGCGGGCCAACCCGCGGCTGTTAGGGTCAGCTCAGGTGGTCCCGCCAGTGGTAGGTCACGAGGGTGCTAGGCCCAAGTTTTGATGACCATCGTATGAGTTCGTGGATATGTTCGACGAGCGGATCGTGAAGGCCGGGAATGGCCTTAAGGAAGATTGAGACTAGTAAGATGACCAAGTTTGGAGGTGGTGATTCCAAAGTTTTGGCAACAGAAGCGTTGACTGAAGTGTGGTACGTATGCTAGAAGGGTTCAAGTGTTCGAGAAGAGTACGACGAGTAAGGAAGGAAGTGAACTTGTGCTGAAAGATGGAAGTAATCATTTTTGAGAAATGAATGTGCGAAGGGAGTGTCCCTTGGACCAAGAGCGAGAGTTGGTATTGTTTTGCATCATCGAGGTGGTTCCTCGTTGGCCTGGATTTAAGTATTTGCGCGCATGTGTTATCTCGTGGCCAGGCGTGGCGTTGGCAACTTGTTAGAAGAACTTCATCGTTGTCCGTCTTGAGAAGGAACATTCGGGACGAATGTTTCTAAGGAGGGGAGAATGTTATACCCCGTATTTCCAGAGTATGTACGTGAGGGCGTACGTATTATAATTTAAGCCTTAAAGTAGGCAAGGTTCGAAATTTAGGCACAAGTGCCGAAAAGAGTCGTTTTTCGACGAAACGTTTTACAGAACTTGCGAAGGGAAAATTCCGGCTATGTCATTTATATTTTTTGCGGAATTTTCCGAGAGACGAAACATTTTGGACCAACGGGAGGGTGACATGTGTCACCCTCACATTGGAAGCAAGTGGACGACAAAGGCAAGGCAATGACACGTTTTTTGTGCCTTGGGTTAGGTAGGATATTTGTGCAAGTTGATATGGTAGATGGATAAGGTCCACATGGTTAAAATCTAGCCCTACACTTGCACCACACTTGTCTTCATCTTGGCCATTGGTTGGCCTTTACTTGACCTATAAATACCCCTCTAAGTTGATGAACTTCTTCATCCAAAAATCCTTTTCCAAGTCTTGAAATCCCTCCCCCTTGCCTTGTAGCTTTCGTCCACCATCCCCCCCTCTTTTGAGAAGCATTGGCCGAGAGCCTCCCCCTCCCCCTTTGTAGTGTCTAGCCGAGGGGTACCCCCCCTAGCCTAGTTGTTTTCGTATAATACCCCCCTTTTTGTGGTATAGAAATACTCTCCAAGTATTGTTATAATGCCCAAATACTTTAGCCCTTATACCTTGTAGTATTCCAAGGTTATACCTATACTAAAAGCCCAGAAATACTATTATACTTCCTTTAGCCACTAAACGAAACCCTAAGGAAATCTTCATTGATAGTTGAAGTAATTGAGTAGAAGTTGGTTAGAACTTCTAAGGGTTGTTTGGAGCGGGTTGGAACGCACGGAGTATGAGTTAAACCTTGCTCAGGATAGACATATAAACTTGGATAATTTTGGGCTTATCGAGGTAAACACTCTTGACCTTCTATTGTAATTGGAAATTACATGTGTAGGAATATATAGTTGAAGTATACTATATATAGAACTGAACATAATTATGCGGCAATGTCTTTTGACTTAAGCCTGAATTTAAAGAAGAGAACTGAACTGTAATTACATAGGACTGTATTACAGTAGACTTGTGTAGCTTTACTGTGAAGTAGAATTGTACACGTCCGGATTAGACGTACAACCCCTCAGGGAGTTGTTGGCTGTTAGCGTGCCTCGATAGAGAGAGATTTACGCGGTTGCGTGGGAGGTGCTTTGAAATTTACGTAGAATATTCTACGTTGAGATCTAGATGTTAATAGGCGCCTTGTGGCCTCTATAGGTTGAAGTACTACGTGTGGCGTGAGCTGCTTGGCTTAAGGTGTAGCCGACGGTTTGAAGTACTTGGAGCGTTTTGCTATTAGTCGATAATCGTCGCGAGGTATGTGAACCTCTTCCTATCTTTTCTAGCATGATGTGTGTATAACTATGTAGTACGGTAGACGTACATGTGTTGAATGTATTTGATTGGTTTAAAACATAAAGTGTTATAACGACTTTATGGGAAATTGGTTATAACAACTTTATGTAAGTAAGAAATGCTTTGTGGTTCTTAAAGATAACTGATTTGACTTATAACTGACTTGATGTGTGATGATAAGAATCTTGAAGTATTTCAAAAGAATTAAGGAACCTTTTTGAAAGAAGAGTAATACTTGGTTTTGAAAACATAAGAGTTATACTAGCTTTATGGGAAGTTAGGTATAACGTCTTAAGAGAGATAAAGAGAATGGTTCTTGATTTTTAGAAGTTAAGAGACTTAATCTTAAAAGATAAGAGACTTGACTTAATATGGATGTTAGTATGAAACCTCGTTCGTGAGTAATGAGTACTTGGTTTTTAAAAGGAATAATGTTTCTTGATTTTGGAAATCGAATGAGTATCGACAAACCAACGCAAAGATTAATAAAAGGAAATGTTTTGACTAATTAAGTATTATTAAAACCAGTAGAAACCTCCATCTGCATAGAAGCTAAGATGAGACAAAATGATATTACATTTCCTAGATCATGGCTTCTTTAATAAGATTGATTATGAACAAGAATAACCTACTCACATATAAGACATATGTTTCTCAAATTGTTTAAAAGAGGATTATATTCTTAAGTGATTAAATCTATGGACTATGAAACCTTTATAAAATAAGAGACTTAAGTGTTTGAAATTAGGCAAACTTGAACTTTTGGAAAAGAATGTTGTTACTTGATGTTGAAAAGGAAAGTGTTTTGGTTTACCTAAAAATGTGAGTCACTCTATTTTAATACTACGGGTATCGGGTGACCTTTATAAAAGAAATGGATCTTTTTAAAAAGAATTTAACGTACGTAATACTTTGGGGTCAGAACCTGGACTTTGGCCTAAAATAAACTTGAGTTGTGTGTAACTTGCCTATGTTTGTGTTTGATAGCCTTGTTGTGCAAATACTGTATTTCTATACCACCGCGTCTCTCGATGGAGGGCCGGCTGATTTGTTATGAACGATTCTTCACCGAGTCCTGGGATGGGCCGACACGTATTCCATCGATTATTCACCGAGTCCCACGAGATGGGCCGGGACACGTATTTCATCTGATTCTTCACCGAGTCCCATGGGATGGGCCGGGACACGTATTTCATCTGATTCTTCACCGAGTCCCATGGGATGGGCCGGGACACGTATTCCATCTGATTCTCTACCGAGTCCCATGGGATGGGCCGGGACACGTATTCCACATGATTCTTTACCGAGTCCCACAGGATGGGCCGGGACACGTATTCCACACGATTTACACCTAGATCGCGGTGAGAAGGAGCTCCACGGGCATGAGGGATGACTTGAGGGCGTGAGTCCCTGACTTGACATGACTGCTTTTATGTTGTGAACTGTAGTTTGGTTATCATACATGTCTCTTGATTTATATAGACTATTATGATTTCATTCTGATCTTTTCTGATTTCACATACTTAGTACTGTTGCTCGACCTCCGCCGAGGCTGCGTTCATGCCGCAGTAGAAGTACATCGGTTGTGGATCCTCGCTATAGGATCACGATTCGGCGTCGAGAAGCCCCATTTCTTCGAGGCTTATCTTTTGGTATGTTACCACGAGTGCGTAGATTCTTGTACATTCTGTGGTATGGCGGGCCCCGCCCGTCAAAAGCCATTGTAAAAATCTTAGAGGTCTGTAACATTTGTGGCGTGGTTTGTAAAAAGGATAAGCGTCGGGTATTTATGTATATATACCGAAGGCAATCGCTTGGTTGGCTGTTTATTTATCATGTCTCTTAATTCATGTTCATGTTTTTATTTCAGTGATTTTCTACGATGTTGTATCACTAGGGTGCGGGGTAGGCACGATCCACGGGCAGTGCGGGTCGTGACATTCGGGTAAGAGTATAAATGAGTGGTAAACCCCAAGGCGTTATACCACTGTTTAGTGGATTTGCTACCCGTGATGCGAGGAATACCTCATGCGAGTCCTTATGGGCTTATGCGGGTGAAATAGTCCCGTGCGGTAGTCTGACTGTTATACCCGTATTTCAGTATATGCGTGGCAGCGTCACGTATTATAATTTGAGCCTTAAAGTTGGCTAGTTTGAAATTTGTACACAACACCCGATTAGAGTCGTTTTTACGAAACGTTTCCACGACTTTTCGTAGGAAAATTCCGGCTATGTCATTTATAATTTTTGCGGATTTTTCCGAGAGGAAACATTTTGGACCAACGAGAGGGCGACACTTGTCACCCTCTAATTGGAAGGAGTGGACGGACGAAAGTGGGAAGGTTGGCACGTTTTTTGTGCATTATTTTTGGTCAAGGAGTTGGTAGGATATTTTGGGTAGATGGATAAGGTTGCACATGGATTAATCTTGACCTTACACTTGCCTAACACTTGGATGGATCTTGGCCATTGGTTGGCCTTCACTTGACCTATAAATACCCCTCTAGTTGAAGACTTTCTTCATCCAAAACTTGAGCAATCTAACTAAGTCTCAAAATACTCCTCTCCTCGAGCTGGCCCACCACACCCCCTCCCCTTTGAGAGCCCTTGGCGAGAGCCACCTCCCTCCCTTTGAGGTGTTTTGCTTGGGTACCCACAGCCTAGTTGTCTCGTATAAATACCCCCTTTTGTGGTATAGAAATACTCTCCAAGTATTGTTATAATGCCCAAATACCTTGGCCCAAATACCTTGTAGTATTCCCAAGGTTACACTTTTACAAAAGCCCAGAAAATACTATTATACTTCCCTCAGTCACAAAAACGAAACCCTAAGTAAATCTTCACCCGTAGTTGAAGTCATAAGTAGAAGTTGGTTAGAACTTCTAAGGGTTGGTTGGAGCGGAGTTGAGCGCCGGAGTAGGAGCTAAACGTTGTTCAGATCGACATATAAACTCGGATAATTTTGGGCTTATCGAGGTAAACATTCTTGACCTTACATTTGTAATTGGAAATTACATGTTGTAGAGTATATAGTTAAGTATACTATATATAGAACTGAACATAGTTGTGCGGCAATGTCTTTTGACTTAAGCTGAATAATACTTACGGCAATGTCTTGCGACTTAAGCTGAATTTAAAGAAGAGAATCGTAATTACATGACCGTAT
The DNA here is from genome assembly GCA_029844215.1 of Przewalskia tangutica. Lineage (NCBI taxonomy): Eukaryota > Viridiplantae > Streptophyta > Magnoliopsida > Solanales > Solanaceae > Przewalskia > Przewalskia tangutica. The sequence goes on along the minus strand of CM056719.1, from coordinate 55,454,998 downwards.
TACTGAGACTTGTGTAACATTACCGTGTAGTAGAATTGTACACGTCAGGTTAGGCGTGTTAACCCCTGGTTGGCTTGGTAGCGGCCTCGATAGAGAGGAGATTTCTGCCATTGCGGGGAGGTGCTGCCGAATTTTTCTGTAGAATATTCTACGTCGGGATCTAAAGATATTAATAGGCGCTTTGTGGCCTCTATAGGTTGTAGTACTACGTGTGGAGTGATCTGCTTGACTGAGAGTGTAGCCGACGGTTTGAGGTACTTGGAGCGTTTTGCTATTAGTCGATAATCGTCGCGAGGTATGTGAACCTCTTCCTATTTGTTCTAGCATGATATGTGTATAACTATGTAGTACGGTAGACGTACATATGTTTAATGTATTTCACTTGATTACCGGGTCATCCGGGAATGTATTTCACTTGATTACCGGTTCATCCGGGAATGTATATCACTTGACTACCGGTTCATCCGGGAATGTATTTCACTGACTACCGGTTCATCCGGGAATGTATTCCACACGTTTCTATATTGGGTCCATAAGATGGGCCGAGACCTGTTATACGTATCACATGATTTGTACCTAGATCGGCGGTGAGGAAGAAGTTCCACGCACGTGAGGATGACTTTGAGGGCGTGAGTCACGACTTGACATGATCGCTTCTATGTTGTGAATCGTAGTTTGGTTATCATACATGTCTCTGCTTTATATAGACTATTATGATTTCATTTACGATTTTTCTGATTTCACATACTTGGTACTGTTATCTTGACCTCCTTGGGCCGCGTCATGCCGCAGTAAAGGTACATCATTTGTCGATCCCCGCTTTAGGATCACCTTTCGCGTATTGGGAAGCTCCGTTCCTTGGAGGCTTATCTTTTGGTATGTTACTCAGTCTGCAGATTCTTATACATTCGGGGTATGGCGGGGCCTGTCCGTCATACCGTTGTAAAAAATCTTAGAGTGCTGAGTAATCAGGCGTGTGGTTTGTAAAAGGATAAGCGTCGGGTATTTATGTATATATGATGAAGGCAATCGCTTTTGGTTGCTTTGTTTATTTATCTTTTCTCTTAATTCATGTTCATGTTTTTATTTCCGCTGATTTTCTCGATGTTGTATCACTAGGTGCCCGGGTAAGGCACGATCCACGCCCGGTTCGGTCGTGACAAAAGTGGTATCGAGCGATTAGTCCTCGGAAAGTGTCTGATGCCGTGTCTAGTAGAGTCTTGATTATCGGTGTGTTGTGCACCACATCTATAATCGTGAGGTTGCAGGACATTTAGGATTAGTTTCTATTCTTCTCATTACGAGATCGTGCCTTAGAGCGTGTGATAAATTGGACCCTCCGACGTATTCCTTTCATTTACGATTATGCCTCCGCGTAAGGCAACCCAGCCCGAATGGGCAAGGCGATGAGGATTAGTGAGATACTGAGAGCACGAGGGCGCAGCCCCAAGACTGAGACAAGATTTCCGACGGCGGGAGCGCGACGCCAAAGACCAAAGAGAGTTTAGAGCCGCGGTGGGTGCGAGACTACAATACTGAGCCTCCATCCCACACCGGAGCCGATGAGATGGGTACAAGGAGATGGCGCCATCGCGGTGGTCGTGGCGATATGAGGATAGGCCGGACGCAGCAGCGATTCCACCGCACCCGTAGTTCACCCCGAGCGCATTTGAGGCTACGGACTTCCCGAGTCAGAGCCTCCGGTGTTCTATGGATCGAGAGCCGAGGACGACCGTGGAGTTTATCCGACAGCCTACACGATCATGAGAGTGATCGAGCCTCGAGGCGTAGTCGGTGGTATTGGGTTCGCATCACCGCGTGATCTGCAGATTGATCGGTTTGATTCGTGAGCTGTCCCGGAAGAGCATGCACTTCCAGCAGTTTGGGACGAGTTCTCGAGGCATTTCTTGCACATTTCTTGCCTCCACAGATGAGAGGCTCGCCGGCAGATTTTTGACATCGAGGCGGGCGGGCGGTTAGAGAGTACAATGTGAGTTCGACTCATTAGCTTCGGTATGTTCCCGCCAGAGTAGCGGATATGGAGGATGAGTACACCGCCACGCCACCGGGCCGACGACATTTGGCAGAGGCTTGTACGGGTGTAGCTCTTCAGTCGGGCATGGACATTTCCCGCATACAAGCTCATGCACTAGGATGTGAGGCACGGAGAGGTCGACGGAATGACCGAGATCAGCAGAAGAGGCCGAGCAGCAGGTCCTTTGGTAACTTTCGAGGCGACCGCCTCGCAGCTAGCCTAGTTATGTACCTCCGCCAAGTCTGAGTGGTCCTCCGCGCCTTCGTGTCGTCGGGGTATTCGAGCTGGTCGAGCTCCAGGCTTCGTTCACGAGTTTACGTGAGTGCTAGCCGCCAGGATTCATGTCCCTCAGCATTACGATGTGGCAAACATCATCCCGAAATATCGCTTTTTATCGGTGCTTGCTTCACCGCGTCGTGGGCCATGTGACGAGAGCGTGCTTATAGGAGAGGTACCGGCTTAGCGCAGCCTGCCGGATCGATGGCGTGTTATCGCTTCATACGATTATGCTACTGCAGGCGGACTTATGATTAGAGTGAGCGGTAGCCAGTATATCCTTAACCATCTGAGGCTTGTATGTTTTGATGTTATGTTAATGTGTTAAGTGTTATGTTCGGATAGCTTTGTGCTAAAATGTGATTTAGGAACACAGTTGGGAAAAGGGTAAGCCTGGGGGTGAGAAAATGATGAACCTTAGAATATTACAGTTGAGACCTTAGATGTAAGGCCGTCTTGAGTACAAGATTTTGCGAGTGATCCTTGTCAGAGTGCATTTTATGCCTAGAATATATTGTGTGATAAGTCTCTGGGTTGGGTAAATGAAAGTGGTATCTTTCATGATGTGATTAGCAAGGTTGTTTCGGATCGAGAAACGAGAGAGTCGGCGTGACAGAGGCTCGGGTTGGGGACGTGTTGCGTGTCAACCCGTGGCGGAATGAGGTGGGTCAGCTCGGGTGGTCCCGCCAGGCGGTAGGGTCACGAGGGTGCTAGGCCCAAGTTTAGATGACCATCGTATGAGTTCGTGGATATGTTCGACCTGAAGCGGATCGTGAAGGCCGGAAGTGGCCTTAAGGAAGATTGAGGCTAGTAAGATAACCAAGTTGGAGGTGGTGACTCCAAGGTTTGGAGAACTGAAGTGATGACTGAAGTGTGGTACGTATACTGGAAGAGTTCAAGAGTTCGAGAAGAGTACGACGAGTAAGGGTAGAGGCGAGCATGTATTGCGAGCATAGATATGATCATTTCTTGTAAAGGGAGAAGGTGCGAAGGATGTATATTTTAGACCTCATGAATCGTGCGATCCGGTACCATTTGTTGGTCGCCGAAGTGACACTAGAACCTCGCGGCAAAGTGACAAAAGTTTGTGATGTTAGAGGAGTTTCCTCGTGGACTTGGATATAAGTATTTGCGTGCATGTGTTGTTTCGTGGCCAGTTGTGGCGTTGGCAACTTATTAGAAGAACTTTATCGTTATCCGTCTTGAGAAGGAACATTCGGACGAATGTTTCTAAGGAGGAGAATGTTATACCGTATTTCAGTATGTACGTGAGCGCGTACGTATTATAATTTGAGCCTTAAAGTTGGCTAGTTTCGAAATTTGTACACAACACCCGATTAGAGTCGTTTTTAGACGAAACGTTTACACAGCTTTCGTAGGGAAAATTCCGGCTATGTCATTTATAATTTTTGCGGATTTTTACGAGAGACGAAACATTTTGGACCAACGAGAGGGCGACACTTGTCACCCTCTAATTGGAAGGAGTGGACGGACGAAAGTGGGAAGGTTGGCACGTTTTTTGTGCATTATTTTTGGTCAAGGAGTTGGTAGGATATTTTGGGTAGATGGATAAGGTTGCACATGGATTAATCTTGACCTTACACTTGCCTAACACTTGGATGGATCTTGGCCATTGGTTGGCCTTCACTTGACCTATAAATACCCCTCTAGTTGAAGACTTTCTTCATCCAAAAACTTGAGCAATCTAACTAAGTCTCAAAATACTCCCTCTCCCTTGAGCTTTCGTCCACCACACCCCCCGCCCCCTTTGAGAGCCCTTGGCCGAGAGCCACCTCCCTCCCCTTTGAGGTGTTTTGCCGTGGGGTACCCCCCCCTAGCCTAGTTGTCTCGTATAAATACCCCCTTTGGTGGTATAGAAATACTCTCCAAGTATTGTTATAATGCCCAAATACTCGCCCAAATACCTTGTAGTATTCCCAAGGTTACACTTTACAAAAGCCTGTAAAATACTATTATACTTCCTCACCACAAAAACGAAACCCTAAGTAAATCTTCACCCGTAGTTGAAGTCATAAGTAGAAGATGGTTAGACCTTCTAAGGGTTGGTTGGAACGGATCGAGCGCCGGAGTAGAGCTAAACGTTGTTCAGATCGACATATAAACTCGGATAATTTTGGGCTTATCGAGGTAAACATTCTTGACCTTCATTGTAATTGGAAATTACATGTTGTAGGAGTATATAGTTAAGTATACTATATATAGAATCGAACATAGTTGTGCGGCAATGTCTTTTGACTTAAGCTCGAATAATACTTACGCAATGTCTTGCGACTTAAGCACGAATTTAAAGAAGAGAATCGAATCGTAATTACATAGATCAGACATGAGACTTGTGTAACATTCTTGTGTAGTAGAATTGTACACGCCCGGTTAGACGTGTTAACCCCTGGTTGGCTTGTAGCCGCCTCGATAGAGGAGGAGATTTACGCTGCTGTGGGGGAGGTCGCCGAATTTTTCTCGTAGAATATTCTACGCCGATCTAAAGATATTAATAGGCGCCAGGCCTCTATAGGTTGTAGTACTACGTGTGGAGTGATCGCTGATCGAGAGTGTAGCCGACGGTTTGAGGTACTTGGAGCGCTTTGCTATTAGTCGATAATCGCCGCGAGGTACGTGAACCTCTTCCTATTTGTTCTAGCATGATATGTGTATAACTATGTAGTACGGTAGACGTACATATGTTTAATGTATTTCACTTGATTACCGGGTCATCCGGGAATGTATTTCACTTGACACGGCTCATCCGGAATGTATATCACTTGACTCACGGCTCATCCGGAATGTATTTCACCGACTACGTTCATCCGAATGTATTCCACACGCTTCTATATCGGGTCCATAAGATGGGCCGAGACTGTTATACGTATCACATGATTTGTACCTAGATCGCGGTGAGGAAGAAGTTCCACGTACGAGGGATGACTTTGAGGCGTGAGTCCTCGACTTGACATGATCGCTTCTATGTTGTGGAATCGTAGTTTGGTTATCATACATGTCTCCCGCTTTATATAGACTATTATGATTTCATTTACTGATTTTACGCTTTCACATACTTGGTACTGTCAGATCGACCTCCTTCGGGCCGCGTTCATGCCGCAGTAAAAGGTACATCGGCCGTCGATCCTCGCTTAGGATCACCTTTCAACAGATTGGGAAGCTCCGTTCCTTCGAGGCTTATCTTTTGTATGTTACCACAGTGCAGAGATTCTTATACATTCGTGGTACGGGCCCCGTCCCTGGCCATAAATTGTAAAAAATCTTAGAGGTGCAGAGTAATTGTTGCAAGGTGGTTTGTAAAAAGGATAACTCGTCGGGTATTTATGTATATATGATGAAGGCAAATCGCTTGCTGGCCTGCTTATTTATCTTTTCTCTTAATTCATGTTCATGTTTTTATTTCCGCTGATTTTCTCTCGATGTTGTATCACTAGGGTGCCCGGTAAGGCACCGACCACGGCCCGGTTCGGTCGTGACACACCATGCGCGAGAATACCTCACGCGGTCCACACGACCTACGCGTGAAATAGTCCCGAGTAGGATTGCTTAATGATATCGCGCGGTGGTCCCGCTGATCGTGAGCTTTCTATTTTTATGTTGTAAGTATACTCTTGATTACTCTCATTGTTAGTAAGGCACAGTGTACTGTTAATCGAGTTATCATACCTGTCTCCAGTTTTATTTATAGACTTATGATTTCATTACAAGATTTCGCCACATATTTGGTACATGTCAGATCGACTCCTTCGGGCCGCTCATGCCGCATGTAGAGTACATATTGTTGATCCTCTCTCTTAGGATCACTGTTCAGCTGTTGAGAAGCTCCTTTATTCCGGAGGCTTATCCCTGGTATTGTCGGTTGTTGTACATACAGGGGTATGGCGGGGCCCTGTCCCGCCAGAGTTGTTATTCTTGAGGTGCAGTAGTCACATTGTGGTTTGGGTTGTAAAGAAAAAATGTACTGCTTTATTCGTATAATTTACTGGCGTGGCCTTATCGCTAGCCCGTTGTTATTTTATGTTTAAGCATTTTATCAGTGTATGTTCCACGCTATTCTCTCGATGTATACAGCGGGTGCCTGTGTAGGGCACCGCCGCGCCCGGTCTGGGTCGTGACAAAAGTGGTATCGAGCGATTAGTCCTCGGAAAGTGTCTACAGACCGTGTCTAGTAGAGTCTTGATTATCGGTGTGTTGTGCACCACATCTATAATCAGGAGGCTGCAGGACATTTAGGATTGGTTTCCATTCTTCTCACTCTGAGATCATGCGATAAAGCTGTATGGTTAGGGTCGTCTCTCCCTAACAAGTTATGTTGTTTGCAGCTACGAGAAAGGCAGCAGTGACCCAGGAAAGATTATATGGATTGCGTATCCAGGTTGGTAATGTTTGTAGTATAATTGGTATTGTGACATACAACTATACAGATTTTTTTATGAGGGTCAGACGCGTGTTGCCTAGAATGATTTTAGATTACTAGGACTTGGTAAGGACTAAAAATACCGGGAAGGTATGAACAGTTAAGGAACTCTCATCAAGTTTTACGTGCTAATTTGAGATAATTAGGTGATGATGAGTTGTGTGAGAATGTAATGGACCCTTAAGAGGTTATAATTAAGGGACTAAATGGAAGACTATGTTAATAGGTTAAGCTACGTGGTATGATTAAGAGAATGGTACGGGTGAGATCCGTATGGAGTAAGTATGGTTGTTATGGTCAAGACAACACGATTATGGTATTACGAGAAGTTTTTATACCCGTTTGCGGGGGGACTGATAAGGTAGGCGTGGAATATGGAAATTGCGAGCCTAAGAATATGATAACCACCGAGACCTTAGTTATATAAGGCCTTCTCGGGTGGTAAAAGGTTAAGTCAGGCCAAGGATAAGAGTTAAGTATGACGCCGAGTCGAGTTGAGGACCTATTAAGGGTCGCCCCATAGCTTGAAATAGAATGAGATCAGTTGGTAGTAGTCCCGCTACGTGACAGGGTCACGAGGGGGCAAGACCCAAGTTTAGTTAATCATTTTATGGGTTCGTGGACGCGTTCCACCGGAACCAGGTTGAGAGAGCCGGAAATGGCCTTAAGTTGTTTAGAATTGTAACTCCAAAGATTGGAGGCCCGAATCAGTATGAAGGCTATGTACGTACGCTAGAATAAGTTTGGAAGTGCGGGAGGGGTACGACTAGTAAGAAAGAGAGCAACCAAGTGTAAAGAAATAAAGCCTGAATCTATGAGAACCTTTCGAGGTGACTACACCTGTGAGTGTTGGGTGGTAGCTGAGCGGTTAGATAATAATTGCCGGTAACGATACAGTTGTTGGACCCTAGCAGACCTAGCAGAATCGCATGACATATCGAGGTCATTATGAGTACGGGCTAGTTGGCCTCTTGTTATGCCAACGTGGACTACAGAGAGAGATTGATTCGGTACCAGTTTCCCGGTAAGCCAGTTATCAAGTGGAAAGGAAGAGAAGTGGTGGTAACCAGTGAATTATCCTTCTTTCTTTGACATTGTTGATTTTAATAAGTCTAGGTGACTGGTTCATTGGAGGTAAATTAATGCAGAAAGTAAGAAATACTCGAAGTTGAAGGAGTTAATGCTAAGTGCCCTTGGATGTACTTGGAGTTGGTTTGGTGTGGCGGTCAGCGCCACGACCTTCCGGATAAGTTCAGGATAGCGCGCAAGCAAGAATAAGATAAGTACGAGTGTGGCTGCGGAAAATAGAAGACATCGTTGGTATATTTTGAAAATCTATACGATTAAGGTGTCGCTTGATGATTTAGATTTTGATAGAGAGATAAGTTCTCTCCCCCACGTAAAAGGACAATTTTACGTATTATGGGGTTATGTGTACCCATGTTGTTAGACGAAGGATAGGAGACTGGTAAGGTCTTCGGTATCGTCACGCCATAGGTTACAGTTGTAGATAACCGTGGGAAAAGTGTTGTGTTGGGGTAATTAAGAACGATGTACGAATTGGTCGAGGAAGTATCGTAAAGATATAAATGCAGGTTGTACGCTTGTATGAAACTGTACGATTATGAATCAAGATAAAAATATTTTTGCTAATAATGAGCATAAGGTAAGGTATGACCAGAATGATAAAAGAGAATACAACTATGGTTATGTAAGTTGCACGAGATATGTTTACCCCAGACTAGTGTAAGACCATTAGTAAATAATGGTCAGTAAGAACACCTCGAGGAAAGGTGGTAGCATCGGGTTACTACTTGACGAGATCAAGGAAATATCCCCCCCCCCCCAAAATTATAATTGACAGGAAGTCTTAGCCAAGAGGCAAGCAAAAGAATCAATTCTAAGTTAGTGACCAAGTTTGGTTGCAACAGAGAGAGGGAAACAAGAACCATAAGTGAGATTAAGGATAACCGAATATTTCGCAGGAATAAGAAAGGCTTTCAGTTATTGGAAGATAAGTTGACCACGACTACAGTTCTAACCCCTCATGTGAGACTAGAGGGTTAAGTTATTATGATAACACGTTGGGTGTTGGGCTAGGTTGTGTGCTGACGCAACCCGATCAGGATAGAGCTTATGTTTTCCTGTAGTTGCGGAAGAAAGGAAATTACGCCACTCACGATTTAGAGTCGGGCAGCTTAAATCATGCCTTGAAGATTTGAGGGCATGACGTATATATAGACTTCATGTGGATATTTGTGCACCACAAAAGCCTCCAGATATCCGCAGACCGAGGCGAGAATTTGCGACAGCGATGGTGGTTAGAGTTACTCAAGGATTGTGATATTGATATCCTATACCATCCGGGGAAAGCCAAGACAGTTACAGATACTCTTTGTCGTGGATCTAAGGGTAGTCTGCCAGATGGGCAGCCAGATAGACAGGACGTGGTCCGTAAGATTCATCAGCTCCCGAGCCGAGGGGTTCGATTATTTGTTTCCAAGGTTAATGAAGTTTAGATCCGAGAGGTTGCCGAGTCTTCCGTCGTTGAGGGGGTAAAGAGGCGACAATTTGAGGATCTAGTTATGATACGGTATCGAGATACGGCTCTCCGGGAAGAGAAGAGCCTGTTTTGAGTAGCACCGGATGGGGTGCTGTGAGATGAGGATAGATTGCGTGTACCCTGATCGCAGACTAGTCAGCAGGTCTTAGGGGAGGCACGCAGTGCTTATTGTTCTAATTGTTCGGTCGACTAAGTTGTGTCGTGACCTCAGATGTATGTATGGGTAAGATGACCTAAAAGGGACATAGCGAGTTTATCGCTTAGTGTCCGAGTTAGTAGCAGTCATGGTTGAGCACCGTAAGCCCGGTGGGCTATCAGGTGATTGAAATCCCAACCTAGATATGAGAGGTAATTAATATGGATCTTGTTACAGGTGGCATCGCATCGGAGGAAGCGCGACTCCTTGGGGTCATGGTAAATGGGTCGCGAAACCAATGTGTTCTTCCGGTTAGGACCACTTACTGAGGATTATGCTAGCTTGTATAGCAGAGAGATTGTGAGACTGCACGGGGTTCCTACGCTTATGATGACGCATGATGAGCTGCTACGATAACTTCCGGATGTTTTTCGAAGGATAAGGCACAGTGAGTCTCGATGTTGCATTACACCCTCGACCGACGGCCAGCAGCATACTATCCGTGTACTTGAGTATAGGTGGCGGGCCGTGTTCTTGAGTTCGCAGATACCGGGAGGGTTAATTTCCTCTGTTGTGCTACGCATTTACGATGTATACCCTTCCAAGATTCGATGGCCCTGTATGAGGCCTTGTGTGTAAGAAACTGTAGATCGTCGATTGGATGGTTTGTCATAGGCGAGGTTCAGTTAGTTGGTCCAGACTTGATTCAGCGGGCTATGGATAAGGCGAAGCTTATCCGGGAGGATTATTAGTAAACTCAGAGTCAGCAGAAGCTTTATGCAGATAACCGACATTGACACGTGGGGTTCAGTTTGACATTTTGGTATGAGTATTTTTATGTGGCCACGTGTGGCATTATTGGTATGTAGGGGTTGTAAGGAGACTATGTCGCTATCTTTAAGTTAGACTCCCGAAAGAACATTCGGGGACGAATGTTTCTAAGGGGGGAAGAATGTTACACCCCAAAATTTCAGGATATGTTTATAAGAACTTGGTAAGAACTCAAAGATGTTAAGATTAGAGACGAGTAAAAATTTATCGGAATTATGGAATTGTCGGAAAATGTAATATTGTGACGAATGGGAGGGCGACACGTGTCACCCCCCCCCCCCTTAGGTTGTCTTGGACGAAATTTACCATGGGAAAAAGGGTCATTTGACCATTAAATTGATGAGTAAGTCTTGCTAAAGTCTTGAAGCTTGACAATGTTGACTAAGTCAAAGGCCACTTGGACTTGATCCATGTGAAGCTCATCCAAGCCACACAATTGTACTAATATTAACCCTCCATTATGTTATATATGTATACTAGTGCAAGACAAGCTCCACACTTAGCAAAATTTTCAAAAAAAAACTTGATGAACACTAGAGAAAGCTCTCGGCCAAGGCTAGGGTTTCAAGGGAAAATTTTAGTTTGTTCTCCAATAATCCCCATACTTTAAACCAAGGTTCCTAAGAGTATTGTAAGGGTATCTCAATAGAAAGATCCCTAAAAGTCAAGCTGTATTAGTCGCAAGGTGGAAACTTAAGGAGTTCTTCAACTTTGAAGTTGGAACTTGAAGATAAGTTCTTCATAAGCTTCTAAGGGTTGCTTGGAGTGGATTGGGACGTCGAAAAGAGGAGCTAAAGTTGCTAAGGATCGACTTGTAGTCTTGGATCATATTTGGGCTAAATGAGGTATAATCTTCGTCTTACTTTTTTAATTGAAGATTCCATGTTATTATAAGTTAGAAATGATCATGTGATATGTGTTATGAAGATTGATAAGTGTTATGGAAATTTAGTAGCTCAAATCCGAAAATGACATATTGAGTCATTTGAAATTGAATTACATTTTGGTCGTTAATTAGAATCGTCGCATATTACCTACTTGAAGATTGTAGTAGTTATACTGAATTGCGGCTTGATAACATGTTATACTAAACAACTTGGATTGAAAAGAAATTGGAAGAAGAATTGGTATTGTTGCCCTAATTGCCGAATTGACGTTGTAGTTTAGACTAGTTTGTTATATATTGTGGGGCGGAATTTTACACGTCTTGATTAAGCGTGTAATCCCCTATTGTTAACCACTTTGTTGAGCCTTAAATGTGGCGTGTTTGGTTATTGAATTCGGCCTTGAAAAAGGTGGCAAAGTATGTAGAAACAAAGGAAGTGCTGTCCGATTTTCCGTAGAATTTAGTGACTTTGCACTTGGAATATTCTACGTTTGAAGAAGTTAATAGACGTATTATGGTCATTATAGGTTGACATACTACGTATGGCGTATTGGACTTAGCAAGTGGATTAAACCGAAGAGGTATGTGGAACTTTCTTATCTCTTGAGCATGAATAAGTTGTAAATGTATAGTACGGTAGACGTACAAGATTTTGACAATCTAGTCTATTTGATATCCTTGGCTTATTTTAAGAATGTCCAAGTTGGTTGAGTTAGGGAGTTAACTCACTTGTTTAAATATTAAGGATATCTTGGTTTTCAAAAGTTAAGAGACTTTAAGTATGTTGAAAGTATTATTGATACTTGTTTTGTTGGAAAGTTTAAGTCTCTTGGTTATAAAGAAGTATGTAAGTTGCTAATGTATAAAGCTAGTATAACGGCTTTATGAGAAGTTGGTTATAATAGCTTTATGGAAAGTTAAAAAGAGTGGTTTACTCTAAGTAATTTAAGTATGTTAAATGACTTGAAATAACGAAAGGCAAATTGATTTAAAGGCATCAATTGCTTAAGGTTTTAAAAGAAAGAAGTCACTTGATTTAGAAGCCCGAAAATGTATTTTCTAAAAAGGTATTGTGACTTGTCTTAAAATGTAGTTATGACTTGATACTACGGTTATTAGTATCTTGGAAGTTTTATATGAAAATGAGTCATTTTAAAAGAATAGAAGTACGTAGTACTTTGGGTTAAACTCCCGGATTTATAATGACATGTTGGTGCCTTAAGTAAACTAAAATGAGAGTGTATTTGAATAAGACTAATAAGAAGTTAGGGGGATTTCTTAACTTGCTTATTTATTGTATGATAAGCCGGTAGTGCTTATGTTATGTATGATAAGCCGGTAGGGCTTATGTTATGTATGATGGCCGGTTGAGATAGGGTAAGAGTATAAATGAGGGGTAAACCCCCAAGACGTTATACTATAGGGTAAGAGTATAAATGAGGGGTAAACCCCCAAGACGTTATACCACATTCTCCAGGGTAAGAGTATAAATGAGGGGTAAACCCCCAAGACGTTATACCACCTGCTTCAGGGTAAGAGTATAAATGAGGGGTAAACCCCCAAGACATTATACCACCTGTTTCTGTGGATTTGCTACCCATTGTTACACCCCGTATTTATAGGACATGTTTTAAGAACGTATGTAAGAACTCATAAGTGTTAAGATTTGAGACTTGTAAAAATTTATCGGAATTATGAAATTGTCGGAAAACGTAATATTGTGACGAATGGGAGGGCGACACGTGTCACTGTCACACCACGAACCCCGGGCCCGTGACAGGTGCCCTACCTGGGCACCCTTCTCCCTTAACAACTAAGTAAACTGCGGAAATTTAATAACACCTCATTTTTTTTCTTTTAAACCAACGTACGTGCAAGGCAAAGCCGACAAGGCTGCCCTATAATATACATAAACAAAGGACACTACACTGTACATGAGTCCAATCCCACATATGAATACAGACCTCTAAGAGTTATACTGAACTATGACGGGACAAGGCCCCGCCGTACCCAAAACTGTACAAAAGTCTGTAATGAAGGATATATACCAAAAAGATAAACTCGTCTGCAGGAGCTATCCAAAATCCCGGCGGATCCTACACTGCCGATCACCAAACAACAGACCTAAACTCAGGCAGATGAACGCAGCCCGGCGAGGTCAAGATCGAAGAATGTACCAAGTATGTGAACAAGAATCAGTAATAAAATCATAATTCTAAACAAAACAGAGACATGTATGATAGCCAACCTACTGACGTAACACATAAGCAAATACATCAAGTCGTGACGCAGCCCTCAAAGTCATTACTCAAATATAACCATGGGTCTCACGCCCATAATATCATTCATGCCCGTGGAATCCTTCCTCACTGCTGGCAGTCCATGATGTAATAACACCAATAAGGATACATGAACACCAAGTCCCACCTGTGTCCTAAATACCACGTGGTCTCATGCCCCGGAATCCCACATCGTAAAAGCATGACCATAGGGTAACACAAACAAATCTAGGGACATATATGATAATCAAATTACAACACATTGTGCCTTACTAACAACGAGAGTAAACAGTAGTATCCTTACAATATAAAATAGGAATCTCATGATTAAAGCAGGACCACCCGCCCGCAGTATCGTTTAGCAATCCTTCTCCTGGGACTATTTCACCCGCATAGGTCGCGTGGACCCGCGTGAGGTATTCCTCGCATGAGACTATTTCACCCGCATAAGCCCTTACGGACTCGCATGAGGTATTCCTCGCATAGGCTGGACCCGCCCGCATGGGACTATTTCACCCGCATAAGTCCTTACGGACCCGCATGAGGTATTCCTCGCATCGTGGGTAGCAATTCCACGGAAATCTGCAAATGCCACAAACCCGGGGAATGACCAAACGATCGATATACCAATAGCACACAACTGGCTATTTCCAGCACACATAGGCAATTCTCAACTAATCAGGCCAAGTACTTATCAAGGCACACATGGAAATAATTCTCAATTAACCAAGCCAAAGTACTTATCAAGGCACACATAGAATAATTCTCATTTGACAAGCCAAAGTACTTATCAGGGCACAAATAGAATAATTCTCAATTAACAAGCCAAAGTACTTATCAAGGCACAAATAGAATAATTCTCATTTAACAAGCCAAAGTACTTATCAAGGCACTCTTAGACAAATTCTCAATTTATCAAGCCAAAGTACTAATCAAGGCACACTTAGACAAATTCTCAATTTATCAAGCCAAAGTACTAATCAAGGCATCACATAGAATTATTCTCAATTAAATAGGCCAAAGTACTACGTACGTACATTCTTTTCAAAAGACTCTTTTTTATGTAAGGAGTAGAACATACTTTCTTAATCTTAAGGAATCATGCTAGAAGAGGAGATAGTTCACATACCTTTTCGGCTAAATATCCACAAGCTAAGCCGAACACGCCGTACGTAGAAGTGTCAACCTATAATGGTCACAACAAGACTATCAACTTCTAGTCTCAACGTAGAATAATACTAAGTGTACGGTCTCTAATTCTACGGAAAATCGGGCAGCACTTCCTTTGTTTCTACTTACTTTGCCACCTTTTTCAAGGTCGAATACAATAACCAACACGCCACATTTAAGGCTCCAACAACAACCAAACAAAGGGGATTACACGCCTTACTATACGTGTAAAATTCCGCCCCACAATTCATACCAAATAGTTTAATACTTCACTAGCCATTCTCGGCCAACATATAACCAATAACACTACGCCTTTTCCAATCCTCTTCCAATTCCAAGTTCTAAGGTCTAACATGTTATATAGTCATAAACAACTTCAACAACTACAATTTCCTTCTTTATACAACATGCGATTTAACTTAACTAATAATCAACTTGAAATGTAATCTTAAGGTCAATACGCATGTTTTCGGATTAGGGTTCCAATAGCCAATAAACATATCAAACTTCATACTATATAACTCATGCTTGCTAAAATCCATAGCTACAACAATAAGTAAGTCTTAACTACTAAAACGACAAAATTTATACCTTTCCAAGCCCTTAAAATTTCCAATATTCAAAGTCGCGCCTTAGCAATTCTTAGCTCCTTTCCTTAGGTTCCAATCCGCTCCAAGCACTCCTTAGAGGCCTATGAAGAACCCATCTTCAAGTTCCATCTTCAAAGTTGAAGAACTCACTTAGTTTCCGCCTTGCGACTAACGTAAAAATACGTTTTTTCCGAAATCTTTCTATTGAGATAACCTTACAATACTCTTAGGAACCTTGGTTTAAAGTCTTGTGCCTAATGGATCACAAACTAAATTTTTTTGTGTGGGAATGGCACCTAAGCCGAGAGCATGTTCATGAAGAACAACTAGTGTGATTTTTTTCTAAGTGTTAAATGGCAAGTCTTGCACTAGTAGTAACCTTATAACACACATGGAGGCTTAGACTTAAACAAATGCGAGGCTAGGATGAGTTTCACTTGGATCAAGCCTAGGTGGACAAGTCGACTTGTCAACAATGTCAAGCTTTGGAAGACTTATCTTCAACCATGGTCAATGACCATTATACCCTTGCATAAATTTCGACCAAGCCATGTGGGGTGCCATGTGTCGCCTCTCATTCGGCCCATAAAATTCAGAACCCTCTGGGCCCCACAAAATGTAAAATTTCTGTGGGCCCCACGTGACCAAACTGCATAAGTAAAATTCCATAATGTTAATAAGTCCCATACTTTAAATAATGTATTTTGAGAAACCAATTCTCAACAACGAACATTTTTCCTTTCCGACGTCCTAAGATTTTCCGCTTGAAAAACAATTCTTCCTTTCGCACTAATTTCCAAGTCTTGTTTCCTTCGCATTCTCTCTTATACATGTCTTGACTTACTGGTGTAACATTCTTCCCCTTAGAAACATTCGCCCCGAATGTTCTTAGTCGTTGTCACGCTTATACAAACCCCTACAATCTCTATACTATGCCTATCAATCAATACTCCACAAGACTAACGATGCCACACCGCCATCGCCTAACATACGTAAACATATCAATGGACCTTCCGTCCGCTACCCTTCTCATAAACTCAAGGTTACAGCTTCTTAGAACACGGATCCTTAGAGGTTCCTTTCTTTCCTTACTTGTCATTCTTTCTCGCATTTCTAAACTCATTTAGTAAACGCATAAAATCTCAAATTTTGTTTCGCTTCTCCAACTCGGAGTTACTAACCAAACTTGGCTATATTGTTACTTACATTCCCGTTAAGGCTCTTCTCGGTCCTTACGACCTAGTTCGGTGGAACACATCCACGAACTCGCATAAAGATTAACTAAACTGGCCCGCATCCTCGTGAACCTATCACATACGTGACCACTACCAACCGACATCACCCCATTCTATACTACCTGACCTAAATGAGTCCCTAACCCGACTCATCGTCACACTTAACTTCTCATTCTTAGTTTGAAATAAATCTCTCTTATCTCAAGGTACTTCTTACCCTATCCCCTATTCACTAGAGGTTTGTCACATAAGCCAAAGTATTTCATCAGACATTCTTCCCTATCGGCCTTACATCATTACTGGTAATTACTACGTGTGAACTCTACACAACTATAGTCTCGGTCACTTACCACTCATGTCAATACTCTTAACTTCTCACTTTACTAATCAAAGTATCCCTACCTGGGTACTATCACTTTACAACTCTAGCAATAAAGGGAAAACATATACGCTAGGGTAAAACTGAATCTAACAATGTACGTATGATTCAAAAGAATCGAAATATACCAGAACCCCGCGGTGTCGCTCGATCCCGCCCAAGAGTCACGCCATCTCCGCGGTTCAAGGACCGCCAGAACTATAAACTCCACTCGACTCTACCAAGACCGGCCGACATCCAACACCTCGCTCGGGGACGACACCGCGAGGAAAGCGGAATCAACCATCGGCTCATAGTCGAGCCACCTCACCTGCTCCTTCTAAAAGGACATACCTCTAATATGGCCCGACGACCACAATAAAAACAAACACCGTGCTATAACGACATTTCCCGAATGACGCTTACCACATCCGAACACCGAGGAATAGGTGGCTCGATCGAGAATCTCGCCTTCCGGTAACCTCGACCGGAGCTGGACTGCTCCTAAATACCTTGTGGGTCAAATCTCCCACCGTGAGTCGCGGGGTATGTACCGGGTAGGCCGACGAATATCTCACTCGCCGAGGCAGCTCGCCCAAAAACTCACCGGAATAACCAACCGGTCTAGCCTCTTACGCAGATCTCCGCGCCGCCTCTACCCTCTCAGACACTGTCTGCATCGCCGAATAACCTCCTGATGATGAAACTGTAGCACCGCTAACTTGGTCAATAACATAATGGCTTCCTTCATGGCCCTAAAGTCTTCTCCTAACTGAGAAAATATAGGCTCTGGTGCTGGGGCCTCAAAACCTGGCGAAGAAGAACTCACGATCATGAACAACATCCGAGATACCGCGGCATAAGCCCTATCAACTCTCTCGACCGACTAGTAGCTCGCTACTCCTTTTCCTTCTGGGCCGCTTCTTCCTCGAGGCATAATCAGAATACAACAATACGTCGAGAGGAATTTTCTTACTAACACAAATTTCATGGCACGATCTTAGAGTGAGAAGAATAGAAACCAACTCCTAAATGTCCCGTAGCCTCCTGTTTATGGGTGTGGCGCGCAACACACCGATAATCAAGACTCTACTAGACACGGCCTCAGTAGACATTCCGAGGATCGATCGCTCGATACCACTGTCACACCCCGAACCTCAAGCTGGATCGGTGCCCTACCCGGGCACCTTCTCCTTAACAACTAAGTAAACTGCGGAAATTTAATAACACCTCTTTTTTTTTTCTTTTAAACCAACGTACGTGCAAGGCAAAGCCGACAAGGCTGCCCTATAATATACATAAACAAAAGACACTACACTGTACATGAGTCCAATCCCATATATGAATACTGCACTTAAGAGTTATATCAACTATGACGGACAAGGCCCCGCTGCATCTAAAACTGCATAAAAGCCTGCATCAAGGATATATACCAAAAAGATAAACTCCTGGACAGTGGGAGCTATCCAAAAATCCTGAGCAGGATCCTACACCTGCCGATCACCAAACAACAGACCTAAACTCATGCAGATTTAACGCACTTCCGGGCGAGGTCGACGAAGAATGTATCAAGTATGTGAACAGTAGCATCAGTAATAAAATCATAATCTAAACAAAACAGAGACATGTATGATAGCCAACCTATAGTACGTAAATACATAAGCAAATACATCAAGTCGTGACGCAGCCCTCAAAGTCATTACTCAAATATAACCATGGGTCTCACGCCCATAATATCATCCATGCCCGTGGAATCCTTCCTCACTGCCGGCAGTCCATGATGTAATAACACCACTAAGGATACATGAACACCAAGTCCTACCTGTGTCCTAAATACCACGTGGTCTCATGCCCCGGAATCCCACATCGTAAAAGCATGACCATAGGGTAACACAAACAAATCCGGGGACATATATGATAATCAACTTACAACACATTGTGCCTTACTAACAACGAGAGTAAACAGTAGTATCCTTATAATATAAAATAGGAAGCTCATGATTAAAGCAGGACCACCCGCCCGCAGTATCGTTTAGCAATCCTTCTCCTGGGACTATTCCACCCGCATAGGTCGCGCGGACCCGCGTGAGGTATTCCTCGCATGTGACTATTTCACCCGCATAAGCCCTTACGGACTCGCATGAGGTATTCCTCGCATAGGCTGGACCCGCCCGCATGGGACTATTCCACCCGCATAAGTCCTTACGGACCCGCATGAGGTATTCCTCGCATCGTGGGTAGCAATTCCACGGAAATCTGCAAATGCCACAAACCCGGGGAATGACTCAAACGACTGATATACCAATAGCACACAACCGGCTATTTCCAGCACACATAGGCAATTCTCAACTAATCAGGCCAAGTACTTATCAAGGCACACATGGAAATAATTCTCAATTAACCAAGCCAAAGTACTTATCAAGGCACACATAGAATAATTCTCATTTGACAAGCCAAAGTACTTATCAGGGCAAAAATAGAATAATTCTCATTTAACAAGCCAAAGTACTTATCAAGGCACAAATAGAATAATTCTCATTTAACAAGCCAAAGTACTTATCAAGGCATTCTTAGACAAATTCTCAATTTATCAAGCCAAAGTACTAATCAAGGCACACTTAGATAAATTCTCAATTTATCAAGCCAAAATACTAATCAAGGCATCACATAGAATTATTCTCAATTAAATAGGCCAAAGTACTACGTACGTACATTCTTTTCAAAAGACTCTTTTTTATGTAAAATCCCAAGATACTAACACCCGTAGTATCAAGGCATGTCTATTTTTCAAAGTAAGTTACTACACGTTTAGAAAACTCATTCCAAGGCTTGAAATCAAGTAACTTCAAATTTTCACAATCTAGGCAACTTATGGCCTTTAATCAAAATAGACAACTTTCTAAACCTTCCATAAAGCCGTTATAACCAACTTCCCATAAAGCCGTTATAACCCTTTATGGTTTTAGACATATCCATTCCTTTCATAACCAAGAGACTTATACTATTAAAACCAAGTATCACATACTTACAAATCAAGTTCTTAACTTTCAAAACACTTCAAGTCTCTTAATATATAGAAAACAAGTTTCTTCTACTTTTAAACCTCAAGTAACTCACTCCTTTAAAGCAAGTTGCTTTTCTTAAATCATGTCATTTCTCCTCTTTTAAAACAATTAAGTAAATCACTCATTTGACTCCCCTAAAGTCATTATAATGACCTTTAGGATTTTGGGACTAAGGCACTAGCCCAAAAGATTTGGAAACCACTTCCTTTTCAAGACTCTATGTACTTTAAGTAAAATACTTTCACTTTTAAGAATCCAAACTTCACTAAGAAAATGGATTTTACAACTTACAATTTAAACATCAAAGTACAATCAAGGAAGTACATAGAACAAATTCTATTCTAGGCAATCTAAATACAACCAAGTAATGGATCATTTAAGGAGTAGAACATACTTTCTTAATCTTAAGGAATCATGCTAGAAGAGGAGATAGTTCACATACCTTTTCGGCTAAATATCCACAAGCTAAGCGGAACACGCCGTACGTAGAAGTGTCAACCTATAATGGTCACAACAAGACTATCAACTTCTAGTCTCAACGTAGAATAATACTAAGTGTACGGTCTCTAATTCTACGGAAAATCGGACAGCACTTCCTTTGTTTCTACTTACTTTGCCACCTTTTTCAAGGTCGAATACAATAACCAACACGCCACATTTAAGGCTCCAACAACAACCAAACAAAGGGGATTACACGCCTTACTATACGTGTAAAATTCCGCCCCACAATTCATACCAAATAGTTTAATACTTCACTAGCCATTCTCGGCCAACATATAACCAATAACACTACGCCTTTTCCAATCCTCTTCCAATTCCAAGTTCTAAGGTCTAACATGTTATATAGTCATAAACAACTTCAACAACTACAATTTCCTTCTTTATACAACATGCGACGACTTAACTAATAATCAACTTGAAATGTAATCTTAAGGCTAAATATGCAAGTTTTCGGATTAGGGTTCCAATAGCCAATAAACATATCAAACTTAATACTATATAACTCATTCTTGCTAAAATCCATAGCTACAACAATAAGTAAGTCTTAACTACTAAAACGACAAAATTTATACCTTTCCAAGCCCTTAAAATTTCCAAGATTCAAAGTCGCGCCTTAGCAATTCTTAGCTCCTTTCCTTAGGTTCCAATCCGCTCCAAGCACTCCTTAGAGGCCTATGAAGAACCCATCTTCAAGTTCCATCTTCAAAGTTGAAGAACTCACTTAGTTTCCGCGTTGCGACTAACGTAAAAATACGTTTTTTCCGAAATCTTTCTATTGAGATAACCTTACAATACTCTTAGGAACCTTGGTTTAAAGTCTTGTGGCTAATGGATCACAAACTAAAATATTTTGTGTGGGAATGGCACCTAAGCCGAGAGCATGTTCATGAAGAACAACTAGTGTGATTTTTTTCTAAGTGTTAAATGGCAAGTCTTGCACTAGTAGTAACCTTATAACACACAATGGAGGGCTTAGACTTAAACAAATGTGAGGCTAGGATGAGTTTAACTTGGATCAAGCCTAGGTGGACAAGTTGACTTGTCAACAATGTCAAGCTTTGGAAGACTTATCTTCAACCATGGTCAATGACCATTATAACCTTGCATAAATTTCGACCAAGCCATGTGGGGGGTGCCATGTGTCGCCCTCTCATTCGTCCATAAAATTCCGTAACCCTCGTGGGCCCCACAAAAATGTAAAATTCCTCGGGTGGGCCCCACGTGACCAAATCCGTACAAGTAAAATTCCATAATGTTAATAAGTCCCATACTCTTTAAATAATGTATTTTGAGAAACCAATTCTCAACAACGAACATTTTTCCTTTCCGACGTCCGGAAGATTTTCCGTCGGAAAAACAATTCTTCCTTTCGTACCAATTTCCAAGTCTTGTTTCCTTTCATACATTCTCTTATACATGTCTTGGACTTACGGGGTGTAACATTCTTCCCCCCTTAGAAACATTCGTCCCCGAATGTTCTTAGTCGGTTGTCACGCTATACAAACCCCGGCACAATCTCTATACTATGCCTATCAATCAATACTCCACAAGACTAACGATGCCACACCTGGCCATCGCCTAACATACGTAAACATATCAATGGACCTTCCGTCCGCTACCCCTTCTCATAAACTCGAAGGTTACAGTCTCCTAGAACACGGGATCCTTAGAGGTTCCTTTCTTTCCTTACTTGTCATTCTTTCTCGTACTTCTAAACTCATTTAGTAAACGTACAAAATCTCAAATTTTGTTTCGCTTCTCCAACTGGAGTTACTAACCAAACTTGGCTATATTGTTACTTACATTCCCGTTAAGGCTCTTCTCGGTCCTTACGACCTAGTTCCGGTGGAACACATCCACGAACTCGTACAAAGATTAACTAAACTTGGGCCTGGCATCCTCGTGAACCTATCACATAGCGGGACCACTACCAACTGACATCACCCCATTCTATACTACCGGCTGACCCGAAATGAGTCCCTAACCCGACTCATCGTCACACTTAACTTCTCATTCTTAGTTTGAAATAAATCTCTCTCTTATCTCAAGGTACTTCTTACCCTATCCCCTATTCACTAGAGGTTTGTCACATAAGCCAAAGTATTTCTATCAGACATTCTTCCCTATCGGCCTTACATCACATTTGGGTAATTACTACGTGTGAACTCTACACAACTATAGTCTCAGTTCACTTACCACTCATGTCAATACTCTTAACTTCTCACTTTACTAATCAAAATATCCCTACCTCTGGGGTACTATCACTTTACAACTCTAGCAATAAAGGGAAAACATATACGCTAGGGTAAAATCTGAATCTAATAATGTACGTATGATTCAAAAGAATCGAAATATACCTGTAACCCCGCAGGGTGTCGCTTCGATCCCGCCCAAGAGTCACGTCATCTCTCGCGGTTCAAGGACCGCCAACTATAAACTCCACTCGAACTCTACCAAGACTGGCCGACATCCAACACCGCTCGGGGACGACACCGCGAGGAAAGGGAATCAACCATCGCCTCATAGCCGAGCCACCTCACCGGTGCTCTTCTAAAAGGACATACCGTAATATGGCCCGACGGCCACAATAAAACAAACACTGTGCCATAACGACATTTCCGAACGACGCTTACCACATCCGAACACCGAGGAATAGGTGGCCTTGATCGAGAGAATCCTCGCCTCTCCGAGAACCTCAACCCCGGAGCTTGGACTGCTCCTAAATACCTCATGGGTCAAATCTCCCACCGTGAGCCGCGGAGGTATGTACCGGGTAGGCCGACGAATATCTCACTCATTCGAGGCACTCGCCCAGAAACTCACCGGAATAACCAACCGGTCTAGCCCTCTTACGCAGATCTCCGCGCTGGCCCTCTACCCTCTGTACACCTGTCTGTACTGGCCGAATAACCTCCTGATAATGAAACTGTAGCACCGCTAACTTGGTCAATAACATAATGTCTTCCTTCATGGCCCTAAAGTCTTCTCCTAACTGAGAAATCAGAGGCTCGTGTCTGGGGCCTCAAAACTCGCGAAGAAGAACTCGCCGATCATGAACAACATCCAGATACCCCGGCATAAGCCCTATCAACTCTCTCGACCGACTAGTAGCTCTCGCTACTCCTTTGCCCTTCTCAAGGGCCTGCCTTCCTCGAGGCATAATCAGAACACAACAATACGTCGAGAGGAATTTTCTTACTAACACACTCTATGGCACGATCTTAGAGTGAGAAGAATAGAAACCAACTCCTAAATGTCATGTAGCCTCGCGTTTATGGGTGTGGCGCGCAACACACCGATAATCAAGACTCTACTAGACACGGCCTCAGAGACATTCCGAGGATCGATCGCTTCGATACCACTCACACACCCCGAACCAAGCCGTGGATCGTGCCCTACCCGGGCACCTTCTCCTTAACAACTAAGTAAATCATGGAAATTTAATAACACCTCATTTTTTTCTTTTAAACCAACGACGCAAGGCAAAGCCGATAAGGTCGCCTTTAATATACATAAACAAAAGACACTACAATGCATACGAGTCCAATCCCACATATGAATACGCACTCTAAGAGTTATATCGAACTATGACGGACAAGGCCCCGCCACCCAAAACTGCATAAAGCTCAGATCAAGGATATATACCAAAAGATAAACTCTGGACAGGTGGGAGCTATCCAAAATCCCGAGCAGGATCCTACACTGCCGATCACCAAACAACAGACCTAAACTCGCAGATTTAACGCAGCCCGGGCGAGGTCAAGACGAAGAATGCATTGGCATGTGAACAGAAGTATCGTAATAAAATCATAATCTAAACAAAACAGGAGACATGTATGATAGCCAACCTACAGTACGTAACACATAAGCAGTCACATCAAGTCAGGGACGCAGGCCCTCAAAGTCATTACTCAAATATAACCATGGGTCTCACGCCCATAATATCATTCATGCCCGTGGAATCCTTCCTCACTGCTGGCAGTCCATGATGTAATAACACCAATAAGGATACATGAACACCAAGTCCCACCTGTGTCCTAAATACCACGTGGTCTCATGCCCCGGAATCCCACATCGTAAAAGCATGACCATAGGGTAACACAAACAACCGGGACATATATGATAATCAAATTACAACACATTGTGCCTTACTAACAACGAGAGTAAACAGTAGTATCCTTACAATATAAAATAGGAAGCTCATGATTAAAGCAGGACCACCCGCCCGCAGTATCGTTTAGCAATCCTTCTCCTGGGACTATTTCACCCGCATAGGTCGCGTGGACCCGCGTGAGGTATTCCTCGCATGGGACTATTTCACCCGCATAAGCCCTTACGGACTCGCATGAGGTATTCCTCGCATAGGCTGGACCCACCCGCATGGGACTATTTCACCCGCATAAGTCCTTACGGACCCGCATGAGGTATTCCTCGCATCGTGGGTAGCAATTCCACGGAAATCTGCAAATGCCACAAACCCGGAATGACCTAAACGACCGATATACCAATAGCACACAACCGCTATTTCCAAAGACACATAGGCAATTCTCAACTAATCAGGCCAAGTACTTATCAAGGCACACATGGAAATAATTCTCAATTAACCAAGCCAAAGTACTTATCAAGGCACACATAGAATAATTCTCATTTGACAAGCCAAAGTACTTATCAGGGCACAAATAGAATAATTCTCATTTAACAAGCTAAAGTACTTATCAAGACACAAATAGAATAATTCTCATTTAACAAGCCAAAGTACTTATCAAGGCACTCTTAGACAAATTCTCAATTTATCAAGCCAAAGTACTAATCAAGGCACACTTAGACAAATTCTCAATTTATCAAGCCAAAGTACTAATCAAGGCATCACATAGAATTATTCTCAATTAAATAGGCCAAAGTACTACGTACGTACATTCTTTTCAAAAGACTCTTTTTTATGTAAAATCCCAAGATACTAACACCCGTAGTATCAAGGCATGTCTATTTTTCAAAGTAAGTTACTACACGTTTAGAAAACTCATTTCAAGGCTTGAAATCAAGTAACTTCAAATTTTCACAATCTAGGCAACTTATGGCCTTTAATCAAAATAGACAACTTTCTAAACCTTCCATAAAGCCGTTATAACCAACTTCCCATAAAGCCGTTATAACCCTTTATGGTTTTAGACATATCCATTCCTTTCATAACCAAGAGACTTATACTATTAAAACCAAGTATCACATACTTACAAATCAAGTTCTTAACTTTCAAAACACTTCAAGTCTCTTAATATATAGAAAACAAGTTTCTTCTACTTTTAAACCTCAAGTAACTCACTCCTTTAAAGCAAGTTACTTTTCTTAAATCATGTCATTTCTCCTCTTTTAAAACAATTAAGTAAATCACTCATTTGAATCCCCTAAAGTCATTATAATGACCTTTAGGATTTTGGGACTAAGGCACTAGCCCAAAAGATTTGGAAACCACTTCCTTTTCAAGACTCTATGTACTTTAAGTAAAATACTTTCACTTTTAAGAATCCAAACTTCACTAAGAAAATGGATTTTACAACTTACAATTTAAACATCAAAGTACAATCAAGGAAGTACATAGAACAAATTCTATTCTAGGCAATCCAAATACAACCAAGTAATGGATCATTTAAGGAGTAGAACATACTTTCTTAATCTTAAGGAATCATGCTAGAAGAGAAGATAGTTCACATACCTTTTCGGCTAAATATCCACAAGCTAAGCCGAACACGCCGTACATAGAAGTGTAAAACTATAATGGTCACAACAAGACTATCAACTTCTAGTCTCAACGTAGAATAATACTAAGTGTACGGTCTCTAATTCTACGGAAAATCGGGCAGCACTTCCTTTGTTTCTACTTATTTTGCCACCTTTTTCAAGGTCGAATACAATAATCAACACGCCACATTTAAGGCTCCAACAACAACCAAACAAAGGGGATTACACGCCTTACTATACGTGTAAAATTCCGCCCCACAATTCATACCAAATAGTTTAATACTTCACTAGCCATTCTCGGCCAACATATAACCAATAACACTACGCCTTTTCCAATCCTCTTCCAATTACAAGTTCTAAGGTCTAACATGTTATATAGTCATAAACAACTTCAACAACTACAATTTCCTTCTTTATACAACATGCGACGACTTAACTAATAATCAACTTGAAATGTAATCTTAAGGCTAAATATGCAAGTTTTCGGATTAGGGTTCCAATAGCCAATAAACATATCAAACTTCATACTATATAACTCATGCTTGCTAAAATCCATAGCTACAACAATAAGTAAGTATTAACTACTAAAACGACAAAATTTATACCTTTCCAAGCCCTTAAAATTTCCAAGATTCAAAGTCGCGCCTTAGCAATTCTTAGCTCCTTTCCTTAGGTTCCAATCCGCTCCAAGCACTCCTTAGAGGCATATGAAGAACCCATCTTCAAGTTCCATCTTCAAAGTCAAGAACTCACTTAGTTTCCGCTTGCGACTAACGTAAAAATACGCTTTTTCCAAATCTTTCTATTGAGATAACCTTACACTACTCTTAGGAACCTTGGATTAAAGTCTTGTGGCTAATGGATCACAAACTAAAATTTTTTGTGTTGGAATGTCACCTAAGCCGATAGAATGTTCATGAAGAACAACTAGTGTTATTTTTTTTTCTAAGTGTTAAATGGCAAGTCTTGCACTAGTAGTAACCTTATAACACACAACGATGGAGGCTTAGACTTAAACAAATGTGAGGCTAGGATGAGTTTCACTTGGATCAAGCCTAGGTGGACAAGTTGACTTGTCAACAATGTCAAGCTTTGGAAGACTTATCTTCAACCATGGTCAATGACCATTATACCCTTGCATAAATTTCGACCAAGCCATGTGGGGTGCCATGTCGCCTCTCATTCGTCCATAAAATTCCAGAACCCTCATGGGCCCCACAAAATGTAAAATTTCTGTGGGCCCCACGTGACCAAATCTGCACAAGTAAAATTCCATAATGTTAATAAGTCCCATACTTTAAATAATGTATTTTGAGAAACCAATTCTCAACAACGAACATTTTTCCTTTCCGACGCCCTAAGATTTTCCGTCGAAAAACAATTCTTCCTTTCGTATCAATTTCCAAGTCTTGTTTCCTTTCGTACATTCTCTTATACATGTCTTGACTTACGGGTGTAACATTCTTCCTTAGAAACATTCGCCCCGAATGTTCTTAGTCGATTGTCACGCTTATACAAACCCCGACAATCTCTATACTATGCCTATCAATCAATACTCCACAAGACTAACGATGCCACACCTGGCCATCGCCTAACATACGTAAACATATCAATGGACCTTCCGTCCGCTACCCCTTCTCATAAACTCAAGGTTACAAATCTCCTAGAACACGGATCCTTAGAGGTTCCTTTCTTTCCTTACTTGTCATTCTTTCTCGCATTTCTAAACTCATTTAGTAAACGCATAAAAATCTCAAATTTTGTTTCTGTTCTCCAATCCTTGGAGTTACTAACCAAACTTGGCCATATTGTTACTTACATTCCCGTTAAGGCTCTTCTCGGTCCTTACGACCTAGTTCCGGTGGAACACATCCACGAACTCGTACAAAGATTAACTAAACTTGGGCCTGGCATCCTCGTGAACCTATCACATAATGACCACTACCAACTGACATCACCCCATTCTATACTACCGGCTGACCCGAAATGAGTCCCTAACCCGACTCATCGTCACACTTAACTTCTCATTCTTAGTTTGAAATAAATCTCTCTCTTATCTCAAGGTACTTCTTACCCTATCCCCTATTCACTAGAGGTTTGTCACATAAGCCAAAGTATTTCTACTGTACATTCTTCCCTATCGGTCTTACACTGTTACGGGGTAATTACTACGTGTGAACTCTACACAACTATAGTCTCAGTTCACTTACCACTCATGTCAATACTCTTAACTTCTCACTTTACTAATCAAAGTATCCCTACCTCTGGGGTACTATCACTTTATAACTCTAGCAATAAAGGGAAAACATATACGCTAGGGTAAAATCTGAATCTAACAATGTACGTATGATTCAAAAGAATCGAAATATACCTGTAACCCCGTGCGGTGTCGCCTCGATCCCGCCCAAAGAGTCACGCCATCTCTGCGTTCAAGGACCGCCAGAACTATAAACTCCACTCGACCTCTACCAAGACCGGCCGACATCCAACACCGCTCGGGGACGCATACCGTGAGGAAAGGGAATCAACCATCGGCCTCATAGGCTGAGCCACCTCACCGGTGCTCCTTCTAAAAGGACATACCCTCAGAATATAGCCCGGACGACCACAATAAAAACAAACACCTGTGCCATAACGACATTTCCCCGAATGACGCTTACCACATCTGGAACACTGAGGAATAGGTGGCCTTGATTGAGAGAATCCTCGGCTCCTCTGAGAACCTCGACCCCTGGAGCTTGGACCGGCTCCTAAATACCTTGTGGGGTCAAATCTCCCACC
This sequence comes from Przewalskia tangutica, assembly GCA_029844215.1. Classification (NCBI taxonomy): domain Eukaryota; kingdom Viridiplantae; phylum Streptophyta; class Magnoliopsida; order Solanales; family Solanaceae; genus Przewalskia; species Przewalskia tangutica. Next base: position 55,426,121 of record CM056719.1, on the reverse strand, counting down.
TGTGAGCTGCGGGGGTATGTACTGGGTAGGCTGGGACGAATATCTCACTCGCTGCTGAGGCAGCTCATCCAAAAACTCACCGGAATAACCAACCGGTCTAGCCCTCTTACGCAGATCTCCGCGCTGGCCCTCTACCCTCTGTACACCTGTCTGTACTGGCCGAATAACCTCCTGATGATGAAACTGTAGCACCGCTAACTTGGTCAATAACATAATGGCTTCCTTCATGGCCCTAAAGTCTTCTCCTAACTGAGAAAATATAGGCTCGTGTTGGCCTCAAAACTCGCGAAGAAGTTAACTCGCCGATCGGAACAACATCCGGATACCCCGGCATAAGCCCTATCAACTCTCTCAATCGACTAGTAGCTCTCGCTACTCCTTTGCCCTTCTCGGGCGGCCGGTCCTCGAGGCATAATCGTAACACAACAATACGTCGAGAGGAATTTTCTTACTAACACGTTTCTATGGCACGATCTTAGAGTGAGAAGAATAGAAACCAACTCCTAAATGTCCCGTAGCCTCGCTTTATGGGTGGGCGCGCAACACACCGATAATCAAGACTCTACTAGACACGGCCTGTAGACATTCCGAGGATCGATCGCTCGATACCACTGTCACACCCCGAACCTCGGCTCGTGGATCGGTGCCCTACCTGGGCACCCTTCTCCCTTACCAACTACGTAAACTGCGGAAATTTAATAACACCTCATTTTTTTTCTTTTAAACCAACGTACGTGCAAGGCAAAGCCGACAAGGCTGCCCTATAATATACATAAACAAAAGACACTACACTGTACATGAGTCCAATCCCACATATGAATACAGACCTCTAAGAGTTATACTGAACTATGACGGGACAAGGCCCCGCCGTACCCAAAACTGTACAAAAGCCTGTACTGAAGGATATATACCAAAAAGATAAACTCCTGGACAGTGGGAGCTATCCAAAAATCCTGAGCAGGATCCTACACCTGCCGATCACCAAACAGCGTACCTAAACTCGCGCATGAACGCACTTCAAGGAGGTCAGTACGAAGAATGTACCAAGTATGTGAACAGTAAGTACTGTAATAAAATCATAACAGTCTAAACAAAACAGGAGACATGTATGATAGCCAACCTACAGTACGTAACACATAAGCAGTCACATCAAGTCAGGGACGCAGGCCCTCAAAGTCATTACTCAAATATAACCATGGGTCTCACGCCCATAATATCATTCATGCCCGTGGAATCCTTCCTCACTGCCGGCAGTCCATGATGTAATAACACCAATAAGGATACATGAACACCAAGTCCCACCTGTGTCCTAAATACCACGTGGTCTCATGCCCCGGAATCCCACATCGTAAAAGCATGACCATAGGGTAACACAAACAAATCCGGGGACATATATGATAATCAAATTACAACACATTGTGCCTTACTAACAACGAGAGTAAACAGTAGTATCCTTACAATATAAAATAGGAAGCTCATGATTAAAGCAGGACCACCCGCCCGCAGTATCGTTTAGCAATCCTTTTCCTGGGACTATTTCACCCGCATAGGTCGCGTGGACCCGCGTGAGGTATTCCTCGCATGGGACTATTTCACCCGCATAAGCCCTTACGGACTCGCATGAGGTATTCCTCGCATAGGCTGGACCCGCCCGCATGGGACTATTTCACCCGCATAAGTCCTTACGGACCCGCATGAGGTATTCCTCGCATCGTGGGTAGCAATTCCACGGAAATCTGCAAATGCCACAAACCCGGGGAATGACCCCGAAACGGCTGATATACCAATAGCACACAACCGGCTATTTCCAGCACACATAGGCAATTCTCAACTAATCAGGCCAAGTACTTATCAAGGCACACATGGAAATAATTCTCAATTAACCAAGCCAAAGTACTTATCAAGGCACACATACAATAATTCTCATTTGACAAGCCAAAGTACTTATCAGGGCACAAATAGAATAATTCTCATTTAACAAGCCAAAATATTTATCAAGGCACAAATAGAATAATTCTCATTTAACAAGCCAAAGTACTTATCAAGGCACTCTTAGACAAATTCTCAATTTATCAAGCCAAAGTACTAAACAAGGCACACTTAGACAAATTCTCAATTTATCAAGCCAAAGTACTAATCAAGGCATCACATAGAATTATTCTCAATTAAATAGGCCAAAGTACTACGTACGTACATTCTTTTCAAAAGACTCTTTTTTATGTAAAATCCCAAGATACTAACACCCGTAGTATCAAGGTATGTCTATTTTTCAAAGTAAGTTACTACACGTTTAGAAAACTCATTTCAAGGCTTGAAATCAAGTAACTTCAAATTTTCACAATCTAGGCAACTTATGCCCTTTAATCAAAATAGACAACTTTCTAAACCTTCCATAAAGCCGTTATAACCAACATCCCATAAAGCCGTTATAACCCTTTATGGTTTTAGACATATCCATTCCTTTCATAACCAAGAGACTTATACTATTAAAACCAAGTATCACATACTTACAAATCAAGTTCTTAACTTTCAAAACACTTCAAGTCTCTTAATATATAGAAAACAAGTTTCTTCTACTTTTAAACCTCAAGTTACTCACTCCTTTAAAGCAAGTTACTTTTCTTAAATCATGGCATTTCTCCTCTTTTAAAACAATTAAGTAAATCACTCCTTTGACTCCCCTAAAGTCATTATAATGACCTTTAGGATTTTGGGACTAAGGCACTAGCCCAAAAGATTTGGAAACCACTTCCTTTTCAAGACTCTATGTACTTTAAGTAAAATACTTTCACTTTTAAGAATCCAAACTTCACTAAGAAAATGGATTTTACAACTTACAATTTAAACATCAAAGTACAATCAAGGAAGTACATAGAACAAATTCTATTCTAGGCAATCCAAATACAACCAAGTAATGGATCATTTAAGGAGTAGAACATACTTTCTTAATCTTAAGGAATCATGCTAGAAGAGGAGATAGTTCACATACCTTTTCGGCTAAATATCCACAAGCTAAGCCGAACACGCCGTACGTATAAGTGTCAACCTATAATGGTCACAACAAGACTATCAACTTCTAGTCTCAACGTAGAATAATACTAAGTGTACGGTCTCTAATTCTACGGAAAATCGGGCAGCACTTCCTTTGTTTCTACTTACTTTGCCACCTTTTTCAAGGTCGAATACAATAACCAACACGCCACATTTAAGGCTCCAACAACAACCAAACAAAGGGGATTACACGCCTTACTATACGTGTAAAATTCCGCCCCACAATTCATACCAAATAGTTTAATACTTCACTAGCCATTCTTGGCCAACATATAACCAATAACACTACGCCTTTTCCAATCCTCTTCCAATTCCAAGTTCTAAGGTCTAACATGTTATATAGTCATAAACAACTTCAACAACTACAATTTCCTTCTTTATACAACATGCGACGACTTAACTAATAATCAACTTGAAATGTAATCTTAAGGCTAAACATGCAAGTTTTCGGATTAGGGTTCCAATAGCCAATAAACATATCAAATTTCATACTATATAACTCATGCTTGCTAAAATCCATAGCTACAACAATAAGTAAGTTTTAACTACTAAAACGACACAATTTATACCTTTCCAAGCCCTTAAAATTTCCAAGATTCAAAGTCGCGCCTTAGCAATTCTTAACTCCTTTCCTTAGGTTCCAATCCGCTCCAAGCACTCCTTAGAGGCCTATGAAGAACCCATCTTCAAGTTCCATCTTCAAAGTTGAAGAACTCACTTAGTTTCCGCCTTGCGACTAACGTAAAAATACATTTTTTCCGAAATCTTTCTATTGAGATAACCTTACAATACTCTTAGGAACCTTGGTTTAAAGTCTTGTGGCTAATGGATCACAAACTAAAATTTTTTGTGTGGGAATGTCACCTAAGCCGAGAGCATGTTCATGAAGAACAACTAGTGTGATTTTTTTCTAAGTGTTAAATGGCAAGTCTTGCACTAGTAGTAACCTTATAGCACACAATGGAGGGCTTAGACTTAAACAAATGTGAGGCTAGGATGAGTTTCACTTGGATCAAGCCTAGGTGGACAAGTTGACTTGTCAACAATGTCAAGCTTTGGAAGACTTATCTTCAACCATGGTCAATGACCATTATACCCTTGCATAAATTTCGACCAAGCCATGTGGGGTTGCCACGTTGCGCCCTTTCATTCGTCCATAAAATTCTGAAACCCTCGTGGGCCCCACAAAATGTAAAATTCCTCTGGGCCCCACGTGACCAAACTGCATAAGTAAAATTCCATAATGTTAATAAGTCCCATACTCTTTAAATAATGTATTTTGAGAAACCAATTCTCAACAACGAACATTTTTCCTTTCCGACGTCCGGAAGATTTTCCGTCGGAAAAACAATTCTTCCTTTCGTACCAATTTCCAAGTCTTGTTTCCTTTCGTACATTCTCTTATACATGTCTTGGACTTACGGGGTGTAACAGTCACCCCCCTTATGGTGCCTTGGACGAAAATAGGCAAGGGCTTAAGGGTCATTTGACCTTTGTAGGATGACTAAGTCTTGCAAGTAGTGAGCTTGAGAATATTGACTAAGTCAAAGGGTCCACAAGTCTTGATATTTACTAAGACCTCATCCAAGCCACCCATTTGTTTGCATCTTGACCCTCCATGCTACTATATAATACTACTAGTAGCAAGACTAAGCCCAACACTTAGAAAAAATTTCAAGAATTTCAAGAACCACAAGAGCTAGCTCTCAGGTTTGCTAACTCTCAACAACAAAAAAATTTGTTTGTGATCCATTTAGCTCCACACTTTAAACCAAGGTTCATGAGTGTATTGTAAGCGTATCTCAATAGAAAAATCTCGGAAAAAGATAGTTTTCGTATTAGTCGCAAGGTGAAAACCTAGTTGCTTTCTAGGTTTTGTTTGGAAGTTTGAAGGAAATTTGTTGGTGTTGTTCTAAGGGTCTCAAGTAGAGGATTGAAGTGTCTTGAAGAGGCTCTAAGTTGCTAAGGAGCGACTTCGGATTTGGAGTTGGATTAAGATTCGTTGAGGTAATAATCTTGTCTCTTAAAAGTGTTACAAGATTATATATATTGTTGTTAGCTTAACATGTTTGCTAGCATGAAGTATCTGTTGAAGTTTATAAGTATTATGGATTGATTATAACCTTAAAATCCGAAATGTCATTTAAGCCATGTGAAGTTGGATTACAAATTGGTCGTTTATTAGAATCGTCGCATGTTACTTACTTGAAGATTATAGTAGTTATAATCAATTGCGACTTGATATCATGTTATACTAACAACTTGGATTGAAATGGAAATTGGATAAGAATTGGTATTGTTGAATCTCAATGTGGACGAATTGGACTTGTAGTTTGTATTAGTTTGATATCGTTTGTGGGGCGGAATTTTACATGTCTAGTAGGCGTGTAATCCCCTATTGATTAATTGCATTGATTGGGCCTTAAATGTGGCGTGTTTGGTTATTGAATTCGGCTTTGAAAAAGGTGGCAAAGTAAGTAGAAACAAAGGAGGTGTTGTCCGATTTTCCGTAGAATTTAGAGACTTTACACTTATAATATTCTACGTTTGAAGTAAGGCGTTAATAGACGTATTGTGGATATTATAGGTTGACATTCTACGGGCGGGACTTTGTACTTGGCAAGTGGTTTGACACGAAGAGGTATGTAGAACTTTCCTATCTTTTGAGCATGACTAGTTGTACGTATATAGTACGGTAGACGTACAAGACCTTGATATCCTTTTCTAGTTTTATGAATAGCCAAGTCGGGTGAGTTAGGAGATTAACTCACTTCTTTGAAAGTATTAAGGATGTCTTAAGTTTTATTAAAGTTAAGGGACTTGAAGAGTTTTAAAGTAGGTAATGCTTGTTTCATTTTAAACGTATAAGTCCCTTGGATAGGAAATTGTACTTGACAAAGGTATAAAGTGAATATAACGACTTTATGGGAAGTTGGTTATATTAGCTTTATGGAAAGATAAATGACTTGATTTAATGAAAGGCAATTTGATTTTAAGGCATCAATTGCCTAAGGTTTTATAAGAAAAGGAGTCACTTGATTTAGAAACCTAACTTTATTTCTAAAGGTATTGTGACTTGTCTTGAAACGTAATTTCGACTTGCTACTACGGTTAATAGTATCTTGGAAGTTTTATACTAAAAAGAGTCATTTGTTTTAAAGAGTAGAAGTATGTAGTACTTGGGTTAAATTCCCGGATTTTTATAAAAGATATGCTAGTGCCTTAAGTAAACTAAAATGAGAGTGTATATGAATAAGAAGTTAGGGGGATTTCTTAACTTGCTTACTTTATGTATGATGGCCGGTTGAGATAGGGTAATAGTATATCTGAGGGGTAAATTCCCAAGATCGTTATACCACCTTCTCCAGGGTAAGAGTATATCTGAGGGGTAAATCTCCAAGATAGTGATACTACCTGCTTCAGGGTAAGAGTATAATTGAGGGGTGAATCCCCAAGATAGTTATACCACATGTTTCCGTGGATTTGCTACCCACGATGCGTGGAATACCTCATGCGAGTCCTTATGGTCTTATGCGGGAGAAATAGTCCCATGCGGGCGGGTACGGCCTATGCGAGGAATACCTCATGCGGGTCCACACGACCTATGCGGGTGAAATAGTCCCAGGAGTAGGATTGCTTAATGATACTGCGGGCGGATGGTCCTGCTATGATCGTGAGCTTCCTATTTTTATGTCAGACGATACTATCGCTTACTCTCATTGTTAGTAAGGCAATCGCAATCGTAATTTTGTTATCACGCATGCCTCCCGCTTTGTTTTAAACTTATGATGTAATTACGATTTTCCGCTTTACATACTTAGTACATATCAGGTATTGACCCTTTCCTGGCCGCGTTTATGCCGCAGGTAGGGGTAAGCAGGTGGTGGATCCTCATTCTTAGGATCACTTATCAGACGTCAGAAGCTCCATTTCTCCGGAGGCATGTCTTTTGGTACAGTTTTTCCCTGATGTTGTAGATTTATGTACATTCAGGGGTATGGCGGGGCCCTGTCCCTCCACTGTTGTTATTCCTAGAGGTCTGTAGTCATATGTCAGGGTCAAATGTAAGAACCGAGTTGTACAGTTTTTCTTTGATTATGCATATTTTATGGAAGGCGGCCTTATCGGCTAGCCTGTGTTATTATTGTCTAAAAATGTTGTATGTTCCGCTGCTATTCTCTGATGTATACCTGAACGGGGTGTCCAGGTAGGGCACCAGTCGCGGCCCCGGGGTCGGGTCGTGACAAAAGTGGTATCAGAGCAGTTAGTCCTCGGAAAGTGTCTACGCATCGTGTTCAGTAGAGTCTTGATTATCGTGTTGTGCACCACATCTATAATCGTGAGGTCGCAAGACATTTAGGATTGGTTTCATTCTTCTCTCTCGAGATCGTGCAAGAGAGTTGTCTTATTAGGTTGAATCCTCTCCGACCTATTCTTATGAAATGCTTATGCCTCCACTGGCGACTCAGGCCTGTAGGCAAGGCAAAGCAGGAGGCGCTACGGTACTGTGAGGGTTACACTGACTCGTGCACAACTATGCCCGAGGTAAAGTGGTCGGGCAGTTCACCACGCCGTACAGACAGAGCCGAGAGCGCAGAGCTCCAGAGGTTCCGCACTGAGCTCCACCCCACACCCAGAGTCGAGTATAGAGACTATGGGGAGCAGATCCGGTTATTGACCAAGATAGCAAGAGTGGCAGCACGACAGGTGAGCGCATACCTAACCCAGAGCCGGCTTGTGGATTCGGGATTTTCTGGGCTGTCATCCGCCCGAGTTTTATGGTTCGAGGTCTGAGGAGGATCCGCAGGAGTTCATTCGCAGCCTACATCTGACTATGCAGTTCTTAGGGCTTGAGACAGAGTTCAGCATGCTAGCCTCATACCGTTACGCGATATTGCGTTGAACTGGTTTGAGTCATGAGCCGTCGAGAGGTGAGGATGCTCTTCCACTGTTGGGAGGAGTTCACAGAGGCCTTCATGGATTACTTTTGCCTCCCGAGATGAAGAGAGCCTGCGGTAGATAGATTCTTGACCTTGAGGCGTAATGGAAGGACTATCGTGAGTATAGCCCGAGTTTGACTCTTGGCTGTGCATGCACACACCATTGTAATGATATGGCGGATAGAGTTCATCGTTATGTGATGGGGCTAGACCGTCATATGATTATCGTGATGTTGGGGTGGCTCTTCACCAGATGGACATTGCCAGATGAAGGCCTATGCGCAGGGATAGAGGATAGAGAGAGGAGGACCAGATTGACTCGTGCCACCAAGAGGCTGTGACACAGGTCTCGTGGCGCTTTCGAGGCGACCTTTCAACAAAGAAACTAGGTCCACATTCCACCAAAGACAGAGTGCTCCTTCACGGTTTTCTGGCAGGAGGTCTGATCAGCCAGGTCATTCAGGGGCAGGTCAGGGCTCCAGGACTTCGGGGTTTCAGGGAGGCAGAAACCGTCACCGATCGAGACCACCCACATTTCAGTGTGCTCGATGCGGTAGGTCTCACCAGGGCGAGTGTCGCATAACTCCGGGAGCTTGTTACTCTTGTGGCCAGCAGGGCCATTTGAGGAGAGATTGTCCGTCTAGAGGCGGCATGGGTGGTACGGTGCAGCCGACAAGATCAGTTGCTGGGTCTTCCTCTCCTTGTGTGGTTATGCACCCGAGGCGTGGAACTCACGACGGCAGCCGCGTAGGTCGTGGTGGTGGTTCCAGTTCTAGCGGTCCACAGAACCGCATATATTCATTAGCCAGCCGCCAGGATCAGGAGGCTTCCCCTGACGTTGTCACAGGTACATTATTGATTTCATGCTGTGACGTTTATTCTATGTTAGATCCAGGTTCTACCTTGTCCTATGTGTCCCCTCTTATTGCGGGTAGAATCGGGATAGAGCCGATGTCGATAGAGCCTTTTGAGGTAGCTACGCCAGTGGGTGATTCGGTGTTAATGAGCCGTCAGACAGAGGTTGTCCAGTTGTTCATTTACGCCGTCGACTCGCAGACTTGATAGAGTTGAGATGACGATTTTGATGTCATTATGGGTATGGATCGTTGGCTTCTTGTTATGCCAACGCTGATCGTAGGGACAGTTGGTTCGTTCGAGCTTCGCGAGCCGCTTATCGAGTGGAAGGGCAACACAAATACGCCGGTGGTAGGTTTATTTCTTACCTCAAGGCTAGGAAGATGGTGCGTAGCGGTACATCTATCATCCGTTCGCATTTGATACGCAGGTTGAGGTGCCGCTTCTTGATCGATGTCGATGGTTAGGAGTTTCTAGATGTGTTCCCGCACGATCTTCCGTATCCTCCCGAGAGGAGATTGAGTTTTGTATTGACACGTTGCGGACACTCGACCTATTTCCATTCCGCCATACGACGGGCACTGGCCGAGTCGAGGAGTCAAGGACCAGATGAAAGATTTCCGGAGAAAGGCTTTATCGTGCCTAGTGTATCTCCCGGGAGCGCCGGTTTGTTTGTGAAGAAGGATGGGACGCCAGACGTATGTGTGTTGATTACAGTGCAATAAGGTAACTATCAAAAATAGTACTCCCGTGATTGATGATTTGTTTGACCAACAGGTGGTGCGAGGTGTTTCTCCAAGATAGACTCGCGTCCGGTTATCATCAAAGTAGTTCGAGAGGCAGATATCCCAAAGATCGCATTCAGACCCAGATGGGCACTATGAGTTCAGTGGTTATGTCTTTCGGTTTGACCAACGCCCAAATGTATTTATGGATTTGATGAACCGTGTTCTAGCCATTTTTGTATACATTTGTGATATTATTCATTGATGACATCCTGGTTTATTCGCGACAGAGCAGAGCATGCAGATCACTGAGGACGGTATTGGGTCCTCCGAGCCGCAGCTTATTCGCCAAGTTCTCTGTGAGTTTTGCTGGCCTCGTGGCATTCCCGGGCACATTATCGGCTGATGGTGTTCGGTGGATACGCAAAGATCGAGGCGCAAGTCTTGGCCGAGACCTACTACTCCGACCGAGGTGCGCAGCTTAGTATCGGCAGTTATTATCGTAAGTTTGTGGAGCGCTTGCTTCGATTTCCAGACCGCTGACTAGGGTCGACTCGTAAACCAAGTTCCAGCCGATGAGGTCATGAAGCGGTTTCCGCTTTGAAGGAAAGGTTGACTACACCCAGCCTTACTCTTCCCGGCGGGTTAGACGGCACGTGATCTATTGTGATGCCTGCATCGCCAGGTGTGTTTTGATGCAGCACGGCAAGGTTATAGCCTATGCTTCCCGGCAGTTACGGAAGCATGAGAGGAATTACCCTACCCACGACTTAGAGTTGGCCACAGTTATTCATGCCTTGAAGATTTGGAGACATTATTTGTATGGGGTTCATGTGGATATTTATACAGACCACAAGAGCCTCCAAAGATATCTTCGTGCAGTAGGAGCCGAACTTGGCAGAGACGGTGGTTAGAGTTGCTGAAAGATTATGATGTTGATATTCTATACCATCCGGGGAAAGCCAACGTAGTTGTTGATGCGTTGAGTCGTAGATCGATGGGGAGCCTGTCAGAGGTACATCCGGAGAGACAGGACATGGTCCGTCAGATCCACCAGTTAGCGAGCCTTGGGGTTCGTTTGATCGATACCGACGATAGTGGGGTACGGGTTCGTGAGGTTGACGAGTCTTCCATCGTTGATGAGGTGAAAAGGCGACAGTTTGAGGACCCAGTGTTGGTACGGTATCGAGATGCAGCTCTTCAGGAGGAGAAGAGTCTATTCGAGGTAACGCCTGATGGGGTGCTAAGATTTGAGGGTCGGTTGTGTGTTCCCGATGTGACAGGACTTCGTCAGCAGATTTTGGGGGAGGCACACAGTACTCGTTATTCTATTCATTCGGGGTCGACCAAGATGTACCATGACCTCAGATGTTTGTATTGGTGGGATGGCCTGAAGAGGGACGTGGCAGGTTTTGTTGCACATTGTCCTAATTGCCAACAGGTCAAGGTCGAGCACCAGAGGCCCAGTGGATTATTGCAGGCTATTGAGATTCCGACTTGGAAGTGGGAGGTGATCAACATGGACTTTGTTACAGGGTTACCTCGTACTCAGAGGAAGTACGACTCCATTTGGGTTATTGTTGACAGGCTGACGAAATCAGCCCATTTCCTTCCGGGGATGACGCTTACCGAGGACTATGCCGATTGTACATCGAGAGATTGTGAGGTCGCACGGTGTCCTGTCGATTATATCCGATAGGAGCCCGCTTTACGCTAACTTCGAGGTCTTTTCGTAAGGGATTAGGGACACAGTGAGTCTCGCACAATATTTCATCCTCGATCGACGGCAGCAGAGCGTACTATCCAGATACTGAGGATATGCCGCGAGCTGCGTGATTGATTTCGTGGGTAGCCGGAGGATCATTTGCCTCGTGGAGTTTGCTTATAACAACCTACCATTCCAAAGATACGATGGCTCCATACGAGGCTTTATATGGGCGGAAATATAGATCGCGATTGGTTGGTTCGACGTGGGCGAGTGCGATTAGTTGGCCCGCACTTGGTTCAAGCAGTGTGGATAAGGTGAAGCTTATCCAGAGAGACCGTTAGCACTCGTAGTCGGCGAAGTCATACGCGGATAATCGCCGTCGGCATTTGGAGTTTCAGGTAGACGATTGGGTCTTCTTGAAGGTGTCACCCATGAAGGGTGTGATGAGATTCGGTAAGAAGGGGAAACTCAGCCCAAGGTATATTGGGCCCTACCAGATCTTCCGTCGAGTAGGAAAGGTTGCCTATGAGTTGGATCTGCCATCAGAGTTAGAGGCAGTACATCCGGTCTTCCATGTTTCTATGTTGCGGAAGTGTATCGGAGATCCAGCGAGAGTTTTCCCTGCTAGTGAGGTCCAGGTGACAGAGGGGTTATCGTATGAGGAGAGTCCCATAGCGATACTCGATCGCTGTGTCGCGATCATGACCAATGATGTGGCTTCCGTCAAAGTCTTGTAGAGGAATGATAACCGGGAGGAGATGACTTGGGAAGCGGAGGAGGACATGTTGAGGAAGTATCCTCACTTATTCCTTACACCTTCAGGTACTTCTTTTCCCTTACTTGTAAAGTTTTAATTGAAGCATTTGTTTTGTGTAAATGATATTATGTGGCCATGTGTGGCATTATTGGTATGTCGGGGTTGTGAAAGGAAACTATGTCGCTAATTATAAATTTGACTCCGAAAGAACATTCGGGGACGAATGTTTCTAAGGGGGGAAGAATGTTACACCCCGTATTTACAGGACATGTTTTAAGAACGTACGTAAGAACTCTTAAGTGTTAAGATTTGAGACTTGTAAAAATTTATCGGAATTATGAAATTGTCGGAAAACGTAATATTGTAACGAATGGGAGGGCGACACGTGTCACCCCCCTTATGGTGCCTTGGACGAAAATAGGCAAGGGCTTAAGGGTCATTTGACCTTTGTAGGATGACTAAGTCTTGCAAGTAGTGAGCTTGAGAATATTGACTAAGTCAAAGGGTCCACAAGTCTTGATATTTAGTAAGACCTCATCCAAGCCACCCATTTGTTTGCATCTTGACCCTCTATGCTACTATATAATACTACTAGTAGCAAGACTAAGCCCAACACTTAGAAAAAATTTCAAGAATTTCAAGAACCACAAGAGTTAGCTCTCGGGTTTGCTAACTCTGAACAACAAAAAAATTTGTTTGTGATCCATTTAGCTCCACACTTTAAACCAAGGTTCATGAGTGTATTGTAAGCGTATCTCAATAGAAAAATCTCGGAAAAAGATAGTTTTCGTATTAGTCGCAAGGTGAAAACCTAGTTGCTTTCTAGGTTTTGTTTGGAAGTTTGAAGGAAATTTGTTGGTATTGTTCTAAGGGTCTCAAGTAGCGGATTGAAGTGTCTTGAAGAGGCTCTAAGTTGCTAAGGAGCGACTTCGGATTTGGAGTTGGATTAAGATTCGTTGAGGTAATAATCTTGTCTCTTAAAAGTGTTACAAGATTATATATATTGTTGTTAGCTTTACATGTTTGCTGGCATGAAGTATGTGTTGAAGTTTATAAGTATTATGGATTGATTGTAGCCATAAAATCCGAAATGTCATTTAAGCCATGTGAAGTTGGATTATAAATTGGTCGTTTATTAGAATCGTCGCATGTTACTTACTTGAAGATTATAGTAGTTATAATCAATTGCGACTTGATATCATGTTATACTAACAACTTGGATTGAAATGGAAATTGGATAAGAATTGGTATTGTTGCATCTCAATGTGGCCGAATTGGACTTGTAGTTTGTATTAGTTTGATATCTCTTTGTGGGGCGGAATTTTACACGTCTAGTAGGTGTGTAATCCCCTATTGATTAATTGCATTGATTGGGCCTTAAATGTGGCATGTTTGGTTATTGAATTCGGCCTTGAAAAAGGTGGCAAAGTAAGTAGAAACAAAGGAGGTGTTGACCGATTTTCCGTAGAATTTAGAGACTTTACACTTATAATATTCTACGTTTGAAGTAAGGAGTTAATAGACGTATTGTGGATATTATAGGTTGACATTCTACGGGCGGGACTTTGTACTTGGCAAGTGGTTTGACCCGAAGAGGTATGTAGAACTTTCCTATCTTTTGAGCATGACTAGTTGTACGTATAGAGTACGGTAGACGTACAAGACCTTGATATCCTTTACTAGTTTTATGAATAGCCAAGTCGGGTGGGTTAGGAGATTAACTCACTTCTTTGAAAGTATTAAGGATGTCTTAAGTTTTATTAAAGTTAAGGGACTTGAAGAGTTTTAAAGTAGGTAATACTTGTTTCGTTTTAAACGTATAAGTCCCTTGGATAGGAAATTGTACTTGACAAAGGTATAAAGTGAATATAACGACTTTATGGAAAGTTGGTTATATTAGCTTTATGGAAAGATAAATGACTTGATTTAATGAAAGGCAATTTGATTTTAAGGCATCAATTGCCTAAGGTTTTATAAGAAAATGAGTCACTTGATTTAGAAACCTAACTTTATTTCTAAAGGTATTGTGACTTGTCTTGAAACGTAATTTCGACTTGATACTACGGTTAATAGTATCTTAGAAGTTTTATACTAAAAAGAGTCATTCGTTTTAAAGAGTAGAAGTATGTTGTACTTGGGTTAAATTCCCGGATTTTTATAAAAGATATGCTAGTGCCTTAAGTAAACTAAAATGAGAGTGTATATGAATAAGAAGTTAGGGGGATTTCTTAACTTGCTTACTTTATGTATGATGGCCGGTTGAGATAGGGTAAGAGTATATCTGAGGGGTAAATTCCCAAGATCGTTATACCACCTTCTCCAGGGTAAGAGTATATCTGAGGGGTAAATCCCCAAGATAGTTATACCACCTGCTTCAGGGTAAGAGTATAATTGAGGGGTGAATCCCCAAGATAGTTATACCACTGCTTCCGTGGATTTGCTACCCACGACGCGAGAATACCTCACGCGAGTCCTTAAGGGCTTATGCGGTGAAATAGTCCCACGCGCGGTACGATCGTTATACCCGTAGTTCCGTGGTATGTATGCGAGGACGCACGCATTTGAGCATAATGCATGTAAAGATCGGAAAGGAAGAAAGAGGTGATTTTTCCACTAAAAGTTTCCGGTTTTGTGAAGGAAAAAGGTTCGTTAATGGAATTGATTCCCAGATTTGGTATTCTGACTTCTGGAATATTAGAGAATTATGGAATTTTATTTTAAATGGTCACGTGGGCCCATGAGAAATTTACTGGTTTTAAGGGCCCACTTTGTTTTCTAGATTTTGGCCATTGTGATATTTTCTAAGATGTTTTATTTGCCAATAGGAGAGGTGACATGTGTCACCCCGCCTAGTGGCTTGGCCGAATGACATTTGTGCACAACACCCTGTTAGAGTTGTTTTTCGACTAAACGCTTTACATAACTTGCGGGGAAAATTCCGCTATGTCTTTTCTTATTTTTGGATTTTTCCGAGAGACGGAACATCTTGGACCAACGGGAGGGTGACATGTGTCACCTCACATCGGAAGCAAGTGGGGCGCACTGGACGAATGGGTCAGTGGGTAGATATTTTTGGTAGATATTTGTGAGGGTTTTAAGGAGTAGGGACTAGGGGCACTTGGGCATATCTCGCCCTACACTTGCTATGCACTTGGCAAGATCTTGCCATTGGTTGGCCTTGGCTTGTGCTATAAATACCCTCTCTCCTTTGATGAATTCTTCATCCTTTCCACAAATCTTCTAAGTGTTAAAATCCTCCTCTCCTCTTGTCGACTCTCGCCCAAGAGCCCTCTCCCCTTGAAAGGCCCTCGCCGAGAGCCCTCTCCCCTCCTAGTGGGTGGCCGTGGGTACCCCTAGCCTAGTTGCTGTGATAATACCCCTCAGGTGTAGAAATACTCTCAAAAGTATTGTTATAATGCCCAAATTACCTTAGCCGTATACCTTGTAGTATTCTAAGGTTATACCTATCTAAAAGCCCTGAAAATACTATTATACTTCCCGTCACCACAAAACCGAAACCCTAGAAAATCTCCATAGTCCGTTGGAGTATTGTGTAAGTTGGTTAGAACTTCTAAGGGTGGTTTAGAGCTGGTCGAGCGCCTGAGTCGAGCTAAACGATTTCCCGGGATCGACTTTATACTTGGATAATTATGGGCTTATCGAGGTAAATATCTTGTCTCTATTGTAATTGGAAATTACATGATTGTTAGACTATAGTTGAAGTATACTATATGTAGAATCAACGTTGTTGTCGGCAATGTCTTTTGACTTAAGCCCAATAATAAGAAACCTTTTCGAAAGAAGAGTATCGAATCAGATTTACATAGATCAGACATGAGACTTGTAGCTTTTCGTGGAGTAGAATTATACCGCTCGTTAGATGTGTAACCCCCGGTTGGCTTCGTAGCGGCCTCGATAAAGCGAGAGATTTACGCTGCATGTGTGGGGAGCGCCACGAATTTTCTGTAGAATGTTCTCGCGATGAGGTCTAAATGTTAATAAGCGCCTTGTGGCCTTATAGGTTGAAGTACTACGTGTGGCGCGATCTACTTGGCTTAAGGAGTAGCCGACGGTTGGAAGTACTTGAGCGCTTTGCTATTAGTCGATACTGCCGCGAGGTATGTGAACCTCTTCCTATCTCTTCTAGCATGATATGTGTGAACTATGTAGTACAGACGCATACGTGTTAAATGTATTTGATTGGTTTGAAACATAAAGTGTTATAACGCTTTATGGGAAGTTGGTTATAACGACTTTATGTAGGTCCAAAATACTTTGTGGTTTTTAAAAGGTAAATGATTTGTTTATAATCGCTTGATGTGTGATAATAAAGAACTCAAGTATTTCAAAAGATTTCTAAATCATTTTGAAAGAAGAGTGATACTTGGTTTCTTTTGAAAACTTAAGAGTTATACTAGTTTTATGGGAAGTTAGGTATAACGGCTTAAGAATGTTTTATCGATTTTGGAAATCGTGATGTGTATCGACAAACCATCGCAAATACATTAAAAGGAAATGTTTTGAATAATTAAGTATTATTAAAACCAAGAGGAACTTCCATCCGCATAAGCTAAGATGAGACAAAATGATATTTCCTAGATCATGGTCATTGTAATAAGATTGTTATAAACAAGAATATCCTACTCACATAAGACTTATGTTTCTCGATTGTTTAAAAGAGAATTATATTCTTAAATGAATAAGACTACGAACTACGAAACCTTTCTAAAATAAGAAACGTGAACATTTGAAATTAGGCAAACTTGACGCTTGGAAAATAATGTTGTTACTTGATTTTACAAAGGTAAGTATTTTGGTTTACTTAAAAGATAGTCACTCTATTTTTATATACTACGTATTGTGTGACTTTGACGCACTTTTAAAAGAGTTATTGTATAAAGTACCTTGTGTGAATAACTTGATTGTATTGAATTGTGATAGCCCGTAATACTTTCTCGCTTTGATAAGTAATCATGTTAGGACGCTACGTGTGATAGTATCTTGTGATGTTTGTGTAAAGGGGTTTTCCTTGATTGTGCTTCTTAACTATCGGTCATGATAGTATTGTGCCACTCATCGTGACATATTCCGAGGTTGTCGCCTCCGACGCGGTAGATCAAAGCGTCGATGGACCTATGATTCGAGAATACCTTATGCGGTCTCAGAGGCCTATGCGCGAATCGCGGAGTTCCGTGTTAGCGCGCCTCGTGGTCACGCGTCCTCAGGGCTACGCGACGGCGAGTCCAGACGCCGCCGGAGTAGCTACCGACGCGGGGTTATACCTCACGCGGGCCTATGAGTTTGGCCTATGCGAGTCGCGGAGTTCGTGGTTAGACGCGCACATCGATATCGCGCAAGTGGCCAACTTTGATCATGTGACGGCCTAGACAGATCTTATGATACGATTCATGACGGTTGGTACCGTGGGTTTTTAGTAGTCGCTATGCCTTCGCACTTACCCCGCATGCTTTATTATGACACGCGGACCGTGTTCATGTGTGTTCCTTGGTGCTTTTATATCATAGATCGCCAGTGGCGGAAGGTATTCCACGCATGATTGATGTTGTGGGCCCGAGACCCATTGTTATACTTGAGTGATGACTTGAGGCGTGAGTCCCCGACTTGACACGATCGCTGTTGTAAATCGTAGTTTGGTTATCATACATGTCTCTTGCTTTATATGACCGCTATGATTTCATTTACTGATTTATTTTCGCTTTCACATACTTGCACTCAGATCGACCTCCTTCGGGCCGCGTTCATGCCGCAGTAAAGGTACACCGCCATCGATCCTCGCCTAGGGTCACGCCATTGCGTTTGGGAAAGCTCCGCTTCTCCGAGGCTTATCAGCCGTATAGTCCTCGTTGTTGTAGGTATTTACATTCGTGGTATGGCGGGCCCCGTCCCGCCATTGTTGTCGTATCATTTCTTAGGTCCGTAGTAATCGCAAGTGTGGTTTGTAAAAAGGATTAAACTGCTCATGATTGAAAAAAAGTTGTTATTTATATATATACGCCGTAAGGCAAGTTTTCTCGACATCGCTTATACTTCATTTGTTTCATGTATGTGTTTTATGTTCCGATTACACGATGTAGTATCACTAGGGTGCCCGGTAAGGCACGACCACGCCCCGAACGGTCGTGACAAAAGTGGTATCGAGCGCTTAATCCTCTGAAAGTGTCTACGCATCAGATTCGCAGAGTCTTGATTATCGTGTGTTGTGCACCACACCAATAATCGTGAGGCTATAGGATATTTAGGATTGGTTTCATTCTTCTCACCGAGATCGTGCCTTAGAGTCGGTTGTAAGTTGGACCCTCGACGAAATTCTTTCCCCATCGTTATGCCTCCGCGTAGGCAACCCGCCCAGAGGGCAAGGCGGCGGAGCCGCGAGTAGAGTTCGAGGGTTACGTGGCACAGCCCAATCATTACCTAGGTAATGCTTCATTCGGGATTTCGCGACGCCACTAGCCCCGAAAGTTTAGCACGGCGGCGCAGCTCCTCTGCGCCATGATATTTGAACCTTCGCCCACGACCAGAACAGAGAATATGGATTACAAAGAGGCGAATTACATTAGCTATGGATTTGGCTACCAGAGTATACCGATGTACCGCGAGTCTTGACGGCTATCTAAGAGAGGATCGCAAGAGTAATTCTTGCTAGCTTCGAGCATGGCACGTATACGCTTTTGCGCAGCAGCCGAGACGCAGAGATCGACGTTAACGGGCGATGAGAAGAGGCCAGAGCAAAGAAGGTCCTTTGGTAACTTTCGAGGCGAGTCGCCACCAAAGAGATTAGATTTGCACATCCACCAGCGCAGTGGTCTTCCACGGATTTCGTGACGCTCGGGTACGCAGGAGTTGGTTAGAACTCCGTGGCTTCCTGCTCATTGGGCTTGACGCACGCCATCCCGGGAATGTCGCCTTTAGTCGGTACTTGTTATACCTATGACCGCCGTGGTCCGATGTCGAAAGAGTGTCCCGTAGAAGGACTTAGCCTTCAGATCGCGGGTAGTTCGTCACCTTCCTTAGCTATGCGCTCACGGCGTGTTTGATTGAACGACTAAGGGAGTGAAGAAAGAGATATAGATATATCCTTAACCCTCTAGAGATCTCAGTATATGTGATAAGCGAGTATACCTTAAGTGCTATGTTCGATAGCGGTGTGTTAGTTGTGATTAGAAATCATGATGGGTTAACCGAGTAAGATTTTGGGGGATAGAGAGGTGTGAGCCTTAGAGTTTTATACGCAGAGACCTTAGAGGTGAGGCCATCTCGAGAATAGGTGTAGTGTTATGTTTGATCCAGATCGGAAGTGCATAGTGCACGTGAGCTACGCTTGGGATAGTCCCTGGTAGTGTGGAATGAAGCGGGGTAGTTGAGTTAAGAAGACCGCCAGGTTTTCGTAGCGTGATTAGTGAGAGTTTTTCTTCGCGAGCTAGCATTGTGCGCGCTGTCGGGTCGGGTTGAGGCCACGTTGCGTCAACCCGCCGGTGCGTTTGGTGGGGTCAGTTTGTGGTGGTCCCGTCTTGTGTTAGGGTCACGAGGTGTTAGGCCCAAGTTTAGTGACCAAGACGAGTTCGTGGATGCTCGACCGATGGTTGGGCCGATGGGGCAGCCCATCGTGTTCTTCGGTCGACCGCTCACTGGCAGTTGTTGTTTTAACGTAAAGGTTGTAAGGTCTGCACGGGTGCCTACCTTCACCTTATGGCGCATGCTGGAGCCTGTGGCACGATCGCTTTTGTTTCCGGAAGTTTTACCAAACATGTGTTAAGAACTCGTGAGTCTCGACCGCATTCGCCTCTGCCGCTGGATTTCGTGGATAGTTGTGGGATTGTTGTCTCTGTGGAGGAGTGTTTAGGCTACCATTTCGGTGTTCGGATGTCACCTTTTGAAGCCTCAGAGGGCGGAAGTGTAAAGTTGTCGGCCGATTGGTTCGATGTTGGCAAGGTTCGCATAGTTGGTTCAGCTTGTTCCACAGATCGTGGATAGTGTAAGCTTGTCTAGAAGAAGTTCGCGGCTCGAGGAATCGTATGGATAATCGGCGACGACGCCAGAGTTCAGCCGACGGTCGGTCTTCTTGAAAGTACCACCGGACAGGTGTGACGAGCTTTGGAAAATAGAGGAAACTTAGCCCGAGTTACTTGGGCCTTTGAGAGTTCATGTGAAGAATAGGCCAGTTGCCTATATGTTAGCATTTGCCGTCCGACTTAGGAGGCGGGGACGTCCGGCCTTTCGTATTGTTATGTTCGAAAGTATCAAGATCCATCCGAATGTTCCCGCTTAATGATGCCCACGAAAGAGATAGTAACCCCGAGTTTTGGAAACTAAAGCAGATCGTAAATGTGGTAAGCGGTTCGAGCACGATACCTTCGGTGATCGACGCAGCCCGGCACCATTTGTTGGGTCGTCGAGCAAGGCTCGCGACAAAGTGACAAAAGTGGTATCATTTTGGTGATGTTAGAGGTGTTTCCTCGTGGACTTGATGTAAGTTTTTATGCGCGGTGTTTCGTGGCCGACGTGGCGTGTTGTTCTCGTAAGTATAGTGGAAGACTATATCGGGCGACGTTGTTTTGAGATTAGAAGGAACATTCGACGAATGTTTCTGGCGAGGAAGAATGTTATACCCCGTAGTTCCGTGGTATGTATGCGAGGACGCACGCATTTAGCATACGGCATGTAAAGATTGGAAAGGAAGAAAGAGGTGATTTTTCCACTAAAAGTTTCCGCTTTGTGAAGGAAAAGGTTCGTTAATGGGAATTGATTCCCAGATTTGGTATTCTGACTTCTGGAATATTAGAGAATTATGGAATTTTATTTTCTGAATGGTCACTGGGCCCACGGAGAAATTTACGCTTTTGTGGGCCCACTTTGTTTTCTAGATTTTGGCCATTGTGGATATTTTCTGGAAGATGTTTTATTTTGGGCCAATAGGAGGGTGACACGTGTCACCCCGCCAGTGGCTCGCCGAATGACATTTGTGCACAACACCTTGCTAGAGTCGTTTTCGACTAAACGCTTTACATAACTTGCGAGGAAAATTCCGGCTATGTCTTTTCTTATTTTTATGGATTTTTCCGAGAGACGAACATCTTGGACCAACGGAGGGTGACATGTGTCACCTCACATCGAAGCAAGTGGCGCACTGGACGAATAATCGGGTCAAGTGGGTAGATATTTTTGTAGATATTTGTGAGGGTTTTAAGGAGTAGGACTAGGGGCACTTGGGCATATCTCGCCCTACACTTGCTATGCACTTGGCAAGATCTCGCCATTGGTTGGCCTTGTCTTGTGCTATAAATACCCTCTCCCTTTGATGAATTCTTCATCCTTTCCACAAATCTTCTAAGTGTTAAAATCCCTCCTCTCCTCTTGTCGACTCGGCCCAAGAGCCCCTCTCCCCTTTGAAAGGCCCTGGCCGAGAGCCCTCTCCTCCTAGTAGTGTGGCCGTGGGTACCCCTAGCCTAGTTGCTTCGTATAATACCCCTCATGGTGTAGAAATACTCTCAAAAGTATTGTTATAATGCCCAAATTACCTTAGCCGTATACCTTGTAGTATTCTAAGGTTATACCTATACTAAAAGCCCGGAAAATACTATTATACTTCATACCACAAACCGAAACCCTAGGAAAATCTCCATAGTCCGTTGGAGTATTGTGTGAAGTTGGTTAGAACTTCTAAGGGTGGTTTAGAGCGGTTGGAGCGCCTGAGTCGAGCTAAACGATTTCCCAGATCGACTTTATACTTGGATAATTATGGGCTTATCGAGGTAAATATCTTGTCCTCTATTGTAATTGGAAATTACATGATTGTTAGACTATAGTTGAAGTATACTATATGTAGAATCGAACGTTGTTGTCGGCAATGTCTTTTGACTTAAGCCCAATAATAAGAAACCTTTCGAAAGAAGAGTAATCGAATCAGATTTACATAGGATCAGACATGAGACTTGTGTAGCTTTTCCGTGGTGTAGAATTGTACCGCTCGTTAGATGTGTAACCCCCGGTTGGCTTGGTAGCACCGATAAACGAGGAGATTTACGCCGCATGTGGGGAGGCCACGAATTTTCTGTAGAATGTTCGCGATGAGGTCTAAATGTTAATAAGCGCATTGTGGCCTTATAGGTCAAGTACTACGTGTGGCGCGATCTACTTGGCAAGGAGTAGCCGACGGTTGGAAGTACTTGAGCGCTTTTGCTATTAGTCGATACTCGCGAGGTATGTGAACCTCTTCCTATCTCTTCTAGCATGATATGTGGAACTATGTAGTACGGTAGACGCATACGTGTTAAATGTATTTGATTGGTTTGAAACATAAAGTGTTATAACGCTTTATGGGAAGTTGGTTATAACAAATTTTTATGTAGGTCCAAAAATACTTTGTGGTTTTTAAAAGGTAAATGATTTGTTTATAATCGCTTGATGTGTGATAATAAAGAACTTGAAGTATTTCAAAAGATTTCTAAATCGCTTTGAAAGAAGAGTGATACTTGGTTTCTTTTGAAAACTTAAGAGTTATACTAGCTTTATGGGAAGTTAGGTATAACGGCTTAAGAATGTTTTATCGATTTTGGAAATCGTGGATGTGTATCGACAAACCATCGCAATTAATAAAAGGAAATGTTTTGAATAATTAAGTATTATTAAAACCAGAGGAACTTCCATCCGCATGTAAGCTAAGATGAGACAAAATGATATTTCCTAGATCACGGTCATTGTAATAAGATTGTTATAAACAAGAATATCCTACTCACATAAGACTTATGTTTCTGATTGTTTAAAAGAGAATTATATTCTTAAATGAATAAGACTACGAACTACTTAAACCTTTCTAAAATAAGAAACGTGAACATTTGAAATTAGGCAAACTCGACGCTTGGAAAATAATGTTGTTACTTGATTTTACAAAGGTAAGTATTTTGGTTTACTTAAAAAGATAGTCACTCTATTTTTATATACTACGGTATTGTGTGACTTTTGACGCACTTTTAAAAGAGTTATTGTATAAAGTACCTTGTGTGAATAACTTGATTGTATTGAATTGTGATAGCACGTAATACTTTCGCCGCTTTGATAAGTAATCATGTTAGGACGCTACGTGTGATAGTATCTTGTGATGTTTGTGTAAAGCGGTTTTCCTTGATTGTGCTTCTTAACTATCATCGTTATGATAGTATTGTGCCACTCATCGTGACATATTCGAGGTTGTCGCCTCCGACGCGGGTAGACTCAAAGCGGTCGATGGACCTATGATTCGAGAATACCTTATGCGGGTCTGTAGGGCTATGCGCGAATCGCGGAGTTCCGTGTTAGCGCGCCTCGTGGTCATGCAGCCTCGCCATGCGCGACGGCGAGTCCAGACGCCGCCGGAGTAGCTACCCTCGATGCGGGGTTATACCTCACGCGGCCTATGAGTTTGGCCTACGCGGAGTCGCGGAGTTCCGTGGTTAGACGCAGACATCGATATCGCGCAAGGGCCGCCTTTGATCATGTGACGGCCTAGACAGATCTTATGATACGCTTCATGACTGTTGGTACTGGGTTTTTAGTAGTCGGCTATGCCTTCGCATTTACCCCGCATGCGCTTTATTATGACACAGCGGACCCGTGTTCATGTGTGTTCCTTGTGCTTTTATATCATAGATCGCGGCAGCCGGCGAAGGTATTCCACGCATGATTGATGTTGTGGGCCCGAGACCCATTGTTATACTTCGAGTGATGACTGAGGCGTGAGTCACGACTTGACATGATCGCTTTGTTGTAAATCGTAGTTTGGTTATCATACATGTCTCCCGCTTTATATGATCGCTATGATTTCATTTACGATTTATTTTCGCCACATACTTGCACTGCCAGATCGACCTCCTTCGGGCCGCTCATGCCGCAGTAAAGGTACACCCGCCATCGATCCTCGCCTAGTGGTCACGTCAGCTTGGGAAAGCTCCGCTTCTCCGAGGCTTATCAGCCGTATAGTCCTCGCGTTGTAGGTATTTACATTCGTGGTATGGCGGCGGCCCCGTCCCGCCATTGTTGTCGTATCATTTCTAGAGGTCCGTAGTAATCGCCAAGTGTGGTTTGTAAAAAGGATTAAACTGCTCATGATTGAAAAAAAGTTGTTATTTATATATATATGCCGTAAGGCAAGTTTTCCTCGACATCGCTTATACTTCATTTGTTTCATGTATGTGTTTTATGTTCCACGACACTCGATGTAGTATCACTAGGGTGCCCGGTAAGGCACTACCACGCCCCGAACGGGTCGTGACAAAAGTGGTATCGAGCGCTTAATCCTCGGAAAGTGTCTACGCATCGTATCCAAGAAGTTCGATTATCGGTGTCGCGCACCACACCAATAATCGTGAGGCTATAGGATATTTAGGATTGGTTTCTATTCTTCTCACTCCGAGATCGTGCCTTAGAGTCGTGTTGTAAGTTGGACCTCCGACGAAATTCTTTCCCTATCGCTATGCCTCCGCGTAGGCAACCCGCCCAGAGGGCAAGGCGCCGGCGGAGTCGCGAGTAGAGTTCGTGAGGGTTACGTGGCACAGCCCAATCATTACCTAGGGTAATGCTTCATTCGGGATTTCGCGACGCCACTAGCCCCAAAAAGTTTAGCACGGCGGCGCGCTCCATCGCGCCATGATATTTGAACCTTCGCCCACGACCAGAACAGAGAATATGGATTACAAAGAGGCGACCACATTAGCTATGGATTTGGCTACCAGAGTATACCGATGTACCGCGAGTCTTGATGGCTATCTAAGAGAGGATCGCAAGAGTAATTCTTCGATTAGGCTTCGAGCATGGCACGTACGGGCTTTGCGCAGCAGCCGAGACGTGTAGATCGACGTTAACGGGCGATGAGAAGAGGCCAGAGCGGAAGGTCCTTTGGTAACTTTCGAGGCGAGTCGCCTCACCAGCAGATTAGATTTGCACATCCACCAGTGCAGAGTGGTCTTCCACGGATTTCAGGACGCTCGGGGTATGCAGGAGTTGGTTAGAACTCCAGGGCTTCCGGTTCAGCTTGACGACGCCATCCCGGAATGTCGCTTTAGTCGGGTACTTGTTATACCTATGACCGCCGTGGTCCGATGTCGAAAGAGTGTCCCGGTAGAAGGACTTAGCCTTCGTGATCGGTGGGTAGTTCGTCACCTTCCTTAGCTACGCCTCACGGGCGTGTTTGATTGAACGACTAAGGAGTGAAGCAAAGATATAGATATATCCTTAACCCTCTGAGATCTGTATACGTGATAAGGTGAGTATACCTTAAGTGCTATGTTCGATAGCAAGGTGTTAGTTGTGATTAGAAATCATGATGGGTTAACCGAGTAAGATTTTGGGGATAGAGGGTGTGAGCCTTAGAGTTTTATACGTAGAGACCTTAGAGGTGAGGCCATCTCGAGAATAGGTGTAGTGTTATGTTTGATCCAGATCGGAAGTGCATAGTGCACGTGAGCTACGCTTGGGATAGTCCCAAGTAGTGTGGAATGAAAGGGGGTAGTTGAATTAAGAAGACCGCTAGGTTTTCGTAGCATGATTAGTGAGAGTTTTTCTTCGTGGAGCTAGCATTGTGCGCGTTGCGGGTCGGGTTGAGGCCATGCCGCGGGTCAACCCGCGGCAGGTGGGTGGTGGGGTCAGTTTGTGGTGGTCCCGTCTTGTGTTAGGGTCACGAGGGTGTTAGGCCCAAGTTTAGTTGACCAACAGACGCAGTTCGTGGACGCGCTCGACCGCTGGTTGGGCGATGGGGCAGCCCATCGTGTTCTTCGGTCGGACCGCTCACTCGGCATGTTGTTTTAACAGAAGGTTGTAAGGCTGCACGGGTGCCTACCTTCACCTTATGGCGCATGGGAGCCTGTGGTACGATCGCTTTTTGTTTCGGAAGTTTTACCAAACATGTGTTAAGAACTCGTGAGTCTCGACCGCATTCGCCCCGCCGTTGCTTGGATTTCGTGGATAGTTGTGGGGATTGTTGTCTCCGTGGAGGAGTGTTTAGGCTACCATTTCAGTGTTCTGATGTCACCTTTGAAGCCTTGTAGGGCGGAAGTGTAAAGTTGTTTGGCCGATTGGTTCGATGTTGGCAAGGTTCGCATATTGGTTCAGCTTGTTCCACAGATCGCGGATAGTGTGAAGCTTGTCTAGAAGAAGTTCGCGGCTCAGAGGAATCGTATGGATAATCGGCGACGACGCCAGAGTTCGTGCCGACGGTCGGTCTTCTTGAAAGTACCACCCCTATGGTGTGACGAGCTTTGGAAAACAGAGGAAACTTAGCCCGAGTTACTTTGGGCCTTTGAGAGTTCATGTGAAGAATAGGCCAGGTTGCCTATATGTTAGCATTTGCCGTCCGACTTAGGAGGCAGGACGTCCGGTCTTTCGTATTGTTATGTTCGGGAAAGTATCGAAGATCCATCCAGAATGTTCCCAGTTAATGATGCCCACGTAAAGAGATAGTAACCCCGAGTTTTGGAAACTAAAGCAGTATCAGAAATGTGGTAAGGGTTCGAGTGTACGGCGGCCGGTGATCGTGACGCAGCCCGCACCATTTGTTGGGTCGTCGAGCAAGGCTCGCGACAAAGTGACAAAAGTGGTATCATTTTGGTGATGTTAGAGGTGTTTCCTCGTGGACTTGGATGTAAGTTTTTATGCGCGGTGTTTCGTGGCCGATGTGGCAGTTGGTTCTCGTAAGTATAAGAGTGAAGACTATACCGGCGACGTTGTTTGAGACTTAGAAGGAACATTCGACGAATGTTTCTAGGAGGAAGAATGTTATACCCCGTAGTTCCGTGGTATGTATGCGAGGACGCACGCGAGTATACGATGAAAGATTGGAAAGCGAAGAAAGAGGTGATTTTTCCACTAAAAGTTTCCGGTTTTGTGAAGGAAAAAGGTTCGTTAACGGGAATTGATTCCCAGATTTGGTATTCGGACTTCTGGAATATTAGAGAATTATGGAATTTTATTTTCGAAATGGTCACGTGGGCCCACGGAGAAATTTACGGTTTTGTGGGCCCACTTTGTTTTCTAGATTTTGGCCATTGTGGATATTTTCTAAGATGTTTTATTTTGGGCCAATAGGAGGGTGACACGTGTCACCCCGCCTAGTGGCTTGCCGAATGACATTTGTGCACAACACCCTGGTTAGAGTCGTTTTTCTAAACGCTTTACATAACTTGCGAGGAAAATTCGGCTATGTCTTTTCTTATTTTTGCGGATTTTTCCGAGAGACGAACATCTTGGACCAACGGGAGGTGACATGTGTCACCTCACATCGAAGCAAGTGCGGCACTGACGAATCTGTCAAGTGGGTAGATATTTTGGTAGATATTTGTGAGGTTTTGGGCGAGTAGGGACTAGGGGCACTGGGCATATCTTCGCCCTACACTTGCTATGCACTTGGCAAGATCTTGGCCATTGGTTGGCCTTGTCTTGTGCTATAAATACCCTCTCCCTTTGATGAATTCTTCATCCTTTCCACAAATCTTCTAAGTGTTAAAATCCTCCTCTCCCCTCTTGTTGACTCCGCCCAAGAGCCCCTCTCCCTTTGAAAGGCCCCTGGCCGAGAGCCCTCTCCCTCCTAGTAGTGCGTGGGTACCCCAGCCTAGTTGCTTTCGTATAATACCCCCCTTTGTGGTGTAGAAATACTCTCAAAAGTAGTGTTCTAATGCCCAATTTACCTTAGCCGTATACCTTGTAGTCTTCTAAGGTTATACCTATACGAACAGCCCGGAAAATACTATTATACGTCACAATACAAAACCGAAACCCTAGGAAAATCTCCATAGTCCGTTTGGAGTATTGTGTAGGTTGGTTAGAACTTCAAGGGTGGTTTAGAGCGGTTGAGCGCCTGAGTCGAGCTAAACGATTTCCTGTGATCGACTTTATACTTGGATAATTATGGGCTTATCGAGGTAAATATCTTGTCCTCTATTGTAATTGGAAATTACATGATTGTTAGACTATAGTATACTATATGTATATGTAATCGAACGTTGTTGTCGCAATGTCTTTTGACTTAAGCCCGAATAATAAGAAACCTTTTCGAAAGAAGAGCATCGAATCAGATTTACATAGTGATCAGACATGAGACTTGTGTAGCTTTTCGTGGTGTAGAATTGTACCGTCGGGTTAGATGGTAACCCCGGTTGGCTTGGTAGCCACCTCGATAAATGAGGAGATTTACGCTGTGCGGGGAGGCGCCGAATTTTCGGTAGAATGTTCTGCGATGAGGTCTAAATGTTAATAAAGCGCATTGTGGCCTTATAGGTCAAGTACACGTGTGGCGCGATCTACTTGGCTTAAGGAGTAGCCGGTTGGAAGTACTTGAGCGTTTTGCTATTAGTCGATACTCGCCGCGAGGTATGTGAACCTCTTCCTATCTCTTCTAGCATGATATGTGTGAACTATGTAGTACGGTAGACGCATACGTGTTAAATGTATTTGATTGGTTTGAAACATAAAGTGTTATAACGCTTTATGGGAAGTTGGTTATAACAACTTTATGTAGGTCCAAAATACTTTGTGGTTTTTAAAAGGTAAATGATTTGTTTATAATCGCTTGATGTGTGATAATAAAGAACTTGAAGTATTTCAAAAGATTTCTAAATCGTTTTGAAAGAAGAGTGATACTTGGTTTCTTTTGAAAACTTAAGAGTTATACTAGTTTTATGGGAAGTTAGGTATAACGGCTTAAGAATGTTTTACTGATTTTGGAAATCGTGGATGTGTATCGACAAACCATCGCAAATACATTAAAAGGAAATGTTTTGAATAATTAAGTATTATTAAAACCAAGTAGGAACTTCCATCCGCATAGAAGCTAAGATGAGACAAAATGATATTTCCTAGATCACGGTCATTGAATAAGATTGTTATAAACAAGAATATCCTACTCACATAAGACTTATGTTTCTCAGATTGTTTAAAAGAGAATTATATTCTTAAATGAATAAGACTACGAACTACGAAACCTTTCTAAAATAAGAAACGTGAACATTTGAAATTAGGCAAACTCGACGCTTGGAAAATAATGTTGTTACTTGATTTTACAAAGGTAAGTATTTTGGTTTACTTAAAAAGATAGTCACTCTATTTTTATATACTACGGGTATTGTGTGACTTTTGACGTACCTTTTAAAAGAGTTATTGTATAAAGTACCTTGTGTGAATAACTTGATTGTATTGAATTGTGATAGCGTAATACTTTCGTTGCTTTGATAAGTAATCATGTTAGGACGCTACGTGTGATAGTATTCGTGATGTTTGTGTAAAGGGGTTTTCCCTTGATTGTGCTTCTTAACTATCGATCGTTATGATAGTATTGTGCCACTCATCGTGACATATTCCGAGGTTAAGCCGCCTCCGATGCGGGGTAGACTTCAGCGGTCGATGGACCTATGATTCGAGAATACCTTACGCGGTGCAGTAGGGCCTATGCGAATCGCGGGAGTTCTGTGTTAGTGCGGCCGCTTGTGGTCACGCGGTCGCGGCTACGCGGACGGCGAGTCCAGACGCCGCCGGGAGTAGCTACCCTCGATGCGGGGTTATACCTCATGCGGGCCTATGAGTTTGGCCTATGCGAGTCGCGGGAGTTCGTGGTTAGACGCGTACATTGATCTGCGGGCAAGTGGCGGCTTTGATCATGTGACGGCCTAGACAGATCTTATGATACTGATTCATGACCGGTTGTACGTGGGTTTTTAGTAGTCGGCTATGCCTTCGCACTTACCCCGATTTTATTATGACACAGTGGGACTCGGTGTTCATGTGTGTTCCTTGGTGCTTTTATATCATAGGCTCGCCGGTGAGGAAGGTATTCCACGGGCATGATTGATGTTGTGGGCCTGAGACCCATTGTTATACTTGAGTGATGACTTGAGGGCGTGAGTCCCTGACTTGACATGACTGCTTTGTTGTAAACTGTAGTTTGGTTATCATACATGTCTCCTGCTTTATATGACTGCTATGATTTCATTTCTGATTTATTTTGATTTCACATACTCTGCACTGTTATCGACCTCGCCGAAGTGCGTTCATGCGCGAGTAAAGGTACACCAGTCATTGATCCTCGCTCTTAGGGTCACAGTTCAGCGTTTGGGAAAGCTCCGTTTCTCCGGAGGCTTATCAGTGGTATAGTCCCCTGTTGTTGTAGGTATTTACATTCAGGGGTATGGCGGGGCCCTGTCCCGCCATTGTTGTCGTATCATTTCTTAGAGGTCTGTAGTACTGTTGTGGGCAGGGTTTGTAAAAAGGATTAAACTGTTCATGTTGAAAAAAAAAGTTGTTATTTATATATATATGCCGTAAGGCAAGTTTTCCTCAGATTACTGTTTATACTTCATTTGTTTCATGTATGTGTTTTATGTTCCGCTGATTACTCTGATGTTGTATCACTAGGGTGCCCGGGGTAAGACACGATCCACGGGTTCGAACGGTCGTGACAACGACTCATGCGAGAATACCTCACGCGTCCACACGACCTATCACGGGTGAAATAGTCCCGAGTAGGATTGCTTAATGACATCGCGGGCGGACGGTCCCGCTTGATCGTGAGCTTCCTATTTTTATGTCAGACGATACTATCGATTACTCTCATTGTTAGTAAGGCCTGCGTATCGTAATTTTGTTATCACGCATGCCTCCCGCTTGTTTTAAACTTATGATGTAATTACGTATTTTCCGCTTTACATACTTAGTACATATTGTGCATCGACCCCTTCTCGGCCGCGTTCATCACGCGGTAGGGGTAGCGGTGGTGGATCCTCATTCTAGGATCACTTATCGACGCCGAGCTCCATTTCTCGAGACTTGTCTTTTGGTACGCTTTTTCCACGATGTTGTAGATTTATGTACATTCGTGGTATGGCGGGCCCCGTCCCGCCATCGTTGTTATTCCTGCAGTGCGTAGTCACATGTTATGGTTTGGAAATGTAAGAACCTAGTTGCTGATTTTCTTTGATTATGCATATTTTATGAAAGCGCCTTATCGGCAGCTTTGTGTTATTATTGTCTAAAAATGTTGTATGTTCCGCTGCTATTCTCTGATGTATACCTGAACGGGGTGTCCAGGTAGGGCACCAGTCGCGGCCCCGGGGTCGGGTCGTGACACCCATGATGCGAGGAATACCTAATGTGAGTCCTTATGGGCTTATGCGGGTGAAATAGTCCCATGCGGGCGGGTACAGCCTATGCGAGGAATACCTCATGCGGGTCCACACGACCTATGCGGGTGAAATAGTCCCGGAGTAGGATTGCTTAATGATACTGCGGGCGGGTGGTCTCGCTTTGATCGCGAGCTTCCTATTTTTATGTTGTAAGTATACTCTTGATTACTCTCATTATTAGTAAGGCAATCGTATCGTTAATTGAGTTATCATACCTCTCGATTTTATTATAGACTTATGATTTCATTACGATGCTTTCAGTTTCACATATTTGGTACATGTTATCGACCTCGCCGGGCCGCGTTCATGCCGCAGTGAGTACGAGTTGTTGATCCTCGCCTAGGATCACTGCTCACCGTTGAGAAGCTCCTTTATTCCGAGGCTTATCCTGGTATTGTCGGTTGTTGAACATTCAGGGTATGGCGGGCCCCGTCCCTTGAGTTATTATTCTTAAGTGCAGTAGTCACATTGTGGTTTGGGTTGTAAAGAAAAAAAAATGTACTGTTTTATTCGTATAGTTTACGGAAGGTGGCCTTATCGGCTAGCCTGTTGTTATTTTATGTTTAAGCATTTTATCAGTTGTGTATGTTCCGCTGCTATTCTCTGATGTATACCGAAAGGGGTGCCTGGGTAGGGCACGATCGCGAGCCGTCGGTCGTGTGATCCACGACCACGCAAGGCGCGGTGCCCTACCTGGACACCCTTCTATTCATACAACATAATAAACTGCGTAAGATAAATAACACATTTTTTTATCATAACTAAGGCCAAGCCAATAAGGCTGCCATAACATAAAAATTACCCGGAAGGGGCTACACTGTTTAACAATGTAAAAACAACTCTAGCCTGTCCAGCCCACAGATGAATACAGACCTATAAGATTTGGACAAATACTATGATGGGACAAGGCCCCGCCGTACCCCTGAATATACATAACCATGACGACAAGCTCCGGAACATTGGAGCCATCTCAAAATGCTGAACCAGGATCCTAAGCTCGCGGATCCATAACTGTGTACCTAAACCTGCGGACATGAACGCAGCCCCCCGAAGGGGGTCAGTACAACAGGTACCGAATATGGAACGGAAAGTAAGGTACAGTAAACAAATCATAACTGTACAAAAGAATGACAGGGGCAAGTATAAAAAGGGCAAATACCAGATCCTATCGTGTCATTACCATCTCGTGAACTTAATCGTACCTTATTATCTTTTCCCATTTTCCATAAGAGTATAGTCAAATTATTACGTACATACTTAAGAAAAATCATCAAGTTCATAAACATATAACTTACGTATCTTGCATAACCTAATCCGCCCCTTTGGAGGGACGCCTATACTGCCGGCCCAATCTGGGACGCGATAAAGTCACATAAGTCTGCCCATAAAGGTATACTGCATAAAAATAGGAGGCTTATGATCAACTTAGGGTCACCTGCCCATAGTATCATTTAGCAATCCTACTCCTGGGACTATTTCACCCGCAAGGGCCGTATGGACCCGCATGAGGTATTCCTCGCATCATGGGTAGCAAATCCACGGAGTGGTATAATGTCTTGGGGGTTTACCCCGCAATCATACTCAGAAGGTGGTATAACATCTTGGGGGTTTACCCCGCATTTATACTCTTACCCCGCAATCATACTCAGAAGGTGGTATAACGTCTTAGGTGTTTACCCCGCATTTATACTCTTACCCTGCAATCATACTCAGAAGGTGGTATAACGTCTTGGGGGTTTACCCCACATTTATACTCTTACCCCGCAATCATATTCAGAAGGTTGTATAACGTCTTGGGGGTTTACCCCGCATTTATACTCTTACCCCGCAATCATACTCAGAAGGTGGTATAACGTCTTGGGGGTTTACCCCGCATTTATACTCTTACCCCGCAATCATACTCAGAAGTTGGTATAACGTCTTGGGGGTTTACCCCGTATTTATACTCTTACCCCGCAATCATACATAACATAAGCATTGCCGGCTTATCATACACAACATAAGCACTACCGGCTTATCATACATAACATAAGCAAGTTAAGAAATCCCCTAACTTCTTATTAGCTTGTTCATATATACTCTCATTTTAGTTTACTTAAGGCACTAACATGTCCTTCTAAAATCCGGGAATTTAACCCAACGTACTACGTACCTCTACTCCTTTAAAATGACTTTTTTTCAAATATAACTTCCAAGATACTAATAACCGTAGTATCAAGTCATATCTACTTTTCAAGACAAGTCACATACCTTTTAGAAATACATTTATAGGCTTCTAAATCAAGTGACTTCTTTCTTAAAAACCTTAAGCAATTGGTACCTTTAAAACAATTTGCCCTTCTTTATTTCAAGTCATTTCTTTGCTTACATTACTGAAGAAAACCATTCTTTTAATCTTCCATAAAGTTGTTATAACCAACTTCCCATAAAGTCGTTATAACTCTTTATGTCTTAGACAAATTCATTCCTTTTATCACCGAGAGACTTATACTTTCAAATCAAATCACATAGCTTTCAAAATACTTCAAGTCTCTTAACTTTTAAGAAAATAAGTTTCTTAACTTAGAATATCAAGCTTCTTAACTTTATAAATCAAGCTTCTTAACTTTAGAATGACAAGAAATCAATACTTTCCAAATCAAGTATTCTATACTTTTAAATCAATTCATTTCTTCCTTTAAGAATCAAGTCCCATAACTTGAAAAAATAAAGTTTTTTAACCTTTTAAGAATTTGAGGTTCATAGTCTTAAAACTTCATACGTAAACTCTTTTAAATTAAGTAACATATACTTTGGTGCGTTGTGAATGAGTTATACATTATTTATAACGATCTTACTCAAGTAGCCATGATCTAGAAAATGTAATACAATTTTGTCTTATCTTAGCTTCTATGCAGATGGAGAATTCTACTCATTTTAATATAATCAATTGTCATTACATTTTCCTTTATTAACGCTGCAATGGCTTGTTCGATACTTATTCTCATTCGTGTTGTCATTTAGCCAAGCCAACTTGGCTCCAAATACCTCCTAACGACTCTTACCAACATCCCCCATAAGACTTGGTAAGAACTTAGGATAACTTAGACATAACCTTTACATAGAGTAAATCACATACATACCTCTTAACTTCTAAGAGTAGAAGGGAACATGAAATAATACCACATGTATATTCCATACATAGAATCATGCCAAAGGAAGGGAGAGGTTCACATACCTCGCGACGATTATCGACAAATAGCAAAATGCTCCAAAGTACTTCAACCTTGATAGCTATTCCATCCTTCAAGTAGAATACGCTATACTTAGTACTTCAACCTATAATGGCCATAATACGTCCATTAACCTCTAGCTTCGAACGTAGAATATTCTAAGTTCAAAGTCGAAATTCTACGGAAAATCGGACAGCACTTCCTTTGTTTCTACATACTTTGCCACCTTTTTCAAGGCCGAATTTAATAACCAAACACGCCACATTTAAGGCTCAACAATGTAGTTAACAATAGGGGATTACACGCCTAACAAGATGTGTAAAATTCCGCCCCACACAATTGATACGAAACTAGTTCCATATTTAAAGCCATTCTCGGCTAAACATATATAACAACACAAAGTCCTTTTCCAATTCTTTTAATCCAAATTCTTTGGTCTAACATGTTATATAGTCATAAACAACTTCAACAACTATAATTCCTTCTTTATATAACATGTGACGACTTAAACTAATAATCAACTTGAATTGTAATCTTAAGGGTTAAACATGCTAGTTTTCGGATTAGGGTTCCAATAGCCAATACACTTATCAAACTTCATACTAAATACCTCATGCTTGCTAATATCCATAAGTACAATGATAAGTAATCTTTAATTGCTAAAACGGCAAGATTTATACCTTTACAAGCCCTTAAAATTTCCAAGATTCAAAGTCGCTCCTTAGAAATTCTTAGCTCCTTTTCTTATGTTCCAATCCGCTCCAAGCACTCCTTAGAAGCTCATGAAGAACTCCTCTTCAAGTTCCATCTTCAAAGTTGAAGAACACCTAAGGGTTTCGCCTTGCGACTAACGTAAAAACGTCGTTTTTCCAAAATCTTTCTATTGAGATATCCTTACAATACCCTTAGGGACCTTGGGTTAAAGTCTTGTGAATTATGGACAACAATTGGAAAATTTTTGTGTGGAAATGGCCTTAAAGCCGAGAGCTCCTCAATGTTGCTAAAGTTCTCTAATTTTTTCTAAGTGTTGGAAGACAAGTCTTGCTACTAGTGTGCTTATATAATACATTGGAGGGTCTAGATTATAACACTTGTTAAGTTTGGAGGGAAGAGATCAAGCCAAGTGGCCCTTGGACTTAGTCAACAATATCAAGCTCTTTAATTAGCAAGACTTGGTCATATATACATTGGTCAAATGACCATTTCACCCTTGCAATTTTCGTCCAAGACCATTGTGGGGAGGGGGGTGCCACGTGTCGCCCTCCCATTCGTCCATAAAATTCCGTAACCCTCGTGGGCCCCACAAAATGTAAAATTCCTCGGGTGGGCCCCACATGACCAAATACGTAAAAATAAATTTCCATAATGATAATACATTCCATAATCCTCAATTAATGCCTTTTGAGAATCCAATTCTGTTACACCCCGTAGTTCCAGAGTATGTATGTGAGGACGTACGTACGAGAATACGACAGTAATTTTGGAAAGGAAGAAAGATGTGATTTTTCGACGGAAAAGTTTCCGGTTTTTGTGAAGTAAAAAGGTTCGTTAATGGGAATTGGATTCCCAGATTTGGTATTCGGACTTTTTGGAATATTTTAGAAGTATTGAAATTTTAATTTCCGGAATTGGTCACGTGGGGCCCACGAGAGAATTTACGGTTTTGTGAGGCCCACTTTATTTTCGGATTTTTGGCATTACGGATATTTTCGGAAAATGAATATTTTGGACCAACGAGAGGGCGACATGTGTCACCCTCAAGTGGACGGATT
Source organism: Przewalskia tangutica (assembly GCA_029844215.1). NCBI lineage: Eukaryota > Viridiplantae > Streptophyta > Magnoliopsida > Solanales > Solanaceae > Przewalskia > Przewalskia tangutica. The sequence goes on along the minus strand of CM056719.1, from coordinate 55,389,944 downwards.
GGTGGACGATTTAGTGTGGCACGTTTTTGTCATTTTAAAGGCCAAAAATGTTTGGTCAAAGTCTTGAAGATATTTGTGTAGTAGATAGATAAGGTAGCACATGTCCTAATCTACACCATCCATTTGCTTGAATCTTGACCCTTGAGTGTTCTATAAATACCCCCCTTGATAGCAAGACTTCTTCATCACTTGAACAATTTCCAAGTCTCAAAATCCCTCTCCCCCTTTAGTTGAAGTTCTCGTCCAAACTTCCCCTCCCCCTTCCTTGAAAGTCTTCATCCGAAACACCCCTCTCCCTTAACCAAACTTTGTCCAAAAATTCCTAAACTCTTAAGTGTTCTTCCTTAGTGTATTAGGAAGATTGTTAACCAAAGGTTAGAAAAGATTTCACACCCTAGCCCCTAAAGCCTCACCTTGGCCGAGAGTTGTGAGGACAAGAACCTTAGTGTTCTTCACTTGTTTAGGTTGGTTCTTAAAGAGGAGTTGGTTATGAGCGTATAAGGGTTGCTTGGAGCGGGTTGGAGCGCACGGAGTAGGAGCTAAACGTTGCTCAGGATCGACATTAAAACTTGGATAATTTTGGGCTTATCGAGGTAATTAATCTTGTCCTTCTATTGTAATTGGAAATTACATATAGTAGTTTAGAAGTGAGTATAAGATATAGAAGGTTATTAAAGAAGAGAATTGAACTGTAATTACATAGGACTGTATTGCAGTAGACTTGTGTAGTTTGTCGGGTAGGGAAGTGCTGCCCAATTTTCCGTAGTAATAAGAACCTTCTGCTTAGAAAATTCTACAGAGTAGTCTAGACGTTGATAGACGTATTTGACTATTATAGGTTGAAACTCTGCGCGCGACATATTCGACTTGGCAGGTGGATTTCGCCGAGGAGGTATGTGATTCTTCCTATCCTTTTGAGCATGATATTTTAAAAGAATATATATAGTACGGTAGACGTACGTGTGTTAACTGAACGTGGTTTTACTTCGATGTCTTTTGACTTGAGTTTTAAATAATAAGAATCTTGAAGTATTTCAAAAGAGTGATGAATCGTTTTCGAAAGAAGAATAATACTTGGTTTTAAAAGCTTAAGAGTTATACTAGCTTTATGGGAAGTTAGGTATAACGACTTAAGAGAGATAAAAGGAATGGTTTACTTAATTGTTTATGAAAGCCTTGTATTGATTTCGGAAAGGGGAAAGAACATCGAACAAACCACTACAACGCTAATAAAAGAAAATGTATTGACTAATTAATTATTATTAAAACCAGTAGAAACCTCCATCTGCATAGAAGCTAAGATAAGACAAAATTGTATTACATTTCCTAGATCATGGCTGCTTTAATAAGATCATTAATAAACAAGTTTTGATTTTCTTAAAATGTCAAAGTAAGGACTTGTTTTATAAAAGACAAAGACTTGAAAATTTGAAGTGTTTTCGTTTAAAAAGGAGGCATGCTTTAGTCTTAAGTTTGTTTTAAAAAGAGATATGGAAATTGTTTTGGTTTACTTGAAAGATAGTTACCCTATTTGATACTACGAATACTGTGCGACTTTGTGCGAGTAACTTGACTATGATTTACTGGTGATAGCCTTGTAATACTTTCTTGTTGGTTTGATAAGTAAAACATGTTATGATGCTACGTGCGATAGTATCTTGTGACGTTTGTGTAAAGAGGTTTTCTTGTTGTGCTTATGTTGTTTAACGATAAACAAGTTATGCTGGTATTATATCACTTACACCACGGCATGAAATCGAGGACTTGCCACCCTCGATGTGAGGAATACCTCATGCGGTCTGTGTGACTATGCGGAGCTGCGGGAGTTCCAGGATTGATCCCTCCGGGTGGGTTACCGTCGCGAACTGTGTGGCTATGCGTTACGTGTGACTATGCGAATCTGCGGAGTCGGTGGATGCCGCGGGTTAGCGGCCCCGTCGCGAGGAATACCTCATGCGGGCCTATGTGTGGCCTATGCGAGTGCGGTAAGTTCGAGGATTAGACGCGCATTGATACCGAGGAGAGTGGCGGCCGATCATGTGGCGGTCTAGAAAGACCTCGTGATACGCTTTTATAGCATTGTTGGTACGGTGGGTTCTAGTAGCGGCTATGCCTTCATACTTACCGTCACGGTTTTATTATGACACGGTGGGACCTCGTGTTCATGTGTATTCCTTGGTCTTTGTTATATCATGGATGAAGCGGTGAGGAAGGAATTCCACGGGCATGATCGATATTGTGGGCATGAGACCCATGGTTATATTTGAGTGATGACTTTAAGGCGTGAGTCCCGACTTGACATATTGCTACATATTGTGTATCGTAAATTGGTTATCATATATGTCTTACATTTTATATAGACTATTATGATTTCATTTCTGATATTTTGATTTCACATACTTGGTACTTGTTATGCGACCCGCCGGGCTGCGTTCATGCCGCAGGTAAAGGTACACCAGTTGTTGATCCCCGCTCATAGGATCACAGTTCAACGTTTTGGGAAGCTCCGTTTCTCCGGAGGCTTATCTTTGGTATAGTCCCCTGTCGTTGTAGGTACTTACATTCAGGGGTATGGCGGGGACCTGTCCCGTCATTGTTGTTATAACATTCTTAGAGGTCTGTAGTACTGTTGTAGGAAGGGTTTGTAAAAGGGATGTAACTGTTCAAGTTTTTATATATATGCCGACAGGCAGCTTTTCTCAGATAAACTGTTTCTCACTTCATATTGTTTCATGTCTTGTTTTATATTCCGCTGGTTACTCTGATGTATGTCTACTTGGGTGCCCGGGTAAGGCACCAGTCACGGGCCCAGGGTCGGGTCGTGACAAATTCTCCTCAACGAACATTTTTCCTTTCCGACGTTCGGAAGATTTTCCGTCGGAAAAACAATTCTTCCTTTCGTACCAATTTCAACTCTTGTGTTCCTTACGTACATTCTCTTAAACATGTCCTGGACTTACGGGGTGTAACACAAATATTGACATAGGAGTTGAACCCGAACATTATACACAAATACTGCCCTGTAAGGTATTCTGCCCGGTCCTATCTAGGACGCGATAAAGTCAGTAAGGTATTTTGCCCGGCCCCTTCTGGGATGCGGTAAAGTCAATAAGGTATTCTGCCGGGCCCCTTCTGGGATGCGGTAAAGTCAATAAGGTATTCTGCCCGGCCCCTTCTGGGACGCGGTAAAGTTAATAAGTCAAATAAGGTATTCTGCCCGGCCCCTTCTGGGACACGGTAAAGTCATGTAATATATACTGCCCTGCTCATTAAGGTATACTGCCCGATCCATTCTGGGATGGTAAAGTCATGTAATATATACTGCCCTGCCCATTAAGGTATACTGCCCGACCCATTCTGGGACGTGGTCCAAATATAAAGGACTGTACACATATAGCTATCACAAGCAACTATGTACAATTTAAATCATCTCCGACTCTCATTAGCACAAATAGAATGAACTATCATTTTAGAAGAACTCAAGGCATTATCACATCTTGTAATATTAGGGAATTGAACCCAAAGTACTATGTACATCCACCGTACATTCCTTTCCTTTATAATAAATCCTTTGACTCTCAATGAACCAAAATAAAATAACTTTCATTTAGACACCCAAAGTACTATCAAGAGAATAGATATAATAATCTTCATTTTTGAAACCCCAAGTACTATCAAGAGAATAGATATAATAATCTTCATTTTTGAAACCCCAAGTACTATCAAGAGAATAGATATAACAATCTTTCATTTTAGAAACCCCAAGTACTATCAAGAGAATAGGTAAACAACTTCCTTTTTATAAAACCCAAAGTATTATCAAGAGAATGGATATACCAACTTCCTTTTTGTAAAACCCAAAGTATTATCAAGAGAATGGATATAACTTCCTTTTTGGAACTCAAAGTACTATTAGTGAAATAGATAGAACACTTGTATTTTGGAAACTCAAAGTACTATTAATAAAGTACATCATTAAGGAGTAGGATTCACTCCCTTTATAACAAGGAATCATGCTAGAATAATAAATGATAGTTCACATACCTTTTTGGCGACTAACCAACTCTACAATCTAGAATACGTCTCAATGTACTTCAACCTATAACGACAATAACACACATATCAACACGTTCTCACTAAAGTATTTTAACACCAAGTAAAGGTTCTCCTTTTTCTATGGAAATTTGGGCAGCACTTCCCATATAAATACGTACTTTTCCACATTTTCCAAGGCCCAAATTCAACAACAATCAAGACACATTTAAGGCACAATCAAATCAGCAACCAAAGGGGATTACATGCCTACTTGACGTGCAAAATTCAGCCCCTTAATCTATACAAAACAGTCCAATAAAACAGTCCACAATTCCATCAACAATAAGGGTAAAATGTGAAGCCTTTTAACACCCTTTTACACCCTTATTACTTAGGACTTTCATTAGAAATTTTACCACATTAATCATGCATATTGAAAACTGAATTTCCAGCATATACACGCCACAAAACAGTCCATAAAAACTGCACGACAATAGCCAACAGTTTTATATATTCCACGGCCAACAACTACAACCCGATAACTCTTTACTTAATCCATTTTATTCCACTTCAAGTTCCAACACTTCTATATATGGTATAAACTTATATACAACAATATTACTCCATTTTTAACATGCAATAGGTGAAGATAACAATAACAATAACCAACAAACTCGAAAGATCCGAAAGTGGCCTATTCTCGGCCCCATCATTAAAAAATGGTCCAACCACTTTTTAATCTTCATTCTTCTTAACACATGCTCATATATTAACCATAATAACATGTAATATCTAATTACTTCAAGAGGAAGAAGAGTTATTACCAAAAATTTCCCAAAATGCCGTGACTATGCCCTAAGGTTTTTTGCCCGCAGTTTTCGTTTTGCTCCACTTCTTCAAGTTCCAATCACACACATGCATTCTCTACAAGCTTATAACCAACTTCCCTTCTTGTTTTACTTCCAAAAATTCGACGAACAAGCTAGGGTTTTAATGGTTATTCTCGGCCCAAACAGATTCTTGAAGGGTTTTGGAGAGTTAACTTGGTTTAAGACTTGATTAGGGTTCTTAATCTAAGATAATAACTTGTCTTTGATCTTCACTTTCCATGAGATTTTCGAAATCTAAGGCTAAGGAAAGAAGAGAGAAAAAATGTTGGAGAAGATGAGATATTATAAGACCTTTAAGTCTTGCATCCATATCTATATAGTTAAGTCTTGCAAGACAAGTTGGGGAGGGACACATGTCACCCTCTCATTGGCTAAAATTCTTTCCCTTTTAAAATATCTAGATATTGTCCAAAATATCTTAAAATCGAAGGGCCCCGCGAAATTGTGAAATTCTCAGCGGGTCCCATATTATCAATTCCAATTCTTCGTAATCCAATACTAAGTCCATAAATCCAATTAGAAGTATTAAACTCCAAGTTAATAATTTTTTCGTCGCCACATTTTTCCAAAATTTTACTTAAGAAAATGTAATAATTCTTTCCTTCCAAAATTCAAATCTTAAATCCTTAATCACATTCTCAATTAGTAGCCCTGGTATTACGGGGTGTAACATCCTTCCCCCCTTAGAAACATTCGTCCCGAATGTTCATAGTGGGTCTCAAACTATACAGATTCCGGCGTCGTCTCCTTACTATACCTATCAACCAATACCCCACAAAACCAACGATGCCACACACAACAACAATATATCACATATATATATATACAAATGGACCTTCCATCTGAGGTCCCTTCTCACAATACTCGAAGGTTGCAGTCCTTTCCAAAATGGGATCTTCAGACGTTCTTTTTCTCTTCACGTACTAGCGATGACCCTGCCGTATTCTAAGCCATAAGCTATCACTATCTGAATCCTTCAGTCGGACTCCCACTCAACTAAACTGATGTGTTCCCTCGTGTCAATTTCTCTTCTTCGTCCTCACATTAGTCAAACTATTGGTTGGTGAATGATCCTATTGTCTACCTAGCTTTGTTTACTAACTGGTGTAAACTCTAAAACTAGTAGTATCTCAATCACGAACACCTATGGACAATGTTACTGAATCTAATGTGTGTGTATCGTCACAATTAACTCTCAGTCATGGTCTAAAATGGATCTCTCTCCTATCTCAAAGTGTTTCTCACACTATCCTTTTCTCTCATTAGAAGTTCGTCACCTTTGGCCGAAGTATTCCTACTGTACATCCCCTACTATCGGTCTTTACACTGTTATGGGGGTAATTACACCTTGTGAACCCTACACAACTATAGTTTCATTCACTTTATCATTCTTGTCAACATCCTTCATTCTACTCATTACTAAACAAAAATATTTCTACCTCTAATGGTCCTATAGTCTTCCCCTGACTGAGGAGCTGGAGACTCAGGTGATGGGGCCTCAAAAACCGATGCAGACGAACTCCCCGACTGCGGTACAATATCCGGTATAGACTGGGCATGAGCCCTAGTAACTCTCTTAGTCTGACTAGTAGCTCCCGCTACTGATTTGCCCTTCTGGGCAACTGTTGCCTTCCTCGGAGGCATAGTTGTAACACAATAATACGCTAGAGAGGGATTATCCTAATAACACAGCTCTATTGCAAGATCTTAGAGTAAGAAGAATAGAAACAAATCCTAAATGTCATGTAGCCTCATGTTTATGGGTGTGGCGCGCAACACACCGATAATCAAGACTCTACTAGACACGGTCTATAGACATCCCAAGGACTGACTGCTCTAATACCACTCTTGTCACGATCCGAATCCCGGGCCCGCGACTGGTGCCCTACCTGGGCACCCTTCTACCCATTCATCCCAAGTAACCCATGAAAGATAAAGATACTCATCATCATTTTTTTTAAACAAGCAAAGGTAAAGCCGACAAGGCCGCCGCTATATATATATATAAGCCAAAACGAAACTACAATGTACACGAGTCTATTCACACATATGAATACAGACCTCTAAGCGTTTGAACAATATACTATAACGGGACAAGGCCCCACCGTACCCATAAATGTACCAAAAAACCTGTACTTAAAGACCATTACCAAAATGATAAATTCCAGAACAATGGAGCTATCCCAAAACTCTAAGCAAGGATGCTACACTTGCAGATCACCACACTGCGTACCTAAACCTGTGGCATGAACGCAACCCCCCGGAGAAAGGGGTCAGTGCGGAAAATGTACCAAGTATGTGAAACAATAAGTATTGCAAATGAGATTATAACAGGCCAAACAGATAACAAGAGACAAGTATAATAATCAAATACCAGTACACTGTGCCTTTTCAAGATATGAAATCCATGTCAAAATTATAGATGTCTGTACCTATAAACAAATATTGTCATGGGAGTTGAACCCGAACATTATACACAAATACTACCCTGTAAGGTATTCTGCCCGGCCCTATCTAGGACGCGATAAAGTCAATAAGGTATTCTTCCCGACCCCTTCTGGGACGTGGTAAAGTCAATAAGGTATTCTGCCCAGCCCCTTCCAGGACGCGGTAAAGTCAATAAGGTATTCTGCCCGGCCCCTTCAGGGATGCGGTAAAGTCAATAAGTCAAATAAGGTATTCTGCCCGACCCCTTTTGGTACACGTTAAAGTCATGTAATATATACTGCCCTGCCCATTAAGGTATACTGCCTGGTCCATTCTGAGACACGGTAAAGTCATGTAATATATACTTCCCTGCCCATTAAGGTATACAGCCCTGCCCATTAAGGTATATTGTCCGGACCATTCTGGGACGCGATTCAAATATAAAGGATGGAACACATATAGCTATCACAAGCAACTATGTACAATTTAAATCATCTCCGACTCTCATTAGCACAAATATAATGAACTATCATTTTAGAAGAACTCAAGGCATTATCACATCTTGTAATATTAGGGAATTGAACCCAAAGTACTATGTACATCCACCGTACATTCCTTTCCTTTATAATAAATCCTTTTGACTCTCAATGAACCAAAATAAAATAAATTTCATTTAGACAACCCAAAATCATCACGACGACCCGGGCGCGACTAGTGCCTACCCGCACCCTTTCGGTATACATCAGAGAATAGCAGCGGAACATACATAACTTATAAAATGCTTAAACATAAAATAACAACAGACTAGCCGATAAGGCCACCTTCCGTAAAATATACGTAATAGAACAATACATTTTTTTTCCTTTACAACCCACTCCACAAATGTGACTACAGACCTCTAAGAATAACAACTTTGGCAGGACAGGGCCCCGCCATACCCCTGAATGTACAACAACCGACAATACCAGGGATAAGCCTCCGAAATAAAGGAGCTTCTCATCAGCTGAACAGTGATCCTAAGAGCGAAGATCGCAACTCAGACTCTACTGCGGCATGAACGCACCCGAAGGAGGTCGTAACATGTACCAAATATGTGGCCAGAAATGCGTAACGAAATCATAAGTCTATAATAAAACAGGAGACATGTATGATAGCTCAATTAACAGTACACTGTGACTTACTGTTATACCCCGTATTTCCAGAGTATGTATGTGAGGACGTACGTACATTTGTACAAACCCTAATAAGGTTAAGAATGAACTTGTGAACTTTCAACGGAAAAGATTCCGAACCTTGTGAAGGAAATTCTACGTTTTTAATATTTTAACCAATTACGGATTTTTCCGAGAGATGAAATATTTTGGACCAATAGGAGGGCGACACGTGTCACCCCTAGATGGGCTAGGTTGGTCGATTTTCATTGACAAGTGGCCAAGACAAGTGGCCAAGTCTTGCAAGATATTTTGTGTGGACAAGTGGCTTGTGGGACCCCCACACACTTGTCCCCAATCTCAACCACACACTTGCCTTCATCCTAGCCCTTGGTTGTCCTATATATGCACCCTTTGTTGATGAAATCATCCACACTTAGATATTTCAAGACTTGAGAAATATTTTCATCTCCCTCCCTCTCTCCTAGCTCTCGTCGAACACCCCCCTCTCTAACCTAACCTTGTCCAATAATTCCTAAACTCCTAAGTGTTCTTCCCTAGTGTATTAGGAAGACTATTAACCAAAAGTTGGAAAAGATTTCACCTTTAGCCTCTAAAAGGTCACCTTGGCCGAGAGCTCTTGGAAGAAAAACCTAAGTGTTCTTCACTTGTTTGAGTTGGTTCTTGAAGAGATGATGGTTAGGAGCTTCTTAGGGTGAGTTGTGGTGGTTTGTAACCTAAAGATTTGGAGCTAAGACTTGCTTGGAGCGACATTAAGTTCTTGGATAATTTTGGGCTATTTGAGGTAGTGAATCTTAAACCTCTTTGTGATTTGGTCATTATACATATATTATAAGTATATTATGAATATATAAAATATGGAGTAAGGTTTGGAAGAGTTGGATCTTGTTAACTTGTTAAAAGAAAGGATTGGCCGTTAGCCATTAAAATGGTAAAAACGTATTCAACGTATCAAACGTATCTTACTTGTGAAGAAGTAATTAACAAAGTAACTATAACTTATATTAAGAATGGATTATAAGTTGGTTGACTAATGAAGTAATTGGATAAGTAAAATGGACAAAGTTGGCCAAGGACCCCAACTTAAGGACTGGAGGTACTGTGGACTGTATTTACTTTGGATCAGATTTACATTTCATTGGGAAGATTTTTAAATCGCGTTCCGTTTGGGCGTGTGATCCCCTTTTTTAATTATTGTATTGTATTGTTAAGGGGAAGATTTTTAAATCGCGTTCCGTTTGGGCGTGTGATCCCCTTCTTTATATTGTGTAATTATTACGCCTTATATATGGGATATATATATTCCGGTTATTCGGGCCTTGGAGAAAGATGGAAAAATGAGTAAAAGCGGGGGAAATGCTGCCCAAATTTCCGTAGAAAAGGAAATCTTACTTAGAAGAGTTCTACGACAAACTTGAAGTTAATCGGCGTATTTTGACTATTATAGGTTGACCCTCTACGCGCGACATATCCGACTTGGCAAGTGGATTTAGCCGAGGAGGTATGTGATTCTTCCTATCCTCTTAAACATGATATTTGTAATATATATATATAGTACGGTAGACGTATGTATGTTGACTAAACTTGGTTTTACTTTGATGTCTTTTGACTTGAGTTTAAAAATAATAAGAACCTTGAAATATTTCAAAAAGAGTTATTGGTTTTTAAAAGGCTTAAGTGTTATACTAGCTTTATGGGAAGTTAGGTATAACGACTTAAGAAAGATAAAAGGGACGGTTTACTTATTTGTTTATAAAAGCCTTGTATTAATTTCTGAAGGTGTAGTAGTTGGTTTGATAAGTAAACATGTTATGATGCTACGTGTGTTAGTGTCTTGTGATGTTGTATAAGGGGGTTACTCTTGTTGAGCTTACGTTGTTTAACGATAAGCCCGTTGTGCTGGTACTATATCACTTACCCCCCCTTTGACTTGTTATGAGCCGCGGGTTAGCTACCCCCGATGCGAGGAATACCTCATGCGGGTCTATGTGACCTATGCGGAGCTGCGGGAGTTCCAGGATGATCACTCCGGGTGTGTTACGCCGATGCGAGGAATACCTCATGCGGTCCAGGTGACTATGCGGACTGCGGGAGTCCAGGATGATGCCGCGGGTTAGCTACCCCCGATGCGAGGAGTACCTCATGCGGGTCCGAGGGACCTATGCGGACTACGGTAGTCCAGGATTAGGCTCGCATAATGATACTATGGGCGATTGGCCTTGCTTCGATCATTAGCAGCCTAGAAAAGACCAGTTATGTTACATGTATTTTGCTCTTGTTTATGCCGTGGCATTATGTGCAGTTAAGTTGGGTTGTTTCGTACATATCTGTGAACTTGTTTTAAAAAATGTTATAATTTCATTCAGTACTTTACAGTTTCACATACTTAGTACCTGTTGTACTGACCTCCTTCGGGGGGCTGCGTTCATGCCGCAGGTAAGGGAAAGCAGGTGCTAGATCCGCATCCTTAGGATCTTTACTTTGGTGTCAGGAGCTCCATCTTCTCCGGAGGCTCGACTTTTGGGTATGATCTCCCTGTTGTTGTAGATAGTTTTGTACATTCAGGGTATGGCGCGGCCCTGTCCCGCCATAGTTGTTTACTTCCTTAGAGGTCTGTAGTCCTGTTGTAAAGGTCGGGATGTAACTGTTCACTTTGGGTATATATATATACATGCCGAAAGGCAACTTTTCTTGGATAAATTGTCTTTCATTTTATACTGTTTCATGTCATGATTTTATTTCCGCTGGTTACTCTGATGTATGTCTACTTGGGTGCCCGGGGTAAGGCACCAGTCACGGGCCCGGGATCGGGTCGTGACAAAAGTGGTATCAGAGCAGTTAATCCTCGGAAAGTGTCTACAGACCGTATCTAGTAGAGTCTTGATTATCGGTGTGTTGTGCACCACATCAATAATCGTGAGGCTCTGAGATATTTAGGATTGGTTTCCATTCTTCTCACTCGAGATCGTGCCTTAGAGTGTGTATTAAGTCGACCCCTCTGACGTATTTCTCTTTGTACCAGCTATGCCTCCACGCAAGGCAACCCGGGCCCAGAAGGGCAAGGCAGCTGAGGGAGCTGCTAGTATGACACAGAGGGCCACGAGGGCACAGGCCCAGTCCTTACCAGAGGTGGTGCTACAGACGGCGAGTTCCACAACGCCACCAGCCCCAGCAGAGTTTAGAGCCGCAGCAGAGGCTACCGAGACCACAGTACCTGCGCCTCCAGTCCCACAGCCTGGAGCGGAGGAGATGGGGTACAAGGAGATTTCGCCATCGCCGGGATCGTGGCTGCATGAGGATAGTGGACGCAGCCGTTCGATTCGGTAGTACCCGTGGTTCACCCGAGGTCGGATAGTTTGAGACTACGGGATTTCTTGAGTTACAGCCCGCCAGAGTTCTACGGGTCAAGGCCTGAGGATGATCCGCAGGAGTTCATCCGGCGATTCTGACGGATCAGAGTGATCAAGGCTTGAGACCGAGTCCGTGATCTTGGTTCGCATCGATCGCGTGATACCGCATGATCGTTTGATTCGTGGGAGCTATCCCGGGGAGAGCATGCGCCTCCAGCTGTATGGGACGAGTTCTCGGAGGCGTTTCTCACTCACTTCTTGCCTACACAGATGAGGAGGGCACGGGCCGACAGATTTTTGATGCTGAGATAGAGAGGGCGCACAGTTCGGGAGTACAACGCTGAGTTCAATTCGTTGGCTCGATATGTCCCTGCGTTAGTAGCAGATATGGAGGACCGAGTGTGTCACGACCCAACCCCGGGTCACGACTGGTGCCCTACCTGGGCACCCTGTTAGGGTATACATCAGAGAATAGCAGCGGAACATACATAACATAAACCCATGTGTAAACAATAAAACATCACAGGCTAGCCGATAAGGCCGCCTTTCATAATATAATATAATCAAAAGTGCAATCAGACAACATCGCTTCTTACCAACCACCTATGTGAATACAGCACTTAGGAATAATAATCGTATGGCGGGGCGGGGCCGCCATACCGAATGTACATAAATCTACAACACTGTGAAAAGATCGTACTAAAAGAGACAAGCCTCCTGATAAATGGAGCTTCGACGTCGATAAGTGATCCTAAGAATGAGGATCCACCACCGCTTACTTTCTCGCGGCATGAACGCGGCTCGAGGAAGGGGGTCGACACAATATGTACTAAGTATGTAAAACTGGAAAGTACTGTAATTACAACATAAGTTTAAAACAAAGCCGGAGACATGTATGATAACAAAATTACAGTACACAGTGCCTTACTAACAATGAGAGTAAATCAAGGGAATTATACAACATCACAATAGGAGATTCCCGATCAAATCTTGGGTAGCGAACCCATAAAAACAGGTGGTATAACGTCTTAGGGTTCTTACCCCTCATTTATACTCTTACCCTGAAGCAGGTGGTATAACATCTTTGTCACGAATTCGCCCGGCCCGTGATCGTGCCTACCGGCACCCAAGTAGTCATACATCGAGAAATCAGCGGAAATATAAAACAAGACATGAAAGCTTTATAAAATAAGACACGCTTTATGTGAGAAAAACACACTTTTCGCATATATATATAATCATAGTTCGTGATTACATCCGACACTGCATAACCTGCACTCTGAAATATACAACTATGGCGCCATACCCTGCATAAAACTATCTACAACAGGAGATCATACTAAAAGTAGAGCCTCGGAAGAGATGGAGCTCCGACACCAATGTAGAGATCCTAAGAACGCGGATCTAGCACTGCTGCCCTTACTGGCATGAACGCAGAGGTCGCATAACAGTACTAAGTATGCGTAAAGTACTTAAATGAAACATATCATTTTTAAAACCTTTACAAATATGTATGAAACAACTAGAAACCGCACATAGTGCCACATCACAAACAAGAGCAACAATAAAATCAGAATGAGTCTTGTCTAGGCTGCGAATGATCGAAACAGGCCACTCGCCTCATCCTCATTGCAAGCCTAACTCGACTCGAGTCCGCATAGGCCACTCATGGGCCCGCATGAGGTATAACCCCGCATCGAGGTAGCTACTCCTCGCATCGCCCCGACTCTGTCCGCATGGCCACACAGACCGCATGAGGTATAACCCGCATACTAACTCGAACTCGTAGCTCATAGGCCCCGACCCGCATGAGGTATTCTCGAATCATGGTCCTGCATCACCGAGTCTACTCGGAGGCGGCTTAACCCCTGTATCATCTCAAGAGGTGAGTGATAGTATACTAACATAACAACTTATCTTTAAACAATATAAGCATAACAAGGATACTCACCTATACAAACGTTACAAGATACTAACACACATAGCATCATATCATGTCTACTTATCAAACCATCTTTATTATTCTTTTCACAATATAAGTCCGTTATAAACACATAGCACACTTGTTTCTTTTATAAATCTTAAGTGGTTATACTTACTTCCCATAAAGCTAGTATAACTCTTAAGCTTCGCTTTAAAACCAATTAGTTCTCTCATTAATATGACTCGGTAGTCCTTTGAAATGTTTTCATTCTTTATTATTCAAAGCTTAAGCGAGGCATTCAGTAAGTATTATTCGTGCTTCATTGCCGTAAGTATTATTAGGCATTGCCGTAGTTATATTGTAAAATATCATGCTTTAGGAAGAATCACATACCTTCAAAAAACCACCGCCAAGTTGAATATGTCGCAGAGTCACCATAATAGTCACGGATATCTATTAAAGACTACTCAAGGTCATTCTAGACAGGGGTTCATAATTCTACTAAGTCGGGCAGCACTTCCTACCGGTGAGCTATATAAGTCTTGTGAAATATGTAAGTACGCTTTGATTATTCTTCTTTTAAACCCTTCTAAGTGATTAACTCTTCAATTTTATTCGTGATATACTTCTAAGTATTTATACTTATTCTTATACTATAACAAAGAAGTATTCTCTAATTCAAAAGAGGTTAGGATTATTACCTCGGTAAGCCCAATAATATCCTAGAAAAGTCGCACTGAGCAAGGTTTTGCTCTAAGTTGTATGCTCGAACCTTAGAAGTTCTTCACAACTTCTACAAAGTACTAAGGTATTTGTATTTTGGGCATTATAACGATACAAGAAGGTAACTTTTCTACCAAGGGAGGGGGTAGATTTTTGGCTAGGCTAGGGGTATTAGGCCTTCACAAGGAGGGGAGGAGTGTTGGACGAAAAGAGCTACAAAGGGAGAGGAGAGGATTTTCAAGACTTGGAAAGCTTTGTGGATGAAGAACTCTTCATCTTTATTTATAGGTCAGAAGTGGCCAACCAATGGCCAAGATTTAGACAAGTGCAAGGCAAGTGTAGGGTGAGGATTAACTATACACAAATATCCTACCAACTCCTTGACTTTGAACAAGGCACCAAAAGCGTGTCTTCAAATCGCCCAAACGGACGATTTCAAGTCCACAAATTGGAGGTGCCAAGTGTTGCCCTCCCGTTGGTCCAAAATGTTTGGAAAAATCCGCAAAAATAAGAAATGGCATAGCCGGAATTTACTCTACGAAAGCTGTGGAAACGTTTCGTCGGAAAACGATTCTTTTAGTGAGTTGTGCCCAAAAAATCGTCCAAGCCTAAACTTTAAGGCTAAACTTTTTGTACGTATTCCCACGCATATACTGCAAATACGGTATAACATTCTCCCCTTAGAAACATTCGTCGAATGTTCCTTAAACGATTATCGAAGAAGCTTAAACAGTTGTAAATGCTACACACGACCACAGAGCAACACTTAGGTAAAAACGATAACGAAAATTTACAAGTAGGAAAGTGAATTACCTGGAGGTGTGGGAAATAGGTGAGGATACTTCCGCCTCATGTCCTCCTCGGCTTCCCATGTCATCTCCTCCCTGAGCTCGTTCCGCCACAAGACTTTGACGGAAGCCACGTCCTTCATCCGCAGACGCCTAACCTGACGATCGACTATCGCTATGGGAATCTCTCATACGATAGCCCCTCACACCGGACATCGCCAATCGGGTGCACTAGATGGATCGATACATCTCCTCAAAGATAGATACGTGAAACACGGATGCCGCCTCCAGACGGACGGCAGATTCAACTCGTAGCAACCTTGCCTACCTCGCGGACAGAACGCCATCGTACTGGCCGAGCTTCCTTCTTCCGAATCTCATCACACCCTTCATGGGTGACACCTAGGAAAACCCAATCATGAACCTCGAACTCAAGATGCCGACGATGATCTGCATACGACTTGCCGATCAATAGCCGATCTCGGATAAGCTTCACCTTATCCATCGCAAATCTGGTCCCACTAGCGTCCCGCCCACATCGAACCAACCTATAGGCGATCCGCACTTCCTCCCATACAAGGCCTCAGGCGCCATGAATCGGAGTGGTAGCTATTATTATATGCGAACTCAACTAGAGGCAAATGATCCTCCCAACTACCACTAAAGTCAATAACGCAGCTCGCACATATCCTCGAGTGCGGATAGTGCGCTCGCTGTCCGCCTGCGTGGATGAAATGCGTACTCGTGCTCACCGCCCCTAAACCCTCGAAGGACCTGTTAGCCGAACCGGGCTCATTCGATATGATCGAAGTAGGGACTCCATGCAATCGACGATCTCTGATGTAAAGTCGGCATAATCCTCACAAAAAGTCGTCCGACGGGAAGAAAGTGGGCTGATTCGATAACCCATATAGAATCATGTCTCCTCCGAGTGCGAGGTAATGATGAAGTCCATGTTGATTACCTCCCACTTCCGTCGGGATCTCTATCGCTGTAATAAACCACTGTGCCTCCGGTGCTCTACCTTCACCGACACGGGCGAGCTACGAACTCGCAACGCCCTCTTCGCCATCCCACCAATACGATCTAAGGTCGTGATACATCTTGGTCGACCGGATGGATAGAGTAACGCTGTGTGCTTCCCGAACTCAAGTCCAAACATCCGGAACACACCGCCCTCAAACCTTAGCACCCCATCGTGCTACCAAAAGTGCGACCGCCCTCACGAAGAGTCGTATCACGATATCGAATCAAAGTGGATCCTCGTCTTCACCTCTCGACGATGGAAGACTCGGCAACCTCACGAACTCTAACCCCATCGCTATCGTAATCAATCAACCGGACACCAAGGCTCGCTAATCGATGCAAATCACGAACCATGTCCTCCTCTCTGCACATCCGATAGGCTCCCATCGACCTACGACTCGGGCATACGCCACAACATCGCCTTCCCGTGGTATAGGATATCAACATCGTAATCCTTAAGCAACTCTAACCACCGCTCTGCCGTAAGTTCAGCTCCTCTGTTGAAGATATATCGAGGCTCTTGTGATAAATATCCACGTGAACCCCATACAAATAGTGCCTCCAGATCTTCAAAGCGTGAATCACGCTAACTCCAAATCACGGTTTCTTCACCGGGATGCATATGCTATAACCCCGCCATGCATCAATACATCCCAACCCGATGCCCGACGATCACAATACACGACATAACCATCCGGACCTCGGAAGAGTAAGAACGGGCGTCGGGCTCTCTTCAAGAATCGGAAACCCCGCCACAAGCATCAGTCATCAAACTTGGCCGCTCCGAGTCACCTAGTCAATGGTGCAGATAAAGCAAACTTCCACGAACCGATAATAACTGCAAGGCCCGAAATCGCGAACCTCAGTAGGTCTCGCCAAGTCTCGCGCTTCGATCTTGGCGTATCAACTCGAATGCCATCAGCTATTAATATGCCCAAGAAACGCCCGGTTAACAAAACTCACATTTGGAAAACTTGGCGTACATAACTGTCTGAGAATCAAATGCTCCGCATGCTCCCGCTCAGCGAGAATAAACCAAGATATCATCAATGAACACTATCACAAATGTGTCCAAAATGGTTTGAACACTCGGTTCATCAAATCCATGAATACACGAGCATCGTCACCAAAGACATGACCGAACTCATAATGCGGGACATCCACCTCGACTCGCACTGATGATAGCGATCGCAGATCAATCTTGGAGAAACATCTCGCACTCGAACAAATCATCAATTAATGGTCACCTTGTTCACCGTAATCAACACACACGCGCGTCGCCCTTCTTCTTCACGAACGCCCGGAGAAACAGGCCTAATGAAGCCCTTCTAGCAAATCCCTAAGCCGATCCTTGCCTCTCGGCGGTGCCATTCTGTATGGCGGAATGGAAATAGGCGAGTATCCGCAATATGTCAATACAAACTCAATCTCCTCTCGTGAGGATACCCGGAGTCATCCGAAACACGTCTGGGAACTTCGACTACGGAATGCGTCGAAAATCTGGTACCGCAGCCTCATCAAACACCCGAACTAGATGGTAGATATACCCTTCGCACCATCTTCCTAGCCTTGAGGTAGGAAATAAACCTACCCGGCGCGATACCGTGCTCCTCACTCAACAACCGGCGAAACTGGAACTGTACTACTCTCTAGCCTACATTGGCGGGCTAGCCAATCCATCCCTGATCACGTCGAAGTCAATCATCTCCAACTCTATCAAGTCGGCTGTCCGACGATAGAATGGTCACAGACATATACCCGCCGAGCTACCACCGAATCACCATGGACTCGTGCTCTATCCCTATCCTACTAGCAACAAGGGAGATATAGGGCGGTAGAACCGGATCTATCAAGGCATAAACATCAAACCCGTGGCTGAGGCCTCCGATCACAAAGCATAAATGCGTTCGAGGACCGCTAGAATCGTACCACGTAATAAGATCCATAGTACCACACTTCCGTAATGGGATCTACCGACGCTGAGGTGGTCCGCCGAAAACTCGAGTGCTCGTGCGAATCCGAGGCCGCCACCACGATAACCACCGAAGACCCTCCGCCCCGCCTTCTTCTGCCCACTCGCCGACCTCTCGCTCCTCGCATCCAGGCGTGAGCTGCATGCGGGTAATGTCCATACCTAGAGAAACCGCACATGACTCGGCCATATAGTCGCCTGACATAGCGGTGCACCTATCCTCCATATCGGGACATATCGAGCCAAAGAATCAAACTCGACATTGTACTCAAAAATCTATCACCCGCGCCCTCCTCATCTGTGGAGGCAAAAGTGAGGAAAGCCTCGAGAACTCATCCCAGATAACTCCATGAATCAAACCAATCGAATGTGAACCAAAGATCGGTCTCGACGCCCGATCACTCTCAAAATCATGAACTCCCGGATCATCAAGTCTCTCAAACTCTCGCCCCGGGTGTACGGCGGCGCCATAGAACTCGGAGCCCTCGTGACTCGGGTGTCTGAGGCATAATCGAAAGGAATACGTCGATCTCGTAATGAGAAGAATGGAAACCAATCCTAAATATCCTATAGCCTCCGATAATCTACTAGATACGCTCGTAGACACTTTCCGAGGATTAATCGCTCGATACTACTTTTGTCACGACAGTAGTCATACATCGAGAAATCGGAAATATAAAACAAGACATGAAACGCTTTATAAAATAAGACAATGTGAGAAAAACACATATATATATAATCATAGTTAAATATACAACTATGGCCATACAAAACTATCTACAACAGAGATCATACAAAAGTAGAGCCTCCTAAGAGATGGAGCTCCGACACCAATGTAGAGATCCTAAGAATGCGGATCTAGCACTGCATGAACGCCTAAGTATGCCCCAGAAAGTACTTAAATGAAACATATCATTTTTAAAACCAAATATGTATGAAACAACGAGAAACTGCATAGTGCCACATCACAAACAAGAGCAACAATAGAATGAGTCTTGTCTAGGCGAATGATCAAACAGGCCACTCGCCCCATCCTCATTCCGCAAGCCTAGACTCGTATAACCCCGCATCGAGGTATAACCCCGCATACTAACGAACTCATAGGCCCACCGGACCCGCATGAGGTATTCTCGAATCACGGTCCTGCATCACCGAGTCTACCATCATCTCAAGAGGTGAGTGATAGTATACTAACATAACAACTTATCTTTAAACAATATAAGCATAACAAGGATACTCACCTATACAAACGTTACAAGATACTAACACACATAGCATCATATCCTACTTATCAAACCATCTTTATTATTCTTTTCACAATATAAGTCCTTATAAACACATGCACACTTGTTTCTTTTATAAATCTTAAGTGGTTATACTTACTTCCCATAAAGCTAGTATAACTCTTAAGCTTTTTAAAACCAATTAGTTCTCTTCAATATGACTCAAGAGTCCTTTGAAATGTTTTGCTTCTTATTATTCTGTAAGTATTATTCAGCTTAAGTGAGGCATTGCCGTAAGTATTATTCAGCTAGGCATTCGTAGTTATATTGTAAAATATCATGCTTTAGGAAGAATCACATACCTTCAAATAAAACCACCGCCAAGTCAATATGTCGCACAGAGAGTCACCATAATAGTCACGATATCTATTAAAGACTACTCAAGGTCATTCGGGGTTCATAATTTACTGGGCAAAGACTTTATATAAGTTCAGAAAAATTTGATTATTCTTCTTTTAAACCCTTAAGTGATTAACTCTTTAATTTTATTCGTGATATACTTCTAAGTATTTATACTTATTCTTATACTATAGCCGTAAGTCTTCTCGCATTCAAAAGAGGGTTAGGATTATTACCCCAATAATATCCTAGAAAAGTCGCGAGCAAGGTTTTGCTCTAAGTTGTATGTTCTTCACAACTTCTACAAAGTACTAAGGTATTTGGGCTATTTTGGGCATTATAACCACACCAGAAGGTACCTTTTCTACCAAGGGAGGGGGGTAGATTTTTGGCTAGGCTAGGGGTATTCGTGAGGCCTTAGGAGTGTTGGACGAAAGAGCTACAAAGGAGAGGAGAGGATTTTCAAGACTAAGCTTTGTGGATGAAGAACTCTTCATCTATTTATAGGTCAAGTGGCCAACCAATGGCCAAGATTTAGACAAGTGCAAGGCAAGTGTAGGGTGAGGATTAACTATACACAAATATCCTACCAACTCCTTGACTTTGAACAAGGCACCAAAATCTTCTTCAAATCGTCCAAATGGACGATTTCAAGTCCACAAATTGGAGGGTGCCAAGTGTTGCCCTCCGCTGGTCCAAAATGTTTCGTCTCGGAAAAATAAAAATAAGAAATGGCATAGAATTTACTCTACGAAGTGTGGAAACGCTTCGTCGGAAAACGATTCTTTGCCCAAAAATCGTCCAAGCCTAAACTTTAAGGCTAAACTTTTTGTACGTATTCCCTTACGTACATACTCTGGAAATACGGGGTATAACAATCTTGGGGGTTTACCCCTCATTTATACTCTTATCCTGGAGAAGGTAATAAAGCAGGTGGTATAACGTCTTGGGGGTTTACCCCTCATTTATACTCTTATCCTGGAGAAGGTGGTATAGCGTCTTGGGGGTTTACCCCTCACTTATACTCTTACCCTATCTCTACCGGCCGTCATACAATAAATAAACAAGTTATAAATCCCCCTAACTTCTTATTAGTCTTATTCATCTACACTCTCATTTTAGTTTACTTAGGCACTAATATGTTATAATAAATCCGGGAGTTTAACCCAAAGTACTACGTACTTCCAACATTTTAAAAATGACTCATTTTCATATAGAACTTCCCAGATACTATAAACCGTAGTATCAAGTCAAAATTTCTTTTCAAGACAAGTCACAATACTTTTTAAACATAAATTTAGGTTTTTAAATCAAGTGACTCCTTTTATTATAAACCTTAGGCAATTGATGCCTTAAAAATCAAATTGCCTTTTCATTAAAATTAAGTCATTTATCTTTCCATAAAGCAAATATAACCAACTCCCCATAAAGTCGTTACATTCGCTTTATACCTTAGCCATATACAATTTCCTATCCAAGGGACTTATACGTTAAAAACGGAACAAGTATCACATACTTTAAAACTCTTCAAGTCCCTTAACTTTAATAAAACATTAGACATCCTTAATACTTTCAAGAAGTGAGTTAATCTCCTAACTCACCCGACTTGGCTATTCATAAAACTAGTAAAGGATATCAAGGTCTTGACATCTACCGTACTATATCGCATAACTAGTCATGCTCAAAAGATAGGAAAAGTTCTACATACCTCGCCGGGTCAAACCACTTGCCAAGTACAAAGTCCTGCCCGTAGTATGTCAACCTATAATATTCACAATACGTCTATTAAGGCCTTACTTCAAACGTAGAATATTATAAGTGTCAAGTCGCTAAATTCTACGGAAAATCGGACAGCACCTCCTTTGTTTTTACTAACTTTGCCACCTTTTTCAAGGCCGAATACAATAACCAAACATGCCATTTAAGGCACAATCAAAGCAATTAATCATCAGGATTACACGCCTACTAGACGTGTAAAATTCCGCCCCACAAACGATAACAAACTAATACAACTACTAGTCCAATTTCGGCCATAATGAATACAACAACACCAATTCTTATCCAATTTCCATTTCAATCCAAATTGGTAGCATAACATGATATCAAGTCGCATTTGATTATAACTACCATAATCTTCAAGTAAGTACATGCGACGATTTCTAATAAATGACCAATTAGTAATCCAATCTTCAAGTGGCTTGTATAACACTTCGGATTTAAGCTACAAGCAATCCATAATACTTATAAACTTCAACATATCAACTTCATGCTAGCAACATGTAAAGCTAACAACAACAATATAAATATATAATCTTGTAACACTTAAAAGACAAGATTATACCTCAATGAAACTTAATCCAACTCCAATCCGAAGTCGCTCCTTAGTAGTTTAGAGCCTCTCCAAGACACTTCAATCCGCTTGTTGAGACCCTTAGAACAACACCAACAAATATCCTTCAAATCTCCAAACAAAACCTAGAAAGACAACTAGGTTTTCGTTTTGCGACCAACCCGTAAACTATCTTTTTCCAAGATTTTTCTATTGAGATATGTTTACAATACACATAAGAACCTTGGTTTAAAGTGGGGAGCTAAAAGAACAAGGAACAAAGATTTTTCTTTTTCTTGAGCCTTGAACCCGAGAGCAATGCTCTTGCTCTTCCAAATTTTTGTGAAATTTAGCTAAGTGTTAAGCTCTCTCTCTTGCTACTAGTAGTAATATATAGCACATTGGAGGGTCATGATATAAACAAATGGGTGGTTTAGATGTAGTCTTATTAAATATCAAGACCATTGTGGGTCCTTTGACTTAGTCAAGATTATCAAGCTTCAAGTTGCAAGACTTGTCTTGCTAACAAAGGTCCAATGACCCTTTAGCCCTTGCTACAAATCGCCCAAGGCATTAATAAGGGGGGTGACACGTGTCGCCCTCCCATTCGTCATAATAATACGATTTCCGACAATTTCATAATTCCGATAAAATTTTCAAGTCTCAAATCTTAACACTTGTGAGTTCTTACGTACGTTCTTAAAAATATGTCCTGTAAAATATGAGGTGTAACAGAGTGCACCGCTACGTTACGGGACTAGATGACTACTTGGCAGAGTCTTGCTCAGGTGTGGCTCTTCAGCCGGGCATGGACATTGCCCGCATGCAGGCTCATACACTTGGATGCGAGAAGCGTAGAGCGGGTCAGCGAGATATCGCCAGCAAAGAAGGCGGGGCAGCGAGATCTTTGGTAGCTCTCGGGGTGGGCGGCCTCGACAACGATCTAGATTTGCACCACGGCCGGCTGAGCACTCCTACACCGTCTTGAGCGGCGGGGTATTGGGCGAGTCGGGGCCCTGTGGCTTGGACTTCCAGCGGCGAGGATACTAGCCGATCGAGACCACCCTCCACTCAGTGTGGCCGACGGAAGATCCCATTCGGAGATGCGGTGATACCTCGAGCTTGTTTTACTTGTGGCGGCAGGTCATATTTCGAGCTGTCAGGCGAGGCGATGCAGATGGTAGGGCTCGGCCTCTGAGGTCTTTTGCGGGTCTTTATCTCTGCGATTTACTCGCCTCGGAGGCGGTGCTCATAGGCCAGCAGTCGCGGCAGGTCGTGGCGGTGCGATTCAGCGGTCCTCGAGCGCATTTATGCCTTGTCGGCCGCCCGAGGACTAGGAGGCATCACGGATGTCGTCGCAGTACTTTATCGGTTTCTTGTTGTGGCGTGTATGCCTTGATAGATCCGGGTTCTACTGCATATATATCTCCCTTATTGCTAGTAGGATGAGGATAGAGCTCGAGTCCATAGACCGCTTTCGAGGTAGCTACGCGATGGGTGATTCGGTGGTAGCTCGGCGGGTATATAGGGCTTGCCGATGTCTTTATGCACGATCGTCAAACCTGGCCGACTTGATAGAGTTGGAAATGACCGATTTTGATGTGATCGTGGGTATGGATTGGTTAGCTTCGCTACGCCAATGTAGCTCGAGGAGAGTAGTGCAGTTCGGTTTCTGAGGCGGTTATTGAGTGGGAGGAACACCGTGTCGCCGGGGTAGGTTTATTTCTTACCTCAAGGCTAGGAAGATGGTGCGAAGGGTATATCTACCATCTCATTCGGGTATTTGATCACGAGGTGCGATACAGATTTTCATCGGTTCAGTGGTGAGAGAGTTCCCGGATGTGTTTCAGCACGACCTCCGGATATCCTCCCGAGAGGAAGATAGAGTTTTGTATCGATGTCTTTGCGGACACGGCTATTTCCATTCCGCCATACGAGGATGGAACTGCCGAGTTGAGATAGTTGAAGGACCGGTGAGAGATTTCTTTGGAGAAGGGCTTCATCGGACCTAGTGTTTCTCCTGGGGCCGCCGTATTGTTCGTGAAGAAGAAGGGCGGGATGCTACGCATGTGTGTTGATTACAGAAGTGAACAAGGTGACTATTAAATGTATACCCCTTCCCGTGATTGATGATTTGTTCGACGATTGCGGTGCGAGATATTTCTCAAGATTGATCTGCGATCGGGCTATCATCAGTGCGCGTTAGAGAGGCGGATGTCCCTAGATCGCATTCGGACGTGCGGACGCACTATGAGTTGAGGTTATGTCTTTCGGTTTGACCAATGCTCCGGCGATATTTATGGATTTGATAAACCGAGTGTTCAAGCCATTTTTGGATACGTTTGTGATAGTATTCATTGATGACATCTTGGTTTATTCCCGCTCAAAGCAGGAGCATGCGGAGCATTTGAGGCGATCTTTGAGAGTTCTCCAGACCAGCGATTATACGCCAAGTTTTCCAAATGTGAGTTTTGGTTGGCCGGTGGCATTTCTTGGGCACATTAGGGTGATGGTATTCGGGTGGATACGGCCAGATCGAGGCGATCGAGTTGGCCTAGACCTACTACTCCGGCAGTGCGCGACTTTCTGGGCCTTGCAGGTTACTATCGGAGGTTCGTGGAGAAGTTTGCGTCTATTTCGGTACCTTTGACCAAGTTGACTCAGAAGGGAGCTAAGTTTCGGTGGGTGATGCTTGTGGCGAGGTTTCGATTCTTTGAAGGAGACGACGGCCGCCCGGTTCTTACTCTTCCAGAGGGTCTAGACGACTATGTGGTGTATTGTGATGTGTCAGGCATCGGGCTTGGAAGTGTGTTGATGCAGCAGGGCAATGTTATAGCGTACGCATCCCGGCATCTTAAGAAGCATGAGAGGAACTAACCCACCCATGATTTGGAGTTGGCAGTGGTGATTCACGCCTTGAAGATCTGGAGGCACTATTTGTATGGGGTTCATGTGGATATTTATACGCACCAGAGCCTCGGTATATCTTGACGGAGGAGCCGAACTTACGGCGAGGCGGTGGTTAGAGTTACTCAAGGATTATGATGTCGATATCTGTACCACGGGAAGGCCAATGTTGTGGCAGATGCTCTTAGTCGTAGGTCGATGGGGAGTCTATCAGATGTGCAGCCAGAGAGGAGGGGCATGGTCCGCGAGTTACATCAGTTAGCGAGCCTTGGAGTCCGATTGATTGGTTCTGATAGCAGTGGGGTTCGAGTTCGAGAGGTTGCCGAGTCTTCCATCGTCGAGGAGGTGAAGAGGCAGCGATTTGAGGATCGGTTTTGGCGGTATCGTGTCTGGCTCTTCGTGAGGAATGGTCCTTTTGAGGTAGCACGATGGGGTGCTAAGGTTTGAGGGAGTTGTGTGTTCCGGATATTGCGGGACTTGGCGGAGTTCTAGGGAAGCACCAGCGACGCGTTACTCTATCCATCCGGGTCGACCAAGATGTACCACGACCTCGGTCGTGTATTGGTGGGATGGCTTGAAGAGGACGTTGCGAGTTTGTGGCTCGGTGCGTGTTGTCAGCAGGTGAAGGTAGAGCATCAGAGGCCTGGTGGATTATTGCAGACGATAGAGATCCCGGCCTGGAAGTGGGAGGTGATCAACATGGACTTTATCACAGGATTACCTCGCACTCAGAGGAAGCATGATTCTATCTGGGTTATCGTCGACAGGCTGACGAAATCAGCCCACTTTCTTCCCGTCAGGACGACCTTTTCGGCTGAGGATTATGCCAGACTTTACATCCGAGAGGTCGTGAGACTGCATGGGATCCCTATTTCTATCATATCAGATAGAGGAGCCCAGTTTACGGCTAACTTCTGGAGGTCTTTCCAGAAGGGTTTAGGGACGCAGGTGAGCCTGAGTACTGCATTCCATCCTCAGACAGACGGACATGCAGAGCGCACTATCTAGACTCTTGAGGATATGCTGCGAGCCTGTGTTATTGACTTTAGGGGTAGCTGGGAGGATCATTTTCCTCTAGTTGAGTTTGCATATAATAATAGCTACCACTCCAGTATTCAGATGGCGCCTTATGAGGCCTTGTATGGGAGGAAGCGCAGATCGCCGATAGGCTGGTTTGATGTGGGCGAGATGCAGTTGGTGGGACCAGACCTAGTTCAGCAGGCAGTGGATAAGGTGAAGCTTATTCAGGAGCGACTATTGACAGCTCAGAGTCGACAGAAGTCGTATGCAGATCATCGTCGTCGGCATCTGGAGTTTGAGGTTGATGATTGGATTTTCCTGAAGGTGTCACCCATGAAGGGTGTGATGAGATTTGGCAGGAAAGGGAAGCTCAGCCCAAGGTACATTGGGCCTTATCAGATTGTCCGCAGGGTAGGCAAGGTTGCCTACGAGTTGGATCTGCCGTCCGATCTGGAGGCAGTGCATCCGGTTTTCCATGTTTCTATGCTGAGGAGATGTATCAGGGATCCATCTAGAGTGCACCCGCTTGACGACGTCCAGGTGACCGATGGGTTATCGTATGAGGAGATTTCCATAGCGATACTTGATCGTCAGGTTAGGCATCTGCGGACGAAGGATGTGGCTTCCGTCAAGGTCTTATGGCGGAACGAGAACAAAGAGGAGATGACGTGGGAAGCAGAGGAGGACATGAGGCAGAAGTATCCTCACTTATTCCCCACACCTCCAGGTAACTTACTTTCCTACTTATAAATTTTCATTGACATATATGCCTAAGTGTTGTATTGTGGCCATGTGTGGCATTTGCAAACTATTTACGTTATGAGGAACTTTATCGTTATCTGTCTTAAGAAGGAACATTCGGGACGAATGTTTCTAAGGAGGGGAGAATGTTATACCCCGTATTTCCATAGTATCTATGTGAGGACGTACGTACATTTGTACAAACCCTAATTAGGTTAAGAATGAACTTGTGAACTTTCAACGGAAAAGATTCCGAACCTTGTGAAGGAAATTCTACGTTTTTAATATTTTAACCAATTACGGATTTTTCCGAGAGATGAAATATTTTAGACCAATAGGAGGGTGACACGTGTCACCCCTAGGTGGGCTAGGTTGGCCGATTTTCATTGACAAGTGGCCAAGTCTTGCAAGATATTTTGTGTGGACAAGTGGCTTGTGGGACCCCCACACACTTGTCCCCAATCTCAACCACACACTTTCCTTCATCCTAGCCCTTGGTTGTCCTATATATGCACCATTTGTTGATGAAATCTTCCACACTTAGATATTTCAGGACTTGAGAAATATTTTCATCTCCCTCCCTCTCTCCTAGCTCTCGTCGAACACCCCCCTCTCAAACCTAACCTTGTCCAATAATTCCTAAACTCCTAAGTGTTCTTCCCTAGTGTATTAGGAAGACTATTAACCAAAAGTTGGAAAAGATTTCACCCCCTAGCCTCTAAAAGGTCACCTTGGCCGAGAGCTCTTGGAAGAAAAACCTAAGTGTTCTTCACTTGTTTGAGTTGGTTCTTGAAGAGATGATGGTTAGGAGCTTCTTAGGGTGAGTTGTGGTGGTTTGTAACCTAAAGATTTGGAGCTAAGACTTGCTTGGAGCGACATTAAGTTCTTGGATAGTTTTGGGCTATTTGAGGTAGTGAATCTTAAACCTCTTTGTGATTTGGTCATTATACATATATTATAAGTATATTATGAATATATAATATATGGAGTAAGGTTTGGAAGAGTTGGATCTTGTTAACTTGTTAAAAGAAAGGATTGGTTGTTAGCCATTAAAATGGTAAAAATGTATTCAACATATCAAACGTATCTTACTTGTGAAGA
The DNA here is from genome assembly GCA_029844215.1 of Przewalskia tangutica. Taxonomy (NCBI): domain Eukaryota; kingdom Viridiplantae; phylum Streptophyta; class Magnoliopsida; order Solanales; family Solanaceae; genus Przewalskia; species Przewalskia tangutica. Next base: position 55,361,917 of record CM056719.1, on the reverse strand, counting down.
AGTAATTAACAAAGTAACTATAACTTATATTAAGAATGGATTATAAGTTGGTTGACTAATGAAGTAATTGGATAAGTAAAATGGACAAAGTTGGCCAAGGACCCCAACTTAAGGACTGTATTTACTTTGGACTGTATTTACTTTGGACTGTATTTACATTTCTGTTAAGGGGAAGATTTTTAAATCGCGTTCCGTTTGGGCGTGTGATCCCCTTTTTTAATTATTGTATTGTATTGTTAAGGGGAAGATTTTTAAATCGCGTTCCGTTTGGGCGTGTGATCCCCTTCTTTATATTGTGTAATTATTACGCCTTATATATGGAATATATATATTACGGTTATTCGTGTCACGACCCGTTCCGGGGCCCGTGACTGGTGCCTTACCGGGGCACCCAAGTAGTCATACATCAGAGTAATCAGCGGAAACATAAAGCAAGACATGAAACAGTTTATAAAATAAGACACAGATTATGTGAGAAAACATCGCCTTTCGGCATATATATATAATCATGGTTTAGCAGTTACATCCGACCTTTGTACAACATGACTACAGACCTCTGAAATATACAACTATGGCGGGGCGGGGCCCGCCATACCTCGATCAGACAAAACTATCTCTGAGGAGATCATACCAAAAGTAGAGCCTCGGAAGAGATGGAGCTCGACAGCGTAGAGATCCTAAGATGCGGATCTAGCACACTGCTTGCCACCTGCGGCATGAACGGCCCGAAGGAGGTCGATCAGTGGTACTAAGTATGCAGCGAAAGTACTTAAATGAAAACGTATTATTTTAAAACCGGTTTACAAATATGTGTGAAACAACGAGGAAACCGCACATAGTGCCACATCACAAACAAGAGCAACAATAGGTAGCGAATGTCGTCTTGTCTAGGCTGCGAATGATCGAAACAGGGCCACTCGCCCACATCCTCATTCTGCAAGCCTAATCCTGGACTCCCGGAGTCCGCATAGGCCACTCACATGGGCCCGCATGAGGTATAACCCCGCATCGAGGGTAGCTACTCCTCGGCATCGTCCTGGACTCGTATGCGCATGGCGCATAGACCATGAGGCATAACCCGCATACTAACACGGAACTCGTAGCTCGCATAGGCCCCTCGGACTGCGTAGGGTATTCTCGAATCATGGTCCTGCATCACTGAGTCTACCGCGTCGGAGGGCAACCCGGTATCATCTCAAGAGGTGAGTGATAGTTCACTAACATAACGACTTATCTTTAAACAACATAAGTACAACAAGGATACTCACTTATACAAACGTTACAAGGTACTAACACACATAGCAACATGTCATGTCTACTTATCAAACCATCTTATTATTCTTTTCACAATTCAATATAAGTCATTTATAAATACATAGGCAACTTGCTTCTTTTATCAATCTTGAGTGGTTATACTTAACTTCCCATAAAGCTAGTATAACTCTTAAGCACATTTTAAAAAAAAACCAATTAGTTCTCTTACGTAAAAATGATTCATAGTCCTTTTGAAATGTTTTGATTCTTTATTATTCAGCTTAAGCGTGAGGCATTGCGTCACGTATTATTCGGGCTTAAGTCAAAGACATTGCCGTTAGTTATTATTCGGTTAACACGTATGCGTCTAGTACTATATACATATTGTAAAATATCATGCTTTAGGAAGAATCACATACCTACCGTGAAAACCACCGCCAGTTGAATATGTCGCGCACAGAGTCGACTATAATAGTCACAGATATCTATCAAAGACTACTCAAGGTCATTCTAAGCAGAGGGTTCACAATTCTATGGAAAGTTGGGCAGCACTTCCCACAGTGAGCTATATAAGTCTCATGTGAAAGCAGTCTATGTAAATCTGATTTGATTATTCTTCTAAGTATTTATACTTATTCTTATTCTACAACATGAAGTATTCTCTAATTCAAAGAGGGTTAGGATTAGTTACCTCGGTAAGCCCAATAATATCCTAGAAAAGTCGCTGAGCAAGGTTTTGCTCTAAGTTGTATGCTCGAGGAAACCTTAGAAGTTCTTCACATCTACTAAGTACTAAGGTATTTGGGCTAGGGTATTTTGGGCATTATAACAATACAAGAAGGCAACTTTTCTACCAAGGGAGGGTAGGTTTCGGCTAGGCTAGGGGTGGGGTAGCCTCGCCAAGCTTCTCAAGGGAGGGTGTTGGACGAATTGCTTACAAAGGGAGAGGAAGGATTTTTAGACTTGGAAAGCTTTTGTGGATGAAGAACTCTTCATCTCAAGAGGGTATTTATAGCTCAAGCCTTGCAACCAATGGCCAAGATGAAGACAAGTGCAAGGCAAGTGTAAGGCCAAGATCAAGCCAAGTGCACCCTAACCCTACTCCACAAAACACTCCACAAACACTCCACAAAACATGGCACAAAACAAGGCCTAAGCAAGGAACCAATCGGCGAGGCCAGCACCCTCTTGGGCCTTGATCGTCCAAGCCACCCCCACTTGCTTCCAATGTGAGGGTGACACATGTCACCCTCCGTTGGTCCAAAATGTTTCGTCTCTCGGAAAAATCCATAAAAATAAGAAATGGCATAGCGGAATTTACTCTACGAAAGTGTGGAAACGTTTAGTGGAAAGCGATTCTTTTAGTGAGTTGTGTACAAAAAAAACATCGAAGGCTTATCTTTAAGGCTAGACTTTCGTCACGTATTCCCTTACGTACATACTGGGAAAAAGCGGGTATAACATTCTCCCCCCAGAAACATTCGTCGAATGTTCCTTCGAGCGATTAACGATAAGATTCTTCAAAATTTAAGCGATCGCAAATGCCACACACGCCAAAACAACACTTAGGCGAAATGATAACGAAAATTTACAAGTAGGAAGCGAATTACGGAGGTGTGGGAAAAGATGAGGATACGCCTCATGTCCTCGCCGGCTTCCGCGTCATCTCCTCCCGAGCTCGTTCGCCACAGACTTTGGAAGCCACGTCCTTGGTCGCGCAGACGCTAACGACGATCGACTATCGCTATGGGAATCTCCTCATACGATAACCCCTCGGTCACTGGACATCGTCAATCGGGTGTACCACTAGATGGATCCCCGATACACCTCGCCGGCATAGATCGTGAAAAACCGGATGCTTGCTTCCGGATCGGACGGCAGATCCAACTCATAAGCAACCTTGCCTACCTGCGGACAATGCGAAATGGCCCGATGTACCTTGGTGAGTTTCCCTTCTTCCGAATCTCATCACACCCTTCATGGGTGACACTAGGAAAACCCGGTCATGTACCTCGAACTCAAGATCTGGCGACGATGATCTGCATCGACTTACATCGACTACGAAATCGATAGCGCTCTCGGATAAGCTTCACCTTATCCACTGCTTGCACCAAATCTGGTCCCACTAGTGTACCTCGCCACATCGAACCAGCCTATAGGCGATCTGCACTTCCTCCCATACAAGGCCTCATAAGGCGCCATCGAATCTTTGGGTGGTAGCTATTATTATCGCGAACTCAACTAGAGGCAAATGATCCTCCCAACTACCACTGAAGTCAATAACACGGGCTCGCGACATATCCTCAAGAGTGCGGATAGTGCGCTCTGCTGTCCGTGCATGCGTGGATGAAATGCGATGCTCGGGCTCGCTGCGTCCTAAACCCTCTGGAAGGACCTCGAAGTTAGCGTAAACCGGGCTCCTGCATGCGATATGATCGAAGTAGGGACTCTATGCGATCGGCGATCTCTCGGATGTAAAGTCGGCATAATCCTCGGTAGAAAAAGTCGTCTGACGGGAAGAAAGTGGGCTGATTTCGTCACTGTCGACGATAACCCATATAGAATCATGTCTCCTCCGAGTGCGAGGTAATCTGTGGCGAAGTCCATGTTGATTACCTCCCACTTCCGGTCGGGATCTCGATCGCTGCAGCGGACCACGGGCCTGCGGTGCTCTACCTTCGCTGCGACAACACGGGCCGAGCTACGAACTCGCAGCGTCCTCTTGAGCCATCCCACCAATACACGATCTAAGGTCGTGGTACATTTTAGTCGACCGGATGGATAGAGTAACGTTGTGTGCTTCCCAGAACCTGCCAAGTCTGAAACATCCGGAACACAATCCGCCTCAAACCTTAGCACCCGTGGTGCTATCTCAAGGACCCTTGCCTCACGAAGAGTTGTATCACGATATCGAATCAAAGGCTGGATCCTCGTCGTTGCCTCTTCACCTCGCCGGCGATGGAAGACTCGGCAACCTCACGAACTCTAACCCATCTGCTATCGGAATCAATCAAGCGGACACGAGGCTCGCTAGCGATGCAAATCACGAACCATGTCCCTCTCTACTGCACATCCGATAGGCTCCCCGTGACCTACGACTAAGCGTACGCCCAACATTGGCCTTCCCGGGTGGTACAGGATATCAACATCGTAATCCTTAAGCAACTCTAACCACCGTCTGCACGTAAGTTCGGCTCCTCCGGTGAAGATATCTTGGAGGCTCTTGTGGTGCGTATAAATATCCACGTGAACCCATACAAATAGTGCCTCGGATCTTCAAAGCGTGAATCACGGTGCGACTCCAAATCATGGGTGGGGTAGTTCCTCGTGTTTCTTCACCGTCGGGATGCATATGCTATAACCTGCCATGCTGCATCAACACACATCCCAACCCGATGCTCGGCGATCACAATACACGACATAACCATCCGGACCTGCGGAAGAGTAAGAGCGAGGCGGTCGTCGGTCTCTCTTTCGAATGGAAACCACCGCCACAAGCATCGATCCATCGAAACTTGGCGCTTCTAAGTCGGCTAGTCAATGGTGCGAAGATAGAAGCAAACTTCTACGAACGCCGATAATATCTCGCAAGGCCCGAGCTGCGAACCTCTGCCGGAGTAGTAGGTGCAGGCCAAGTCCCGACGCCGATCTTGGCGTATCAACTCGAATGCCATCGGCCCGACAATATGCCCAAGAAAGCATGCGAAGTCAACCAAAACTCACATTTGGAAAACTTGGCGTCTACCGCTAGTCTGGAGAAGCTATCGGCCACCGTCGCCGAAATGCTCGCGTGCTCTGCTCTGGCGAGAATAAACCAAGATATCATCGATGAACACTATCACAAGCGTGTCCAAAATGGTTTGAACACTCGGTTCATCAAATCCATGAATCTGGCGGAGCATTGGTCAACCCAAAAGACATGACCACGAACTCATAATGCCCGTCTGGGTCCGAATGCGATCCTGGGACATCCACCTCTCGACTACTTTGATGATAGCCGATCGCGGATCAATCTTGGAGAAACATCTCGCACCCCGCACCGGGTCGAACAAATCATCAATCACGGGAAGGGTATACATTCTTAATGGTCACCTTGTTCACTCGTAATCAACACACGCGCGCGGCGTCGTCCTTCTTCACGAACAATCAGGCGCTCCCGGGGAGAAACACTAGGCCTAATGAAGCCCTTCTCTAGCAAATCCTAAGGTGATCCTTCACTCTCTCAACTCGGCGGTGCCATTACGTATGGCGGAATGGAAATAGGGTGAGTATCCGCAACACATCTATACAAAACTCGATCTCCCTCTGCGGAGGATACCGAGGTCATCCGGAAACCGCGTCGGGAACTCGTGACTCTCGAGGCCCGAAAATCTGGTACGCGGCTTGATATCAAACACGAACGAGATGGTAGATATACCTTCTGCACCATCTTCCTAGCCTTGAGGTAGGAAATAAACCTACCACCGGCGTCTGGTGCTCCTCCCACTCAACAAGGCTCTCCGAACTGGAACCGTGCTATTCTCTCTCTGCGGTCTACATTGGCGTAGCGAGGAAGCTAGCCAATCCATCCCATGATCACGTCGAAGTCAATCATCTCGACTCTATCAAGTCGGCGAGTCGGCGACGTAAATGGTCACAGGACAAGCTCTATATACCCGCAGAGCTACAAACGAATCACACACTGTCGTAGCTACCTCGAAAGGTCTATGGACTCAGGCTCTATCACTATCCAACTAGCACTAAGGGGAGATATATAGGGCCAGTAGAACCGGATCTATCAAGCATACACATCAAACCCAGGCGATAAGGTACTGGCGACATCGGTGAGGCCTCACGATCTGTCGTTTGGACAAAGCATAAATGCGGTTCGAGGACCGCTAGAAATGGGACGAGCCACGACCTCTGCGCGACCTGCGACCCATGAGCACCACGCCTCGGGGCGAGTAAGCTAGGAGATGATGAAGCGCAGCGAACTGGTGAGCCTACCACGTGGCCCCGGTCGGGACGATCCTCGCAAAGTGACCTGCAGCCTGGCGTAACAAGCTCAAAGTAGTACCACACTTCCGTAATGGGATCTCGCATCGGCCACCTGGGGTGGTCGATCGGCGATACCTCTGCTACTCGACGGGCGTCACGAAGCCACAGGGCCACAGTACGCCTCGAAAACTCGGGTGTCTTGAGGATGGTGCGGGAGTGCTCTGGTGGGCGTGGTGCGAATCTAGGCTGCCGAGGCCGCCCACGATAACCACGAAGACCCTCCGTCTGGCGCCTGCTTCTGTCGTCCACTCGTCGACCTCTGCGCTCGCCGCATCAGGCGTGAGCTGCGTGCGGGTAATGTCCATACGGTGGAGAGAAACCCATACGTGACTTCGGCCATATAGTCGTCTAGCGGTGACATAGCGGTGCACCTATCCTCCATATCTGCTACCAATCTTTGGGACATATCGAGCCATGAATCAAACTCGACATTGTACTCACGGCAAGGTCGTCCTCTGCCTCGGCGGTAAAAATCTATCGGCCGCGCCCTCGCCATCTGTGGAGGCAAGAAGTGAGTGAGAAAGCCTCGAGAACTCCTCCCAGTAGTTGGGGACGCGTGCTCTCCCGGGATAACTCCGTGAATCAAACCAATCGGCTGCGGTATCACGCGGCCTATGTGAACCAAAGATCACGGACTCGGTCTCCGCCACGATCACTCTCAAAATCCTCTGAAGGCGACGGATGAACTCCTGCGGATCATCCTCGGCCTCGATCCATAAAACTCCGTGGCTACAACTCGAAGTCTCGTAGCCTCAAACTCTCGCCTCGGGTGAACAACGGTACGATGGAGCTGGGTGGGCTGGGCTGCCGCGTCCAGCCTCTCTCGTGTCGGGCCTGACTTTAGCCAATAGGGCCATCTCCTTGTACCCTAACTCCTCCGCGGTGTGGGGCGGGAGGTGTGGGTGCGTGGTCTCGCTGTGGCGGCGTCATAGAACTCGCCGTCTGCGGTATAGACCGGGCACGAGCCCTCGTGACTCTGGGTGTCTGCTAGCGACTCCTCATTTGCCTTGCCCTTACGGGCGGGTTGCCTTACGTGGAGGCATAAGCTATTCAGGAAAGGAATACGTTAGAGGGTCCAACCTATAACACGGCTAAGCACGATCTCGGAATGAGAAGAACGTAAACCAATCCTAAATATCCTATAGCCTCACGATTATTGGTGTGGTGCACAACACCGATAATCGAACTACTAGATACGATGCGTAGACACTTTCCGAGGATTAAGCGCTCGATACCACTTTTGTCACGACCCGTTCGGGGCGTGATGGTGCCTCAGGGCACCCAAGTAGTCATACATCAGTGTCGGCGGAAACATAAAGCAAGACATGAAGCAGTTTATAAAATAAGACCACAGTTATGTGAAAACATCGCCTTTCGGCGTATATATATAATCATGGTTTAGCGATTACATCAAACCTTTGTACAACATGACTCTGAGACCTCTAGGAAATATACAACTATGGCGGGACGGGGCCGCCATACCACCTGGCATACAAAAACTATCTACAACAGGGAGATCATACAAAAAGTAGTGCCTACGGAATAGATGGAGCTCCGACACCAACGTAGAGATCCTAAGGATGCGGATCTAGCACACCTTGCCCTTACTGCGGCATGAACGCAGCCCGAAGGAGGTCGATACTGCAACAGTACTAAGTATCAGCGTAAAGTACTTAAATGAAAGCGTATCATTTTAAAACCGGTTTACAAATATGTGTGAAACAACGAGAAACCGCACATAGTGCCACATCACAAACAAGAGCAACAATAGGTAAGCTATGTCGCCTTGTCTAGGCTGCGAATGATCGAAGCAGGCCACTCGTCCACATCCTCATTACGCAAGCCTAATCACGGACTCCGAGTCGCGTAGGACCACGCGTGGGCGCGTGAGGTATAACCCGCGTCGAGGGTAGCTCTTTATTATACCGTATTTCCAGTATATGCGTGAGGACGTACGTAGAAAATTTGAACTTGAGAATAAGGCTTGGCCGAATTAATTTTGTGCACAACACCCGGTTAGAGTCGTTTTTGGACGAAACGTTTTCACAGCTTTCGTAGGGGAATTTCCGGCTATGTGGTTTATAATTTTTGCGGATTTTTCCGAGAGACGAAACATTTTTGGCCAACGAGAGGGCGACACTTGTCACCCTCCCATTGGTGCACGTTGGGCGGTAAAAGAGGTGGACGAATTGGCCATTGTTGGTCAAGGGGTTGGTAGGATATTTTTGTGGTAGATGGATAAGGTGCACTTGGCAAGATCTTGGCCCTACACTTGCCTTGCACTTGGCAAGATCTTGGCCATTGGTTGGCCTTTGCTAGGCCTATAAATACCCACCCCTTTGGAAGACTTATTCATCCTAAAATGTTCTAAGTCTTAGAAATCCTCCCCCTCCCCTCTTGTTGACTCTCGTCCAAGAGCCCCTCTCCCCCTTTGAAAGGCCCCCTTGGCCGAGAGCCTTCTTCCCCCCTCCTTGTAGTGTGGCCGTGGGGTACCCCCCCCCCCCCTAGCCTAGTTGTCTCGTATAATACACCCCCCCTCTCTTGGTAGAAATACTCTCAAAAGTATTGTTATAATGCCCAAATTACCTTAGCCTTATACCTTGTAGTATTCTAAGGTTATACCTATCTGAAAAGCCGGATATACTATTATACTTCCGTCGGTCACCAAACCGAAACCTAGGAAAATCTCCATAGTCCGTTGGAGTATTGTGTAGAAGTTGGTTAGAACTTCTAAGGGTGGTTTAGAGCGGGTTGGGCGCCGGAGTTGGAGCTAAGCGATTGCCCAGGATCGACATTATAACTTGGATAATTATGGGCTTATCGAGGTAAATATCTTGTCCTCTATTGTAATTGGAAATTAAATATTGTTAGAATATATAGTTGAAGTATCGTATATAGAATCGAACGTAATTATCGGCAATGTCTTTTGACTTAAGCTGAATAATACTTACGGCAATGTCTTGCGACTTAAGCTGAATTTAAAGAAGAATCTTGTTGTAATTACATAGGGTGTATTCAGATGAACTTGTGTAGTTGTACCATGGAGTAGAATTGTACAGTTAGGGTTAGGCGTATAACCCCACGGTTGGCTTGGTAGCGGCCTCGATAGAGGAGATTTCTGTTGTTGCGGAGGAGAGTCTTTCTGGTAGAATGTTCTGATGAGATCTAAATGTTAATAAGCGCCTTGTGGCCTTATAGGTTGAAGTACTACGTGTGGCGCGATCTACTTGGCTTAAGGAGTAGCCGGCGTTTGGAAGTACTTGGGCGTTTTGCTATTAGTCGATACCGTCGCGAGGTATGTGAACCTCTTCCTATCTCTTCTAGCATGATATGTGTGAACTATGTAGTACGGTGAGCGTACATGTGCTAAATGTATTTGATTGGTGTAAAACATAAAGTGTTATAACGGCTTTATGGGAAGTTGGTTATAACAACTTTATGTTGGTAAGAAAATACATGTGGTTTTAAAAGGTAATCGATTAGAACTATAAGCGGCTTGTTATGTGTTAATAAAGAACTTGAAGTATTTCAAAGATTTTGAATCATTTTGAAAGAAGAAGTAATATTTGGTTTTGAAAACTTAAGAGTTATACTAGCTTTATGGGAAGTTAGGTATAACGGCTTAAGAATGTTTCTTGATTTGAAATCGGAATGTGTATCGACAAATCACTCGAGCGTTAATAAAAGGAAATGTTTTGAATAATTAAGTATTATTAAAACCCAGTAGAAACTTCCATCTGCATAGAAGCTAAGATGAGACAAAATGATATTTCCTAGATCATGGCTGCTGTAATAAGATTTATATAAACAAGAATATCCTACTCACATTAAGGCTTATGTTTCTCAGATGGCTTAAAGAGAATGATATTCTTAAGTGATTAATACTATGAACTACGAAACCCTTTGAAAACGAGAAACTTGAACATTGGAAATTAGGCAAACTTGAACATTGGAAAGAATGTTGCTACTTGATTTTACAAAGAGAAGTAATTGATTTACTTTAAAAGATAGTCACTCTATTTTTATACTACGGGTATTGTGTGACTTTTGTGGAAGTAACGTATCTTTTAAAGAGTTAATGTATGAAGTACTTTGGGGATAAAAACCCGATCTTGTTAATCATATAGTAGGAAGTACCTTGTGTGAACAACTTGATTGTATTGGTTTGTGATAGCCTTGTAATACTTTCTTGTTGCTTTGATAAGTAAACGTGTTAGGATGCTACGTGTGTTAGTATCTTGTGATGTTTGTGTAAATGGGTTTCCCTTGATTGTGCTTATTAACTATCAGTCGTTATGATAGTATTGTGGCATTCATCTCTTGAGATGATTCCGGGGGTTAAGCTGCCCTCCGATGCGGGGTAGACTCAGCGTCGATGGACCTATGATTCGAGAATACCTCACGCAGTCCGGGGGCTATCGCGAGCTACGAGTTCGAGGTTAGTGTCGTCCTTTATGGGCATGCGGTCGCGTGGCCATGCGGACTCGGAAGTCCAGGACGATGCCGGGGAGTAGCTACCCTCGATGCGGGGAATGCCTCATGCGGGCCGAAGAGATTGGCCTATGCGGAGCTGCGGGAAGTTCCAGGACTAGACGCGCACATTAGATACTGCGGGCAAGTGGCCAGCTTTGATCATGTGATGATGCAGAGCAGATCTTATAATCTGATTCATGACCTTGTTGATCTTGTACTGCGGTGTTAGTAGTCGGCTATGCCTTCGCACTTACCGTCACGGTGTTATTATGGCAGTGGGACACGGTGTTCATGTGTATTCCTTGGTGCTTTTATATCATAAAGCTATGGCGATGAGAATGTGTCCCACGCACGATTGATGTTGTGGGCGTGAGACCACTGTTATGTTCTTTGTGATGACTTGAGGCGTGAGTCACGACTTGATATATCGCTTATTGTAAATCGTAGTTTGGTTATCATACATGTCTCTGCTTTGTATAGACTACTATGATTTCATTTCTGATGTTATTTTGATTTCACATACTAAATTTGTTGTCGACCTCCTTGAGGCTGCGTTCATCTGCAGTAAAGGTACACCGATCGTTGATCCTCGCTCTTAGGGTCACAGATTCAGCTTTTGGGAAGCTCCGTTTCTCGGAGGCTTATCTTGGTATAGTCCTGTTGTTGTAAGTGCTTACATTCGAGGGTATGGCGAGCCCTGTCCGTCGTTGTTGTCGTATCATTTCTTAGAAGTGCAGTAAATCTGTTGTGGCGGGGTTTGTAAAAAGGATTAAAGCGTTCTTTTGTAAAAGTGGTTATTTATATATCGAAAAGGCAAGCTTTCCTCGATTTCTGTTTTGTACTTCACTTGTTTCATGTATGTGTTTTATGTTCGTGATTACTACGATGTTGTGTCACTAGAGTGCGGGGTAAGGCACGATCCACGGGCAGGGTTTGGGTCGTGACAAAAGTGGTATCGAGCGATTAATCCTCGGAAAGTGTCTGAACCGTATCGATGAAGTCTTGATTATCGGTGTGTTGTGCACTACACCAATAATCGAGGAGGCTATAGGATATTTTAGGATTGGTTTCTATTCTTCTCACTCTGAGATCGTGCCTTAGAAGTGTGTTGTAAGTTGGACCTCTAACGTATTTCTTTCCTTACCGCTTATGCCTCGCGTAGAACCGGGCCCGGGAGAGGCAAAGCGGCCGAGGAGGCTGAGTAGAGTTCGAGAGGTTGCGGCGCGTGCCCAATCTTTACCTAGGGTAGTTCTTCATTCGGGGATTTCTGCGGCGTCACTAGCCCGGCAGAGTTTGGCGCAGCGGCGGCGATCCTGCTGCGGCCATGATATATGAATCTTGATTCCACGGCCGAGCAGTGAATATAGATTGCGAGACAACCGCATTACTAGTATAGATTTGGCTACCAGAGAGTATACCGATGTACCGCGAGTCTTGAGGACTATCTAAAGAGGTTGTGCAAGAGTAATTCTTGATTAGGCTTGAGCATGGCACGTATGCGGGCTTATGCGCAGTGGCGAGCGTGTAGAGATCGGCGGGTTAACGAAGGGCGGTAGAAGAGGGCGAGCGGCAAGGTCCTTTGGTAACTTTAGGCGAGTCGCCTCGGCCGAGTTAGATATGCACCTCGCCCGGTCAGAGTGGTCTTACAAATTTCGGGGCGTTCGGGGTGTGCGGGAGTTGGTCGAACTCCGGGGCTTAGGTTCATAGTGTGACGGGCGTCATCGGGAATGTCATCTTTTAGGTTGGTACTTGTTGTACTATGGCCGTCGAGTGCAGTGTCGAAGAGTGTCCTTGTAGGAGGACTTAGCCGAGGATCGGTGGGTAGTTTGTCATCTCCTCAATTATCGCCTACAGGCGAGTTTGATTAGAACGACTAAGGGAGTGAAGCGATAGATATAGATATATCTTTAACCCTACAGAGTTTTGTTTATGTGATAAGGTGAGTATACCTTAAGTGCTATGTTACGATAGCGGTGTGTTAGTTGTGATTAGAAATCTTGGTTAGTTAACCGAGTAAGATTTTGGGGGATAGAGAAGGTGTGAGCCTTAGAATGTTTTACGTAAAGACCTTAGAGGTAAGGCTATCTCGGGTAAAGGTGTAGTGTTATGTTTTATCCTTATAGGAGTGCATAGTGCACGTGAGCTACGTTTGTGGGATAAGTCACGAGTAGTGTGAAATGAAAGAGGGTAGACCAGGTTTCGTAATGTGATTAGTGAGAGTTTTCCTTCGGGGAGCTAATATTGTGCGCGTTGCCGGGTCGGGTTGAGGCCACGTTGCGGGTCAACCCGCGGCAGGTTTGGTGGTGGGGTCAGGTTGTGGGGTCGCCTTGTGTTAGGGTTGTGAGGGTGTTAGGCCCAAGTTTAGTTAACGAAATGCGAGTTCGTGGATGCGTTCGACCGATGGTCGGGCGATGGGGCAGCCCATCATGTTCTTGATCGGGACCGTTTACTGGCTGTGTTGAGTTATCGAAGGTTGTAAGGCTGCGCGGGGTGCCTACCTTCACCTTAAGACGACAGATGGAGCCAGTGCGGCTGTTTTTGTTTCTGGAAGTTTTACCAAGCAGGGTTAAGAACTCAGGTGAGTCGCAGAATCGCATTCGCCCTCGGGCCAGTGTGTGTATTTCAGAGGTAGTTGTGGGGATTGTTGTCTCCTGCGGAGGGAGTGTTTAAGCTACCATTTCAGTTTTCGAGTGTCGCCTTATGAGGCCTTGTTGGGGCGGAAGTGTAAAATTGCCGGTCGATTGGTTCGATGTTGGCAAGGTTCAGTTAGTTGGTTCAGGCTTGTCCCAGCAGACTGTGGATAGGGTAAAGCTTGTCTAGAAGAGGTTCTGGCAGCTCTGAGAAATCGTGCGGGTGATCGGCGACGACGCTTAGAGTTCAGGTTGACGGTCGGTCTTCTTGAAAGTACCACCCCGGTTAGGGTGTGACGAGTTTTGGAAACAGAGGGAACTTAGCCGAGTTACTTTGGGCCTTTTGAGTTCATGTGAAGAATAGGCCAGGTTGCCTATATGTTAGCTTTTGCCGTCCGACTTAGGAGGCTGTACGTCCGGTCTTTCGTATTGTTATGATCGAGAAAAGTATCGGAGATCCATCCATAGTGTTCCCACTTAATGATGACCACGTTAGAGATAGTAGCCCCGAGTTTTGGAAGCGAAGCGATGTCGAAATGTGGAAAGAGTTCGAGTATACGACATCCTCAGGGATCGCAAGCAGCCCAGTACCATTTGTTGGGTCGCCTGAGAAGGTTAATGCCTCAGGCAAAGTGACAAAGTGGTATCTACGACGAGTAAAGAGAGAAGCGAGCATGTATGGCGAGCATAGATGTGATCATTTCTTTTGTAAAGAGAAGGTGCGAAGGAAGTATATTTTAGACCCCGGTGAGAAGTGTTTTGTGGTGATGATTAGAGGTGTTTCCTCATGGACTTAGATAGAAGTATGTGCGCGGGTGTTTCTGTGGCCAGGTGTGGCAGGATTGTTTTCGTAAGTATAGCAGTGAAGACTATACTGGCGCGCGTTTGTCTTGAGATTTAGAAGGAACATTCGGGACGAATGTTTCTAAGGAGGGGAGAATGTTATACCCCGTATTTCCAGTATATGCGTGAGGACGTCGTAGAAAATTTGAACTTGAGAATAAGGCTTGGCGAATTAATTTTGTGCACAACACGGTTAGAGTCGTTTTTCGAAACGTTTTCCACGACTTCGTAGGGAATTTCGGCTATGTGGTTTATAATTTTTGCGGATTTTTAGAGAGGCGAAACATTTTTGGCCAGCGAGAGGCGACACTTGTCACCCTCCCATTGGTGCGTTGGGCGGTAAAGAGGTGGACGAATTGGCCATTGTTGGTCAAGGGTTGGTAGGATATTTTTGTGGTAGATGGATAAGGTGCACTTGGCAAGATCTTGGCCTACACTTGCCTTGCACTTGGCAAGATCTTGGCCATTGGTTGGCCTTTGCTAGGCTATAAATACCCACCCCTTTGGAAGACTTATTCATCCTAAAATGTTCTAAGTCTTAGAAATCCTCCTCCTCTTGTTGACTCTCGTCAGAGCCCTCTCCCCTTTGAAAGGCCATGGCGAGCCTTCTTCCACTCCTTGTAGTGTGGCGTGGGGTACCCCACTAGCCTAGTTGTCTCGTATAATACACCCCTCTCTTGGTAGAAATACTCTCAAAGTATTGTTATAATGCCCAAATTACCTTAGCCTTATACCTTGTAGTATTCTAAGGTTATACTATCTGAAAAGCCGGATATACTATTATACTTCCCGTCAGTCCAAACCGAAACCCTAGGAAAATCTCCATAGTCCGTTGGAGTATTGTGTAGAAGTTGGTTAGAACTTCTAAGGGTGGTTTAGAGCGGGTTGGGGCGCTCGGAGTTGGAGCTAAACGATTGCCCAGGATCGACATTATAACTTGGATAATTATGGGCTTATCGAGGTAAATATCTTGTCCCTCTATTGTAATTGGAAATTACATATTGTTAGAATATATAGTTGAAGTATCTGTATATAGAACTGAACGTAGTTATCGGCAATCTCTTTTGACTTAAGCTCGAATAATACTTACGGCAATGTCTTGCTACTTAAGCCTGAATGTAAAGAAGAATAGTGAACTGTAATTACATAGGGCTGTATTACGATGAACTTGTGTAGTTGTACCATGGAGTAGAATTGTACCGTTAGGGTTAGGCGTATAACCACTGGTTGGCTTGGTAGCGGCCTCGATAGAGGAGATTCTGTTGTTGCGGGGAGGTGCTGCCGAATTTTCGGTAGAATGTTCTACGATGAGATCTAAATGTTAATAAGCGCCTTGTGGCCTTATATGTTGAAGTACTACGTGTGGCGCGATCTACTTGGCTTAGGAGTAGCCGACGTTTGGAAGTACTTGGAGCGTTTTGCTATTAGTCGATACTCGTCGCGAGGTATGTGAACCTCTTCCTATCTCTTCTAGCATGATATGTGTGAACTATGTAGTACGGTAGACGTACATGTGCTAAATGTATTTGATTGGTGTAAAACATAAAGTGTTATAACGACTTTATGGGAAGTTGGTTATAACGACCTTATGTTGGTAAGAAAATACATGTGGTTTTAAAAGGTAACGATTAGAACTATAAGCGGCTTGTTATGTGTTAATAAAGAACTTGAAGTATTTCAAAAGATTTTGAATCATTTTGAAAGAAGAAGTAATATTTGGTTTTGAAAACTTAAGAGTTATACTAGCTTTATGGGAAGTTAGGTATAACGGCTTAAGAATGTTTCTTGATTTGAATCGAATGTGTATCGACAAACCAACTGCAGCGTTAATAAAAGGAAATGTTTTGAATAATTAAGTATTATTAAAACGGAGAAACTTCCATCTGCATAGAAGCTAAGATGAGACAAAATGATATTTCTAGATCATGGTCTTTGTAATAAGATTTATATAAACAAGAATATCCTACTCACATATAAGGCTTATGTTTCTCGGATGGCTTAAAGAGAATGATATTCTTAAGTGATTAATACTATGAACTACGAAACCCTTTCAAACCGAGAAACTTGAACATTGGAAATTAGGCAAACTTGAACATTGGAAAAGAATGTTGCTACTTGATTTTACAAAGAGAAGTAATTGATTTACTTTAAAAAGATAGTCACTCTATTTTTATACTACGGGTATTGTGTGACTTTTGTGAAAGTAACGTATCTTTTAAAGAGTTAATGTATGAAGTACTTTGGGGATAAAATCCCGATCTTGTTAATCATATAGTAGGAAGTACCTTGTGTGAACAACTTGATTGTATTGGTTTGTGATAGCCTTGTAATACTTTCTTGTTGCTTTGATAAGTAAGCGTGTTAGGATGCTACGTGTGTTAGTATCTTGTGATGTTTGTGTAAAGGGTTTCCCTTGATTGTGCTTATTAACTATCGATCGTTATGATAGTATTGTGGCATTCATCTCTTGAGATGATTAGGGTTAAGCCCTCCGTCTGGGGGTAGACTCGGCGGGTCGATGGACCTATGATTCGAGAATACCTCATGCAGTCGGGGGCTATGCGAGCTACGAGTTCGAGGTTAGTGTCGTCCTTTATGGGCATGCGGTCCTTGTGGCCATGCGGACTCGGAAGTCGGGGCGATGCGGGGAGTAGCTACCTCGATGCGGGAATGCCTCATGCGGGCGAAGAGATTGGCCTATGCGAGCTGCGGGAAGTTCGGGACTAGACGCGCGCATTAGATCTGCGGGCAAGTGGCGGCTTTGATCATGTGACGGTCTAGACAGATCTTATAATCTGATTCATGACCTTGTTGGTGCGTAGGTGTTAGTAGTCGGCTATGCCTTCGTACTTACCGTCACGGTGTTATTATGGCACAGTGGGACACTGGTGTTCATGTGTGTTCCTTGGTGCTTTTATATCATAAAGCTGCCGTGATGAGAATGTGTCCCACGGGCACGATTGATGTTGTGGGCGTGAGACCCATGTTATGTTCTTTGTGATGACTTGAGGCGTGAGTCACGACTTGATATATCGCTTAGTTATTGTAAATCGTAGTTTGGTTATCATACATGCCTCTGCTTTGTATAGACTACTATGATTTCATTCTACGATTTATTTTGATTTCACATACTAAATTTTGTTGTCGACCTCCTTGAAGCTGCGTTCATGCCGCGGTAAAGGTACACGATCGTTGATCCTCGCTCTTAGGGTCACGATTCACTTTTGGGAAGCTCCGTTTCTCGGAGGCTTATCTTGGTATAGTCCCCTGTTGTTGTAAGTGCTTACATTCAGGGTTATGACGGGGCCCTGTCCCGTCGTTGTTGTCGTATCATTTCGTAGAGTGCTGAAATCTTGTTGTGGGCGGGGTTTGTAAAAGGATTAAAGCGTTCTTTTGTAAAAGTGGTTATTTATATATCTTAGAAAAGGCAAGCTTTCCTCAGATTTCTGTTTTGTACTTCACTTGTTTCATGTATGTGTTTTATGTTCCGCTGATTACTCTGATGTTGTGTCACTAGGGTGCCCGGGGTAAGGCACCAGTCACGGGCCCGGGTTTGGGTCGTGACAGCTACTCCTCGGCATCGTCCTGGACTCGCTGTCCGCATGGCCACATAGACCGCATGAGGCATAACCCCGCATACTAACCTGGAACTCTCGTAGCTCCGCATAGGCCCTCGGACTGCGTGGGGTATTCTCGAATCATGGTCCTGCATCACCGAGTCTACCCGCGTCGGAGGCGCCTTAACCCCGGTATCATCTCAAGAGGTGAGTGATAGTTCACTAACATAACGACTTATCTTTAAACAACATAAGTACAACAAGGATACTCACTTATACAAACGTTACAAGGTACTAACACACATAGCAACATGTCATGTCTACTTATCAAACCATCTTATTATTCTTTTCACAATTTAATATAAGTCTGTTATAAATACATAGGCAACTTGTTTCTTTTATCAATCTTGAGTGGTTATACTTAACTTCCCATAAAGCTAGTATAACTCTTAAGCTTCTGTTTTAAAAAAAAAAACCAATTAGTTCTCTTCTGTAAAAATGATTCAGTAGTCCTTTTGAAATGTTTTCAGTTCTTTATTATTCAGGCTTAAGCCGTGAGGCATTGCCGTACGTATTATTCAGGCTTAAGTCAAAGACATTGCCGTTAGTTATTATTCGATTAACACATGTAAGTCTCCGTACTATATACATATTGTAAAATATCATGCTTTAGGAAGAATCACATACCTTCCGTGAAAACCACCGAAGTTGAATATGTCATGTGGAGAGTCACCTATAATAGTCACAGATATCTATCAAAGACTACTCAAGGTCATTCTAAGCAGAGGGTTCACAATTCTATGGAAAGTTGGGCAAGACTTCCCTGCAGTGAGCTATATAAGTCTCATGTGAAAACAATCCTATGTAAATCTGATTTGATTATTCTTCTAAGTATTTATACTTATTCTTATTCTACAACAGTAAGTATTCTCTAATTCAAAAGAGGGTTAGGATTAGTTACCTCGGTAAGCCCAATAATATCCTAGAAAAGTCGCTGAGCAAGGTTTTGCTCTAAGTTGTATGCTCAGAGAAACCTTAGAAGTTCTTCACAACTTCTACTAAGTACTAAGGTATTTGGGCTAGGGTATTTTGGGCATTATAACAATACAAGAAGGCAACTTTTCTACCAAGGGAGGGGGTAGGTTTCGGCTAGGCTAGGGGTGGGGTAGCCTCGGCCAAGCTTCTCGAGGGAGGGTGTTGGACGAATTGCTTACAAAGGGAGAGGGAAGGATTTTTAGACTTGAAAGCTTTTGTGGATGAAGAACTCTTCATCTCAAGAGGGTATTTATAGCTCAAGCCTTGGCCAACCAATGGCCAAGATGAAGACAAGTGCAAGGCAAGTGTAAGGCCAAGATCAAGCCAAGTGCACCCTAACCCCTACTCCACAAAACACTCCACAAAACACTCCACAAAACATGGCACAAAACAAGGCCTAAGCAAGGAACCAATCGGCCAAGGCCAACACCTCTTGGGCCAATCGTCCAAAGCCACCCCACTTGCTTCCAATGTGAGGGTGACACATGTCACCCTCCCGTTGGTCCAAAATGTTTCGTCTCTCGGAAAAATCCGCAAAAATAAGAAATGGCATAGCCGGAATTTACTCTACGAAAGCTGTGGAAACGTTTCGTCGGAAAACGATTCTTTTAGTGAGTTGTGTACAAAAAAAAACGTCCAAGGCTTATCTTTAAGGCTAGACTTTCGTACGTATTCCCTTACGTACATACTCTGGAAAAACGGGGTATAACAATTCGGGCCTTGGAGAAAGATGGAAAAATGAGTAAAAGCGAGGGAAATGCTGCACAAATTTCCGTAGAAAAGAAAATCTTACTTAGAAGAGTTCTACGACAAACTAGAAGTTAATCGGCGTATTTTGACTATTATAGGTTGACCCTCTACGCGCGACATATCCGACTTGGCAAGTGGATTTAGCCGAGGAGGTATGTGATTCTTCCTATCCTCTTAAGCATGATATTTGTAATATATATATATAGTACGGTAGACGTACGTATGTTGACTAAACTTGGTTTTACTTTGATGTCTTTTGACTTGAGTTTTAAAATAATAAGAACCTTGAAATATTTCAAAAAGACTTATTGGTTTTTAAAAGGCTTAAGTGTTATACTAGCTTTATGGGAAGTTAGGTATAACGACTTAAGAAAGATAAAAGGGACGGTTTACTTATTTGTTTATAAAAGCCTTGTATTAATTTCTGAAGGTGTAGTAGTTGGTTTGATAAGTAAACATGTTATGATGCTACGTGTGTTAGTGTCTTGTGATGTTGTATAAGGGGGTTACTCTTGTTGAGCTTACGTTGTTTAACGATAAGCCTGTTGTGCTGGTACTATATCACTTACCCCCCCTTTGACTTGTTATGAGCCGCGGGTTAGCTACCCCGTCGCGAGGAATACCTCGTGCGGTCTATGTGACCTATGCGGAGCTGCGGGAGTTCCAGGATGATCACTCCGGGTGTGTTACGCCGATGCGAGGAATACCTCATGCGGTCCAGGTGACTATGCGGACTGCGGGAGTCCAGGATGATGTCGCGGGTTAGCTACCCCCGATGCGAGGAGTACCTCATGCGGGTCCGAGGGACCTATGCGGACTACGGTAGTCCAGGATTAGGCTCGCACAATGATACTATGGGTGATTGGCCTTGCTTCGATCATTAGCAGCCTAGAAAAGACCAGTTATGTTACATGTATTTTGCTCTTGTTTTCTCGTGGCATTATGTGCAGTTAAGTTGGGTTGTTTAAATGCATATACGTGAACTTGTTTTAAAAATGTTATCATTTCATTCGATACTTTCTGATTTCACATACTTAGTACTGTTGTCTTGACCTCCTTGAAGTGCGTTCATCCGCGAGTAAGGAAAGCAGTGCTAGATCCGCATCCTTAGGATCTTTACTTTGGTGTCAGGAGCTCCATCTTCTCCGGAGGCTCGACTTTTGGGTATGATCTCCCTGTTGTTGTAGATAGTTTTGTACATTCAGGGTATGGCGGGGCCCTGTCCCGTCATAGTTGTTTACTTCCTTAGAGGTCTGTAGTCCTGTTGTAAAGGTCGGGATGTAATTGTTCACTTTGGGTATATATATATACATGCCGAAAGACAACTTTTCTTGGATAAACTGTCTTTCATTTTATACTGTTTCATGTCATGATTTTATTTCCGCTGGTTACTCTGATGTATGTCTACTTGGGTGCCCGGGGTAAGGCACCAGTCACGGGCCCGGGATCGGGTCGTGACACTTACTAACAATGAGAGTAAATAAGAGTATAATTACAACATAAAAATAGGAAGCTCATGATCAAAGCAGGACCACCCGCCCGTAGTATCATTAAGCAATCCTACTCCTGGGACTATTTCACCCGCATAGGTCGTGTGGACCCGCATGAGATATTCCTCGCATGGGACTATTTCACCCGCATAGGTCGTGTAGACCCGCATGAGGTATTCCTCGCATAGGCTGTATCCGCCCGCGTGAGACTATTTCACCTGCATAAGCCCTTACAGACTCGCATGAGGTATTCCTCGCATCGTGGGTAGTAAATCCACGGAATATGCAAATGCCACAAACCCGGGGAATGACCCCGTAATGAATAACATACTACTAGCACAAACCGGCTATCACACATAACATAAGCAGTACCGGCTTATCATACATAACATAAGCACTACCGGCTTATCATACCATATATAAGCAAGTTAAGAAATCCCCTAACTTCTTATTAGTCTTATACATGTACACTCTCATTAAGTTTACTTAAGGCACTAACATGTCATTATAAAAATCCGGGAATTTAACCCAAAGTACTACGTACTTCTACTCTTTTAAAATGACTCTTTTCCATACAAAACTTCCAAGATACTAATAACCATAGTATCAAGTCATAACTACTTTTCAAGACAACTCACAATACCTTTTAGAAATACATTTAGGCTTCTAAATCAAGTGACTTCTTTCTTTTAAAAGTTTAAGCAATTGATGCCTTTAAATCAATTTGCCTTTCATTATTTCAAGTCATTTATCATACTTAAATTACTTAGAGTAAACCACTCTTTTTAACTTTCCATAAAGCTATTATAACCAACTTCCCATAAAGCCGTTATACTAGCTTTATACTTTAGAAACTTACATTCTTCTTTATAACCGAGAGACTTAAACTTTCCAAACAAAACAAGTGTCAAAATACTTTCAAAAATACATTAAGTCTCTTAACATTTAGAAAGTAAGATATCCTTAATATTTTAAACAAGTGAGTTAATTCCCTAACTCAACCAACTTGGACATTCTTATAATAAACCAAGGATATCAAAGTAACTAAATTCGTCAAAATCCCGTACGTCTACCGTACTATACATTTACAACTTATTCATGCTCAAGAGAAAAGAAAGTTCCACATACCTCTTCGGTTTAATCCACTTGCTAAGTCCAATACGACGTACGTAGTATATCAACCTATAATGACCATAGTACGTCTATTAACTTCTTACTTCAAACGTAGAATATTCCAAGTGCAAAGTCACTAAATTCTACGGAAAATCGGACAGCACTTACTTTGTTTCTACATACTTTGCCACCTTTTTCAAGGCCGAATTCAATAACCAAACACGCCACATTTAAGGCTCAACAAAGTAGTTAACAATAGGGGATTACACGCTTAATCAAGACGTGTAAAATTTCGCCCCACAATTGACATTAAACAAGTCCAAAAATACAATGTCCATTCGGCAATTAGGGTCAACAATACAATTTCATTTCTAATTGTCACGCCCCGAACCCCGGGCCCGTGACTGGTTCCCTACCTGGGCACCCTTCTACCTTAACAACACAAGTAAACTGCGGAAATTAAATAACACCCTTTTTTTTTAAAACCAACATACGTGCAAGGGCAAAGCCGACAAGGCTGCCATAATATAAATACTTAAAAGACACTACACTGTACATGAGTCCAATCACACATATGAATAGAGACCTCTAAGAGTTTTATCTTCAGGATCGACAAGGCCCCGTCGTACCCATAAGCGTACAAAAGCACATCGAAAGAAATTATACCAAAAAGATAAACTCGACGGAAGGAGCTATCCAAAACTACGGCGGTCCTACACCGCCGTCACCAAACAACGTACCTAAGCTGCGGCGATGAACGCACTTCGAAGGAGGTCGATCTGAAGAATGTACCAAGTATGTGAAGCTGAAAAATACTGTAATGAAATCATAACAGTCTAAACAAAACAGGAGACATGTATGATAGCCAACCTACAGTACACAACACATAAGCAGTCATAACAAGTCAGGGACGCATGCCCTCAAGTAATTTCTAAAATATAACCATGGGTCTCACGCCCATAATATCAATCATGCCAGTGGAATCCTTCCTCACTGTCGGCAGTCCATGATATAATATAACCCAATAGGCATACATGAACAACAAGTCCCACATGTGTCCTAAAACTGTACGGGCCAAGTAGGAAAACGAGCAGGTGGTATAACGTCTTGGAATTCTTCTGATGTGATTTCAGTTAAATTATTTTCTGTAATATCCTTCTATTACAGTTCAATTCTCTTCTGTAATATCCTTCTATGTATCTATACTCATTCTATACTACTACAGTATGTAATTCCCAATTACAATAGAAGGACAAGAGTATTTACCTCGATAAGCCCAAAATTATCCAAGTTTTAATGTCGATCATGAGCAACGTTTAGCTCCTATTCTGAACGCTCCAACCCGCTCCAAACAACCCTTAGAAGTTCTACGCAACTTCTTCTTAATACATCAACCCGCTATGAAGATTTTCCTTAGGGTTTCGTTTTTGTGACTGAAGGGAAGTATAATAGTATTTCTGGGCTTTTAGTATAGGTGTAACCTTGGAATACTACAAGGTATTTTGGGCCAAGGTATTTTGGAATAGTAACAATACTTGGAGAATACTTTTCTACCAAGGGGGGGGTATTTTACGGAAACAACTAGGAAAGGGGGGGGGGGGGGGGTTTCGGCCAAGGCCTCACAAAGGGGGAGGGGGAGCTCTTGGACGAGAGCTTTGCTAAGAGGGGAGGGATTTTTAGACTTGGAAAAATGATTTGTGGATGAAGAAATCCTTCAACTAAGGGGGGGTATTTATAGGACATTCAATGGCCAAGATTGAGACAAGTGGTGGGCAAGTGTAGGGTGAGGATTTGGACAAGTGTTGTGTGGGTCCCACTTACTTATCTACCACACAAATATCCTACCAAACATTGACAAATGTTTTAGGCACAAAAAATGAAAAAAACGTGCCACCAACTCCCCATGAATGTCGTCCAAGTTGAGGGACCAGTGTCACCCTCCCGTTGGTCCAAAATATTTCATCTCTCGAAAAAATCCGCAAAAATTATAAATGACATAGCCGTATTTTTCCCTTCGCAAAGTTTGGAAAACGTTTCGTCGGAAAACAATTCTTTTCGTGGGTTGTGAACAAAATTTTCGTCCCTTTGCCTACTTAAGGCTTAAACTTTTATATGTACGCCCTCACGTACATACTCTGGAAATACGGGGTATAACAGGGGGTGCCACGTGTCGCCCTCTCATTTGTCCATAAAATTCCGTAAACCTCGTGGGCCCCGCAAAACGTAAAATTCCTCGGGTGGGCCCCACGTGACCAAATCCGTCAAAATAAATTTCCATAATATTAATAAGTTCCATACTCTTCAAATAATACATTTTGAGAATCCAATTCTCATCAACAAACATTTTTCCTTTCCGACGTTCGGAAGATTTTCCGTCGGAAAAACAATTCTTTCTTTCGTACCAATTTTCAAGTCTTGATTCCTTACATACATTCTCTTATACATGTCCTGGACTTTCGGGATGTAACATTCTTCCCCCCTTAGAAACATTCCTCGGGTGGGCCCCACTCTGTCACGCCCCGAACCCCGGCCCCGTGACTGGTGCCCTACTTGGGCACCCTTCTACCTTAACAACACAAGTAAACTGCGGAAATTTAATAACATCCTTTTTTTTTAAAACCAACATACGTGCAAGGGAAAAGCCGACAAGGCTGCCATAATATACATACTCAAAAGACACTACACTGTACATGAGTTGGTAAAGCAGGGGGTATAATGTCTTGGGGGTTTACCCCTCACTTATACTCTTACCCTGGAGAAGGTGGTATAGCGTCTTGGGTGTTTACCCCTCACTTATACACTTACCTTATCTCAACCGGCCGTCAAACAACACATAAGCACTACCATGTCTTTTATAAAAATTCGGGAATTTAACCCAAGTACTACAAATAACGGGAGCATACCCGTGGAATCCCACATCACTGTCGGTACGTCCAAGTAACTTACATGAGCGGTGACCCTCCAACCGAGAGTCGCGGCAACGTAATAAAACATAATACTTGCACTCAAAGGCTATCACCAGCACACATAGGCAAGTTCATAAAATCTATAGACTTTCATTTTATAAACTCAAGGCACATATAGAATAATTCTCAATTAAACAAGCCAAAGTACTTATCAAGGCACACTTAGACTAATTCTCAATTAATCAAGCCAAAGTACTTATCAAAGCACACTTAGAATAATTCTCAATTAATCAAGCCAAAGAACTACGTACGTACATTCTTTTCAAAAGACTCATTTTTATGTAATACCCCAAGATACTAACACCCGTAGTATCAAGGTGTGTCTATTTTTCAAAGTAAGTTACTACACTTTTAGAAAACTCATTTCAAAGCTTGAAATCAAGTAACTTCAAATTTTCACAATCTAGGCAACTTATGCCCATTAATCAAAATAGAAAACTTTCTAAACCTTCCACAAAGCCGTTATAACCAACTTCCCATAAAGTCGTTATAACCCTTTATGGTTTTTAGACAATTTCATTCTTTTTATAACCAAGAGACTTATACTTAAAACCAAGTATCACAAACTTTCAAATCAAGTTTCTTATCTTTCAAAAATACTTCGAGTCTCTTAATATATAGAAAACAAGTTTCTTCTACTTTTAAACCTTAAGTAACCCACACCTTTAAAACAAGTTACTTCTCTTAAATCATGCCATTTCTCCTCTTTTAAAACAATTAAGTAAATCACTCCTTTGACTCCCCTAAAGTCATTAAAACGACCATTAGGTTTTGGAAATAAGGCACTAGCCAAAAAGTTTGGAAACCACTTCCTTTTCAAGACTCCATGTACTTTAAGCAAAATACTTTCACTCTTAAGAATCCAAACTCCACTAAGGCAATGGATTATACAACTTACAATTTAAACATCAAAGTACAATCAAGGAAGTACATAGAACAAATTCTATACTAGGCAATCCAAGTACAACCAAGGAATGGATCATTTAAGGAGTAGAACTTACTTTCTTTATCTTAAGGAATCATGCTAGAAGAGGAGATAGTTCACATACCTTTTTGGCTAAATCCACAAGCTAAGACGAATACGCCGTACGTAGAAGTGTCAACCTATAATGGTCACAACAAGACTATCAACTTCTAGTCTCAAACGTAGAATAATACTAAGTATACGGTCTCTAATTCTACGGAAAATCGGGCAGCACTTCCTTTGTTTCTACTCACTTTGCCACCTTTTTCAAGGCCGAATACAATAACCAACACGCCACATTTAAGTCTCAAAACAACAACCAAACAAAGGGGATTACACGCCTTACAGTACGTGTAAAATTCCGCCCCACAATTCATACGAAGTAGTTTAAT
The DNA here is from genome assembly GCA_029844215.1 of Przewalskia tangutica. Lineage (NCBI taxonomy): Eukaryota > Viridiplantae > Streptophyta > Magnoliopsida > Solanales > Solanaceae > Przewalskia > Przewalskia tangutica. The sequence goes on along the minus strand of CM056719.1, from coordinate 55,335,413 downwards.
GCTCACTAGCCATTCTCGGCCAACTTACATAACCAACAATTCAAAGTCTTTTCCAATCCTTTTCCAATTCCATGTTCTAAGGTCTAACATGTTATATAGTCATAACCAACTTCAACAACTACAATTTCCTTCTTACACAACATGCGACGACTTAAACGAATAATCAACTTGAATTGTAATCTTAAGGCTAACATGCTAGTTTTCGGATTAAGGTTCCAATAGCCAATATAATTATCAAACTTCATACTATATAACTCATGCTTGCTAATATCCATAGCTACAACAATAAGTAAGTCTTAACTATTAAAACGACAAAATTTATACCTTTATAAGCCCTTAAAGTTTCCAAGATTCAAAGTCGCGCCTTAGCAATTCTTAGCTCCTTTCCTTAAGTTCCAATCCGCTCCAAGCACTCCTTAGAAGCCTATGAAGAACCCATCTTCAAGTTCCAACTTCAAAGTTGAAGAACTCCTCAAGTTTCCGCCTTGCGACTAATACGAAAACGCCGTTTTTCCGAAATCTTTCTATTGAGATATCCTTACAATACCCTTAGGGACATTGGGTTAAAGTCTTGTGAACAAAGGATCAAAACTACAAAAATTTTGTGTGTGGGAGATGTCAAACCCGAGAGCAACTTTCAACAAGAACAAGTTCTCTAATTTTTTCTAAGTGTTCAAGACTAGTCTTGCACTAGTGTAGTGAATATATAACACAACGGAGGGCTTGGATTAGTACACTTGTGGTCTAGGATGAAGGACAATTAATGTAAAGCCAAGTGGACAAGTTGACTAGGTCAACAATCTCAAGCTAGCAAGACTTGATCTTTCTTGATGGTAAATGACCATTCTACCCTTACAATTTTCGACCAAGACCATGTGTGGGGGGGTGTCACGACCCGAACCCGGGCCCGTGACTGGTGCCTTACCTAGGCACCCAAGTAGTCATCCATCAGAGTAATCAGCGGAATATAAAATAAGACATGAAACAATTATAAAATGAAAACAGTTTATCCATGAAAATATCGCCTTTCGGCATGTATATATAATAAAACTTTGAACAGTTACATCCCCATTTACAAACCTGCCCACAACAGTACTACAGACCTCTAAGAATGTAACAATACCTATGACGGGACAGGGCCCCGCCATACCCCTGAATGTACAAGAACCTACAACTCAGGGAAACATACCAAAAGATAAGCCTCCGGAGAAACGGAGCTTCCCAATACGCTGAACTGTGATCCTATGAGCGAGGATAAACAACCGGTGTACCTCTACCTGCGGCATGAACGCAGCCCCCCGAAGGAGGTCAGTACAACAGGTACCAAGTATGTGAAACTGAAAAATACTGTAAATGAAATCATAACAGTCTAAATAAAATAGGAGACATGTATGATAACAAAACTACAGTTCGCAACATAAAAACAGTCATGTCAAGTCAGGGACTCACGCCCTCAAAGTCATCCCTCATGCCCGTGGAACTCCTTCCTCACTGCCGGCAGTCTAGGTATAAATCGTGTGATACGTATAACATGTCTCGGCCCATCCCATGGGACTCGAGGTGGAATCGTGTGGAATACATATCTCGGCCCATCTCATGGGACTCGATAGGAATCGTATGGAATACATGTCTCGGCCCATCTCGTGGGACTCGATAGGAATCGCACATGTATCGACCCATCTCATGGGACTCGATAGGAATCGCACATGTCTCGGCCCATCTCATGGGACTCGATAGGAATCACACATGTCTCGGCCCATCTCATGGGACTCGATAGGTATCGCACATGTCTCGGCCCATCTCATGGGACTCGATAGGTATCGCACATGTCTCGGCCCATCTCATGGGACTCGATAGGAATCGTACATGTCTCGGCCCATCTCATGGGACTCGAGGTGGAATCGTATGGAATACATTCCCGGTTCATCCCATGAACGCGATATAGAATTGGCCATAACATTTAAACGCTCTTTTAAGACATATTAAGATAATACCATGTTTTCCTTTTTAAAATCAACTAAGGCAATATTATGCCCTTCTTTTTAAACCAAAACACTTTCCTTCTTAAAGTCAAGTAACAACATTCTTTTCCAAAAAGTTCAAGTTTGCCTAATTTCAAATACTCAAGTTTCTCATTTTCGAAAGGTTTCGTAGTTCATAGTCTTAATCACTTAATAACATAATTCTCTTTTAAAACAATTTGAGTAACATATGCCTTATGTGTGAGTAGGTTATTCTTGTTTATAACAATCCTTATTAAAGCAGCCATGATCTAGGAAATGTAATACAATTTTGTCTTATCCTAAACACATGCGGATGGAGGTTTCTCTTTGGTTTTAATATAATTACTTACTTGTCAATACATTTTCCTTTATTAACGCTGCAGTGGTTCGTTCGATACTTATTCTCATTTCCGAAATCAGTAAAACATTATTCTTTAAAAACCAAGTACTCATTACTCATGAATGAGGTTTCACACTTTTTAACAACATTCATATTAATTCAATTTAGTCAAGTCTCTTATCTTTTAAGATCAAGTCTCTTAACTTCTAAAGTCAATAAACCATTATTTTTATCTCTCTTAAGTTGTTATACCTAACTTCCCATAAAGCTAGTATAACTCTTTCAAAAAGTATTACTCTGCTTTCAAAAGCGATTCTTAATTCTTTTGAAATACTTCAAGACTCTTATTATTAAAACTTAAGTCAAAAGACATCGAAGTAAAACCACGTTCAGTTAACACACGTACGTCTACCGTACTATATATATATCCTTTTAAAATATCCATGCTCAAGAGGATAGGAAGAATCACATACCACGCGATGATTATCGACTATTAGCAAATAGCTCCAAAGTACTGTAATCCGGCTAGCCCTTTCCACCCTTCGAGTAGAATATGCTACTTGCAGTACTTCAACCTATAACGGTCATACAAGTCTATCAACGTCTAGACTACTCTGTAGAATAATTCTAGATACAGATTCCTTATTCTACGGAAAATTGGGCAGCACCTCCCTACCCGTCAAACTACACAATTCTACTGTAAATACAGTCCTATGTAAGTACAGTTCAGTCTTCTTCTTTAATATTCTTCTGATGTGATTTCAGTTAAATTCTTTTCTGTAATATCCTTCTATTATAGTTCAATTCTCTTCTGTAATATCCTTCTATGTATCTATACTCATTCTATACTACTACAGTATGTAATTCCCAATTACAATAGAAGGACAAGAGTATTTACCTCGATAAGCCCAAAATTATCCAAGTTTTAATGTCGATCCTGAGCAACGTTTAGCTCCTATTCTGAATGCTCCAACCCGCTCCAAACAACCCTTAGAAGTTCTACGCAACTTCTTCTTAATACATCAACCCGCTATGAAGATTTTCCTTAGGGTTTCGTTTTTGTGACTGAAGGGAAGTATAATAGTATTTCTGGGCTTTTAGTATAGGTGTAACCTTGGAATACTACAAGGTATTTTGGCCAAGGTATTTTGGAATAGTAACAATACTTGGAGAATACTTTTCTACCAAGGGGGGGGGGGTATTTTACGGAAACAACTAGGAAAGGGGGGGGGGGTGGGTTTCGGCCAAGGCCTCACAAAGGGGGAGGGGTAGCTCTTGGACGAGAGCTTTGCTAAGAGGGGAGGGATTTTTAGACTTGGAAAAATGATTTGTGGATGAAGAAATCCTTCAACTAAGGCGGGGTATTTATAGGACATTCAATGGCCAAGATTGAGACAAGTGGTGGGCAAGTGTAGGGTGAGGATTTGGACAAGTGTTGTGTGGGTCCCACTTACTCATCTACCACACAAATATCCTACCAAACATTGACCAAATGTTTTAGGCACAAAAAATGAAAAAAATGTGCCACCAACTCCCCATGAATGTCGTCCAAGTTGAGGGACAAGTGTCGCCCTCCCGTTGGTCCAAAATATTTCATCTCTCGGAAAAATCCGCAAAAATTATAAATGACATAGCCGTATTTTTCCCTTCGCAAAGTTTGGAAAACGTTTCGTCGGAAAACAATTCTTTTCGTGGGTTGTGAACAAAATTTTCTTCCCTTTGCCTACTTAAGGCTTAAACTTTTATACGTACGCCCTCACGTACATACTCTGAAAATACGGGGTATAACATTCTCCCCTCCTTAGAAACATTCGTCCCGAATGTTCCTTCTCAATACGGATAATGATAAAGTTCCTCTATCAAGTTGCCAACGCCACACCTGGCCACAAAATAACATACGCAAAAATACTTAACCCAAGTCCACGAGAAATCATTCCTACATCACAACAGCTCCCACCCTGGTCTAAAGTATACTCCCTTCGCATCTGTACTTCACAACAGAATGATCTCTTTATTCTGCTAACACACGTTCACTTCTTTCCTCACTCGTCGTACTTTTCTCGAACACTTGAACTCTTTCTAGTATACGTACCATACTTCAGTCATCGCTTCAGTTTCCAAAATCTCTGGAGTCACAACCTCCAAACTTGGTCATCTTACTAGCCTCAATCTCCTTTAAGGCCATCCCCGGCCTTCACGATCCGATTCTGGTCGAACATATCCACGAACTCATACGATGGTTACCTAAACCTGGGCCTAGCACCCTCGTGACCCTACCACCTGGCGGGACCACCTCGAACTGACCCCACCACATTTCAAGCCGCGGGTTGACCCGCGATTGGTCCTCAACCCGACCCGCTATCGCGCTAAACACTTGTTCCCCCGATCCGGAACAATCTCACAAATCAAGTCACGAAAACCTAGTGGTATTCTTAGCTCAACTACCCTCTTTCATTTCATACCACTCAGGGGCTTATTACACAATTATATCCCACGTATACTATGCACTTTGATAAAGGTCAACACAAACATAAATCTTTTACTCAAGATGGCCTCGCATCTAAGGTCTCTACGTATAAAACTCTAAGGCTCACAATTTCCCTGTCCCCAATCTTACCCTTTTTACTAACCATGATTTCTAATCACAAGTTAACATAATGCTATCTGAACATAATACTTAGCACTTCATCATAGCATCAACGCATACTAGTCTCTTAGAGGGGTAAGAATATACCTGTACCATCTGCTCCACTCTAATCATAGGCCTGCCCTGCAGGGCGCATAGCTGTAGAAGGCGATGATCCTGCTACTGACCCGGTAGGCTGCGTCATTCTACCTGTATCCCTCCTTTTAGGACAGTCCCTCGTCACATGGCCCTGACGGCCGCAGGTGAAACAAGCACCAGTAAGAAGACGACACTCCCCGGGATGACGTTTGCCGCATCGTGCACACTGAGGAAAGCATGAACCCGATCGGGCCGAACCCATGTATACCGTGAACGAAGCCACGGAGCTCGACCCGGCTCGAATAACACGAACGCCTCAAGGCGCGGAGGACCACTCTGTACTGATGGAGGTACATAACTAACCTGCTGCTGAGGCGGTTCGCCTCGAAAGTTACCAAAGGACCCTGCTGTCCTGGCCCTCTTCTGCTGATCTCGGTCATTCTGTCGACCTCTCCGCTCCTCACATCCAAGTGCATAAGCCTGTATGCGGGCAATGTCCATGCCCGGCTGAAGAGCTACACCCGAACAAGCCTCTGCCAAGTAGTCATCAAGCCCGGTGATGTAGCGGTGCACTCTGTCCTCCATGTCGGCTACCAATGCGGGGACGTACCGAGCTAATGAGTCAAACTCCACATTGTACTCCCGAACCGTACGCCCGGTCTGCCTCAACGTCAAAAATCTGTCGGCCCGAGCCCTTCTCATCTGTGGAGGCAAGAAATGTGCAAGAAATGCCCCTGAGAATTCGTCCCATACGGCTGGAAGTGCATACTCTCCCCGGGACAGCTCCCACGAATCAAACCAGTCGACTGCAGTATCACGCAGCCGATGCGAACCTAAGACCACCGACTCGGTCTCCGAAGCCTTGATCACTCTCATGATCCGCTGTAACTGTCGAATGAACTCCTGCGGATCATCCTCAGGCCTCGACCCGTAGAACTCTGGCGGGCTACAACTCAGAAAGTCCCGTAGCCTCAAACTATCCGATCTCGGGTGAACCATGGGTACTACTGGAACTGCTGCGTCCAGCCTATCCTCATGTCTGGCCACGATCCTGGCCAGTAACTGGGCCATCTCTTTGTACCCCAACTCCTCTGCTCCAGGCTGTGGGACTGGAGGCTCAGGTACTGTGGTCTCAGCAGACCGCTGCGCCCTAAACTCTGGCTGGCGGCGCCGCAAAACTTGCCATCTCAAGCACTATCTCGGGTAATCACCGGGCTGCGCCCGCACTCCTCTGATCCTACTAGCGGCTCCTTTGTCTTGCCCATCTGGGCCCGGGTTGCCTTGCGCGGAGGCATAACTGGTAAAAACGAAATACGTCAGAGGGGTCCAACTTATAACACAGCTCTAAGGCACGATCTCAGAATGAGAAGAATGGAAACCAATCCTAAATGTCTGCGGCCTCAGATTATAGATGTGGTGCACAACACACCGATAATCAAGACTTACTAGACAGTGCGTAGACACTTTCCGAGGATTAATCGCTCGATACCACTTTTGTCACGACCGAACGGGCGTGGATCGTGCCTGACCCGGGCACCCAAGTAGTCATACATCAGAGTAATCAGCGGAATATAAAATAAGACATGAAACAATTATAAAATGAAAACAGTTTATCCATGAAAATATCGCCTTTCGGCATGTATATATAATAAAACTTTGAACAGTTACATCCCCATTTACAAACCTGCCCAAGATTACTACAGACCTCTAAGAATGTAACAACACCTATGACGGGACAGGGCCCCGCCATACCCCTGAATGTACAAGAACCTACAACTCAGGGAAACATACCAAAAGATAAGCCTCCGGAGAAACGGAGCTTCCAATACGCTGAACTGTGATCCTATGAGCGAGGATCAACAACCGGTGTACCTACACTGCGGCATGAACGCCCGAAGGAGTCGATCTGGCCAACAGTACCAAGTATGTGGCGAAAAATCGTAAATGAAATCATAACAGTCTAAATAAAACAGGAGACATGTGTGATAACAAAACTACAGTTCGCAACATAAAAACAGTCATGTCAAGTCAGGGACTCATGCCCTCAAAGTCATCCCTCATGCCCGTGGAACTCCTTCCGCCAGCTGTGATCTAGGTATAAATCGTGTGATACGTATAACATGTCTCGGCCCATCCCATGGGACTCGAGGTGGAATCGTGTGGAATACATGTCTCGGCCCATCTCATGGGACTCGATAGGAATCGTATGGAATACATGTCTCGGCCCATCTCGTGGGACTCGATAGGAATCGCACATGTCTCGGCCCATCTCATGGGACTCGATAGGAATCGCACATGTCTCGGCCCATCTCATGGGACTCGATAGGTATCGCACATGTCTCGGCCCATCTCATGGGACTCGATAGGTATCGCACATGTCTCGGCCCATCTCATGGGACTCGATAGGTATCGCACATGTCTCGGCCCATCTCATGGGACTCGATAGGAATCGTACATGTCTCGGCCCATCTCATGGGACTCGAGGTGGAATCGTATGGAATACATTCCCGGTTCATCCCATGAACGCGGTGTCGTGTGAAATACATTCCCGGTTCATCCCATGAACGCGGTATAGAATTGGCCATAACATTTAAACGCTCTTTTAAGACAGATTAAGATAATACCATGTTTTCCCTTTTAAAATCAACTAAGGCAATATTATGCCCTTCTTTTTAAACCAAAACACTTTCATTCTTAAAGTCAAGTAACAACATTCTTTTCCAAAAGTTCAAGTTTGCGTAATTTCAAATACTCAAGTTTCTCATTTTCGAAAGGTTTCGTAGTTCATAGTCTTAATTACTTAATAACATAATTCTCTTTTAAAACAATTTGAGTAACATATGCCTTATGTGTGAGTAGGTTATTCTTGTTTATAACAATCCTTATTAAAGCATCCATGATACCACTTTTGTCACGACCCGAACCCGGGCCCGTGACTGGTGCCTTACCCGGGCACCCAAGTAGTCATACATCAGAGTAATCAACGGAATATAAAATAAGACATGAAACAATTATAAAATGAAAACAGTACTATACAAACCAATTTATAGTACTTACTTGTCAATATAATTAATATATTGATATATTGTCAACTATGAAACAATTTAATATAATTACTTACTTGTCAATACATTTTCCTTTATTAACGCTGTAGTGGTTCGTTCGATACTTATTCTCATTTCCGAAATCAGTAAAACATTATTCTTTAAAAACCAAGTACTCATTACTCATGAATGAGGTTTCACACTTTTTAACAACATTCATATTAATTCAATTTAGTCAAGTCGCTTATCTTTTAAGATCAAGTCTCTTAACTTCTAAAGTCAATAAACCATTCTTTTTATCTCTCTTAAGTTGTTATACCTAACTTCTCATAAAGCTAGTATAACTCTTTCAAAAAGTATTACTCTGCTTTCAAAAGCGATTCTTAATTCTTTTGAAATACTTCAAGACTCTTATTATTTAAAACTTAAGTCAAAAGACATCGAAGTAAAACCACGTTCAGTTAACACACGTACGTCTACCGTACTATATATATATCCTTTTAAAATATCATGCTCAAGAGGATAGGAAGAATCACATACCTCGCGACGATTATCGACTATTAGCAAATAGCTCCAAAGTACTGTAATCCGGCTAGCCCTTTCCACCCTTCGAGTAGAATATGCTACTTGCAGTACTTCAACCTATAACGGTCATACAAGTCTATCAACGTCTAGACTACTCTGTAGAATAATTCTAGATACAAATTCCTTATTCTACGGAAAATTGGGCAGCACCTCCCTACCCGTCAAACTACACAATTCTCGTAAATACAAATCCTATGTAAATCTGATTCGGTCTTCTTTAATATTCTTGATGTGATTTGCTTAAATTCTTTTACGTAATATCCTTCTATTACAGTTCAATTCTCTTCAGTAATATCCTTCTATGTATCTATACTCATTCTATACTACTACAAGATGTAATTCCCAATTACAATGATAGAAGGAGAGTATTTACCTCGATAAGCCCAAAATTATCCAAGTTTTAATGTCGATCATGAGCAACGTTTAGCTCCTATTCTGAACGCTCCAACCCGCTCCAAACAACCCTTAGAAGTTCTACGCAACTTCTTCTTAATACATCAACCCGCTATGAAGATTTTCCTTAGGGTTTCGTTTTTGTGACTGAATGGAAGTATAATAGTATTTCTGGGCTTTTAGTATAGGTGTAACCTTGGAATACTACAAGGCAAGGTATTTTGGAATAGTAACAATACTTGGAGAATACTTTTCTACCAAGGGGGGGTATTTTACGAAAACAACTAGGAAAGGGGGGGGGTTTCGGCCAAGGCCTCACAAAGGGGGAGGGGGAGCTCTTGGACGAGAGCTTTGCTAAGAGGGGAGGGATTTTTAGACTTGGAAAAATGATTTGTGGATGAAGAAATCCTTCAACTAAGGGGGGGTATTTATAGGACATTCAATGGCCAAGATTGAGACAAGTGGTGGGCAAGTGTAGGGTGAGGATTTGGACAAGTGTTGTGTGGGTCCCACTTACTTATCTACCACACAAATATCCTACCAAACATTGACCAAATGTTTTAGGCACAAAAAATGAAAAAAACGTGCCACCAACTCCCCATGAATGTCGTCCAAGTTGAGGGACAAGTGTCGCCCTCCCGTTGGTCCAAAATATTTCATCTCTCGGAAAAATCCGCAAAAATTATAAATGACATAGCCGTATTTTTCCCTTCGCAAAGTTTGGAAAACGTTTCGTCGGAAAACAATTCTTTTCGTGGGTTGTGAACAAAATTTTCGTCCCTTTGCCTACTTAAGGATTAAACTTTTATATGTACGCCCTCACGTACATACTCTGGAAATACGGGATATAACAGGGGGTGCCACGTGTCGCCTTCTCATTTGTCCATAAAATTCCGTAACCCTCGTGGGCCCCGCAAAACGTAAAATTCCTCGGGTGGGCCCCACGTGACCAAATCCGTCAAAATAAATTTCCATAATATTAATAAGTTCCATACTCTTCAAATAATACATTTTGAGAATCCAATTCACATCAACAAACATTTTTCCTTTCCGACGTTCGGAAGATTTTCCGTCGGAAAAACAATTCTTTCTTTCGTACCAATTTTCAAGTCTTGATTCCTTACATACATTCTCTTATACATGTCCTGGACTTTCGGGATGTAACATTCTTCCCCCCTTAGAAACATTCGTCCCCGAATGTTCTTAGTCGGTTTTCAAGCTATACACACTCCGGCACAATCTCTATACTATGCCTATCAATCAATACTCCACAAGACTAACGATGCCACACATGGCCACCACAACATACGTAAACATAACAATGGACCTTCCGTCCGTGGTCCCTTCTCACAAAACTCGAAGGTTACAGTCTTCTCAAACACGGGATCCTTAGAGGTTCCTTTCTTTCCTTACTTGTCATACTTTCTCGTACTTTCAAACTTATCTAGTACACGTACAAAATCTCAAATATTGTTTCTATTCTCCAATCCTTGGAGTTACTATCCAAACTTGGCCATATTGTTACTTACTTTCCCGTTAAGGCTCTTCTCCGTCCTTACGACCTGATTCCGGTGGAACGCATCCACGAACTCGTACAACGATCAACTAGACTTGGGCCTTGCACCCTCGTGACCCTATCACATAGCGGGACCATTTCTAACTGACATCACCCCATTCCATACTACCGGTTGACCCGAAATGAGTCCATAACCCGACTCATCGTCACACATAACTTCTCATTTTTAGTCTAAAATAAATCTTTCTCTTATATCAAGGTACTTCTCACCCTATCCCCCCCCCCTATTCACTAGAGGTTTGTCACATAAGCTAAAGTATTTCTACCGTACATTCTTCCCTATTGGTCTTACACTGTTATGGGGCAATTACAACTTGTGAACTCTACACAACTATAGTCCCAGTTCACTTACCATTCTTGTCAACATTCTTAACTTTTCACCTTACTAATCAAAGTATTGCTACCTCTGGGGTACTATCACTTACAACTCTAGCAATAAAGGAAAAACATATACGCTAGGGTAAAATATGAATCTATCAATGCACGTATGATTCAAAAGAATCGAAATATACCTGTAACCCCATGAGATGTCGCCTCGACTCGCCCGATGAGTCACGCTACTCTGCGGTTCGAAGGACCGCCAGAACTATAAACTCCACCCTGACCTCTACCACGGCTGGCTGACATCTGAACACCCTGCCCTGGGGGACGTACAGCTGTGGAGGAAAGGGAATCAACCATCGGCCTCATAGGCTGAGCCACCTCACCGGTGCTCTTTCTAAAAGTTCATACCCTCTGAATATGGCCCGGACGGCCACAACAAAAACAAACACCTGTGCCATAACGGCATTTCCCCGAATGACGCTTACCACATCTGATACACTGAGGAATAGGTGGCCTCGACCGAGAAAGTCCTCTGCTCCTCTGAGAACCTCGACCCCTGGAGCTTGGACCGGCTCCTAAATACCTTGTGGGGTCCAATATCCCACCTGTGAACTGCGGGGGTATGTACTGGGTAGGCTGGGATGAATATCTCACTCGCTGCTGAGGCTGCTCGTCCAAAAACTCACCGGGATAACCAACCGGTCTAGCCCTCTTACGCTGATCTCCGCGTTGGCCCTCTACCCTCTGTACACACATGCATCTTGGCGAATAACCTCCTGCTGATGAAACTGTAGCACCGCTATCTTGGTCAATAACATAACTGCTTCTCTCATGACCGTATAGTCCTCTCCTAATCGAAAACTGGAGGCTCGTCTGGGCCTCAAAACTGCGCAGAAGAACTCGCCGACTGCGGCACAACATCCGGTATACCCTGGGCATAAGCCCTATCAACTCTCTGAGTCTGACTAGTAGCTCCTGCTACTCCTTTGCCCTTCTGGGCGGCTGTTGCCCTCCTTGGAGGCATAACTGTAACACAAAATCACGTCAGAGAGGAATTATCTTACTAACACAGCTCTATGGCACAATCTTAGAGTGAGAAGAATAGAAACCGACTCCTAAATGTCCTGTAGCCTCATGTTTATGGGTGTGGCGCGCAACACACCGATAATCAAGACTCTACTAGACACGGTCTGTAGACATTCCGAGGACTGACTGCTCTGATACCACTCTGTCACGCCCCGAACCCCGGGCCCGTGACTGGTGCCCTACTTGGGCACCCTTCTACCTTAACAACACAAGTAAACTGCGGAAATTTAATAACATCTTTTTTTTTTTTAAAACCAACATATGTGCAAGGGCAAAGCCGACAAGGCTGCCATAATATACATACTCAAAAGACACAACACTGTACATGAGTCCAATCCCACATATGAATACAGACCTCTAAGAGTTTTATCAATCGTGGGGACAAGTTCCCGCGTACCTATAATCGTACAAAGCACATCTTGAAAGAACTTATACCAAAAAGATAAACTCCCGAACAGAAGGAGCTATCCAAAAACTCTGAGCAGGGTCCTACACCTGCCCATCACCAAACAGCGTACCTAAACCTGCGGCATGAACGCAGCCCCCCGAAGGAGGTCAGTACGAAGAATATACCAAGTATGTGAAGCTGAAAAATACTGTAATGAAATCATAACAGTCTAAACAAAACAGGAGACATGTATGATAGCCAACCTACAAGATACAACACATGCGGTCATAACAAGTCAGGGACGCATGCCCTCAAGTCATTTCTAAAATATAACCATGGGTCTCACGCCCATAATATCAATCATGCCCGTGGAATCCTTCCTCACTGTCGGCAGTCCATGATATAATATAACACCAATAGACATACATGAACACCAAGTCCCACCTGTGTCCTAAAGCATGCGGGCAAGTAGGAAAGCGGCGGTGGTATAACGTCTTGGGGTTTACCCCTCATTTATACTCTTACCCTGGAGAAGGTGGTAAAGCAGGGGGTATAATGTCTTGGGGGTTTACCCCTCACTTATACTCTTACCCTGGAGAAGGTGGTAAAGCAGGGGGTATAATGTCTTGGGGGTTTACCCCTCACTTATACTCTTACCCTGGAGAAGGTGGTAAAGCATGGGGTATAATGTCTTTGTGGTTTACCCCTCACTTATACTCTTACCCTGGAGAAGGTGGTAAAGCAGGGGGTATAATGTCTTGGGGGTTTACCCCTCACTTATACTCTTACCCTGGAGAAGGTGGTATAGCGTCTTGGGGGTTTACCCTCACTTATACTCTTACCCTATCTCAACCGTAACAAACAACACATAAGCACTACCGTATGCATCACGACCCGTTCGGGGCGTGGTAGTGCCTTCCGGGGCACCAATGTAGTCATACATCATAGTAACAAGCGGAATATAAAACTAGCCAGGAAACAGTTTATAATATAAGACACGCTTTATCGATGAAAAGCTTGCCTTTGGCATAATATAAATAACTCAAGTTTTGCGATTACATCCCAACTGTACAATAGTACTCTGAGACCTCTAAGGAAGTAAACAACTATGGCGGGACGGGGTTCGCCATACCACTGCATCAAAACTATCTACAATACAGGGAGATCATACCCAAAAGTAGAGCCTCCGGAGAAGATGGAGCTCCTGACACCAACGCAAAGATCCTAAGGATGTGGATCTAGCACCTGCTTGCCCTTACCTGCGGCATGAACGCAGCCCCCCGAAGGAGGTCAGTACAACAGGTACCAAGTATGTGAAACTATAAAGTACTTAAAATGAAATCAAAGTATTTAAAACCTTTTCACAAATACAATCAGTTCAATTGCACATAGTGCCACATCACAAACAACATAATAGGAAAAGAATGCAGTCTATTCTAGGCGCGAATGATCGAAGCAAGGCGATCGCCCATAGTATCATTCTGCGTGCCTAGTCCCGGACTTCCGCACTCGCATAGGTCCCACACAGACCCGCATGAGATATTTCTCGCATCGGGGGCAGCCAACCCCCGGCATCCGCCTAGGCTCCCACATAGCCTCAAAAAGACCGCATAGTCTCAACAGACCGCATAGGGAGTCCCCCGCATCAGGCTAAACGCCCGGAATGATCAATCCTGGAGCATACCGCTGCTCCGCATAGTCTCACAGACCGCATAGGCCGTATAGACCCGCATCAAGGGGGGCAAGCCTCGGTATAACGATCGAGGGTAGGTGATACAATAACAGTACAATGGACTTACCGGTTAGCAACGTAAGCACAGCAAGAATGACCCCCTTACACAGCATTACAAGACACTAACACAGGTAGCGTCATAACATGTCTACTTATCAAACAATCTTACTACACTTAACAGAAATCAATACAAGGCTTTTATAAACAAAACAAGTAAACAGTTCCTTTTATCTTCTTCTTGTTATACCTAACTTCCCATAAAGCCAGTATAACTCTTACGCTTTTGTTTTAAAAACCAAATATTTATCTTCTGTTAAAAATGATTCAGTATTCTTTTGAAATGTTTTCAGTTCTTTGTTATTCAGGCTTAAGCCGTGAGGCATTGCCGTAAGTATTATCGAGCTTAAGCGTGAGGCATTGCCATAAGTATTATTCAGGCTTAAGTCAAAGACATTGCCGTAGTTATTATTCAGGTAACACATGTACGTCTACCGTACTATATATTATAAAATATCATGCTTTAGGAAGAATCACATACCTTCTCAGCGAAAACCACCTGCCAAGTTGAATATGTCGCGCGCAGAGAGTCAGCCTATAATAGTCACAGATATCTATCAAAGATCGCTCGAGGTCATTCTAAGCGGGGTTCATAATTCTCTGAAAGTCGGGCAGACAACCCTACGGTGAGCTATGTAAGTTCATGTGAAAACGATCCTATGTGAAGTCTGATTCAATTATTCTTCTTTTAAACCGCCTACTGTGATAATTGATTCAATTCTATTCGTGATATTCTTCTAAGTATCTAATACTTATTCTAATACGACAACAGTAAGGATTCTCTAATTCAAAAGAGGTTAGGATTAGTTACCTCGGTAAGCCCAATAATATCCTAGATAAAGTCGCTGAGCAAGGTTTAGCTCTAAGTTATACGCTCAGAGCTCTAGAAACCTTAGAAGTTCTTCACAACTTCTACTAAGGACTAAGGGATTTGGGCTAGGGTATTTTGGGCATTATAACGGTACTAGAAGACAACTTTTCTACCAAGGGAGGGGGGGTAGATTTCGGCTAGCTAGGGGGGGGTAGGCCCTCGGCCAAGCTTCTCAAGGGGAAGGGGGGTGTTGGACGAATTGCTAACAAAGGGAGAGGAAGGATTTTTAGACTTGAAAGCTTTTGTGGATGAAGAACTCTTCATCTCAAGAGGGGTATTTATAGCTCAAGCCTTGGCCAACCAATGGCCAAGATGAAGACAAGTGCAAGGCAAGTGTAGGGTGAGGATTTAGGCAAGTGTCCTTGGCCAACTTGCACACAAAATATCCTACCAACTCCAAGACAAAAGAAGCCAACCCAATCGGCCCTATTGCCGTGTCAAGTCCACCAATTGGAGGGTGACAAGTGTCGCCCTCCCGTTGGTCCAAAATGTTTCGTCTCTCGGAAAAATCCGCAAAAATACTAAATGACATAGTCGGAATTTTCTCTCGAAAATTGTGGAAACGTTTCGTCGGAAACGATTCTTCTAGTGTGTTGTGCACAAATAAAACGCCCAAGGCTAACTTTAAAGCCAAACTTTTATGCGTATTCCTCACGTACATACTCTGGAAATACGGGGTATAACATTCTCCCATCCTTAGAAACATTCGTCCCGAATGTTCCTTCTCAAGACAGTTATCGAAGAAGCTTAAACAGTTAGCAAATGCCACACACGGCCACAAAACAACACTTAGGCATAAATGATAATGGAAATTTACAAGTAGGAAAGTGAATTACCTGGAGGTGTGGGGAATAGGTGAGGATACTTCTGTCTCATGTCCTCCTCGGCTTCCCACGTCATCTCCTCTCTGAGCTCGTTCCGCCACAAGACTTTGTGGAAGCCACGCCCTTCGTCCGCAGACGCCTAACTCGACGATCGACTATCGCTATGGGAATCTCTCATACGATAACCCTCGGTCACCTGGACATCGTCAATCGGGTGTACCCTAGATGGATCCCGATACATCTCCTCAGCATAGATACGTGAAACACCGGATGCACTGCCTCCAGATCGGACGGCAGATCCAACTCGTAGGCAACCTTGCCTACCCTGCGGACAATCTGAAACGGCCCAATGTACCTTGGGCTGAGTTTCCCCTTCTTCCCGAATCTCATCACACCCTTCATGGGTGACACCTTTAGGAAAACCCAATCATCTACTGCGAACTCCAGATGCCGACGACGATGATCTGCATACGACTTCTGTCGACTCTGAGCTGTCAATAGTCGCTCTCGGATAAGCTTCACCTTATCCACTGCCTGCTGCACCAAATCTGGTCCCACTAGCTGCACCTCGCCCACATCGAACCAACCTATAGGCGATCTGCACTTCCTCCCATACAAGGCCTCATAAGGCGCCATCTGAATACTGGAGTGGTAGCTATTATTATACGCAAACTCAACTAGAGGCAAATGATCCTCCCAACTACCATCGGTCAATAACACGGGCTCGCAAAGATATCCTCGAGAGTTCGGATAGTGCGCTCTGCTGTCCGTGCTGCGTGGATGAAATGCATTACTCGAGCTCACTGCGTCCTAAACCTCTTCGGAAAGACCTCGGAGTTAGCGAACCGGGCTCCTCATCGGATATGATCGAAATAGGGACTCCATGCAGTCTGACGATCTCTCGGATATAAAGTCTGGCATAATCCTCAGCCGAAAAAGTCGTCCGGACGGGAAGAAAGTGGGCTGATTTCACACCGTCGACGATAACCCATATAGAATCATGTCTCCTCCGAGTGCGAGGTAATCCCGTGATAAAGTCCATGTTGATTACCTCCCACTTCCGGTCGGGATCTCAATGCGTAACAAGCCACCAGGCCTCTGGTGCTCTACCTTCACCTGCTGACAACACGGGCACTGAGCTACGAACTCTGCAACGTCTCTCTTCAAGCCATCCCACCAATACACAGATCTAAGGTCGTGGTACATCTTGGTCGACCCCGGATGGATAGAGTAACGCTTGTGTGTGCTTCCCGAGAACAACTGCCAAGTCCTCAAACATCCGGAACACGATGCGCCTCAAACCTTAGCACCCGTGGTGCTACCTCAAAGGACCGCGCCTCACGAAGAGTCAGTATCACGATATCGAATCAAAGTGGATCCTCGAACTGTTGCCTCTTCACCTCGCCGGCGATGGAAGACTCGGCAACCTCACGAACTCTAACCCCACCGCTATCGTAATCAATCAAACGGACACCAAGGCTCGCTAATCGATGCAAATCACGAACCATGTCCTCCTCTCTAGCCGCACATCCGATAGGCTCCCATCGACCTACGACTAAGAGCATCCGCCACACATTGGCCTTCCGGGTGGTACAGGATATCAACATCGTAATCCTTAAGCAACTCTAACCACCGTCTCGTCGTAAGTTCAGCTCCTCGGTGAAGATATCTTGGAGGCTCTTGTGGTGCGTATAAATATCCACGTGAACCCCATACAAATAGTGCCTCGGATCTTCAAAGCGTGAATTACTACGCGACTCCAATCATGGGTGGGGTAGTTCCTCGTGTTTCTTGGTTGTCGGGATGCATATGCTATAACCCCGCCATGCTGCATCAACACACATCCCAACCCGATGCTCGACGATCACAATACACGACATAACGTGCGGACCCTCCGGAAGAGTAAGAACGGGCGATCGCCGATCTCTTTCAAAGAATCGAAACCCCGCCACAAGCATCGCCCATCAAACTTGGCCTTCCGAGTCGGCCTAGTCAATGGTGCGTAGATAAAGCAAACTTCTCCACGAACCGATAATATCTGCAGGCCCGAAATGCGAACCTCTGCCGGAGTAGTAGGTCAGGCAAGTCCTCGATCGCCGATCTTGGCGTATCCACTCGAATGCCATCGGCCCGGCAATATGCCCAAGAAACGCCATCAAGTCAACCAAAACTCACATTTGGAAAACTTGGCGCACAAGCGCTGGTCTCGAGAATCTGTCGGCCAATTTCTAAATGCTCGCATGCTCTGCTCTGGCGAGAATAAACCAAGATATCATCAATGAACACTATCACAAACGTGTCCAAAATGGTTTGAACACTCGGTTCATCAAATCCATGAATACCGCGGAGCATTGGTCAACCAAAGACATGACCACGAACTCATAATGCGTCTGGGTCTGAATGCGATCTAGGGACATCCACTCTCGACTCGCACTGATGATAGCGATCGCAGATCAATCTTGAGAAACATCTCGCACTCGCAATGGTCGAACAAATCATCAATCCCGGGAAGGGGTATCTGTTCTTAATGGTCACCTTGTTCACCGTCAGTAATCAACACATGCGCAGCGTCCGCCCTTCTTCTTCACGAACAAAACCGGCGCTCCCGGGAGAAACACTAGGCGATGAAGCCGCTTCTCCAAAGAAATCTCTAAGGCGATCCTTCAACTCTCTCAACTCGGCGGTGCCATTACGTATGGCGGAATGGAAATAGGCGAGTGTCCGCAATATGTCAATACAAAACTCAATCTCCTCTCGTGAGGATACGAGGTCATCTGAAACACGCCCGGGAACTCGTGACTCTGGGCGATGAAAATCTGGTACGCGGCTTGATTATCAAACACCCGAACGAGATGGTAGATATACCCTTCTGCGCCATCTTCCTAGCCTTGAGGTAGGAAATAAACCTACCACCGGCGATACCGTGCTCCCCCACTCAACAATGGCTCCTCAGAGCTGGAACCGTGCTACTCTCTCTGCGGTCTACATTGGCGTAGCAGAAGCTAGCCAATCCATCCCCATAATCACGTCGAAGTCAATCATCTCCAACTCTATCAAGTCGGCTGAGGTCCGACGTAAATGGTCACAGGACAAGCTCTATATACGCCGAGCTACCACGAATCACCCATGGCGTAGCTACCTCGAAAGGGTCTATGGACTCGTGCTCTATCCTATCCTACTAGCAAGGGGAGATATATAGGGCCAGTAGAACCGGATCTATCAAAGCATACACATCAAACCCAGCCCGATAAGGTACGTGGCGACATCGGTGAGGCCTCACGATCTGTCGGCTGGACAAAGCATATATGCGGTTACGAGGACCGCTGGCCGGGACTGCGCCACGACCTCTGCCGCGACCACGATCCATGTGTACCTTGCCTCGGCGAGTAGCTGTCGGGGATGAAGAAGCGGCAGCAGACCACAGGTGAGCCTACCACGGCGCCGCCGGTCGGACAAACTCGCAAAGTGACCTGCGGCCCAAGTATAGCAAGCTCGAGTCAGCTCGAATGGTATACGCCCTGGCAGCGCTGGCGGACCTCGAACGGTTAGCACCTCGCTACCGGAAATCCGAAGTCCCGGGCCACGACCGCCGACCGCTCTGTTGTCTTGAAAATGAGGTAGGAGCGCTCTGTGGCTGGTGTGGTGCAAATCTGGACTTCTGGCGACGCCCACCACGAGGACCACCAAAAGAACCGGCCGTCTTGGCCTTCCTGCTGCTGATATCGCTCTACCGGTGGTCTCTACGCCTCACAACCCAGGTGCATGAGCTGCATACGGGTTATGTCCATGCTGGTGAAGGACACACCGCACAAGACTTCGGCCATGTAATCATCTAGCCAGATGACATAGCGATGCACCTGCCCTCCATCTCTCGCTACGGTGCGGGGACATATCGAGCCAAAGAATCAAACTCGACATTGTACTCCTCGGCATGCGTCCTCCTGTCTCGGAACAAGAATCTATCGGCTCGTGCCCTCATCTGCGGAGGCAAGAAGTGTGTGAGAAAAGCCTCACGAAAACTCATCCCATCTGCTGGAGTGCATGCTCTCCCGAAAGCTCATGAATCAAACGATCATTGCGGTATCACGCGGCCGTCTGGCGAATAATGTCACGGCCTCGATCTACGAAGCCACGATCACGCGTAATCCTCTGCGGTGACGGATGAACTCCTGCGGATCATCTTCCTCGACCCGAAAAACTACGGCGGGCTACAACTCAAGAAATCTCGTAGCCTCAAACTATATGCCTCGGGTGCACTACGGTGCGGCCCGGGTGAGCCGAGTCGCGTCCAGCCTCTCGTGTCGGGCCACAACTTTAGCCAATAGTGGGCCATCTCCTTGTACCTAACTCCTCCGCCCGGTGTGGGGCGGGGTGTGGGTACTGTGGTCTCTCTTTGGGGCGCGGCGTCATAGAACTCGCCGTCTCGGTATAGGCGGGCACGAGCCCTCGTAACTCTGGGTGTCACGCTAGCGACTCCTGGCCGCCTTGCCGCCACGGGCGGGTTGCCTTACGTGGAGGCATAAGCATTACGAGGAAAGGAATTCGTTAGAGGGTCCACCTATAACACGACTCTAAAGCACGATCTCGGAATGAGAAGAATGGAAACCAATCCTAAATATCCTATAGCTTCACGATTATTGGTGTGGTGCACAACACACCGATAATCAAGACTCTACTAGATACGATGCAGTAGACACTTTCCGAGGATAACACGGCTCGATACCACTTTTGTCACGACGTTCAGGCCCGTGGATCGTGCCTCTGGCACCAAGTAGTCATACATCGAGTAACGGCGGAATATAAAACAAGACAGAAGCGCTTTATAAAATAAGACCGCTTTATCGATGAAAAGCTTGCCTTTCGGCATAATATAAATAACTCAAGTTTTGCGATTTACATCCCAACTGTATAATAGTACTCTGAGACCTCTAAGGAAGTAAACAACTATGGCGGGACGGGGCCCGCCATACCCCGATCAGTACAAAACTATCTAATCTGAGGAGATCATACCCAAAGTAGAGCCTCGGAGAAGATGGAGCTCACGACACCAACGCAAAGATCCTAAGGATGTGGATCTAGCACACCTTGCCCTTACTGCGGCGGCATGAGCAGCCCCGAAGGAGGTCGATAACAGTACCAAGTATGTGAAACTATAAAGTACTTAAAATGAAATCAAAGTATTTAAAACCTTTTCACAAATACAATCACCAATTGCACATAGTGCCACATCACAAACAACAACGGTAATAGGAAAAGCGTAGCAGTCTATTCTAGGCGCGAATGATCGAAGCAAGGCGATCGCCCATAGTATCATTCTGCGTGCCTAGTCCTCGACTTCCGCGGCCCGCATAGGTCCCGCACTGCACCGCATGAGATATTTCGCATCGGGGCAGCCAACCCGGCGATCCGCCTAGGCTCCGCAGCCGCATAGCCTCAAAAAGACCGCATAGTCTCAACAGACGCATAGGGAGTCCCCGCATCGGGCTAACGCCGGAATGATCAATCACGGAGCATACCGCTCGCCCGCATAGTCTCACAGACCGCATAGGCCGTATAGACCGCGTCGAGGGCAAGCCCGCGGTATAACGATCGAGGGTAGGTGATACAATAACAAGACAATGGACTTCTGGTTAGCAACGTAAGCCGCAGCAAGAATGACCCACTTTACGGCGATTACAAGACACTAACACGGTAGCGTCATAACATGTCTACTTATCAAACAATCTTACTACACTTAATGAAATCAATACAAGGCTTTTATAAACAAAACAAGTAAATGATTCCTTTTTATCTTCTTAAGCTATTATACCTAACTTCCCATAAAGCCAGTATAACTCTTACGCTTTTGTTTTAAAAACCAAATATTTATCTTCTGTTAAAAATGATTCAGTATTCTTTTGAAATGTTTTCAGTTCTTTGTTATTCGGGCTTAAGCGTGAGGCATTGCCGTAAGTATTATTCAGGCTTAAGCCGTGAGGCATTGCCATAAGTATTATTCAGGCTTAAGTCAAAGACATTGCCGTAGTTATTATTCAGGTAACACGTACGCGTCTACCGTACTATATATTATAAAATATCATGCTTTAGGAAGAATCACATACCTTCTCAGCGAAAACCACCTGCCAAGTTGAATATGTCGCGCGCAGAGAGTCAGCCTATAATAGTCACAGATATCTATCAAAGACTGCTCTGAGGGTCATTCTAAGCGGGGTTCATAATTCTACGGAAAGTCGGGCAGACAAACCTACCGGTGAGCTATGTAAGTCTCATGTGAAAGCAGTCTATGTGAGTCTGATTCAATTATTCTTCTTTTAAACCGCCTACTGTGATAACGATTCAATTCTATTCTGTGATATTCTTCTAAGTATCTAATACTTATTCTAATACTACAACAGTAAGTATTCTCTAATTCAAAAGAGGGTTAGGATTAGTTACCTCGGTAAGCCCAATAATATCCTAGATAAAGTCGCGCCTGAGCAAGGTTTAGCTCCTAAGTTGTACGCTCCGGTAGCTCCAAGAAACCTTAGAAGTTCTTCACAACTTCTACTAAGGACTAAGGGATTTGGGCTAGGGTATTTTGGGCATTATAACGGTACTAGAAGACAACTTTTCTACCAAGGGAGGGGGGGTAGATTTCGGCTAGCTAGGGGGGGGTAGGCCCTCGACCAAGCTTCTCGAGGAAGGGGGTGTTGGACGAATTGCTAACAAAGGGAGAGGGAAGGATTTTTAGACTTGGAAAGCTTTTGTGGATGAAGAACTCTTCATCTCAAGAGGGGTATTTATAGCTCAAGCCTTGGCCAACCAATGGCCAAGATGAAGACAAGTGCAAGGCAAGTGTAGGGTGAGGATTTAGGCAAGTGTCCTTGGCCAACTTGCACACAAAATATCCTACCAACTCCAAGACAAAAGAAGCCAACCCAATCGGCCCTATTGCCGTGTCAAGTCCACCAATTGGAGGGTGACAAGTGTCGCCCTCCCGTTGGTCCAAAATGTTTCGTCTCTCGGAAAAATCCGCAAAAATACTAAATGACATAGTCGGAATTTTCTCTACGAAAGCTGTGGAAACGTTTCGTCGGAAAACGATTCTTCTAGTGTGTTGTGCACAAATAAAACGTCCAAGGCTAACTTTAAAGCCAAACTTTTTGTACGTATTCCCTTACGTACATACTCTGGAAATACGGGGTATAACAATGTCTTTTATAAAAATCCGGGAATTTAACCCAAGTACTACAAATAACGGGAGCATACCCGTGGAATCCCACATCACTGTCGGTACGTCCAAGTAACTTACCACGCATTTAGGCCTCCCGTAGAAGTCGCGGCAACGTAATAAAACATAATACTTGCACTCAAAGGCTATCACCAGCACACATATGCAAGTTCATAAAATCTATAGACTTTCATTTTATAAACTCAAGGCACATATAGAATAATTCTCAATTAAAAAAGCCAAAGTACTTATCAAGGCACACTTAGACTAATTCTCAATTAATCAAGCCAAAGTACTTATCAAAGCACACTTAGAATAATTCTCAATTAATCAAGCCAAAGTACTACGTACGTACATTCTTTTCAAAAGACTCCTTTTTATGTAATACCCCAAGATACTAACACCCGTAGTATCAAGGTGTGTCTATTTTTCAAAGTAAGTTACTACACTTTTAGAAAACTCATTTCAAAGCTTGAAATCAAGTAACTTCAAATTTTCACAATCTAGGCAACTTATGCCCGTTAATCAAAATAGACAACTTTCTAAACCTTCCATAAAGCCGTTATAACCAACTTCCCATAAAGCCGTTATAACCCTTTATGGTTTTTAGACAATTTCATTCTTTTTATAACCAAGAGACTTATACTTAAAACCAAGTATCACAAACTTTCAAATCAAGTTTCTTATCTTTCAAAAATACTTCAAGTCTCTTAATATATAGAAAACAAGTTTCTTCTAATTTTAAACCTTAAGTAACCCACACCTTTAAAACAAGTTACTTCTCTTAAATCATGTCATTTCTCCTCTTTTAAAACAATTAAGTAAATCACTCCTTTGACTCCCCTAAAGTCATTAAAACGACTATTAGGTTTTGGAACTAAGACACTAGCCAAAAAGTTTGGAAACCACTTCCTTTTCAAGACTACATGTACTTTAAGCAAAATACTTTCACTCTTAAGAATCCAAACTCCACTAAGGCAATGGATTATACAACTTACAATTTAAACATCAAAGTACAATCAAGGAAGTACATAGAACAAATTCTATACTAGGCAATCCAAGTACAACCAAGGAATGTATCATTTAAGGAGTAGAACTTACTTTCTTTATCTTAAGGAATCATGCTAGAAGAGGAGATAGTTCACATACCTTTTCGGCTAAATCCACAAGCTAAGACGAATACGCCGTACGTAGAAGTGTCAACCTATAATGGTCACAACAAGACTATCAACTTCTAGTCTCAAACGTAGAATAATACTAAGTATACGGTCTCTAATTCTACGGAAAATCGGCAAGACTTCCTTTGTTTCTACTCACTTTGCCACCTTTTTCAAGGCCGAATACAATAACCAACACGCCACATTTAAGGCTCAAAACAACAACCAAACAAAGGGGATTACACGCCTTACAATACGTGTAAAATTCCGCCCCACAATTCATACGAAGTAGTTTAATGCTCACTAGCCATTCTCGGCCAACTTACATAACCAACAATTCAAAGTCTTTTCCAATCATTTTCCAATTCCAAGTTCTAAGGTCTCACATGTTATATAGTCATAACCAACTTCAACAACTACAATTTCCTTCTTACACAACATGCGGCGACTTAAACGAATAATCAACTTGAATTGTAATCTTAAGGCTAACATGCTAGTTTTCGGATTAGGGTTCCAATAGCCAATATAATTATCAAAATTCATACTATATAACTCATGCTTGCTAATATCCATAGCTACAACAATAAGTAAGTCTTAACTATTAAAACGACAAAATTTATACCTTTATAAGCCCTTAAAGTTTCCAAGATTCAAAGTCGCGCCTTAGCAATTCTTAGCTCATTTCCTTAAGTTCCAATCCGCTCCAAGAACTCCTTAGAAGCCTATGAAGAACCCATCTTCAAGTTCCAACTTCAAAGTTGAAGAACTCCTCAAGTTTCCGCCTTGCGACTAATACGAAATCGCCGTTTTTCCGAAATCTTTCTATTGAGATATCCTTACAATACCCTTAGGGACATTGGGTTAAAGTCTTGTGAACAAAGGATCAAAACTACAAAAATTTTGTGTGTGGGAGATGTCAAACCCGAGAGCAACTTTCAACAAGAACAAGTTCTCTAATTTTTTCTAAGTGTTCAAGACTAGTCTTGCACTAGTGTAGTGAATATATAAC
Source organism: Przewalskia tangutica (assembly GCA_029844215.1). Classification (NCBI taxonomy): domain Eukaryota; kingdom Viridiplantae; phylum Streptophyta; class Magnoliopsida; order Solanales; family Solanaceae; genus Przewalskia; species Przewalskia tangutica. The sequence continues at coordinate 55,310,089 of CM056719.1, read as the reverse complement.
ACAATGGAGGGCTTGGATTAGTACACTTGTGGTCTAGGATGAAGGACAATTAATGTAAAGCCAAGTGGAAAAGTTGACTTGGTCAACAATCTCAAGCTAGCAAGACTTGATCTTTCTTGATGGTAAATGACCATTCTACCCTTACAATTTTCGACCAAGACCATGTGTGGGGGGGGTGCCACATGTTGCCCTCTCATTCGTCCATAAAATTCCGTAACCCTCGTGGGCCCCGCAAAACGTAAAATTCCTCGGGTGGGCCCCACATGACCAAATCCGTCAAAATAAATTTCCATAATATTAATAAGTTCCATACTCTTCAAATAATACATTTTTAGAATCCAATTCTCATCAACAAACATTTTTCCTTTCCGACGTTCGGAAGATTTTCCGTCGGAAAAACAATTCTTTCTTTCGTACCAATTTCCAAGTCTTAATTCCTTACATACATTCTCTTATACATGTCCTGGACTTTCGGGATGTAACACCAATCCCTTCTCAATCCAAGTGGTTTAATATAACATGTTATCTAGCCACAATTGATTATAACTACTACAATCCTCAAGTAGGTAAACATGCGACGATTCTAATTATCGACCAAATTGTATTTCAATTTCAAATGGCTTAACATGTCATTTTCGGATTTTGAGCTTCCAAATTTCCATAACACTTATCAATATTCATAACACATATCACATGATCATTTCTAACTTATAATAACATGGAATCTTCAATTACAAAAGTAAGACGAAGATTATACCTCATTTAGCCCAATTATGATCCAAGATTACAAGTCGATCCTTAGCAATTTTAGCTCCTCCTTTCGACGTTCCAATCCACTCCAAGCAACCCTTAGAAGCTTATGAAGAACTCCTCTTCAAGTTCCAACTTCAAAGTTGAATAACTCCTTAGGTTTTCTCCTTGCGACTAATACGAAAACACCATTTTTCCGGGATCTTTCTATTGAGATACACTTACAATACCCTTAAGTACCTTGGTTTAAAGTATGGGGATTATTGGACAAAAATTGAAAAAATTTCTCTTGGAAATGGGCCATTTGCCGTGAGCTTCACAATAGGGAGCAAGAACAAGATTTCAAATTTTTTCTAAGTGTAGAATGACAAAGTCTTGCTACTAGTAAGGTTATATAACACTAGGAAGGGTCAAGATTAAAACAAATGGGTGGCTTGGATGAGTTTCACAAGGATCAAGCCAAGTGGCCCTTTGACAAGTCAACAATGTCAAGCTCTTTGTCTTTGCAAGACTTGGTCTTTTAAATTATGGTCAAATGACCATTTCATCCATGCCATTTTCGTCCAAGACCACTAAGGGGGGGTGACACATGTCGCCCTCCCGTTCATCGCAATATTTCGTTTTCCGACAAATTCCAAAATTCCGATAAATTTATACTCGTCTCAAATCTTATCATTTTGAGTTCTTACGTATGTTCTTATAAACATATCCTGAAATTCCGGGGTGTAACATTCTTCCCCCCTTAGAAACATTCGTCCCCGAATGTTCTTTTGGGAGTCAAACTTAAAGATAGCGACATAGTCTCCTTACAACCCCTACATGGCAATAATGCTACACGTGGCTACATAACAATACTCATACAAAAATGTCAAACTGAACCCCACGTGTCAACGTCGGTTATCTGCATAAAGCTTCTGCTGACTCTGAGCTTACTAATAATCTTTTCTGGATAAGCTTCGCCTTATCCACAGCCCGCTGAATCAAGTCTGGACCAAATAACTGAACCTCGCCTATGTCGAACCAACTAACCGGCGATCTACACTTTCTCACATACAAGGCCTCACACAGGGCCATCCGAAATACTGGAAGGGTATATGTTATCGTACGTAACCCAACAAGAGGGAAATAACCTTCCCGGCTATCTCTGAAATCAAGAACACAGGCCTGCCACCTATCCTCAAGTCCTGGATGGTACGCTCTGCCTGTCCGTCGGTCTGAGGGTGTAATTCAACACTGAGACTCATCTGTGTCCCTAACCCCTTCTGAAAAACCTCTAGAAGTTATCCGTAACCGAGCTCATATGTCTGACATCATAAACGTAGGAACCCCGTTGTCACGACCGTTCGGGGCGTGATGGTGCCAGGGGCACCCAAGTAGTCATACATCGAGTGTCAGCGGAAATATAAAGCAAGACATGAAACAGTTTATAAAATAAGACCACAGTTTATGCGAGAAAACACGCCTTTCGGCATATATATATAAACATGGTTTAGCGATTACATCCGACAATCTGACATGACTACAGACCTCTGAAATATACAACTATGGCGGGACGGGGCCCGCCATACCTGTACAAAACTATCTACAACGGGAGATCATACCCAAGTAGAGCCTCGGAAAGATGGAGCTCAGGCACCAACGTAGAGATCCTAAGAATGTGGATCTAGCACCTACTTGCCCTTACCTGCGGCATGAACGCAGCCCCCCGAAGGAGGTCAGTACAACAGGTACTAAGTATATGAAACTGTAAAATACTTAAACGAAACATATCATTTTAAAGACAGTTTTGCAAGTATGTATGAAACAACCAAGAAACCGCATAGTGCCATCACAAACGAAGCGTGAATAGGTAAGCGTATGTGAGTCTTTTCTAGGTGCGAATGATCAAAGCGAGGACAATTGCGTAGTATCACCATGCAAGCCTAATCTCGGACTCCGTAGTCGCGTATGCCAATCACATAGGCCGCATAGGGTATATAACCCGCATCGAGGGTAGCTACTCCTCGGCATCGCCCCGACTCGTCGTCCGCATGGCCACATAGACCGCGTGAGTATAACCCCGCACACTAACTGGAACTCCGTAGCTCGCATAGGTCCCTTGGACCGCATGAGGTATTCTCGAATCATGGTCCTGCATCGCTGAGTCTACCGCGACGGAGGGCGACAACCCCGTGTAATATGTCAAGAGGTGAGTGATGTTACACTAACCTAACGACTTATCGTTAAACAACATAAGCACAACAAGAATACTCTTTTTCACAAGCGTTACAAGACACTAACACACATAGCATCATATCATGTCTACTTATCAAACCATCTTATTATTCTTTTCACAATTCAATATAAGTGCATTATAAACACATAGGCAAACTGTTTCTTTTATCAATCTTAAGTGGTTATACTTAACTTCCCATAAGGCTAGTATAACTCTTAAGCTTCTGTTTAAAAACCAATCAGTTCTCTTCTGTTAAAAAATGATTCAGTATTCTTTTGAAATGCTTTCAGATCTTTATTATTCAGGCTTAAGCCGTGAGGCATTCTTAGTAAGTGTTATTCGGGCTTAAGCGTGAGGCATTGCCGTAAGTATTATTCAGGCTTAAGTCAAAGACATTGCCGTAGTTATATTTTAGTTAACACATGTACGTCTACCGTACTATATATATTGTAAAATATCATGCTTTAGGAAGAATCACATACCTTCTCAGCGAAAACCACCTGCCAAGTTGAATATGTCGCGCGCAGAGAGTCAGCCTATAATAGACACAGATATCTATCAAAGACTACTCTGAAGGTCATTCTAAACAGAGGGTTCACAATTCTATGGAAAGTTGGGCAGCACTCCCCTACCCGGTGAGCTATATAAGTCTACTGTGAAAACAGTCCTATGTAAGTACAGTTTGATTATTCTTCTTTTAAACCCTCCTACTGTGGTAACAGTTCAATTCTATTCTGTGATAATCTTCTAAGTATTTAATACCTATTCTAATACTACTACAGTAAGTATTCTCTAATTCAAAAGAGGGTTAGGATTAGTTACCTCGGTAAGCCCAATAATATCCTAGAAAAGTTGCTTTGAGCAAGGTTTTGCTCCTAAGTTGTATGCTCCAAGGAAACCTTAGAAGTTCTTCACAACTTCTACTAAGTACTAAGGTATTTGGGCTAGGGTATTTTGGGCATTATAACAATACAAGAAGGCAACTTTTCTACCAAGGGAGGGGGGGTAGGTTTTGGCTAGGCTAGGGGGGGGCCTCGGCCAAACTTCTTAGGCTATAGGGGGTATTCGGCCAAGGGCCTTCACAAGGGAGGGAGGTGTTGGACGAAAAGGCTACAAAGGGAGAGGAGAGGATTTTCAAGACTTGGAAAGCTTTGTGGATGAAGAACTCTTCATCTTGGGGGTATTTATAGGTCGAAGTGGCCAACCAATGGCCAAGATTAAGACAAGTGCAAGGCAAGTGTAGGGTGAGGATTAACTATACACAAATATCCTACCAACTCCTTGACTTGTGCGAGGCACAAAAACGTGCCATTGCTAGTCCATTTCGTCCAAATGGACGATTTGAAATCCACCAATTGGAGGTGCCAAGTGTCGCCCTCCGTTGGTCCAAAATGTTCGTCTCTCGGAAAAATCCGCATAAAAAATAGAAATGGCATAGCGGAATTTATCCTACGAAAGTTGTTGAAACGTTTCGTCGGAAAAATATTCGTTTTGTGAGTTGTGCCCAAAAATCGTCCAGCCTAAACTTTAAGGCTAAACTTTTTATCGTATTCCCTTACGTACATACTGGAAATACGAGGTATAACATTCTCCTCGCTAGAAACATTCGTCGAATGTTCCTTCCCAAAACGATTAACGATAAGATTCTTCATAACTTAAGATTGTAAATGCCACACACGCGCGAGCAACACTTAGGCGTAAACGATGCGAAAATTTACAAGTAGGAAAGTGAATTTACGGAGGTGTGGGAATAAGTGAGGATACTTCCGCCTCATGTCCTCCTCGGCTTCCCACGTCATCTCCTCCCGAGCTCGTTCGCGCAAGACTTTGACGGAAGCCACGCGTCCTGGTCCAGACGCCTAACACGACGATCGACTATCGCTATGGGAATCTCCTCATACGATAACCCCCGGTCACTGGACATCGTCAATCGGGTGTACTTAGATGGATCCGATACATCTCCTCGGCATAGATACGTGAAAAACCGGATGCACGCCTCCGGATCGGACGGCAGATCTAACTCGTAGGCAACCTTGCCTACCTGCGGACAATCTGAAGCGCCCGATGTACTAGGGTGAGTTTCCTTCTTCCGAATCTCATCACCCCTTCATGGGTGACACCTAGGAAAACCCAATCATGAACCTCGAACTCAAGATGCCGACGACGATGATCTGCATCGACTTACATCGACTCGGTATCGATAGCGCTCTCGGATAAGCTTCACCTTATCCGGCACTGCTGTACCAAATCTGGTCCCTTCATTGCCGCACCTCGCCCACATCGAACCAACCTATAGGCGATCTGCACTTCCTCCCATACAAGGCCTCATAAGGCGCCATCTGAATACTGGAGTGGTAGCTATTATTATACGCGAACTCAACTAGAGGCAAATGATCCTCCCAACTACCACTGAAGTCAATAACACAGGCTCGCAGCATATCCTCGCAGTGCGGATAGTGCGCTCTGCTGTCCGTCTGCGTGGATGAAATGCGATTACTCGGGCTCACTGCGTCCTAAACCCCTCGGAAGGACCTCAGAAGTTAGCGTGGCGGGCTCCTGCATGCGATATGATCGAAGTAGGGACTCCATGCAGTCTGACGATCTCTCGGATGTAAAGTCTGGCATAATCCTCAGCCGAAAAAGTCGTCCTGACGGGAAGAAAGTGGGCTGATTTCGTCAGCCTGTCGACGATAACCCATATAGAATCATGTCTCCTCTGAGTGCGAGGTAATCCTGTGATGAAGTCCATGTTGATTACCTCCCACTTCCAGGTCGGGATCTCAATCGTCAGAACAAACCACCGTGCCTGCGGTGCTCTACCTTCACTGCGACAACACGGGCCTTTGAGCTACGAACTCGCAACGCCCTCTTCAAGCCATCCCACCAATACACGGATCTAAGGTCGTGGTACATCTTGGTCGACCGGATGGATAGAGTAACGCTTGTGTGTGCTTCCCAGAACTCACGCGAAGTCACGAAACATCCGGAACACACAGCGCCTCAAACCTTAGCACCCCATCAGGTGCTACCTCAAAAGGACCCTTGCCCTCCCGAAGAGCTGTATCACGATATCGAATCAAAGCTGGATCCTCGAACTGTTGCCTCTTCACCTCCTCAACGATGGAAGACTCGACAACCTCACAAACTCTAACCCCACTACTATCAGAATCAATCAAACGGACACCAAGGCTCGCTAACTGGTGCAAATCACGAACCATGTCCCTCCTCTCTAGCTGCACATCTGATAGGCTCCCCATCGACCTACGACTAAGAGCATCTGCCACAACATTGGCCTTCCCCGGGTGGTACAGGATATCAACATCGTAATCCTTAAGCAACTCTAACCACCATCTGCTCGTAAGTTCGGCTCCTCCGTGAAGATATCTTTGGAGGCTCTTGTGGTCCGTAAAAATATCCACGTGAACCCATACAAATAGTGCCTCGGATCTTCAAAGCGTGAATCACGGCCATGACTCCAAATCATGGGTGGGGTAGTTCTCTCGTGTTTCTTGGTGTCGGGATGCATATGCTATAACCTGCCATCTGCATCAACACATCCCAACCCGATGCCCGACGCATCACAATACGACATAACCATCCGGACCGCTTTGGAAGAGTAAGAACGGGCGGTCGTCGATCTCTCTTTCAAAGAATCGAAACCCCGCCACAAGCATCACCATCAAACTTGGCGCCTTACGAGTCGGCCTAGTCAATGGTGCGAAGATAGAAGCAAACTTCTCCACGAACGCCGATAATATCTGCAAGGCCCGAGCTCGCGAACCTGCGCCGGAGTAGTAGGTCTAGGCCAAGTCTCGCGCCTCGATCTTGGCGTATCCACTCGAATGCCATCGGCCGACAATATGCCCAAAACGCCGAAGTCAACCAAAACTCACATTTGGAAAACTTGGCGTACAAGCTGGTCTGGAAGCTATCGGCCTGATCGCCAAATGCTCGCATGCTCTGCTCTGGCGAGAATAAACCAAGATATCATCAATGAACACTATCACAAGCGTGTCCAAAAATGGTTTGAACACTCGGTTCATCAAATCCATGAATACCACGGAGCATTGGTCAACAAAGACATGACCACGAACTCATAATGCGTCTGGGTCTGAATGCGATCCAGTGGACATCCACTCTCGACTCAGACTTTGATGATAGCCCAATCGCAGATCAATCTTGGAGAAACATCTCGCACCACTGGCTGGTCGAACAAATCATCAATCACGGAATGGGGTATCTGTTCTTAATGGTCACCTTGTTGGTGCACGTAATCAACACACATGCGCGGCGTCGCCCTTCTTCTTCGAACAATACCGGCGCTCCCGGGGAGAAACACTAGGCTGATGAAGCCCTTCTCCGGCCAAATCTCTAAGGTGATCCTTGACTCTCTCAACTCGGCGAGTGCCATTACGTATGGCGGAATGGAAATAGCCGAGAGTGTGCAATATGTCAATACAAAACTCAATCTCCTCGGGAGGATACGGGAGGTCATCCGGAAACACGTGCGGGAACTCGTGACTCTCGGCCCGAAAATCTGGTACGCGGCTTGATATCAAACACGAACGAGATGGTAGATATACCCTTCGCACCATCTTCCTAGCCTTGAGGTAGGAAATAAACCTACCCCGGCGTCTGGTGCTCCTCTCACTCAATGGCTCCTCAGAAAGCGGAACCGTACTACTCTCTCTGCGGTCTACATTGGCGTAGCAGAAGCTAGCCAATCCATCCCCATGATCACGTCGAAGTCAATCATCTCTAACTCTATCAAGTCGGCTAGGTCCGACGGTAAATGGTCACGGGACAAGCTCTAAATACCCGCCGAGCTACCATCGAATCACCACTGGCGTAGCTACCTCGAAAGGATCTATGGACTCGGGCTCTATCCCTATCCTACTAGCAACAGGGAGATATATAGGGCCAGTAGAACCGGATCTATCAAGGCATAAACATCAAACCAGGCCCGATAAGGTACGTGGCGACATCAGGTGAGGCCTCCTGATCCTGTCGGCTGGACAAAGCATAAATGCGGTTCTGAGGACCGCTAGAACTGGGACCCGCGCCACGACCTCTGCCGCGACCTACTGGTCCATGAGTACCTTGCCCTCCAGGGCGAGTAACTGTCGGGGATGAAGAAGACCCGGCGAAAGAACACGTAGGTGACCCTACCATCAAGCCCTTGCCAGTCGGACGGTTCCTCGCATAGTGACCTGCGGCCTGGCCCGAAACAAACTCCGTACCACAACTCCGAAGTGGGATCTACCGCATCGGCCACGGCGAGGTGGTCCCGTCGGCGATCTCTGCCGCTACGGGCGTCACGAAGTCTGGGGCCACAGTGCGCCTCGAATATCTGGTTGTCTTTGAGGGCGGCGCAGAGTGCTCTGGGCTGTTGTGGTGCAAATCTAGGCTAGCTGAGGCCGCGCCACGATAGCCACCAACAGACCCTGCCGTCCTGGTCTTCTTCTGCGGCCTGTCAACCCGGCGGTCTCTACGCTCTCACATCCAAGAGCATGAGCTGCGTGCGGGTAATGTCCATACCCGGTGGAGAAACACCCGCATGACTTCGGCCATATAGTCGTCTAGCGGTGACATAGCGGTGCACCCTATCCTCCATATCTGCTACAATCTTTGGGACATATCGAGCCAATGAATCAAACTCGACATTATACTCCGACGGCGGTCGTCCTCTGCCTCGATGGTAAAATCTATCGGCGCCTCGCCATCTGTGGAGGCAAGAAGTGAGTGAGGAAAGCCTCGAGAACTCATCCCAAGTAGGCTGGGACGCGTGCTCTCCGGGATAACTCCGTGAATCAAACCAATCGGCGGTATCACGCGGCCGATGCGAACCGAAGGTCACGGACTCGTCTCGAGGCCTTGATCACCCTCGTGATCCTTCGAAGGCGACGGATGAACTCCTGCGGATCATCCTCCGACCTCGACCGAAAAACTCGCGGGCTACAACTCAAGAAATCTCGTAGCCTCAAACTATACGCCTCGGGTGTACCACGGTGCGGCCGTGGCTGAGCTAGGCCCAGGCTGCGCGTCGGCCTCTCTCCGTGTCGGGCCTGACTTTAGCCAATAGGCCGGGCCATCTCCTTGTACCTAACTCCTCCGCGGTGTGGGGCGGGAGGTGTGGAGTGCTTGTGTCTGTCTTAGAAATTTGGCCGTCTGGTATACGGGCACGAGCCTCGTGACTCTGGGTGTCTGCTAGCGACTCCTGGTGCCTTGCCGCCTTACGGGCGGGTTGCCTTACGTGGAGGCATAAGCATACGAGGAAAGGAATACGTTAGAGGGTCGACCTATAACACAACTCTAAAGCACGATCTCGGAATGAGAAGAATGGAAACCAATCCTAAATATCCTATAGCCTCACGATTATTGGTGTGGTGCACAACACACCGATAATCAGACTTACTAGATACGATGCGTAGACACTTTCAGAGGATTAATCGCTTCGATACCACTTTTGTCACGACCCGTTCGGGGCGTGATGGTGCCTTGCAGGGGCACCCAGTAGTCATACATCGAGTAATCGTGGAAATATAAAGCAAGACATGAAACGATTTATAAAATAAGACACGCTTTATGCGAGAAAACATCGCCTTTCGGCATATATATATAAACATGGTTTAGCGATTACATCCGACATGCACAACATGACTACTGGACCTCTGAAATATACAACTATGGCGGGACAGGGCCCGCCATACCTCGATCATACAAAACTATCTACAACGGGAGATCATACCCAAAAGTAGAGCCTCGGAAAAGATGGAGCTCGACACCAACGTAGAGATCCTAAGAATGTGGATCTAGCACACTTGCCTTACTGCGGCATGAGCGGCCCCGAAGGAGGTCGATCAGTGGTACTAAGTATATGAAATCGTAAAATACTTAAATGAAACATATCATTTCAAAAGCAGTTTTGCAAGTATGTATGAAACAACGAGAAACCGCATAGTGCCACATCACAAACAAAGCGTGATAGGTAAAATGTAACATGTCTTTTCTAGGCTGCGAATGATCGAAGCAGGGCCAATTGCCCGTAGTATCACCATGCAAGCCTAATCCTGGACTCCCGTAGTCCGCATATGCCAATCACATAGGCCCGCATAGGGTATATAACCCCGCATCGAGGGTAGCTACTCCTCGGCATCGTCCTGGACTCGTCGTCGCATGGCCACATAGGCCGCGTGAGGTATAACCCCGCTAACACGGAACTCCGTAGCTCCGCATAGGTCCCTTGGACCGCATGAGGTATTCTCGAATCATGGTCCTGCATCGCCGAGTCTACCGCGTCGGAGGCGACAACCCCGTGTAATATGTCAAGAGGTGAGTGATGTTACACTAACCTAACGAACTTATCGTTAAACAACATAAGCACAACAAGAATACTCTTTTTCACAAGCGTTACAAGACAACACACACATAGCATCATATCATGTCTACTTATCAAACCATCTTATTATTCTTTTCACAATTCAATATAAGTGCATTTATAAACACATAGGCAAACTGTTTCTTTTATCAATCTTAAGTGGTTATACTTAACTTCCCATAAGGCTAGTATAACTCTTAAGCTCATTTAAAAACCAATTAGTTCTCTTACATAAAAATGATTCAAGATTCTTTTGAAATGCTTTGGATCTTTATTATTAAGCTTAAGCCGTGAGGCATTCTTAGTAAGTGTTATTCGGGCTTAAGCGTGAGGCATTCGTAAGTATTATTCAGGCTTAAGTCAAAGACATTGCCGTAGTTATATTTTAGTTAACACGTATGCGTCTGTACTATATATATTGTAAAATATCATGCTTTAGGAAGAATCACATACCTTCCGTGAAAACCACCGCGAGTTGAATATGTCGTGCAGAGAGTCATCCTATAATAGACACAGATATCTATCAAAGACTACTCTGAAGGTCATTCTAAACAGAGGGTTCACAATTCTATGGAAAGTTGGGCAGCACTCCTGCAGGTGAGCTATATAAGTCTCATTGTGAAAAGCAGTCCTATGTAAGTCTGATTTGATTATTCTTCTTTAAACCCTCTCTTTGTGGTAACAGTTCAATTCTATTCTGTGATAATCTTCTAAGTATTTAATACCTATTCTAATACTACTACAGTAAGTATTCTCTAATTCAAAAGAGGGTTAGGATTAGTTACCTCGGTAAGCCCAATAATATCCTAGAAAAAGTCGCGCCTGAGCAAGGTTTTGCTCCTAAGTTGTATGCTCCAAGGAAACCTTAGAAGTTCTTCACAACTTCTACTAAGTACTAAGGTATTTGGGCTAGGGTATTTTGGGCATTATAACAATACAAGAAGGCAACTTTTCTACCAAGGGAGGGGGGGTAGGTTTTGGCTAGGCTAGGGGGGGCCTCGGCCAAACTTCTTAGGCTAGAGGGGGGGGTATTCGGCCAAGGGCCTTCACAAGGGGAGGGGGAGGTGTTGGACGAAAAGGCTACAAAGGGAGAGGAGAGGATTTTCAAGACTTGGAAAGCTTTGTGGATGAAGAACTCTTCATCTTAAGGGGGGTATTTATAGGTCAAGAAGTGGCCAACCAATGGCCAAGATTAAGACAAGTGCAAGGCAAGTGTAGGGTGAGGATTAACTATACACAAATATCCTACCAACTCCTTGACTTGTGCACAAGGCACAAAAAACGTGCCATTGCTAGTCCATTTCGTCCAAATGGACGATTTGAAGTCCACCAATTGGAGGGTGCCAAGTGTCGCCCTCCCGTTGGTCCAAAATGTTTCGTCTCTCGGAAAAATCCGCAAAAAATAGAAATGGCATAGCCGGAATTTATCCTACGAAAGCTGTGGAAACGTTTCGTCGGAAAACTATTCGTTTTGTGAGTTGTGCCCAAAAAATCGTCCAAGCCTAAACTTTAAGGCTAAACTTTTTGTACGTATTCCCTTACGTACATACTCTGGAAATACGGGGTATAACACCCGTGCAGTCTCATAATCTCCCTGCTATATAAACTAGCATAAACCTCAGCCGAGTAAGTGGTCCTAACCGGAAGAACACAGTTGGTTTCACAAGGCGTGTTTACTATGACCCTGGAGTCGCACTTCCTCTGAGTACGATGCCACCCTGTAACAAGATCCACATTAATCACCTCCCATATTTAATTCGGTATCTAAATCGCCTGCAATAGCCCACTGGGCCTCTGGTGTTCAACCTTGACCTGCAATTAATTCGGACACTAAGCAGTAAACTCCGCTATGTCCCTTTTCCGGTTATCTTACCCATACATACATCTGAGGTCACGACACGACTTAGTCGGCCCCGAACAATTAGAGCAATAAGCACGGCGTGCCTCCCCTAAAAACCTGCTGACTAGTCCTGCAGTACCGGGTGCACGCAATCTATCCTCATCTCACAACACCCCATCCGGTGCTACTCAAACAGGCTCTTCTCTTCTCGGAGAGTCGTATCTCGATACCGTATCATAACTAGATCCTCATATTGTCGCCTCTTTACCTCCTCAACGACGGAAGACTCAGCAACCTCTCGGATCTAAACTTCATTAACCTTGGAAACAAAATAATCGAACCCCTAGGCTCAGAATGGCGAAGAATTTCACGGACGCGTCGATCTGGCTGCCCATCTGGCATACTACCCTTAGATCCATGACTAAGAGTATCTGTAACCGTCACGACTTTCCCCGGATGGTATAGGATATCAATATCACAATCCTTGGGTAACTCTAACCACCGTCTATGTCGTAAATTCAACTGCCTCTGTCTGAAGATATACCGGAGGCTCTTGCGGTCTGCACAAATATCCACATGAAGTCTAAATATACGTCATGCCTCCAAATCTTCAAGGCATGATTTAACTGCCGCCAGCTCTAAATCGCGAGTGGAGTAATTTTCTTTCCTCATTCTTTGCGAAATATTCGGGTGTCCTTAATCTCAATTATGGTTCCTGTTTCCTTTTCTCTGTTGCAACCAAACTTGGTCATTAACTTAGATTTGATTCTTTTGCTTTCCTCCTGGCTAAGACTTCCTGTCAATCACAATTTAGGGGGGGGGGGATTTCCTTGGTCTCGTCAAGATGTAACCCGATTATTCTCTCCCAGCTCGTAGAGCTTATAGTCAGGTATTCAACCTCAATTCACTGTATTACATATTCCAATGACTTGTCAAGATTTCTTATCGTTCGGGTGTCCACTCGTCTTTCCTTTATAAGTTATTTCAAGTTGTCCTGGGTCCCTTACCCCTCCGTATTTTCTTACAATCTTTCTCGTCAGTACCGATGCTACCACCTTACCTCGAGATGTTCTTACTGTTATACCCCGTAGTTCCTGAGTATGTATGTAAGGACGTACGTACGAATGTATAAACCCTAATTAGGGTAAGAATGAAAGAATTGTTTTCCGGCGGAAAATATTTCGAACCTTGTGAAGGAAATTTTACGTTTTCGATATTTTAACCAACTATGGAATTTTTCCGAGAGATAAATATTTTGGACCAATAGGAGGGCGACATGTGTCACCCCAAGTGGACATGTTGGACGTTTTTTTCAAGACTAGTGGGCAAGACAAGTGGCCAAAAGTCTTGCATGACATTTGCATGGTAGTGGACGGTTTTTTTGAGAATTAGTGGGCAAGTCAAATGGTCAAAGTCTTGCATGGCATTTGTGGGACAAGTGGAGAAAGGAACCTACACAAAACATCTATACCATACACATGTTTTAATCCTAACCCTTGGTTGTACTATATAAACCCCTCTAGTTGATGAAAATCTTCCACACTTAGAATATTTCAAGACTTGAAAATATTTCCTCTCCCCTTTCCTAGTGTTCTCGTCCAACCCCCCTCTTTCTTGAGCAAATGTTGTCCAAAAATTCTTAAACTTATAAGTGTTCTTCCTTAATGTATTAGGAAGATTATTAACCAAGAGTTAGACAAGATTTCACACCCCTAGCCTCAAAAACCTCCCAAAGCCGAGAGCTAGTATATTTGGAACCTTAGTGTTCTTCACTTTTTGGAGTTAATTCTTGAATAGAAGTTGGTTAGGAACTTCTAAGGGTGATTTGTGGTGGTTTGGAACACAAAGATTTGGAGCTAAGACTTGATTTGGAACGACTTTAAGTTCTTGGATATTTTTGGGCTATATTGAGGTGATGAACCTTAACCTCTTTGTGAAGTTGATTATTATGTATATTGGATATTATACATATATTGGAAGTATATTATGGAGTATGAAATATAAGGAAAGATTTGGATCTTGTTAAGATGTTAAAAGGAGAATTGGCATATTAGTCATTAAAATGGTAAAAATGTATCCATTACTTACTAAGAAGTTAACAACAAAGAAACTATAACTTATATAAAGATTGGAATATAAGTTGGAAGACTAATGAAGTAATTGGATAAGTAAAATTGTAAAAGTTGGCCAAGGACCCCAACTTAAGGACTGTATTTACTTTGGACCATATCTACTTTGGACCGTATCTACTTTGTACCGTATTTACTTTGGACCGTATTTACTTTGGACCGTATTTACTTTGGACCGTATTTACTTTGGACTGTATTTACTTTGGACCGTATTTACATTGTTGTTAAGGGGAAGATTGTTAATCGCGTTCCGTTTGGGCGTGTGATCCCCTTCTTTACTTATTGTTGTTGTTAAGGAGAGATTGTTAATCGCGTTCCGTTTGGGCGTGTGATCCCCTTCTTTACTTATTGTTGTTGTTAAGGAGAGATTGTTAATCGCATTCCGTTTGGGCGTATGATCCCCTTCTTTAAATTTCGGAATTATTGCGCCTTAATTATGGCATGTTAGTTACTATTATCGGGCCTTTAAAAAGGTGGAGAATTGAGTAGAAACGGAGGAGGTGCTGCCCAATTTTTCATAGACTAAGAGGAATCTTACTTAGAAGAATCCCACGTAAAACTAGAAGTTGATAGGCGTGTTTTGACTATTATAGGTTGACACTCTGCGCGCGACATATCCGACTTGGCAAGTGGATTTAGCCGAGGAGGTATGTGATTCTTCCTATCCCTTTGAGCATTATATTTGTGAAATATATATAGTACGGTAGACGTACGTGTGTTAAACTAAATTTGGCTTTACTTTGATGTCTTTGGACTTGAGTTCTAATTAATAAGAATCTTGAATATTTCAAAAAGAGTTATGAATCATTTTGGAAGAAAAGTAATACTTGGTTTTCATAAAAAGTTTAAGTGTTATACTAGATTTATGGGAAGTTAGCTATAACGACTTAAGAAAGATAAGAAACGGTTTAATTATTTGTTTATCAAATGCTTGAAATGATGTTCGAAGGTATGGTAAGTTGGTTTGATAAACATGTTCTGATGCTACGTGTGTTAGTATCTTGTGACGCTTGTGTAAGGAGGTTATTCTTGTTGTGCTTATGTTGTTTAACGATAAGCCGTTGTGTTAGTATTATATCACTCACCCTCCTGACTTGTTACGATATCGTGGGTTTAGCCGTCACGAGAAATAACTTATGCGGTCTATGGAACCTATGCGGGCTGCGGGAGTTCGGGATGATCACTCGGGTGTGTTACGCCAATGCGAGAATACCTGCGTGTCTACATGTGGCGTGCGGATGCGGGAGTCGGGGCGATGTCGAGGTTAGCTACCCCGTCGAGGAATACCTCATGCGGGCCTAGGTGGCTATGCGATGCGGGAGTTCGATTAGGCTCGCATAATGATACTATGGCGATTGGCCTTGCCCGATCATTAGCGGCCTAGAAAAGACCGATTACATTATATCTATTTTTGCTCTTGTTTATGATGTAGCGTGTGCGTTAACTTAGTTGTTTCGTACATATTTGTGAATTGGTTTTCAAATGTTATAATTATATATATCGACTTCTGATTTCACATACTTGGTACTGTTATCGACCTCTCGGCTGCGTTCGCCTGCAGTAAGGGAAGCGGTGGTAGATCCTCATTCTTAGGATCTTTACTCGTGTCGTGAGCTTCATTTCTCGGAGGCTCGACTTTTAGTGCAGTTCTCCCGATGTTGTAGATGTTTTGTACATTCAGGTATGGCGGGGCCACTCCGTCATAGTGTTACACCTTTGTGAGGAGTGCAGTCATGTTGTTAAGTTGGGTTGTAGCTGTTCACTTTTGGTATTTATATACATCGAAGACAACTTTTCTTTGGATGATTTGTTATTTTACCGTTTCATGTTTGCAAGTTTATATTCCATTTGGTTACTCGATGTATGTCTACTTGGGTGCGGTGTCACGCCCGAACCGGGCCGTGGATGCCTACACAGGCACCCTTCTAACTTAACAACTAAGTAAATGCGGAAATTAAATAACACCTCATCTTTTTTTTAAAACCAACGTCGTGCAGCAAAGCCGCAAAGTGCCGTATAATATACATAATAAAAGACACTACACGCATGAGTCCAATCCATATGAATACGGACCTCAAGAGTTATCTCGAACTATGACGGACAAGGCCCCGCTGTACTCCATAATCAGCATAAAAGCGATCTTGAAAGAACTCATACCAAAAGATTGTTATACCGTATTTCAGTGTATGCGTGGAATACGTCATAAAAGTTTAGCCTTAAAGATAGGCCAGTTCGAAATTTGTACACAACTCTAAAAGAATCGTTTCGACGAAACGTTTCCACGACTTTCGTAGAGTAAATTCCGCTATGCCATTTCTTATTTGCGGATTTTTCAGGCGAAACATTTTGGACCACGGGAGGGCAACACTTGGCACCTCCATTGATGGACTTGAATCGTCCATTGAATGAAATGGAGAAACATTGGCACGCTTTTTGTGCCATGGCACAATCAAGGAGTTGGTAGGATATTTGTGTTTAGTTAATCCTCTACACTTGCCTTGCACTTGTCTTCATCTTGGCCATTGGTTGCAAGGCTTGAGCTATAAATACCCCTTTGATGAAGAGTTCTTCATCCACAAAGTTATCTTCCAAGTCTAAAAATCCTCTCTCTCCTTAGTAGCCATTTCGTCCAAACACCTCCTCCTCGTGAAGGTGGCCTTGGCGAATACCCCAGCTCAGCCGAAATCTACCCCTCCTTGGTAGAAAAGTTGTCTTCTAGTATCGTTATAATGCCCAAATACCTAGCCCAAATCCCTTAGTCTTTGGTAGAAGTTGTGAAGAACTTCTAAGGTTTCTGGAGCTACAACTTAGGAGCTAAACCTTGCTCAGCGACTTTATCTAGGATATTATTGGGCTACAGGTAATAATCCTAACCTCTTTTGAATTAGAGAATACTTACTGTAGTATAAGGATAAGTATAAATACTTAGAAGAATATCACGAGAAAGAATTGAACTATTACCACGTAGAAGGTTTTAAAAGAATAATCACATTGTACTCATAGAATTTGTTTTCTGAAGACTTAAATAGCTCACGGGTAGGTTGTCTGCCCGACTTTCAGTAAAATTATGAACCCCTGTTTAGAATGACCTCGAGTAGTCTTTGATAGATATCTGTGACTATTATAGGTGACTCTGCGCGACATATTGACTTGGCGGTGGTTTTTTTGAGAAGGTATGTGATTCTTCCTAAAGCATGATATTTTACAATATATAGTACGGTGAGCGTATGTGTTAGAATAGTACTTATGGCAATGCCTCACGCTTAAGCTGAATAATACTTATGGTGCCTCGGCTTAAGCACGAATAATACTTATGCTTAAGCTTAACTGAATAAAGAATGAAAACATTTCAAAGAATCGAATCATTTTTAAGAAGATAAATATTTGGTTTTTAAAACAAAGCTTAAGAGTTATACTAGCTTTATGGGAAGTTAGGTATAACAACTTAAGAAAGATGAAAAGGAATTTACTTGTTTGTTTATAAAAGCCTTGTATTGATTTCATAAGTGTAGTAGGATTGTTTGATAAGTAGACATGTTATGATGCTACGTGTTAGTGTCTTGTAATCTTTGTGTAAAGGTCATTCTTGCTTACGTTGCTAACCGGTAAGTCCGTTATCTTTATTGTATCACTACCCTGACTTATTTATACCGAGGCTTGCCGCGGTCTATCGGCCTACGCGGTCTGTGAGACTATGCGGAGCAGGTATGCTCCAGATTGATCATTCGGCGTTTGCTTTGACGCGGGATTCATGCGGTCTGTTGAGACTACGCGGTCTTTTGAGGCTATGCGGCTGCGGAGCCTAGGCGGATCTGCCGGGGTTAGCTGCCCCGACGCGGTATACCTCATGCGGCATGTGTGACTATGCGGTGCGGAAGTCGGGACTAGGCACGCAGAATGATACTATGGGCGATTGGCCTTGCTTGATCATTCGCGGCTAGACTAGACATTCTGATTTTCCTAGTACTGTTATTGTTTGTGATATGGCACTATGTGCAATTGAACTGATTGTATTTGTGAAAAGGTTTTAAATACTTTGATTTCAATTTAAAGTAATTTATAGTTTCACATACTTGGTACTGTCTTGACCTCCTTGAAGTGCGTTCATGCCGCGAGAGCGGCAGTGCTAGATCCGCATCCTTAGGATCTCTTTGCATTAGTGTCGAGCTCCATCTTCTCGGAGGCTCTACTTTTGGTATGATCTCCCTGTATTGTAGATAGTTTGTCGATCGAGGTATGGCGGGGCCACTCGCCATAGTTGTATATTTCCTTAAGTCTGTAGTCATGTTATGCGATGTCGGATGTAGCTAAACCTTGTTCATATATATGCGAAAGGCGACGTTTGTTCACATAAAGCGTCTTATTTTATAAACGTTTCATGTCTTGCTTTATATTTCCGCTGATTTCTACGATGTATGACTACTTGGGTGCCTGAGGCACGATCACGGGCCGGGCAGTCGTGACAAAGATAAACTCGACGAAGAGCTATCCAAAACTCGAGCGGTCCTACACTGCCGATCACCGAATCGTGCCAAAACTGCGGCATGAACGGCCGAAGAGGTCGATGCGAAGAATGTACCAAGTATGTGAAACAATAAATCGTAATGAAATCATATGATCTAAACAAAACAGGAGACATGTATGATAACCAACCTACAGTACACAATACATAAACAGTCATATCAAGTCAGGGACACATGCCCTCAAATCATTACTAAATATAACTATGGGTCTCACGCCCATAATATCATTCATGCCCGTGGAATCCTTCCTCACTGCCGGCAGTCCATGATATAATATAACACCAATAGGTATACATGAACACCAAGTCCCACCTGTGTCCTAAAACTGTACGGGCCAAGTAGGAAAACGAGCAGGTGGTAACGCAGGGGGTATAATGTCTTGGGGGTTTACCCCTCATTTATACTCTTACCCTGGAGAAGGTGGTAACGCAGGTATAATGTCTTGGGGTTTACCCTCACTTATACTCTTACTGGAGAAGGTGGTATAGAGTCTTGGGGTTTACCCTCACTTATACTCTTACCCAATCTCAACCGACCATCAAACAAAACAAGCAGGGGGTATAATGTCTTGGGGGTTTACCCCTCATTTATACTCTTACCCTGGAGAAGGTGGTATATCGTCTTGGGGGTTTACCCCTCACTTATACTCTTACCCTATCTCGACCGACCATCAAACAACACATAAGCACTACCAGGTCTTTTATAAAAATCCGGGAATTTAACCCAAGTACTACAAATAGCTAAGATACCCGTGGAATCCCACATCACTGTCGGTACGTCCAAGTAACTTACAACAAGACAGCCGGCCCTCCAACCGAGAGTCGCGGCAACACAATAAAACATAATACTTGCACTCAAAGGCTATCACCAGCACACATAGGCAATTCTCAATTAATCAAGCCAAAGTACTTATCAAGGCACACATGGAATAATTCTCAATTAACAAAGCCAAAGTACTTATCAAGGCACAAATAGAATAATTCTCATTTAACAAGATAAAGTACTTATCAAGGAACAAATAGAATAATCCTCATTTAACAAGCCAAAGTACTTATCAAGGCACAAATAGAATAATCCTCATTTAACAAGCCAAAGTACTTATCAAGGCACAAATAGAATAATCCTCATTTAACAAGCCAAAGTACTTATCAAGGCACAAATAGAATAATCCTCATTTAACAAGCCAAAGTACTTATCAAGGCACAAATAGAATAATTCTCATTTAACAAGCCAAAGTACTTATCAAGGCACAAATAGAATAATTCTCATTTAACAAGCCAAAGTACTACGTACGTACATTCTTTTCAAAAGACTCCTTTTTATGTAAAATCCCAAGATACTAACACCCGTAGTATCAAGGTGTGTCTATTTATCAAAGTAAGTTACTACACTTTTAGAAAACTCATTTCAAAGATTGAAATCAAGTAACTTCAAATTTTCACAATCTAGGCAACTTATGCCCAATAATCAAAATAGACAACTTTCTTAACCTTCCATAAAGTCGTTATAACCAACTTCCCATAAAGCCGTTATAACCCGTTATGGTTTTAGACATATCCATTCCTTTTTATAACCAAGAGACTTATACTATTAAAACCAAGTATCAAATACTTTACGAATCAAGTTCTTAACTTTCAAAATACTTCAAGTCTCTTAATATATAGAAAACAAGTTTCTTCTCTTAAATCATGTCATTTCTCCTCTTTTAAATCAAATAAGTAAATCACTCCTTTGACTCCCCTAAAGTCATTATAATGACCCTTAGGTTTTGGAACTAAGGCACTAGCCAAAAGATTTGGAAACCACTTCCTTTTCAAGACTCTATGTACTTTAAGTAAAATACTTTCACTTTTAAGAATCCAAACTTCACTAAGGAAATGGATTATACAACTTACAATTTAAACATCAAAGTACAACCAAGGAAGTACATAGAACAAACTCTATTTTAAGCAATCCAAATACAACCAAGGAATGGATCATTTAAGGAGTAGAACTTACTTTCTTTATCTTAAGGAATCATGCTAGAAGAGGAGAGAGTTCACATACCTTTTCGGCTAAATCCACAAGCTAAGCCGAATACGCTGTACGTAGAAGTGTCAACCTATAATGGTCACAACAAGACTATCAACTTCTAGTCTCAACGTAGAATAATACTAAGTATACGGTCTCTAATTCTACGGAAAATCGGGCAGCACTTCCTTTGTTTCTACTCACTTTGCCACCTTTTTCAAGGCCGAATACAATAACCAACACGCCACATTTAAGGCTCAAAACAACAACCAAACAAAGGGGATTACACGCCTTACAATACGTGTAAAATTCCGCCCCACAATTCATACGAAGTAGTATAAAAATCCAAGCCATTCTCGGCCAACAACAACCAACAATTCAAAGTCTTTTCCAATCCTTTTCCAATTCCAAGTTCTAAGGTCTAATCATGTTATATAGTCATAAACAACTTCAACAACTACAATTTCCTTCTTTATACAACATGCGACGACTTAAACTAATAATCGACTTGAATTGTAATCTTAAGGCTAAACATGCTAGTTTTCGGATTAGGGTTCCAATAGCCAATACACTAATCCAACTACATAATATATAACTCATGCTTGCTAATATCCATAGCTACAATCAATAAGTAAACTTAATTGCTAAAACGACAAAATTTATACCTTTCCAAGCCCTTAAAATTTCCAAGATTCAAAGTCGCTCCTTAGCAATTCTTAGCTCCTTTCCTTAGGTTCCAATCCGCTCCAAGCGTTCCTTAGAAGCCTATGAAGAACCCATCTTCAAGTTCCAACTTCAAAGTTGAAGAACTCCTTAAGTTTCCGCCTTGCGACTAATACGAAAACGCCGTTTTTCCGAAATCTTTCTATTGAGATATCCTTACAATACCCTTAGGGACCTTGGGTTTAAGTCTTGTGAACAAAGGATCACAAACTAAAATTTTTTGTGTGGGAATTTCATGAAAGTCGAGAGCTATCTCTCAAGCACAAGGACTCTCTAATTTTTCTAAGTGTAGAAATGCCAAGTCTTGCTACTAGTATAGTATTTAAAACACATTGGAGGGCTTAGATTACAACAAATGTGAGGCTTGGATGGGTTTCACTAGGATCAAGCCCATGTGGACAAGTTGACAAGTCAACAATGTCATGCTAGCAAGACTAATCTTCCAAGGTGGTCAATGACCATTTTACCCTCACACCAATTCGTCCAAGACCATATGTGGGGGTGCCACGTGTCACCCTCTCATTCGTCCATAAAATTTCGTAACCCTCGTGGGCCCCACAAAACGTAAAATTCCTCTGGTGGGCCCCACGTGACCAAATCCGTAAAAATAAATTTCCATAAGGTTAAGAGTTCCATACTCTTCAAATAATGCCTTTTGAGAATCCAATTCTCAACAACGAACATTTTTCCTTACCGACGTTCGGAAGGTTTTCCGTCGGAAAAATAATTCTTCCTTTCGTACCAATTTCCAAGTCTTATTTCCTTTCGTACATTCTCTTTTACATGTCCTGGAGTTACGGGGTGTAACACCGGGTAAGGCACCAGTCACGGGCCCGGGAACGGGTCGTGACAAAAGTGGTATCAGAGCAGTTAGTCCTCGGAAAGTGTCTACAGACCGTATCTAGTAGAGTCTTGATTATCGGTGTGTTGTGCACCACACCAATAATCAGGAGGCTGCAGGATATTTAGGATTGGTTTCCATTCTTCTCACTCTGAGATCGTGCCTTAGAGCTGTGTTATAAGTTGGACCCCTCTGACGAATTTCTTTTGTTTACCAGTTATGCCTCCACGTAAGGCAACCCGGGCCCAGAAGGGCAAGGCAGCCGAGGGAGCTACTAGTAGGATACAGAGGGTCACGAGGGCCCAGGTCCAGCCTTTACCCGAGGTGATACCCCAGACGGCGAGTTCCACGACACCGCCAGCCCCAGCAGGGTTTAGAGCCGCAGCAGTGGCTACAGAGACCCCGACACCTGAGCCTCCAGTCCCACAGCCTGGAGCAGAGGAGATGGGTTACAAGGAGATGGCGATTATTAGCTTGGTCGTGGCGAGGCATGAGATAGGTGGATGCAGCGATTCAGTTCGATGGTACCCGTGGTTCACCCGAGTCGGATAGTTTGAGACTTCGGACTTTACGAGTTGCGACCGCGAGTTACATGGGTGAGGCACGAGGATGATCATGAAGTTCATCCGGCGATTAAAGCGGATCATGAGTGATCAAGGCGGAGACCGAGTCGGTGGTCTTAGGTTCACATTTGCGTGATCTGCGATCATTGGTTTGATTCATGGGAGCTGTCCCGGGGGGAGCATGCGCCTCCAGCTATTTGGGACGAGTTCTCAGAGGCATTTCTCACTCACTTCTTGCCTCCGCAGATGAGGAGAGCATGAGCCGACAAATTTTTGATGCTGAGGTAGAACGGGCGCACAGTTCGGGAGTACAACGTGGAGTTTGACTCATTGGCTCGGTATGTCCCCGCGTTAGTGGCAGATATGGAGGACAGAGTACACCGCTACGTCACAGGGCTTGATGACTACTTGGCAGAGTCTTGCTCGGGTGTAGCTCTTCAGCTGGGCATGGACATTGCCCGCATGCAGGCTCATGCACTTGGGTGTGAGGAGCGTAGAAGCGGGTTGATGGTATAGCGAGAAGAAGGCGGGGCAGCGAGGTCATTTGGTAGCTCTCGGGGTGGACGATCTCAGCAGCAGACTAGATTTGCACCTCGGCTCGAGCAATCCTACCGTCTTGAGGCGGTGTCGGGGCCCGGACGGACTTCGGGTAGCAGAGGTGCTAACCGATCGATACCACCTTCCTATCAGTGTGTTCGATGTGGTAGATCCCATTACGGGAATTGTGGTGCTATTGCGGGAGCTTGTTACACTTGCGGCAGCGAGGTCACTTTGCGGCCCGTCAGGCTAAGGCGTGCAGATGATAGGGTTCAGCCTACAGGGTCTTTTGCCGGGTCTTCATCTCCTACAGTTACTCGCCCCGGAGGGCAGGGTGCTCATGGGCCAGCAGGTCGCGGTAGAGGTCGTGTCAAGGGTCGATTCGGCGGTCCTCAAAACCGCATTTATGCCATGTATCGGCCGCCCGGGACGGGGCGTCACGGATGTCATCACGGTACTTTATCGGTTTCTTGTTGTAGCGTATATGCCTTGATAGATCCGAGTTCTACCTTGTCCTATATATCTCCCCATATTTCTAGTAGGATAGGGATAGAGCACGAGTCCATAGACCCTTTTGAGGTAGCTACGCGATGGGATTGATGGTAGGCGGCGGGTATATAGGGCTTGCCCAGTGACTATATGCAGTCGTCAGACCCTAGCCGACTTGATAGAGTTGGATATGACCGGTTTTGATGTGATCATGGGTATGGATTGGTTATCTTCTTTCTACGCCAATGTAGACGTAGGAAGCGGTTGGTGCGGTTCGGTTTCTGAGAGGCCGGTTATAGAGTGGGAGGAACACCGTGTCGCCGGAGGTAAGTTTATTTCTTACCTCAAGGCGGGAAGATGGTTGAGAAGGGTATATCTACCATCTCATTCGGGTATTTGACGAGGCGGTGACACGGACCTTGATCGATTCGATGAGTCGAGAGTTTCGGATGTGTTCCCAGACGACCTCGAGTATCCTCCCGAGAGGAGATAGAGTTTTGCATTGATATTACGCACGATACTCGACTATATCCATTCCGCCATCTGAATGGCACCGCCGAGTTGAGAGAGTTGAAGGACCGGTGAGAGATTTCTTTGGAGAAGGGCTTTATCGGGCCTAGTGTTTCTCCTGGCGGCGCCCGGTATTGTTTGTGAAGAAGAAGGATGGGGCCAGCTGCGCGTATGTGTCGATTCTGACGGTGAACAAGGTGACTATTAAGAACAAATACCCCTTCTCGGGATTGATGATTTGTTCGACCGGTTGCGAGCGCGAGTGTTTCTCCAAGATAGACTGCGATCAGTTTACCATCAGTGCGAGTTAGGGAGGCGGATGTCCCAGGATCGCATTCGGACGATGCGAACTATGAGTTCGTGGTCATATCTTTTGGCTTGACCAATTCTCGTGATTTATGGATTTGATGAACCGAGTGTTCAAGCCATTTTGGATACGTTTGTGATAGTATTCATTGATGACATCTTGATTTATTCGCTCGGAGGCGGGAGCATGCGGAGCATTTGAGGGCGGTCTTGAGAGTTCTCGGGACCAGCGGTTGTATGCCAAGTTTTGAAGTGTGAGTTTTGGTTGGCTTGGTGGCGTTTAGGGCACATTGTTGGGGCGATGGTATTCGGGTGGATACGGCAAAGATCGAGCGATCAAGACTTGGCCTAGACCTACTACAAGCAGTGCGCGACTTTGGGCCTTGCGGGTTACTACAGGAGGTTTGTGGAGAAGTTTGCTTCTATTTCACACCTTTGACCAAGGCGACTCGAGAAAGCGGCTATGTTTGATGAAGCGGACTTGCGAGTAGGGCTTCGATTCTTGAAGGAGAGGTTGGCAGCCCGGTTCTTACTCTTCCGGAGGGTCAGGGCGGCTATGTGGTTTATTGTGATCGTCGGGCATCGGGCTTGGATGTGTGTTGATGCGGCAGTCAAGGTTATAGCTACGCGTCTCGGCGGTGAAGAAGCATGAGAAGAACTACCCCACACATGACTTAGAGTTGGCAGCAGTGATTCACGACTTGAAGATCTGGAGACATTATTTGTATGGAGTTCATGTGGATATTTACACAGACCACAAGAGCATCCAGTATTTCTTCAGCCAGAGGGAGCTGAACTTGCGACAGAGATGATGGTTAGAACTACTCAAGGATTATGATGTCGATATCCTATACCACCCAGGGAAGGCCAATGTAGTGGCAGATGCCCTTAGTCATAGGTCGATGGGTAGTCTATTATATGTGCAACCAGATAGGAGGGGCATGGTCCGCGAGTTACATCAGCTAGCGAGCCTTGGAGTCTAATTGATTGATTCTGATAGTAGTGGGGTTCGGGTTCGAGAGGTTGCCGAGTCTTCCATCATCGAGGAGGTGAAGAGGCGACAGTATGAGGATCCGATTATGACGCGGTATCGTGATACGACTCTTCGTGAAGGGAAGGGTCCATTTGAGGTAGCACTTGATGGGGTGCTATGGTTTGAGGGCAGGTTGTGTGTTCCAGATATTGCAGGACTTCGACAACAGGTTCTAGGGGAAGCACACAGCGCGCGTTACTCTATCCATACGGGGTCGACAAAGATGTACCACGACCTCAGATCTGTGTATTGGTGGGACGGCCAGAAGAGGGACGTTGCAGAGTTTGTTGCTCAGTGCCCGAATTGTCAGCAGGTCAAGGTGGAGCACCAGAGGCCTGGTGGGTTGTTGCAGGCTATAGAGATTCCGACATGGAATTGGGAGGTGATCAATATGGACTTTATTACAGGGTTACCTCGCACTCAGAGGAAGCATGATTCTATCTGGGTTATCGTCGACAGGCTGACGAAATCAGCCCACTTTCTTCCCGTCAGGACGACTTTTTCGACCGAGGATTACGCTAGACTTTACATCCGAGAGATCGTGAGACTACATGGGGTCCCCATATCTATCATATCGGACAGAGGAGCCCAGTTTATGGCTAACTTCTGGAGGTATTTCCAGAAGGGATTAGGGACGCAGGTGAGCCTCGATCGCATTCCATCCTCGGGCCAAGCCGGCGAGTGTACCATCCAGACACTTGAGGATATGCTGAGAGCCTATGTTATTGATTTCAGGGGTAGCTAGGGGGATCATTTTCCGCTAGTAGAGTTTGCGTATAACAATAGCTACCACTCCAGTATCCAGATGACGCCTTATGAGGCCTTATATGGGAGGAAGTGTAGGTCATCGATAGGCTGGTTTGATATGGGTGAGGTGCAGTTAGTCGGGCCAGACTTGGTTCAGCAGGCGGTGGATAAGGTGAAGCTTATCCAGGAGCGGTTATTGACAGCTCAGAGTCGACAGAAGTCGTATGCAGATCATCAGCGTCGACATTTGTAGTTTGAGGTTGGTGATTGGGTTTTTCTGAAGGTGTCACCCCTGAAGGGTGTGATGAGGTTTGGGAAGAAAGGGAAGCTCAGCCCGAGGTACATTAGGCCTTATCAGATTGTCCGTAGGGTAGGCAAGGTTGCCTATGAGTTGGATCTGCCGTCCGATCTGGAGGCAGTGCATCCAGTTTTTCATGTTTCTATGATGAGGAGATGTATCGGAGATCCATCTAGAGTGCACCCGATTTATGATGTCCAGGTGACATAGGGGTTATCGTATGAGGAGATTCGAATAGCGATACTCGATCGTCAGGTTAGGCGACTGCAGACAAAGGATGTGGCTTCCGTCAAGGTCTTATGGCGGAACGAGAACAGAGAGGAGATGACGTGGGAAGAAGAGGAGGACATGAGGCAGAAGTATCCTCACTTATTCCCCACACCTCCAGGTAACTCACTTTCCTACTTGTTGATTTTAATTGTCATTTTGCTTACGGGTTATTTTGGCTATGCATGGCATTCTTGATTGGGGGATACAATTATGAGGGCCTATATCGTTATCTTTGTTTGAGAAGGAACATTCGGGACGAATGTTTCTAAGGAGGGGAGAATGTTATACCCCGTAGTTCCGGAGTATGTATGTAAGGACGTATGTACGAATGTATAAACCCTAATTAGGGTAAGAATGAAAGAATTGTTTTCCGGCGGAAAATATTCCGAACCTTGTGAAGGAAATTTTACGTTTTCGATATTTTAACCAACTATGGAATTTTTCCGAGAGATAAATATTTTGGACCAATAGGAGGGCGACATGTGTCACCCCAAGTGGACATGTTGGACGTTTTTTTCAAGACTAGTGGGCAAGACAAGTGGCCAAAAGTCTTGCATGGCATTTGCATGGTAGTGGACGGTTTTTTTGAGAATTAGTGGGCAAGTCAAATGGTCAAAGTCTTGCATGGCATTTGTGGGACAAGTGGAGAAAGGAACCTACACAAACAATCTATACCATACACATGTTTTAATCCTAACCCTTGGTTGTACTATATAAACCCCTCTAGTTGATGAAAATCTTCCACACTTAGAATATTTCAAGACTTGAAAATATTTCCTCTCCCCTTTCCTAGTGTTCTCGTCCAACCCCCCTCTTTCTTGAGCAAATGTTGTCCAAAAATTCTTAAACTTATAAGTGTTCTTCCTTAATGTATTAGGAAGATTATTAACCAAGAGTTAGACTAGATTTCACACCCCTAGCCTCAAAAACCTCCCAAAGCCGAGAGCTAGTATATTTTGAACCTTAGTGTTCTTCACTTTTTGGAGTTAATTATTGAATAGAAGTTGGTTAAGAACTTCTAAGGGTGATTTGTGGTGGTTTGGAACACAAAGATTTGGAGCTAAGACTTGCTTTGGAACGACTTTAAGTTCTTGGATATTTTTGGGCTATATTGAGGTAATGAACCTTAACCTCTTTGTGAAGTTGATTATTATGTATATTGGATATTATACATATATTGGAAGTATATTATGGAGTATGAAATATAAGGAAAGATTTGGATCTTGTTAAGATGTTAAAAGGAGAATTGGCATATTAGCCATTAAAATGGTAAAAATGTATCCATTACTTACTAAGAAGTTAACAACAAAGAAACTATAACTTATATAAAGATTGGAATATAAGTTGGAAGACTAATGAAGTAATTGGATAAGTAAAATTGTAAAAGTTGGCCAAGGACCCCAAATTAAAGACTGTATCTACTTTGGACCGTATCTACTTTGGACCGTATTTACTTTGGACCGTATTTACTTTGGACCGTATTTACTTTGGACTGTATTTACTTTGGACCGTATTTACATTGTTGTTAAGGGGAAGATTGTTAATCGCGTTCCGTTTGGGCGTGTGATCCCCTTCTTTACTTATTGTTGTTGTTAAGGAGAGATTGTTAATCGCGTTCCGTTTGGGCGTGTGATCCCCTTCTTTACTTATTGTTGTTGTTAAGGAGAGATTGTTAATCGCGTTCCGTTTGGGCGTGTGATCCCCTTCTTTAAATTTCGGAATTATTGCGCCTTATTTATGGCATGTTGGTTACTATTATCGGGCCTTGAAAAAGGTGGAGAATTGAGTAGAAACGGGGGAGGTGCTGCCCAATTTTTCGTAGACTAAGAGGAATCTTACTTCGAAGAATCCCACGTAAAACTAGAAGTTGATAGGCGTGTTTTGACTATTATAGGTTGACACTCTGCGCGCGACATATCCGACTTGGCAAGTGGATTTAGCCGAGGAGGTATGTGATTCTTCCTATCCCTTTGAGCATGATATTTGTGAAATATATATAGTACGGTAGACGTACGTGTGTTAAACTAAATTTGTCTTTACTCTGATGTCTTTGGACTTGAGTTCTAATTAATAAGAATCTTGAATATTTGAAAAAGAGTTATGAATCATTTTGGAAGAAAAGTAATACTTGGTTTTCATAAAAAGTTTAAGTGTTATACTAGCTTTATGGGAAGTTAGCTATAACGACTTAAGAAAGATAAGAAACGGTTTAATTATTTGTTTATCAAATGCTTGAAATGATGTTCGAAGGTATGGTAAGTTGGTTTGATAAACATGTTGTGATGCTACGTGTGTTAGTATCTTGTGACGCTTGTGTAAGGAGGTTATTCTTGTTGTGCTTATGTTGTTTAACGATAAGCCGTTGTGTTAGTATTATATCACTCACCCTCCTGACTTGTTACGATGTCGTGGGTTAGCCCCGATCGAGAATACCTCATGCGGGTCCATGGGACCTATGCGGAGCTGCGGGAGTTCCAGGATGATCACTCCGGGTGTGTTACACCGATGCAAGGAATACCTCATGCGGTCTATGTGGCCATGCGGACTGCGGGAGTCCAGGACGATGCTGAGGGTTAGCTACCCCCGATGCGAGGAATACCTCATGCGGGCCTAGGTGGCCTATGCGGACTGCGGGAGTTCCAGGATTAGGCTCGCATAATGATACTATGGGCGATTGGCCTTGCTTCGATCATTAGCGGCCTAGAAAAGACCAGTTACATTATATCTATTTTTGCTCTTGTTTATGATGTGGCACTGTGTGCGGTTAACTTGGTTGTTTCGTACATATTTGTGAATTGGTTTTAAAATGTTATAATTATATATATCAGTACTTTACAGTTTCACATACTTGGTACCTGTTGTACTGACCTCCTTCGGGGGGCTGCGTTCATGCCGCAGGTAAGGGAAAGCAGGTGGTAGATCCTCATTCTTAGGATCTTTACTCAGGTGTCAGGAGCTCCATTTCTCCGGAGGCTCGACTTTTGGTACGGTTCTCCCCGATGTTGTAGATGTTTTGTACATTCAGGGGTATGACGGGGCCCTGTCCCGTCATAGTGTTACACCTTCTTAGAGGTCTGTAGTGATGTTGTTAAGTTGGGTTGTAACTGTTCACTTTTGGTATTTATATACATGCCGAAAGGCAACTTTTCTTTAGATAGACTGTTGTTATTTTACACTGTTTCATGTTTGCAAGTTTATATTCCGCTGGTTACTCTGATGTATGTCTACTTGGGTGCCCGAGTAAGGCACCAGTCACGGGCCCGGGAATGGGTCGTGACACTTACTGCCCATTATTTACTAATGGTCCTTACACTAGTCTGGGGTAATCATAACTCGTGCAACTTACATACCATAATTGTATTTTCTTTTATCATTCTGGTCATAACCCTTCCTTAAGCTTATAATTAGCAACATTGTTTCTATCTTGAATCATAATCGTACAGTTTCATACATGCGTACTACCGTTACATTCTACGATACTTCGCCGACCATTTAAACGCGTCGTTCCTAAGTATCTCAACACAATACTTTTCCCACGGTTACCTAAAACTGTAACCTATGGCATGACGATACTGTAGACCTTACCAGTCTCCTATCCTTCGTCTAACAATCATGGGTACACATAACCCCATAATACGTAAAACTGTCCTTACGTGGGGAATAGAACTTATCTCCACTAAATAAACTTTCCTTGGAGTCGCAACCCTAATCGTCGGGTCCTCTTGCGGTCCAGTAAATATCTAATCATCACGCACCGCCTCACGCACCGCCTTAAAGTCGTGTAGATTTTCAAAACCTACCAAAGATATCTTCTGTTTTCCGTAGGCAGCACTCGTACTTATCTTATTCTTACTTGCGCGCTATCCTGAACTTATCCGAAAGGTCGTGGCCCTGACCGCCACACCAAACCAACTCCAAGTACATCCAAGGGCACTTAGCATAAACTCCTTCAACCTCGAGTATTACTTACTTTCTGCATTAATTTACATCAAACGAACAAGTCACACAGACTTATTAAAATCAACAATGTCAAAGAAGGAAGGATAATTCACTGGTTACCACCACTTCTCTTCATTTCCACTCGATGGCAAACACGAGGAGCAGTGCGAATCGATCTCTCTTACGTAGTCACGTTGGCATAACAAGAGGCCAACTAGCTCGTACTCATAATGACCTCAGCGTCTGTCATACGGCTGCGCTAGATGCGCTGGGGTCCAACGACGTATCGTTACGGTAATTATCTACCGCTCGGCTACCACCCAACACTCGCGGGTGTAGTCACCTCGAAGGTCCTCACGATTCGGTTCCATTTCTTTACACTTGGTTGCTCTCTTTCTTCTTGGTCATTACTCTTCCGTACTTCCAAACTTATCGTAGCGTACGTACATAGCCTTCATACTGATTCGGGCCTCCAATCTTTGGAGTTACTATTCTAAACAACTTAAGGCCATTTCCGGCTCTCACAACATGGTTCCGGTGGAATGCATCCACGAACTCGTAAAATGATTAACTAGACTCTCACAACCTGGTTTCATACCTTCCCGGTATTTATTTAGTCCTTACCAAATCCTGGTAACCTAAAACCATTCTAGGCAACACGCGTCCGACCCTCATACATAAATACGTATAGTTGTATGTTACAATACCAACTATACTACAAACATTACCTACCTGGATACGTAATCCACATCATCTTTTACGGGTCATCGCCTTTCTCGTGCTGCAAACAACATAACTTTGTTAGGAGAGCGACCCTAACCACACGGCTCTATCGCACGATCTTAGAGTGAGAAGAATGGAAACCAATCCTAAATGTCCTGCGACCTCACGATTATAGATGTGGTGCACACACCGATAATCAAGACTCTACTAGACACGATGCGTAGACACTTTACGAGGACTAAGCGCTCACGATACCACTTTTATCACGATCCGGCCCCAGGCCCGCGACTGGTGCCCTACCTAGGCACCCCTTTCGGTATACATCAGAGAATAGCAGCGGAACATACATAACTTATAAAATGCTTAAACATAAAATAACAATAGGCTAGCCGATAAGGCCACCTTCCGTAAAATATACGTAATAGAACAGTACATTGTTTTCTTTACAACCCAATCCACAAATGTGACTACAGACCTCTAAGAATAACAACTTTGGCGGGACATGGCCCCGCCATACCCCTGAATGTACAACAACCGACAATACCAGGGATAAGCCTCCGAAATAAAGGAGCTTCTCATCAGCTCAATAGTGATCCTAAGAGCGAGGATCAGCAACCTGTACTCTACCTGCGTCATGAGCGCGGCCCGAAAAGTCGATCTACAACATGTACCAAATATGTGGGCCCAGAAATCTTTATGCGAAATCATAAGTCTATAATAAAACTGGAGACATGTATGATAGCTCAATTAACAGTACACTGTGCCTTACTAATAATGAGAGTAAATAAGAGTATAATTACAACATAAAAATAGGAAGCTCACGATCAAAGCAGGACCACCCGCCCGCAGTATCATTAAGCAATCCTACTCCTGGGACTATTTCACCCGCATAGGTCGTGTGGACCCGCATGAGGTATTCCTCGCATGGGACTATTTCACCCGCATAGGTCGTGTAGACCCGCATGAGGTATTCCTCGCATAGGCTGTATCCGTCCGCATGGGACTATTTCACCAGCATAAGCCCTTACGGCCTCGCATGAGGTATTCCTCGCATCGTGGGTAGCAAATCCACGGAATATGCAAATGCCACAAACCCGGGGAATGACCCCGTAATGAATAACATACTACTAGCACAAACCGGCTATCACACATAACATAAGCACTACCGGCTTATCATACATAACATAAGAACTACCAGCTTATCATACCATATATAAGCAAGTTAAGAAATCCCCTAACTTCTTATTAGTCTTATACATGTACACGCTCATTTAGTTTACTTAAGGCACTAACATGTCATTATAAAAATCCGAGAATTTAACCCAAAGTACTACGTACTTCTACTCTTTTAAAATGACTCTTTTCCATACAAAACTTCCAAGATACTAATAACCATAGTATCAAGTCATAACTACTTTTCAAGACAAGTCACAATACCTTTTAGAAATACATTTAGGCTTCTAAATCAAGTGACTTCTTTCTTTTAAAACTTTAAGCAATTGATGCCTTTAAATCAATTTGCCTTTCATTATTTCAAGTCATTTATCATACTTAAATTACTTAGAGTAAACCACTCTTTTTAACTTTCCATAAAACTATTATAACCAACTTCCCATAAAGCCGTTATACTAGCTTTATACTTTAGAAAATTACATTCTTCTTTATAACCGAGAGACTTAAACTTTCCAAACAAAACAAGTGTCAAAATACTTTCAAAAATACATTAAGTCTCTTAACATTTAGAAAGTAAGATATCCTTAATATTTTAAACAAGTGAGTTAATTCCCTAACTCAACCAACTTGGACATTCTTATAATAAACCAAGGATATCAAAGTAACTAAATTCGTCAAAATCTCATACGTCTACCGTACTATACATTTACAACTT
Source organism: Przewalskia tangutica (assembly GCA_029844215.1). Lineage (NCBI taxonomy): Eukaryota > Viridiplantae > Streptophyta > Magnoliopsida > Solanales > Solanaceae > Przewalskia > Przewalskia tangutica. The sequence continues at coordinate 55,276,377 of CM056719.1, read as the reverse complement.
ATTCATGCTCAAGAGATAAGAAAGTTCCACATACCTCTTCGGTTTAATCCACTTGCTAAGTCCAATACGCTGTACGTAGTATATCAACCTATAATAACCATAGTACGTCTATTAACTTCTTACATTCCAAGTGCAAAGTCACTAAATTCTACGGAAAATCGGACAGCAATTCCTTTGTTTCTACATACTTTGCCACATTTTTCAAGGCCGAATTCAATAACCAAACACGCCACATTTAAGGCTCAACAAAGTAGTTAACAATAGGGGATTACACGCTTAATCAAGACGTGTAAAATTCCGCCCCACAATTGACATTAAACAAGTCCAAAAATACAATGTCCATTCGGCAATTAGGGTCAACAATACAATTTCGTTTCCAATCCCTTCTCAATCCAAGTGGTTTAATATAACATGTTATCTAGCCACAATTGATTATAACTACTACAATCCTCAAGTAGGTAAACATGCGACGATTCTAATTATCGACCAAATTGTATTTCAATTTCAAATGGCTTAACATGTCATTTTCGAATTTTGAGCTTCCAAATTTCCATAACACTTATCAATCTTCATAACACATATCACATGATCATTTCTAACTTATAATAACATGGAATCTTCAATTACAAAAGTAAGACGAAGATTATACCTCATTTAGCCCAATTATGATCCAAGATTACAAGTCGATCCTTAACAATTTTAGCTCCTCCTTTCTACGTTCCAATCCACTCCAAGCAACCCTTAGAAGCTTATGAAGAACTCCTCTTCAAGTTCCAACTTCAAAGTTGAATAACTCCTTAGGTTTTCGCCTTGCGACTAATACGAAAACACCATTTTTCCGGGATCTTTCTATTGAGATACACTTACAATACCCTTAAGTACCTTGGCTTAAAGTATGGGGATTATTGGACAAAAATTGAAAAAATTTCTCTTGGAAATGGGCCATTTGCCGTGAGCTTCACAATAGGGAGCAAGAACAAGATTTCAAATTTTTCTAAGTGTAGAATGACAAAGTCTTGCTACTAGTAAGCTTATATAACACTAGGAAGGGTCAAGATTAAAACAAATGGGTGGCTTGGATGAGTTTCACAATGATAAAGCCAAGTGGCCCTTTGACAAGTCAACAATGTCAAGCTCTTTGTCTTTGCAAGACTTGGTCTTTTAAATTATGGTCAAATGACCATTTCATCCATGTCATTTTCGTCCAAGACCACTAAGGGGGGTGACACGTGTCGCCCTCCCGTTCGTCGTAATATTTCATTTTCCGACAAATTCCAAAATTCCGATAAATTTATACTCGTCTCAAATCTTATCATTTTGAGTTCTTACGTATGTTCTTATAAACATATCCTGAAATTTCGGGGTGTAACAAGTACTATCAAGAGAATAGATATAACAATCTTTTATTTTTGAAACCCCAAGTACTATCAAGAGAATAATAACAATCTTTCATTTTAGAAACCCCAAGTACTATCAAGAGAATAGGTAAACAACTTCCTTTTTATAAAACCCAAAGTATTATCAAGAGAATAGATATAACAACTTCTTTTTTTGTAAAACCCAAAGTATTATCAAGAGAATGGATATAACAACTTCCTTTTTGGAACTCAAAGTACTATTAGTGAAATAGATAGAACACTTCTATTTTGGAAACTCAAAGTACTATTAATAAAGTACATCATTAAGGAGTAGGATTCACTCCCTTTATAACAAGGAATCATGCTAGAAGAAGAAATGATAGTTCACATACCTTTTTGGCGACTAACCAACTCTACAATCTAGAATACGTCTCAATGTACTTCAGCCTATAACGACAATAACACGCATATCAACACGTGCTCACTAAAGTAGGTTAACACCAAGTAAAGGTTCTCCTTTTTCTATGGAAATTTGGGCAGCACTTCCCCTATAAATACATACTTTTCCACCTTTTCCAAGGCCCAAATTCAACAACAATCATGACCCATTTAAGGCACAATCAAAATAGAAACCAAAGTGGATTACACGCCTACTTGACGTGCAAAATTCATCCCCTTAATCTATACAAAACAGTCCATAAAAACAGTCCACAATTCCATCAACAATAAGGGTAAAATGTGAAGCCTTTTAACACCCTTTTACACCCTTATTCCTTAGGACTTTCATTAGCAATTTTACCACATTAATCATTCATGTTGACAACTGAATTTCCAGTATATACACACCACAAAACAGTCCATAAAAACTGCACGACAATATCCAACATTTTTATAGATTCCACGGCCAACAACTACAACCCGATAACTCTTTCCTTAATCTATTTTATTCCACTTCAAGTTCCAACACTTCTATATATGGTATAACAACTTATCTACAGCAATATTACTCCATTTTTAACATGAAATAGGTGAAGATAACAACAACAATAACCAACAAACTCCAAAGATCCGAAAGTTGCCTATTCTCGGCCCCATCATTAAAAAATGGTCCAAACACTTTTTAATCTTCATTATTCTTAACACATGCTCATCTACTAACCATAATAACATGTAATATCTAAGTACTTCAAGAGGAAGAAGAGTTCTTACCAAAAATTTCCCAAAAAGTCGTGACTATACCGTAAGGTTTTTTGCCCGCAGTTTTCGTTTTGCTCCACTTCTTCAAGTTCCAATCATACACATGTATCCTCTACAAGATTATAACCAACTTCCTTCTTGTTTTACTTCCAAAAAGTCGACGAACAAGCTAGTGTTTAAATGGTCATTCTCGGCCCAAACGGATTCTTGGAGGGTTTTGGAGAGTTAACTTGGTTTAAGACTTTATTAGGGTTCTTAATCTAAGATAATAACTTCTCTTTGATCTTCACTTTCCATGGGATTTTTGAAATCTAAGGCAAAGGAAAGAAGAGAGAAAAAGAGTTGGAGAAGATGAGATATTATGAGACCTTTAAGTCTTGCATCCATATTTATATAGTTAAGTCTTGCAAGACAAGTTGGGGAGGGACACATGTCACCCTCCCATTGGGCAAAATTATTTCCCTTTAAAGATATCTAGATATTGTCCAAAATATCTTAAAATCGAAGGGCCCTGCGAAATTGTAAAATTCTCGGCAGGCCCTATATTATCAATTCCAATTCTTCGTAATCCAATACTAAGTCCATAAATCCAATTAGAAGTATTAAACTCCAAGTTAATAATTTTTTCGTCGCCACATTTTTTCGAAATATTCCTTAAGAAAATGTAATAATTCTTTCCTTCCAAAATTCAAATCTTAAATCCTTAATTACATTCTCAATTAGTAGCCCTGATATTACGGGGTGTAACATCCTTCCTCCTTAGAAACATTCGTCCCGAATGTTAATAGTGGTTCTAAAACTATACAGATTTCGGCATCGTCTTCTTACTATACCTATCAACCAATACTCCACAAAACCAACGATGTCACACACGACAACAATATATCACATGTATATACACCAATAGACCTTCCAACTGAGGTCACTTCTCACAATAATCGAAGGTTGTAGTCCTTTCCAAAATGAGATCTTCAGAAGTTCATTTTCTCTTCCCGTACTAAGGATGGCCCTTCCGTATTCTAAGCCATAAGCTATCACTATCTTAATCCTTCAGTCGGACTCCCACTCAACTAACTGATGTGTTCCCTCGTGTCAACTTCTCTTCTTCGTCCTCACATTAGTCAAATGATTGGTTGGTGAATGATCCTATTGTCTACCTAGCTTTGTTTACTAACTGGTGTAAACTCTAAAACTAGTAGTATCTCAATCACGACCACCTATGGACAATGTTACTGAATCTAAGGTGTGTGTATCATCACAATTAACTCTCAGTCATGGTCTAAAATGGATCTCACTCCTATCTCAAAGTGTTTCTCACACTATCATTTTCTCTCATTAGGGGTTCGTCACCTTTGGCCGAAGTATTCCTACTGTACATCCCCTACTATCGGACTTTACACTGTTATGGGGTAATTATACCTTGTGAACCCTACACAACTATAGTTTCATTCACTTTATCATTCTTGTCAACATCCTTCATTCTACTGATTACTAAACAAAAATATGTCTACCTCTAATGGTCATATAGTCTTCCTCTTACTGAGGAGCTGGAGGATCAGGTGATTGGGCCTCAAAAACCGGTGTAGAAGAACTCGCCGACTGCGATACAATGTCCGGTATAGACTGGACATGAGCCCTAGTAACTCTTTTAGTCTGACTAGTAGCTCCCGCTACTGATTTTCCCTTCTGGGCAACTGTTGCCTTCCTCGGAGGCATAGCTGTAACACAATAATACGTCAGAGAGGGATTATCCTAATAACACAGCTCTATTGCACAATCTTAGAGTAAGAAGAATGGAAACCAAATCCTAAATGTCTTGTAGCCTCATGTTTATGCGTGTGGCGCGCAACACACCGATAATCAAGACTCTACTAAATACGGTATGTAGACATTCCAAGGACTGACTGCTTTGATACTACTCTTGTCACGACCCGAACCCCGGGCCCGCGACTGGTGCCCTACCTAAGCACCCTTCTACCCATTCATCCCAAGTAACCCGCGAAATATAAATATACTTATCATCATTTTTTTTAAACAAGCAAAGCCAAAGCCGGCAAGGTCGTCGCTATATATATAAAAGCCAAAATTAAACTACACTGTATACGAGTCCAATCCCAAATATGAATATTGTTACACCCCGTAAGTCCAGGGCATGTTAAAGAGAATGTACGTAAGGTGTCAGGACTTAAAAATTTGAACGAAAGAAAAAGTTGTTATTTCTAAGGAAAATCTTCCGAACCTCGGGAAAGAAAAATGTTTGTTAGTAAGAATTGGGTTCTCAGAATTGTTATTTGGGACTGATGGAATTTTATTTTCGGATTTGGTTACGTAGGGCCCACCCGAGAAATCTTACGTTTTTGTGGGGCCCACAAGGTTTCCGATATTTTGACCAATTATGGAAATTTCGAGAAACGAAATTTTATGTAAGAATGGGAGGGTGACAGGCACCCCCCCCCCCACATGTACTTGGTCGAGAATGACCAAGGGTAAGATGGTCAAGGCTTGATAAAAATTGACCAAGTCAAGGAAGACAAGTGGGATATTGATATAATTGGCCCAATCCTAGCCATCCATATGTTTTAATCCTAGCCATTGGTTGTATTATATATATCTACATACTACTAGTGCAAGACTAGAATTCCATACTTAGAAAAAAATCAAGAAAACTTGTTGTGCACTAGAGGTGCTCTCGGCCATAGCTCTCAAGAAAAGAGAAAATTTTGCAATCTTGCTTCATAAATCCCAATATTCAAATTCAAGATCCCTAAAGGTATTCTAAGGATATCTCAACACAAAAATCCCGGAAAAACTACGTTATTACGTTAGTCGCAACATGAAAACCTAAGGGGTTTTTCATAGCTTGAGTTAGAACTTGAAGAGGAGTTCTTTATAAGCTTCTAAGAGTTGCTTGGAGTGGATTGGAACGTCGAAAATAGGAGCTAAAGTTGCTAAGGATCGACTTGAGGTCTTGTATTAGATCTGGGCTTTTTGAGGTAAAAATCTTCGTCTTACTATTGTAACTGAAGATTCCATGTTATGATAAGTTAGAAATGATCATGTGATATTTAGAATGAAGATTGATAAATGTTATGGAATTTGGAAGTTAAATCCGAGACCTAGCATGTCTAGCCTTTGATATTGTAATCAATTTGGTCGTTAGTTATAGTCGTCGCATGTTATATTGAAAGAGATTATAGTCGTTATAATTGATTGCGACTATATAATGTGTTGGACTAAACAACTTGGATTGAAAAAGAATTGGAAAAGAATAGATGTGGTGTTATCCTTGTGATTACCGAAAATGGCCAAGAATATTGGACAATTTTATATTAATTGTGGGGCAAAATTTTACACGTCCTGTTAAGGCATGTAATCCCCTTTGAATTGCTGGTTTGTTGCGCCTTAAATGTGGCATGTTGGTTATTGATTTCGGACCTTGAAAAAGGTGGAAAAGTACGTATAAACAAAGGAAGTGCTGCCCAAATTTCCGTAGAATAAGAGACCTTATACTTAGTATGATTCTACCTTAAAAAGGCTAAGAATTGATAGACGTATTATGGTTATTATAGGTTAAAGTACTACGAGTAATGTATTCTACTTGAAGGGTGGAATAGCTATCAAGGTTGAAGTACTTTGGAGCATTTTGCAACTTGTCGCTAGTCGTCGCGAGGTATGTGAACCTCTTCCTTCTTTTGGCATGATCCTACGTATGAAATAGCCATGTGATATTATTTCATAATTCCTTCTACTCTTAGAAGTTAAGAAGTATCCACGTTGTTGATTCTATGTTAAAGGTATGTCTAAATTATCCTAAGTCCTTACTAAGTCTTATGGGAGATGTTGGTTGGAATGGTTAGGAAGTTATGAGGTTTGATTTAAAGCTATGTACCTTGATTTATTTGAAGTAAGTAAGTTGATTTTATAAGTGGAAGTTATATGGTTTTAAAGAGAATAAGTTGCTTGGTTTTGGAAGTGTATGAAACTTTATTTTTCAAGTTATGAGACTTGATTTCTAGAGTATAAATGACATGTTTTATATGTATAAGCGACATGATTTTAAAGAATGTATGTTATGAAGTTTTAAGACTATGAACTTTGATTTCTTTAAAGGATTATGAGACGTTATTTTCAAAAGCTAAGAAGATTGATTTCAAAAGAGTCTATAACTTGAGTTTTAAAAAGAAGAAATTTATTGATTTAAAAGAGAAGGAATTTTATGATTCTTTTTAAGTATGTATGTACGTAGTACTTTTGGGTTTAGTTTCCCTAATGTAATAAGAAATAAAAGTGCCTTAAGTTCTCTAAAATGAAATGTTGTTATAATAACTTTATGGGAAGTTGTTATAACGACTTAAGAAGAAGTGAAAAGATGGTTTAAAATGTTATGTAAGGAAAATTACACTGTGTCCCGTAAACGGGCCGAGTTACGTTATGTAAGGAAAGTTACACCGAACCTACAAATAAGCCGGGTTATGTATGTAATACGCCGAGCCTACAAATAGGTCGGGTTATGTTATGAGACACACCGAGCCTACAAATAGGCCGGGTTATGTTATGAGATACACCGAGCCTACATATAGGCCGGGTTACGCCATATTACACCGCGCCCCAAAATGGGCCGGGTTACGCCATTTTACACCGCGCCCCACAGGCGGGTCGGTTTATGCTACAGATTCCACAGTACACCGCGCCCCACAGGCGGGCCGAGTTATGCTACAGATTCCACAGTACACCGCACCCCACAGGCGGGCCAGGTTATGCTATAGATTCCACAGTATACCGCGCCCCATAGGCGGGCCGGGTTATGCTACAGATTCCACAAGACACGCGCCCAGTGGGCGGTTATCTTCTGATTCCACGAAGACCGCGACCCACTGGCGGGCCGGGTTATGCTACAGATTCCATAGTACACCGAGCCCCACAGGTGGGTCGGGTTATGTCACATGATTCATCAGTACACCGTGTCCCGCAAATGGGCCGGGTTATGTTATCACGTATGGATAATCAAAGCAAGCTCAAAAATAAGAAGTCCCTCCAAAAAGGGCCGGATTATGTTATGTAAGATATGTAAGTTATGTGGAAAAGAACTTGATAAAATTCTTAAGTATGTATGTAAAAATATGATGTTAATTCTTATTGAAAGAAGGAAAAGAACGACTAATGTATGATTGATTTCATGAGTTAAAATGGCACGGTAGGATCTGGTACTAAATTTTTATACTTGCCCCTGTCATTCTTTTATAAAATTATGATTTGATTACTGTACCTTATTTCCGTTCCATACTCGATACATGTTGTACTGACCCCCTTAGGGGAGCTGCGTTCATGCCCGCAGGTATTAGGTACCCAGGTTGGTGATCCTCGTTCTTAGGATCTCTGTTCAGTTTTTGGGAGGAAGCTCCATTCACTCCGGAGGCTTATCTTTTGGTACGGACCCCTGTTGATGTAGATTATGTATATTCAGGTGTATGGCGGGGCCCTGTCCCATCACAGTGGTTATGTCAAAATTCTTAGAGGTCTGTAGTCATATCTTGTGGGTCGGTTTGTAAAGAAGAAAGATGTAACTGCTTTTGGTTATGTATATATATATATGTCCAGGGAGGTAGCCTTATCGGCTAGCCTGTTGTTTATTTCCTGTTAATGTACGTTATGAGTTTCGTGTATGTTCCGCTGATTTTCTCTGATGTATACCTGTAAGGGTGCCCAGGTAGGGCACCAGTCGCGGGCCTGAGGTCGGGTCGTGACAAATACTGACCTCTAAGCATTTGAACAATATACTATGACGGGACAAGGCCCCGTCGTACCCATAAATGTACAAAAAAAACTGTACTGAAAGATCATTACCAAAATGATAAACACCAGAACAATGGAGCTATCCCAAAACCCTGAGCAAGGATCCTACACTTGCAGATCACTAAACTGCGTACCTAAACCTGCGGCATGAATACAGCCCCCCAAAGAAAGAGGGTCAGTACGAAAAATGTACCAAGTATGTGAAACAATAAGTACTGCAAATGAGATTATAACAGGCCAAACAAATAATAAGAGACAAATATAATAATCAAATACCAGTACACTGTGCCTTTTCAAGATATGAAATCCATGTCAAAATTATGGACGTCTGTCCATATAAACAAATATTGTCATGGGAGTTGAACCCGAACATTATACACAAATACTGCCCTGTAAGGTATTCTGCCCGGCCCTATCTAGGACGCGATAAAGTCAATAAGGTATTCTGCCCGGCCCCTTCTAGGACGCGGTAAAGTCAATAAGGTATTCTGTCCGGCCCCTTCTGGGACGCGGTAAAGTCAATAAGGTATTCTGCCCCGCCCCTTCTGGGATGCGGTAAAGTCAATAAGTAAAATATGGTATTCTGCCCGGCCCCTTCTGGGACACGGTAAAGTCATGTAATATATACTTCCCTGCCCATTAAGGTATATTGCCCGGTCCATTCTGGGACACGGTAAAGTCATGTAATATATAACGCTCGCCATTAAGGTATAACGCCCAGATATCGCCTCGCCTATTAAGGTATCTTGCCGCCCATTCTGGGACGCGGTCATATAGCTATCACTAGCAACTATGTACAATTTAAATCATCTCTGACTCTCATTAGCACAAATAGAATGAACTATCCTTTTAGAAGAACTCAAGGCATTATCACATCTTGTAATATTAGGGAATTGAACCCAAAGTACTATGTACATCCACCGTACATTCCTTTCCTTTATAATAAATCCTTGACTCAATGAACTGTCACGACCGAACCGGCCCGTGATCGTGCCTTACCCCGCACCCTAGTGATACAACATCGAGAAATCGAATATAAAACAATAACATGAAACAAATGAAGTATGAAATAATAACTGAGAAAAATTGCCTTTCGGCATATATATGAAAACTTAAATTCGAATTACATCCCATGACAACCCCGCCCACAACAAGATTATGCACTTACGAATGATATGACAACAACGACGGACGGGTTCCGCCATACCACGAATGTAAGCACCTACAACAACAGGGGACTATACCAAGATAAGCCTCCGGAGGAACAGAGCTTCCCAAACGCTGAACTGTGAACCTAAGAGCGAGGATCAACGACTGGTGTACCTTTACCTGCGGCATGAACGCAGCCCCCCGAAGGAGGTCAGTACAACAGGTACCAAGTATATGAAATCAAAATATCAGAAATGAAATCATAGTAGTCAGATAAAGCGGAGACATGTATGATAACCAAACTACGCTCACATAAATAAGCGGTCATGTCAATTCGTGGACTCACGCCTCAAAGTCATCACTCGATATAACAATGGGTCTCACGCCCACAACATCAATCATGCGTGGAATACCTTCCTCATCACGGCGATCTATGATATAAAAGCACCAAGGAATACACATGAACACCGTGTCCCACGTGTCATCATAAAACCGCACGGTAAGCACGAAGGCATAGCCGACTACTAAAACCTACAAGATAACAAGGTCATAAATCAGATCACGACCGTCTGCATCATTACATGATCAAAGCTGGCCACTCGCCCGCAGTATCTAATGTGCGCGTCTAGCCCTGGAACTTCCCGTAGCTCCGCATGGGCCAACCTCATAGGCCCGCATGAGGCATTCCCCGCATCGAGGGTAGCTACTCCCGAACGCCCCGACTCGCATCGCGTGGCCACATAGATCGCATGACCATAAAGGCCGCGACACTAACTCGAACTCGTAGCTCGCACGGGTGTCACAGACCCGCATGAGGTATTCTCGAATCATAGGTCACACAGACCCGCCTGAGTCTACCCCGCATCGGAGGGCAGCTTAACCCCCGGAATCATGAGTGATATAATACTAACATAACAGTTTATCGTTAAACAACATAAGCACAACAAGGGAAAACCCCTTTACACAAATATCACAAGATACTAACACACGTAGCATCCTAACATGTTTACTTTATCAAATCAACAAGAAAGTATTACCAGACTAGCACAAACCAACACACTCAAGTTATTCACACAAGGTACTTTCTGCTTTATGTTAACAAGTTCGGGTCTTTATTTCCAAAGTACTTCATACATTAACTCTTTAAAAGATACGTTACTTTCACAAAAGTCACACAATACCCGTAGTATATAAGAAAATAGAGTGATTATCTTTTGAAGTAAATCAAAACACTTCTCTTCGTAAAATCAAGTAACAACATTCTTTTCCAAATGTTTCAAGTTTGCCTAATTTCAATTACTCAAGTTTCTCATTTTCGAAAGGTTTCGTAGTTCATAGTTTTAATCACTTAATGATATAATTCTCCTTTAAACAATTTGAGATACATATGCCTTATATGTGAGCAGGTTATTCTTGTTTATAATAATCTTATAACAGCAGCCATGATCTAGGAAATGTAATATCATTTTGTCTCATCTTAGCTTCTATGTAGATGGAGGTTTCTACTGGTTTTAATAGTACATTAATTAGCCAGTACATTTCCCTTTATTAACGCTGCAGTGGTTTGTTCGATACTTATTCTGATTTCCGAAATCAGTAAAACATTATTCTTTTAAAAACCAAGTACTTATTACTTGCGAATGAGGTTTTACAACATTTTTAACAAAATGTTAATTACCAAGTAAAACAAGTTAAGTCTCTTATTTTTCAAGATTAAGTCTCTTAACTTTTAAAATCAGTAAGCCATTCTCTTTACCTCTCTTAAGACGTTATACCTAACTTCCCATAAAGCTGGTATAACTCTTAGGTTTTCAAACCAAGTATTACTCTTCTTTCAGAATGATTCTTTTGAAATATCTCAAGTTCTTTATTATCACACATCAAGTCAGTTATAAGTCAAATCAGTTACCTTTTAAAACCACAAAGCATTTTCTTACCTACATAAAGTTGTTATAACCAACTTCCCATAAAGCCGTTATAACACTTTATGTTTTAAACCAAGCAAATACATTTAACACATGTACGTCTACCATACTACATAGTTATACACATATCATTCTAGAAAAGATAGGAAGAGGTTCACATACCTCGCGACGATTATCGACTAATAGCAAAACGCTCCAAGTACCTCAAACCGTCGGCTACTCCTTAAGCCAAGTAGATCGCGCCACGCATAGTACTTCAACCTATAAGGCCACAAGGCGCTTATTAACATCTAGATCTTATCGTAGAACATTCTACAGAAAGTTCGGCAGCACCTCCCCGCAACCGCACAGAAATCTCCTCCTCTATCGAGGCCGGCTATCATGCCAACCAGGGGAGGGGGGGTTATACATCTAACCGGACGTGTACAATTCTACTTCACAGTAATGCTACACAAGTCTACTGTAATACAGTCCTATGTAAGTACAGTTCAATTCTCTTCTTTAAATTCAGGCTTAAGTCCAAAGACATTGCCGCAAAACTATGTTCAGTTCTATATATAGTATACTTCAACTATATAATCTTACAACATGTAATTTCCAATTACAATAAGGGGACAAGAATATTTACCTCGATAAGCCCAAAATTATCCAAGTATAAATGTCGGTCCTTAGCAACGTTTAGCTCCTACTCCGGGTGCTCCAACCTGCTCCAAACAACCCTTAGAAGTCCTACACAACTTCTTCTTAATACTCCAACCAACTATGGAGATTTCCTTAGGGTTTCGGTTTGAGACAAAAAGGACATACGGTAGTATTTCCGGGCTCTACGTATAGAGGTATCTTTGTAATACTACAAGGTATACGGCTAAAGTAATTTGGGTATAGTAACAATACTATGGAGAGTATTTCTACCAAGAGGGGGGTATTTATACGAGACAACACCACAAGGGGGGGTGTATACCCCTCGGCCAACCCTACTAGGAGTGGTACCCTCGCCATGGGAAGGGTGCTTCGGCTAAAGCCTCACATGGGGGGACGAGAACAACACTACAAAGGAGGAGGATTTCTAGACTTAGAAATTATTTTAGGATGAATAAGTCTTCAAAGGGAGGGTATTTATAGGTCAAGCAAAGGCCAACCAATGGCCAAGATCATGCCAAGTGCTAAGCAAGTGTAGGGCCAAGATTCATCCATGTGCACCTTATCCATCTACCACAAAATATCACAAAATATCCTACCTACTCCCACTCACCCATTTCGTCCCAATGCCGTCCAAAGCCCACCAATGAGAGGGTGCCAAGTGTCGCCCTCTCGTTGGTCCAAAATGTTTCGTCTCTCGGAAAAATCCGCAAAAATAAAAAATGACATAGCCGGAATTTTCCCTTCGTAAGTTAAGTAAACCGTTTCGTCGAAAAACGACTCTAATCGGGTGTTGTGAACAAATAATTTCGGCCAAGCCAACTTTAAAGTCCAAACTTTTCTACGTACGTCCTTACGTACACACTCTGGAAATACGGGGTATAACATTCTCCCCTCCTAAGAAACATTCGTCCCGAATGTTCCTTCTAAGTCTCAAAACAAACGTGCGCCAGTATAGTCTTCACCACTATACTTACGAGAACAATCCTGCCACACCTGGCCACAGAAACATCCACGCAAATACTTACATCCAAGTCCACGAGGAACTACCTCTAACAACACAAAAGCCCTTACCCGAGGTCTAAAATATACTTCCTTCGCACCTTCTCCTTACAAAAGAAATGATCACCTCTATGCTCGCAATACATGCTCGCTTCTTCCTTTACGCGTCGCACCCTTCACGTACACTCGAACTCTTTCTCATAACTTACCACATTTACATCGCCTGCTCTCAAATCTCTGGGTTACTATCTCCAATTTGGTCATCATTAACTGGGAACACTCTGAATGGATCTCCGATACTTTTCTGCACATAGCAACACGAAAGACCGGACGTACTGCCTCCTAAGTCGGACGGCAAAAGCTAACATATAGGCAACCTGGCCTACTCTGCACATGATCTGCAAGGCCCAAAGTAACTCGGGCTAAGTTCCCTCTGTTTTTCCAAAACTCGTCACACCCTATCCGGGGTGGTATCTTCAAGAATTCCGACCGTCAACCTGAACTCCAAGCGTCGTCGTCGATCATCCGTATGACTTCTGTTGATTCTGAGCTGTCGGTAACCTCTCCTGGATAAGCTTCACCCTATCCCCATCCTGCCGAAACAAGTATGAACCCACTATCTGAACTTTGCCAACATCGAACCAATCGACCGACAACTTACACTTCCGCCCCTACGAGGCTTCGTAAGGCGATATCCGAATACTGAAATGGTAGCTAAAACACTCCCTCAACAGGAGGCAACAATCCTCACAGCTACCCCTGAATCCAAACACTGGCCCGAGGGCGAATGCGATACTGAGACTTACCTGAGTTCCTAACCCTGCCTGGTAAAACTTCCGTAAAAGAAACAGTGCACTGGCTCCACATCATCATAAGGTGAAGGTAGGCACCTCGTGCAGCCTTACCACCTTTCTGATGTAACATTTCGCATAACCCTTTGCCGAGTGAACGGTCTTTACTAGAAGACAAGACGGGCTGATCTCCTCGGCCCGACTACTGGTCGAATGCATCCACAAACTCGTACGCTGGTTAACTAAACATGGGCCTAACATCCTCATGACCCTATCACAAGGCGGGACCACCACCAACTGACCCCACCACCATACAGGCCGCGGGTTGACCCGCAACATGGCCTCAACCCGACCCGGCAATGCGCAAAACACTAGCTCCCCGATCCGGAACAATTTCACTAATCACGTTACGAAAACCTAGCGGTCTTCTTAGCTCAACTACCCTCTTTCATTCCACACTACTCAGGGACTTATCCCACAAACATAGCTCACGTGCACTATGCACTCCGATAAGGGTCAAACACAAATGAAATCTTTTACTCAAGATTGCCTCGCCTCTAAGGTCTCCACGTATAAAGCTCTAAGGCTTACACTTTTCCTATCCCCCAATCTTACCCTTACTACTAACCATGATTTCTAATCACAATACACTTATGTTATCTGAACATAACACTTAAGATATACTCATCTCATCATACGTACTAATCTCTAGAGGGTTAAGGATATACCTGTATCTACTGCTTCACTCCCCTTAGTTGTTCTAATCAAAATCTACCCCGTAGGGCGTATAGCTAGGGAAGATGACGAACTACCCACCGATCCTGAAGGTTGAGTCCTCATACTAGGACATCCTTTCGACACATGGCCCTGACGGCCGCAGGTACAACAAGTACCAACTAAAAGACGACATTCCCCGGGATGACGTCTGTCACACTGTGAACACTGGGGAAAACTGGATCCGGCTGGCTGGAACCTACGTGTAGCTGTGAACCGGAAGCTCTGGAGCTCTGACCAACTCCTGCATACCCCGAACGTCCTGAACCCTGTGGAGGACCACTCTACACTGGTGGATGTGCATAATCTAATCTGCTGGTGAAGTGACTTGCCTCGAAAGTTACCAAAGGACCGCTGCTCGCCTCTTCGCCCTTTGTTAACCCGTCGATCTCTACGTTTCTTGGCTTGCTGCGCATAAGCCCGTACACAGGCCATGCTCAAGCCTAACTGAAGAATTACTCTTGCACCACCCTTTCTAAGATATTTATCAAGACTCGCGGTACATCGATATACTCTCTGTACTCTACTCGCAGCTCTCTCGGCTGCCTTGCCCTCCTGGACTCGGGTTGCCTTACACGGAGGCATAACGGTAAGGGAAAGAAATACGTTAGAGGGGTCCAACTTATCACACAGCTCTAAGGCACGATCTCAGAATGAGAAGAATGGAAACCAATCCTAAATATCATATAGCCTCCTGATTATTGATGTGGTGCACAACACACCGATAATCAAGACTCTACTAGATACGGTCTGTAGACACTTTCCGAGGATTAACTGCTCTGACACCACTTTTGTCACGACCAACCTGCCCGTGGATCGTGCCTTACCCGCACCCTAGTGATACAACATCGAGAAATCGTGAATATAAAACAATAACATGAAACAACATGAAGTATGAAATAATAACTGAGAAAAATTGCCTTTTCGCATGTATATATGAAAACTTAAATTCGAACAGCATCCCATGACAACCCCGCCACAACAAGATTACATGCACTTACGAATGATATGACAACAACGACGGACAGGCTCCGCCATACCCTCGAATGTAAGCACCTACAACAACAGTGGACTATACCAAGATAAGCCTCGAGGAACGGAGCTTCCAAACGCTGAATCGTGACCCTAAGAGAGGATCAACGATCGGTGTACCTTTACTGCGGCATGGGCGTAGCCCCAAGGAGGTCGATAACAGTACCAAGTATGTGAAATCAAAATATCAGAAATGAAATCATAGTAGTCTATATAAAGCGTGAGACATGTATGATAACAAAACTACGCCACAACAAATAAGCGACATGTCAATTCGTGGACTCACGCCTCAAAGTCATCACTCGATATAACAATGGGTCTCACGCCCACAACATCAATCATGCGTGGAATACCTTCCTCACCGCCGGCCTATGATATAAAAGCACCAAGGAATACGCATGAACACCGTGTCCCACCGTGTCATCATAAAACCGCACGGGTAAGTACAAAGGCATAGCCGACTACTAAAACCTACAGCATAACAAGGTCATAAATCAGATCACGATCTGTCTAGACCGTCACATGATCAAAGTTGGCCACTCGCCCGCAGTATCTAATGTGCGCGTCTAGCCCTGGAACTTCTCGTAGCTCCGCATGGGCCAACCTCATAGGCCCGCATGAGGCATTCCCCGCATCGAGGGTAGCTACTCCCGAACGCCCCGACTCGCACCGCATGGCCACATAGACCGCATGACCATAAAGGCCGCACACTAACACGAACTCGTAGCTCCGCACGGGTGTCACACGGACCGCGTGAGGTATTCTTGAATCATAGGTCACACAGACTACCGAGTCTACCCCAGACGGAGGCGCCTTAACCCCCGGAATCATGAGTGATATAATACTAACATAACAGTTTATCGTTAAACAACATAAGCACAACAAGGGAAACCCCTTTACACAAACATCACAAGATACTAACACACGTAGCATCCTAACATGTTTACTTTATCAAATCAACAAGAAAGTATTACCAGACTAGCACAAACCAACATACTCAAGTTATTCACACAAGGTACTTTCTGCTTTATGTTAACAAGTTCGGGTCTTTATTTCCAAAGTACTTCATACATTAACTCTTTAAAAGATACGTTACTTTCACAAAAGTCACACAATACCCGTAGTATATAAGAAAATAGAGTGATTATCTTTTGAAGTAAATCAAAACACTTCTCTTCGTAAAATCAAGTAACAACATTCTTTTCCAAATGTTTCAAGTTTGCCTATGTTATACCCCATATTTTTTTTTCAGAGTATGTACGTAAGGACGTACGTAGAAAAGTTTGGGCTTTAAAGTGGCTTGGCCGAATTATTTTGTGCACAACACCCGGTTAGAGTCGTTTTTCGACGAAACGTTTTACACAAAGCGCGTAGGGTAAATTACGGCTATGTCATTTCTAATTTTTGCGGATTTTTCCGAGAGACGAAACATTTTGGACCAACGAGAGGGCGACACTTGTCACCCTCTCATTGATGGACGATTGGGCGGTAAAGGGTGGACGAAATGGGTTGGTTTTGTCAAGTAGTTGGTAGGATATTTTGTGGGTAGATGGATAAGGTACACTTGGGCATATCTTGGCCCTACACTTGCACCACACTTGGCTTGATCTTGGCCATTGGTTAGCCATGGCTTGACCTATAAATACCCCTCCCCTTTGATGAACTTCTTCATCCAAAAATCTCTAAGTCTTGAGAGCTTCCCCTCCCTTTGTGTTTGAGGTCTCGTCTAGCCTCCTCCCCTTTGAGAGGCCCTGGCCGAGTTCCTTCCTCCCTCGTCGAGAATACCCCCCCTCCTAGTAGGGTTGGCCGAGGGGTATACACCCCTTCTTGTGGTGTTGTTGTTATACCCCGTATTTCCAGAGTATGCACGTGAGGGCGTACGTATAAGAATTTGAGCCTTAAGATTAGGCAAGGTTCGAAATTGGGCACAAGTGCCGAAAAGAGTCGTTTTCCGACGAAACATTTCCACAGCTTACGTAGGGAAAATTCCGGCTATGTCATTAATAGTTTTTGCGGATTTTTCCGAGAGACGAAACATTTTGGACCAACGGGAGGGTGACAAGTGTCACCCTCACATTGGAAGCAAGTGGACGGCAAAGCTAGACCATTGGCACATTTTTGGTGTTGAAATTTTGGTCAAGGGTTAGGTAGGATATTTTGTGTAGATGGATAAGGTAGCACATGGCTAAATCTTGGCCTTACACTTGCTATGCACTTGTCTTCATCTTGGCCATTGGTTGGCCTTCACTTGACCTATAAATACCCCTCTAGTTGAAGACATTCTTCATCCAAAACTTGAGCATTTCTCTAAGTCTCAAACTACTCCCTCCCTCTTGAGTTTCGTCCACCACACCCCCCTCCCCCTTTGAGAAGGCCCTTTGGCCGAGAGCTTCCCCTCAGTAGTGGTTAGCCATGGGTACCCCTCAGCCTAGTTGTTTTCGTTTAATACCCCTTGTTGTGGTATAGAAATACTCTCCTAGTATTGTTATAATGTCCAAATACCTTGGCCCAAATACCTTGTAGTTTTCCCAAGGTTACACTTATACAAAAGCCCAGAAAATACTATTATACTTCCTTTAGCCACTAAACGAAACCCTAAGGAAATCTTCATTGATAGTTGAAGTAATTGAGTAGAAGTTGGTTAGAACTTCTAAGGGTTGTTTGGAGCGGGTTGGAGCGCACGGAGTAGGAGCTAAACCTTTGTTATACCCCGTATTTCCAGAGTATGTACGTGAGGGCGTACGTATTATAATTTGAGCCTTAAAGTTGGCTAGTTTCGAAATTTGGGCACAAGTGCCAAAAAGAATCGTTTTTCGACGAAACGTTTTACTAAACTTCATAAGGGAAAATTCGGCTATTTCATTTATAATTTTTGGATTTTTCCAGAGACGAACATTTTGGACCAACGGGAGGGTGACATGTGTCACCCTCACATTGGAAGGACTTGTGGGCGGTTTGGACGAAAATAGGTGGCATGGTTAGGTAGGATATTTTGTGCAAGTTGTGTGGTAGATGGATAAGGTGCACATGGCTTAATCCTAGCCCTACACTTGCCTAACACTTGGAAGAATCTTGGCCATTGGTTGGCCATTCCTTGACCTATAAATACCCCTCTAAGTTGAAGACTTTCTTCATCCAAACTTGAGCAATCTTTCCAAGTCTCACACTACTCCTCCTCTTGTTTGCTTCGTCCCAAAGCCCCTCCTCCCTTGTGAAGCTTTGGCCGAGAGGCCTCCCTCCCCTTTGTAGAGGCTTGCCGTGGGTACACCCCTAGCCTAGTTGTTTTCGTATAATACCCCCCTTTTTGTGGTATAGAAATACTCTCCTAGTATTGTTATAATGCCCAAATACCTTGGCCCAAATACCTTGTAGTATTCCCAAGGTTACACTTATACAAAAGCCCAGAAAATACCATTATACTTCCTTTTAGCCTCTAAACGAAACCCTAAGGAAATCTTCATTGTTAGTTGAAGTATTTAGGTAGAAGTTGGTTAGAACTTCTAAGGGTTGTTTGGAGCGGGTCGAGCGCCTGCAGGTGAGCTAAACCTTGCTCAGGATCGACATTTAAACTCGGATAATTTTGGGCTTATCGAGGTAAACACTCTTGACCTTCTATTGTAATTGGAAATTACATGTTGTTGGAATATATAGTTGAAGTATACTATATATAGAATTGAATTAATACTTACGGCAATGTCTTTTGACTTAAGCCTGAATAATACTTACGGCAATGTCTTGCGACTTAAGCCTGAACTTTAAGAAGAGAACTGAACTGTAATTACTTAGGACTGTATTACAGTAGACTTGTATAGCATTACTGTGAAGTATAATTGTACACATCCGGTTAAACGTGTAAACCCCCCCCTGGTTGGCTTGGTAGCCGGCCTCGATAGAGGAGGAGAATTACGTCATGTGTGGGGAGGTGCCGAATTTTCGTAGAATATTCTACGTCGATCTAAAGATATTAATAGGAGCCTTGTGGCCTCTATAGGTTGTAGTACTACGTGTGGAGTGATCTGCTTGGCTTAGAGTGTAGCCGACGGTTTGAGGTACTTGGAGCGTTTTGCTATTAGTCGATAATCGTCGCGAGGTATGTGAACCTCTTCCTATCTGTTCTAGCATGATATGTGTATAATTATGTAGTACGGTAGACGTACATGTGTTAAATGTATTTGATTGTTTTTAAACATAAAGTGTTATAACAGCTTTATGGGAAGTTGGTTATAACAGCTCTATGTAAATGAGAAATGCTTTGTGGTTTTTAAAAGATAACTGATTTGACTTATAACCGACTTGATGTGTGATAATAAAGAACCTTGAAGTATTCTAAAAGATTAAGAAACCTTTTTGAAAGAAGTGTATACTTGGTTCGAAAACATAAGAGTTATACCAGCTTTGTGAGAAGTTAGGTGTAACGTCTTAAGAGAGATAAAAAGAATGGTTTAATGGTTTAGAAGTTAAGAGACTTATTCTTAAAAGATAAGAGACTTGACTTAATATGGATGTTTGTGTGAAACCTCATTCGTGAGTAATGAGTACTTGATTTTAAAAGGGAATAATGTTTTACTGATTTCGGAAATCAGAATGAGTATCGACAAACCACTGCAGCGTTAATAAAGGAAATGTATTGAATAAAGAAGTATTATTAAAACCAGTAGAAACCTCCATCTGCATAGAAGCTAAGATGAGACAAAATGATATTACATTTCCTAGATCATGGCTGCTTAAATAAGATTTATGAACAAGAATAACCTACTCGCCTATGGCATATGTTACTCAATTGTTTTAAAGGAAATTAAGACATCGAACTATGAAACTTTTCTAAAAGTAATGAGACTTGAGTAATTGAAATTAGGCAAACTGGAACTCTAGGGAAAAGAAAGGCATTGTTTTGTCTTAAATTGGTTTAAAACATAAAGTGTTATAACAGCCTTATGGGAAGTTAGTTATAACGACTTTATGAGAACAAAAGAAGGGTTTTTATCATTGGTTTTAATGTGGTAAATTGACTTTAAAAAGAGAAGTATTTTGGTCCAACAAAGAAGGCATGGCATTGCCTTAATTTTGGTTTTAAAAAGGAAAAGTATGGAAGTTGTATTGGTTTACTTAAAAGATGTAAGTCACTCTATTTTTATACTACGGGTAACGGGTGACTTTTATAAAAGGAATAGATCTCTTAAAAAGGAATTTAACTTACGTAGTACTTTAGGGTTAAAACCCGGACTTTGGCATAAAATGAAAGTACCTTGAGTTGTGTATAACTTGCCTATGCTTGTTGTTGTGAAACTTGCCTATGCTTGTTGTTGTGAAGCTTGCCTATGCTTGTTGTTATGAAACTTGCCTATGCTTGTTGTGATAGCCTTTGTTGTGCAAGAATTGTGTTTCTATACTACCGCGTCTCTCGATGGAGGGTCGGTTGACTTGTTGAGAACTTATTTGGACGTCTTACAGCGACGTGGAGAAATTCCACGCACGCTCCTCGCTGATAGTGTTACTTTTGCTAATCGCTTTGGACATACTGACACGATGCGTAGCGCACGGGTATGCTTCCATTTTGATTGCCGCCTTGTTGTTCCCTTTTGGACATACTGACACGATGCGTAGCGCACGGGTATGCTTCTATTTGGAATGCTGTCTTATTGTTTCCCTTTGGACATACTGACACGATGCGTAGCGCACGGGTATGCTTCCATTTGGAATGTTGTCTTAGTGTTTCCCTTTGGACATACTGACACGATGCGTAGCGCGGGTATGCTCCTTTTGGATTGCGATCTTATTGTTATCATATCATGATCGGCGGTGAGGAAGGAATTCCACGGGCACGAGTGATGATTTGGAGGGCGTGAGTCCCTGACTTGATATGACTATTTATATGTTGTGTACTGTAGTTTGGTTATCATACATGTCTCCTGCTTTATATAGACTGCTATGATTTCATTTACAGTATTTTACAGTTTCACATACTTGGTACCTGTTATCGACTCTCCTTCGGTGCGTTCATGCCGCGGTAGAGGTACATCGGCCGTCGATCCCCGCTTTAGGATCACCTTTCGTGTTGGGAAGCTCCGTTCCTTCGAGGCTTATCTTTGGTATGTTACCCGAGTTCGTAGGTCCTTGTACATTGTGGGTATGGCGGGACCACCCGTCATAGTTGTTGTATAAATCTTAGGTGCAGTAATTGTTGAGGCGTAGTCTGTAAAAAGGATAACTATTCGGGTATTTATGTATATATACTGAAGGCAACTGTTTTGGTTGGCCTGTTTATTTAGCATGTCTTTTAAATCCATGTTCGTGTTTTTTTTATTTCCGCTGATTTTCTCTGATGTTGATTCACTAGGGTGCCCGGTAGGCACCGATCCACGCCCGGTTCGGTCGTGACAAAAGTGGTATCGAGCGATTAATCCTCGGAAAGTGTCTACGACCGTGTCTAGTAGTCTTGATTATCGGTGTGTTGTGCACCACATCTATAATCGTGAGGCTATAGGACATTTAGGATTGGTTTCCATTCTTCCTACTTTGAGATCGTGCCTTAGAGTTGTGTGATGAGTCAACCCTCCGACGTATTCCTTTCCTTTACCGTTATGCCTCCGCAGACAACCTGTGCCCAGACGGCAAGGCAATGAGGAGGCGCTAGTGGGATACAGAGAAGCACGAGGCGCAGCCCTGGCCGAGACTGAGATAGTACTTGACGACGAGTTTTGCGACACCGCCAAAGACCAAAGAGAGTTTAGAGCCGCAGCGATGGTCACGAGACTCTGATACTGAGCCTCGGTCCCCACACTGGAGCAGATGAGATGGGGTACAAGGAGATGGCCCAGTTACTGGCCAGGGTCGTGGCCAGATATGAGGATAGGCTGGACGCAGCAGTTCCAGTAGCACCAGTGGTTCACCCTAGATCGGATAGTTTGAGGCTACAGGACTTCCTGAGATGTAGCCCGCCAGAGTTCTACGGGTCGAGGCCTGAGGATGATCCGCAGGAGTTCATCCGACAGTTGCAGCGGATCATGAGAGTGATCAAGGCTTCGGAGACCGAGTCAGTGGTCCTAGGTTCGCATCGGCTGCGTGATACCGCAGTCGACTGGTTTGATTCGTGGGAGCTGTCCCGGGGAGAGAATGCACTTCCAGCCATTTGGGACGAGTTTGCAAGGGCATTTCTTGCACAATTCTTGCCTCCACAGATGAGGAGGGCTCGGGCCGACAAATTTTTGGTGTTGCGGCAGAACGGGCGTACGGTTCGGGAGTACAATGTGGAGTTTGACTCATTGGCCCGGTACGTCCCCGCATTAGTGGCTAGTATGGAGGATCGAGTGCACCGATATGTTACAGGGCTCGATGATTACCTAGCAGAGAGTTGTTCAGGTGTAGCTCTTCAGCCGGGCATGGACATTGCCCGCATGCAGGCTTATGCACTAGGGGGTGAGGAGCGGAGAAATCGACGGAATGACCAAGGTCAGCAGAAGAGGGCTAGAACAGCAGGGTCCTTTGGTGACTATCGAGGCGGACCGCCTCAGCAGCAGACTAGTTATGCGCCTCCGCCAGTGCAGAGTGGTCCTCCACAATCTTCAAGGCATCCAGTATATTCGTGAGCGGCTCCAAGGGTTCAGATTTTCCGGGAGAGCGGTGTTAGCCACCAAGCCACCCCTACCTCGGACTGGCCGTGGTAGACTCCACGGTGGGAGTGTCGTGCTAGTCCGGGAGTTTGTTTTACATGCGATAGCAGGCCATTTTGGGAGAAACTGTCCGATCGTGGGTAGCGGTAGGATAGCACAGACTACGGTCGGGCCATGGGTTCTTCACCTTCCATAGCCAGCAGATGTTCATGCACAGCGGTCACACGACCAACCGGCCCGTGGATCGTGCCTTACCCCGGCACCCTAGTGATACAACATCGAGAAAATCAGCGAAATAAAAACATAAACATGAATTAAGAGACAAGATAAATAAACAAAGCAACCAAAACAGTTGCCTTCATCATATATACATAAATACCCAACAATTATCCTTTTTATAAACCCCGCCACAACAGGCTGCACTCTAAGATTTTTACAATGTTTATGACGGACAGGCCCCGCCATACCCCGAATGTATAAGAATCTGCACTGTGGTAACATACCAAAAGATAAGCCTCAGAAGAAATGGGCTTCGACACGTCAATTGTGATCCTATGAGCGAGGATCCACAACCGATGTACTTCCACTGCAGATTGAACGCAGCCTCGGGCGAGGTCGATAACAGTACCAAGTATGTGAAATCAGAAAAGATCAGAATGAAATCATAATAGTTTATATAAAGCAGGAGACATGTATGATAACCAGATGAAATACGTGTCCCTGCCCATCTCGTGGGACTCGGTGTAAAATCAGATGAAATACGTGACCCTGCCCATCTCGTGGGACTCGGTGTAAAATCAGATGAAATACGTGACCCTGCCCATCTCGTGGGACTCGGTGTAAAATCAGATGAAATACGTGACCCTGCCCATCTCGTGGGACTCGGTGTATAATCAGATGAAAGACGCGACCTGCCATCTCGTGGGACTCGTATAATCGTTCATAACAAATCAACCGCCCTCCATCGAGACGCGGTACAGAAATACAACAAAGGCTATCACAACAAGCATAGGCAGTTTCACAACAACAAGCATAGGCAAGCTTCACAACAACAAGCATAGGCAAGCTTCACAACAACAAGCATAGGCAAGTTATACACAACTCAAAGTACTTTCATTTTATGCCAAAGTCTGGGTTTTAACCCTAAAGTACTACGACGTTAATTTCCTTTTAAAGATCCATTTCTTTTACAAAGGTCACCCGATACCGTAGTATAAAAAAAGAGTGACTAACATTGTTAAGTAAACCAAAATGCTTTCCTTTGTAAAATCAAGTAACAACCTTATTTTCCAAACGGTCAAGTTTGCATAATTTCAAATGCTCAATTTTCTCATTTTAGAAAAGGTTTCGTAGTTCATAGTTTTAATCCTTTAAAACATAATTCTCCTTTAAACGTTTTGAGAAACATATGTCTTATATGTGAGTAGGTTATTCTTGTTTATAAACAATCTTATTAAGCAGTCATGATCTAGGAAATGTAATATCATTTTGTCTCATCTTAGCTTCTATGCAGATGGAGGTTTCTACTGGTTTTAATACCATACTTCATTATTCAATACATTTTCCTTTATTAACGCCGCAGCGGGTTTGTCGATACTTATTCGATTCAAATCAAGAAACATTATTCCTTTTTAAACCAAGTACTCATTACTCACGAATGAGGTTTCACACTTTTTAACAAAATTCATATTAATACCATTAAGTCAAGTCTCTTATCTTCTAAAAATCAGTAAACCATTCTTTTTATCACTTTTAAGACGTTATACCTAACTTCTCATAAAGCTAGTACAACTCTTATGTTTTCAAAGCCAAGTATTACTCTTCTTTCAAAAAGGTCTTTTTGAAACACTTCAAGTTCTTTAATACTACACATCAAATCCGTTATAAGTCAAATCAGTTACCCTTTGAAACCACAAAGCATTTTCTTACCTACATAAAGCTGTTATAACCAACTTCCCATAAAGCCGTTATAACACTTTATGTTTCAAACCAATCAAATACATTAAACACATGTACGTCTACCGTACTACATAGTTATACACATATCATGCTAGAACAGATAGGAAGAGGTTCACATACCTCGCGACGATTATCGACTAATAGCAAAATGCTCCAAGTACCTCAAACCGTCGGCTACTCCTTAAGCTAAGTAGATCACGCCATACGTAGTACTTCAACCTATAGAGGCCACAAGGCGCCTATTAACATCCTAGATCTCAAAGTAGAATATCTTACAGAAAATTCGGCAGCACCTCCCCCCCCCGCAACAGCGTAAATCTCCTCCTCTATCGAGGCCGGCTACCAAGCCAACCAGGGGGGGGGGTTTGCACATCTAACCGGACGTGTACAATTCTACTCACAGTAATACTACACAAGTCTACTGTAATACAGTCCTATGTAATTACAGTTCAGTTCACTTCTTAAAATTCAGGCTTAAGTCGCAAGACATTGCCGTAAGTATTATTCAGGCTTAAGTCAAAAGACATTGCCGCACAACTATGTTCAGTTCTATATATAGAATACTTAACTATATACTCCTACAACATGTAATTTCCAATTACGACAGAAGGTCAAGAATGTTTACCTCGATAAGCCCAAAATTATCCGAGTTCAAATGTCGATCCTGAGCAAGGTTTAGCTCCTACTCCGTGCACTCCGACCCGCTCCAACCAACCCTTAGAAGTTCTAACCAACTTCTACTTATAACTTCAACTACGGGTGAAGATTTACTTAGGTTTCGTTTTGGATCGAGGAAGTATAAATAGTATTTTCTGGCTTTTGTATAAGTGTAACCTCGGGAATACTACAAGGTATTTGGGCAAGGTATTTGGGCATTATAACAATACTTGGAGAGTATTTCAATACCACAAAAAGGGGGTATTTATACGAGACAACTAGGCTAGTGGGGTACCCACTGGCTAAACACCACAAAGGGAGGGAGGCTCTCGCCAAGGGCTCTCAAAGGGGAGGGTGGTGTTTGACGAGAACAAGGTTGAGGGAGAGGAGGGATTTTTAACACTTAGAGAAATTTTGGATGAAGAAGTTCATCAACTTAGAGGGTATTTATAGGTCAAGCAAAGGCCAACCAAGGGCCAAGATGAAGCCAAGTGAAAGGCAAGTGTAAGGCCAAGATTAAGCCACGTATACCTTATCCATCTACACAAAATATCCTACCTAACCCTTGACTAAAATTTCAACACAAAAACGTGCAAAGCCCTCACTTTGCCGCCCAAGTCCTTCCAATGTGAGGGTGACACATGTCACCCTCCCGTTGGTCCAAAATGTTTCGCCTCTCGGAAAAATCCGCAAAAATTAAAAATGCCATAGCGAATTTTCCTACGAAAGTCAGGAAACGTTTCGCCGAAAAACGACTCCTATCGTGTTGTGTACAAATTTGAACTTGCCTAACTTAAGGCTCAAATTATTATACGACGCCTCACGCATACTGGAAATACGGGTATAACACGCCACTAGAGGTCGCGCGAAGTTCCAGCTTTAGCGGTCCTTCAACCGCCTTATTTTCGTGTATATCCTTAACCATCTAGAGTTTTGTATGTTATGATAATGTGTTAAGTGTTATGGATAGCTTTGTGCTAAAATGTGACTTAGAAACATGCTTAGTGAAAAGGGTAAGCCTGGGGTGAGAAAATGATGAACCTTAGAATATTACAGTTGAGACCTTGGATGTGCGCCGCTTGAGTACAAGTTTTTTGCAAGTGATCCTTGTCTGAGTGCATTTTATGCCTAGAATGTATTGTGTGATAAGTCCCCGGTAGTGTGAAATGGAAGTGGTAGCTTTCATGACTGTAGAGGTAAGATTGTTCGGATCGGGATCAAGAGCGTAATGCGTTAAGTGGGTCGGGTCAGCTATGTTGAGGCCAACCCGCGGCTGCTTCGAGGTGGGTCAGCTCTGGGTGGTCCCGCCAGGTGGTAGGGTCACGAGGGTGCTAGGCCCAGGTTTAGATGACCATCGTATGAGTTTGTGGATATGTTCGACCAGAATCGGTTCGTGAAGGCCGGGAATGGCCGTAGAGGAAAGTAAAGCTAGTAAGATGACCAAGTTTGAGGTTGTGACTCCAAAGTGTTGGGAACTGAAGCGATGACTGAAGTGTGGTACGTATACTAGAAGAGTTCAAGTGTTCGAGAAGGGCACGATGAGTAAGGAGGGAAGAGAACGTGTGTTGTTACGTGGCCAGGTGTGGCGTTGACAACTTGTTAGAAGGAACTTCTTCGTTATTCTGCTTGAGAAGGAACATTCGGGACGAATGTTTCTAAGGAGGGGAGAATGTTATACCCCGTATTTCCAGAGTATGTACGTGAGGGCGTACGTATTATAATTTGAGCCTTAAAGTTGGCTAGTTTCGAAATTTGGGCACAAGTGCCAAAAAGAATCGTTTTTCGACGAAACGTTTTACTAAACTTGCGAAGGGAAAATTCCGGCTATGTCATTTATAATTTTTGCGGATTTTTCCGAGAGACGAAACATTTTGGACCAACGGGAGGGTGACATGTGTCACCTCACATTGGAAGGACTTGTGGGCGGTTTGGACGAAAATAGGTGGCATGGTTAGGTAGGATATTTTGTGCAAGTTGTGTGGTAGATGGATAAGGTGCACATGGCTTAATCCTAGCCCTACACTTGCCTAACACTTGGAAGAATCTTGGCCATTGGTTGGCCATTCCTTGACCTATAAATACCCCTCTAAGTTGAAGACTTTCTTCATCCAAACTTGAGCAATCTTTCTAAGTCTCACACTACTCCCTCCCTCTTGTTTGCTTCGTCCAAAGCCCCTCCCCTCTCCCTTGTGAAGCTTTGGCCGAGAGGGTCTCCCCCTCCCCCTTTGTAGAGGCTTGGCCGTGGGGTACACCCCCCCTAGC
Source organism: Przewalskia tangutica (assembly GCA_029844215.1). Taxonomy (NCBI): domain Eukaryota; kingdom Viridiplantae; phylum Streptophyta; class Magnoliopsida; order Solanales; family Solanaceae; genus Przewalskia; species Przewalskia tangutica. Next base: position 55,248,229 of record CM056719.1, on the reverse strand, counting down.
CTAGTTGTTTTGGTATAATACCCCCCTTTTTTTGGTATAGAAATACTCTCCTAGTATTGTTATAATGCCCAAATACCTTGGCCCAAATACCTTGTATTATTCCCAAGGTTACACTTATACAAAAGCCCAGAAAATACCATTATACTTCCTTTTAGCCTCTAAACGAAACCCTAAGGAAATCTTCATTGTTAGTTGAAGTATTTAGGTAGAAGTTGGTTAGAACTTCTAAGGGTTGTTTGGAGCGGGTTGGAGCGCCCGGTGTAGGAGCTAAACCTTGCTCAGGATCGACATTTAAACTCGGATAATTTTGGGCTTATCGAGGTAAACACTCTTGACCTTCTATTGTAATTGGAAATTACATGTTGTTGGAATATATAGTTGAAGTATACTATATATAGAATTGAATTAATACTTACGGCAATGTCTTTTGACTTAAGCCTGAATAATACTTACGGCAATGTCTTGCGACTTAAGCCTGAACTTTAAGAAGAGAACTGAACTGTAATTACTTAGGACTTTATTACAGTAGACTTGTATAGCATTACTGTGAAGTATAATTGTACACGCCAGGTTAAGCGTAAACCCCCGGTTGGCTTGTAGCCACCGATAGAGAGGAGAATAACGCTGTCATGAGGAGAGTCACAATTTTCTGTAGAATATTCTACGTCGGGATCTAAAGATATTAATTGTTATACCCCGTATTTCCAGAGTATGTACGTAAGGACGTACGTAGAAAATTTGAAACTTTTAATTAGGCTTGGCCGATTTAACTTTGTTCACAACACCCGGTTAGAGTCGTTTTAAACGCTTTTCACGCTTCGTAGGAAAATTCCGGCTATGTCATTTCTAATTTTTGCGGATTTTTCCGAGAGACGAAACATTTTGGACCAACGGGAGGGTGACATGTGTCACCCTCACATTGGAAGCAAGTGGACGGCACCTAAGGGAATTGTTGGGCACGTTTTTGGCATTTTTGTTGCCTAAAACATTTGGTCAATGTTTGGTAGGATATTTGTGTGGTTGATGACCAAGTGGGACCCACACAACACATGGCTTAATCTACCACTTACACTTGCCTAACACTTGGAAGAATCTTGGCCATTGGTTGGCCATTTCTTGACCTATAAATACCCCCCTTTGTTGATGAAATTCTTCATCCAAAAATCATTTCTAAGTGTTAAAAATCCTCCCCCTCTCTTTGTAGTGTTCTCGTCCAACACCATCCCCCTCCCCCTTGGCCGAGAGCCCTCCCCCCCTCCTAGTTGTGTGGCCGTGGGGTACCCCCCCCCTAGCCTAGTTGTCTCGTATAAAACACCCCTCCTCTTGGTAGAAATACTCTCAAAAGTATTGTTATAATGCCCAAATTACCTTAGCCATATACCTTGTAGTATTCTAAGGTTATACCTTTACAAAAGCCCGCTTATACTATTATACTTCCCGTCAATACAAAACCGAACCCTAAGTAAATCTTCACCCGTAGTTGAAGTTATAAGTAGAAGTTGGTTAGAACTTCTAAGGGTTGTTTGGAGCGGCCTGAGTGCACTGAGTAGAGCTAAACCTTGCTCAGGATCGACATTTAAACTCGATAATTATGGGCTTATCGAGGTAAATATCTTGTCCTCTATTGTAATCGAGATTACATGATTGTTAGACTATATAGTTGAAGTATACTATATATAGAATCGAACGTTGTTGTCGCAATGTCTTTTGACTTAAGCCCAATAATAAGAAACCTTTTCGAAAGAAGAATCGAATCAGATTTACATAGGGATCAGACAAGAGACTTGTGTAGCTTTTCGTGAGGTAGAATTGTGCACGTCCGATTAACGTATAACCCCCGTTGGCTTGGTAGCGGCCCAGTTAGAGAGGAGATTTACGCCATGTGGGGAGGTGTGCCGAATTTTCGTAGAATGTTCTAAGGGATCTAAATGTAATAAGCGCCTTGTGGCCTTATAGGTTGAAGTACTACGTGTGGCGCGATTTACTTGGCTTAAGGAGTAGCCGACGGTTGGAAGTACTTGAGCGTTTTGCTATTAGTCGATACTCGCGAGGTATGTGAACCTCTTCCTATCTCTTCTAGCATGATATGTGTGAACTATGTAGTACGCAGAGACGCATATGTTAAATGTATTTGATTGGTTTAAAACATAAAGTGTTATAACGGCTTTATGGGAAGTTGGTTATAATGACTTTATGTTGGTAAGAAAATACTTGTGGTTTTTAAAAGGTAATCGATTTGAACTATAAGCGGCTTGTTATGTGTTAATAAAGAACTTGAAGTATTTCAAAAGATTTTTGAATCATTTGAAAGAAGTAATACTTGGGTTTTGAAAACTTAAGAGTTATACTAGCTTTATGGGAAGTTAGGTATAACGGCTTAAGAATGTTTCTTGATTTGAAATCGAATGTATCGACAAACCAACTGCAGCGTTAATAAAAGGAAATGTTTTGTGATTTAGTATTATTAAAACCAGTAGAAACTTCCATCTGCATAGAAGCTAAGATGAGACAAAATGATATTTCCTAGATCATGGCTGCTGTAATAAGATTGTTATAAACAAGAATATCCTACTCACATATAAGGCTTATGTTTCTCAGATAGTTTAAAAGAGAATTATATTCTTAAAAGAATAAGACTATGAACTACGAAACCTTTCTAAAGTAAGAAACGTGAACATTTGAAATTAGGCAAACTTGGACGTTTGAGAAATAATGTTGTTACTTGATTTTACAAAGAGAAGTGTTTTGCTTTACTTCAAAAGATAATCACTCTATTTTTCATATACTACGGGTATTGTGTAACTTTTGTAAACGTAACATATCTTTTAAAAGATAATGTATGGAGTACTTTGGGGATAGCAACCCGAACATGTTGACTTATAGTAGGAAGTATCTTGTGTGTATAACTTGATTGTGTTGGTTTGTGATAGCCTTGTAATACCTTCGTGTTAATTGGATAAGTAATCATATTAGGATGCTACGTGTGTTAGTATTCTGTGATGTTTGTGTAAAAGGGTTTTTCCCTTGATTGTGCTTATGTTGGTTAAACGATAAACTGTTATGTTGGTATTATACCACTCACCGTGTTTCCGGGGGTTAAGTCGCCCGATGCGGGTAGACTCGGTGATGCAGGACCATGATTCGAGAATACCTCATGCGGGTCCCGGGGCCTATGCGAGCTACGAGTTCGGAGTTAGTGTGCGGCCTTTATGGTCATGCGATCTATGTGGCCATGCGATCGCGAGTCCGGGCGATGCCGGAGTAGCTACCCTCGACGCGGGTTATACCTCATGCGCCTATGAGATTGGCCTACGCGAGTGCGGGGAGTTCGGTGGCTAGACGCGCACATTTGATATTGCGAGCGGCGACCGGCCTTTGATCATGTGACGGTCCAGACAGATATCTTGATACGATTTATGACCTTGTTAGTACCGTAGGTGTTAGTAGTCGGCTATGCCTTCGCACTCACCTGCATCGCTTTATTTGGACACGTGGGACACATTGTTCATGTGTATTCCTTGGTGCTTTTCTATCATCGATCGCCAGATGGGAAGGTATTCCACGGGCATGATTGATGTTGTGGGCGTGAGACCCATATTTATGTATTTGAGTGATGACTTCGGCGTGAGTCCACGACTTGATATGATCGCTTATTTATTGTGAATCGTAGTTTGGTTATCATACATGTCTCTGCTTTATATAGGCTACTATGATTTCATTTACGATTTTCGCCGCATACTCGGTACTTGTTGCATCGACCTTCGGGCTGCGTTCATGCCGCAGTAAAGGTACACCGCCGTTGATCCTCGCTCTTGGTCACAGTCAGCGTTTGGGAAGCTCCGTTCCTCGAGGCTTATCTTGGTATAGTCCCCGTTGTTGTAGGTGCTACATTCGTGGTATGACGGCCCCGTCCGTCGTTGTTGTCATATCATTCGTAGAGGTCTGTAGTATCACAAGTGTGGCGGGGTTTGTAAAGAAAGGATTAAACTGTTTATTTTGAAAGAGTTGTTATTATTATTTATGCGAAAAGGCAACTTTCTTCGAATATACGTGTCTCAATTTATCTTGTTTCATATCTTGGTTATTTTATATTCCTGATTACTCGATGTATGACTATCGGGTGCCCGTAAGGCACGATCCACGCCCCGTTCGGTCGTGACAAAAGTGGTATCAAAGCGATTAATCCTCGGAAAGTGTCTACGCACCGTATCCAAGAGTCTTGATTATCGGTGTTGTGCACCACACCAATAATCGTGAGGCTATAGGATATTTAGGATTGGTTTCTATTCTTCTCACTCGAGATCGTGCCTTAGAGTTGTGTTGTAAGTTGGACCTCTCACGTATTTCTTTCCCTTACCGCTATGCCTCCGCGTAGTGGCAACCCGCCCAGAGGCAAGGCGAGAGCTGCGAGTAGAGTATAGAGGTTACGTGGGCACAGGCCCAATTATCACCTTGGTGGTGCTTCATTCGGGAGTTCTGCGACGTCACTAGCCCGAGAGTTTAGCACGCAGCTAGCTCATCGCGCCATGATATTTGAACCTTCGCCCACGGCCGGAACAGAGAATATAAATTTCAAGGAGACGACCACATTAACTATGGATTTAACTACGGAGAGTATACCGATGTACGCGAGTCTTGATGAATATCAACGAGAAGGTTGTGCAAGAGTAAGTTCTTGATTAGGCTTGAGCATGGCACGTATGCGGGCTTATGCGCAGCAGTCGAGAAACGTAGAGATCGGCGGGTTAACGGGCGACGCAGAAGAGGCGAGTAGCAAGGTCCTTTAGTAACTTTCGAGGCGAGTCACCTCACCAGCGGATTAGATTTGCACATCCACCAGTGCAGAGAGGTCCTCCACGAATTTCAGGACGTTCGGGGTATGCAGGAGTTGGTCGAGCTCCGATCTTCCGGTTCATGGCGATGCACGCCATCCCGGAATGTCGTCTTTTTGGTACTTGTTGTACCTACGACCGTCAGGGTCTGATGTCGGGAGAGTGTCCTAGTAGGAGGACTTAGCCTCCAGGATCGGTGGGTAGTTCGTCATCTTCCCTAGCTATGCGCCCTACGGGGCAGATTTGATTAGAACGACTAAGGGGAGTGAAACAGTAGATATAGATATATCCTCTAGAGATCAGTATGTATGATAAGGTGAGTATACCTTAAGTGTTATGTTCAGATAACATGAGTGTTTATTGTGATTAGAAATCTTGGTTAGTTAACCAAGTAGGATTTGGGGGATAGAGAAGGTGTGAGCCTTAGAGTGTTATACGTAGAGACCTTAGAGGTAAGGCCATCTGGAGCGAAGGTGTAATGTTATGTTTGACCCTTATAGGAGTGCATAGTGCACGTGAACTATGTTTATGGGATAAGTCCCTGAGTAGTGTGGTATGAAAGAGGGTAGTTGAGCTAAGAAGACCGCTAGGTTTTCGTAACGTGGTTAGTGAGAGTTTTCCTTCGGGGAGCTAGCATTTTGCGTTGCTGCCTGGGTTGAGGCCACGTTGCGGGTCAACCCGCGGCATGTATGGTGGTGGGTCAGTTTGTGGTGGTCCCGCCTTGTGATAGGTCACGAGGTGTTAGGCCCAAGTTTAGTTAACCAACGCATTTAACTCGTGGATGCTTTCGACCGCAGTCGGCCGGCGAGGTCACCGCCTTGTCTTCTAGCAAAGACCGAGTGCTCGCAGTTGTTGTTTATATCGTAAAGGTTGTAAGGTCGCACGGTGCCTACCTTCACCTTATGGCGCAGTGAAGCCCGTGGTGGCTATTTTCGTTTTCTAAAAGTTTTACTGTGCAGGTTAGGAACTCGCGGAGTCTCAGACCGCATCCGCCTCGCCAGTGTGGATTTCGAGGATAGTTGTGGGATTGTTGTCTCTGTGGAGGTAGTGTTTAAGCTACCATTTCAATGTTCGGATGTCGTCTTTTGAAGCCTTGTAGGGCGGAAGTGTAAGTTGCTTACCGATTGGTTCGATGTTGGCAAGGTGCGATAGTGGTTCAGCTTGTTCCACAGATCGTGGATAGGGAAGCCGTCAGAGAGGTTTTGGCGGCTCGGAGAAATCGTATGGATAATCGGCGACGACGCCAGAGTTCAGTTGACGGTCGGTCTTCTTGAAAGTACCACCGTTAGGTGTGGCGGGTTTTGGAACAGAGGAACTTAGCCCGAGTTACTTTGGGCCTTTTGAGTTCATGTGAAGGAGATAGGCGGGTTGCCTATAGGTTAGCTTTGCCGTCCGACTTAGGAGGCGAGACGTCCGGTCTTCGTATTGATATGTTCGGGAAAGTATCGGAGACCCATCCAGTGTTCCCGTTAATAATGACCACGTTAGAGATAGTAACCGAGTTTTGGAAGCCAAGCGATTCGAACGTGGTAAGAGTTCGAGGGTACGACACCTCGGGGATCGCGCGCGGCGGTACCATTTGTTGGGTCGCCGAGTGACACTAGAACCTCGCGCAAAGTGACAAAAGTGGTATCACGAGTAAAGGAGAAGCGAGCATGTATGGCGGCATAGATGTGATCATTTCTTTGCAAAAAGAAGGTGCTGAAGTATATTTTAGCCGAGGAGGTTTTGTGGTGATATTGGAGGTGTTTCTCGTGGACTTGGATGGAAGTATTTGCGCAAGTTGTTTCGTGGCCATTGTGGCGAGATTGTTTCGTAAGTATAGTAGTGAAGACTATCTTGGACGCTTGTTTTGAGACTTAGAAGGAACATTGGACGAATGTTTCTGCGAGGAGAATGTTATACCGTATTTCGGCAGTATGTACGTAAGGCGCACGTAGAAAATTTGAAACTTTTAATTAGGCTTGGCGATTTAACTTTGTTCACAACACGGTTAGAGTCGTTTTTCGACGAAACGTTTTCACACTTTCGTAGGAAAATTCCGCTATGTCATTTCTAATTTTGCGGATTTTTCCGAGAGACGAACATTTTGGACCAACGGAGGGTGACATGTGTCACCTCACATTGGTAGCAAGTGGACGACACCTAAGGGAATTGTTGGGCACGTTTTTGGCATTTTTGTTGCCTAAAACATTTGGTCAATGTTTGGTAGGATATTTGTGTGGTTGATGACCAAGTGGGACCCACAAAACACATGGCTTAATCTACACCTTACACTTGCCTAACACTTGGAAGAATCTTGGCCATTGGTTGGCCATTTCTTGACCTATAAATACCCCCCTTTGTTGATGAAATTCTTCATCCAAAAATCATTTCTAAGTGTTAAAAATCCTCCCCCTCTCTTTGTAGTGTTCTCATCCAACACCATCCCCCTCCCTCGCCGAGAGCCCTCCCACTCCTAGTAGTGTGGCCGTGGGTACCCCTAGCCTAGTTGTCTCGTATAAAACACCCCTCTTGGTAGAAATACTCTCAAAAGTATTGTTATAATGCCCAAATTACCTTAGCCATATACCTTGTAGTATTCTAAGGTTATACCTTTACAAAAAGCCAGTTATACTATTATACTTCAGTACCACAAAACCGAACCCTAAGTAAATCTTCACCCGTAGTTGAAGTTATAAGTAGAAGTTGGTTAGAATTTCTAAGGTTGTTTGAGCTGGCCTGAGCGCACTGAGTAAAGAGCTAAACCTTGCTCAGGATCGACATTTAAACTCGGATAATTATGGGCTTATCGAGGTAAATATCTTGTCCTCTATTGTAATTGGAGATTACATGATTGTTAGACTATATAGTTGAAGTATACTATATATAGAATCAACGTTGTTGTCGGCAATGTCTTTTGACTTAAGCTGAATAATAAGAAACCTTTTGAAAGAAGAGTACCGAATCAGATTTACATAGGATCAGACATGAGACTTGTGTAGCTTTTCCGTGAGGTAGAATTGTGCACGTCCGATTAACGTATAACCCCCGGTTGGCTTGGTAGCCGCCCCGTTAGAGAGGAGATTTACGCCATGCGGGGAGGTGCGAATTTTACGTAGAATGTTCTACGAAGGATCTAAATGTAATAAGCGCGCGTGGCCTTATAGGTTGAAGTACTACATGTGGCGCGATTTACTTGGCAAGGAGTAGCCGACGGTTGGAAGTACTTGAGCGTTTTGCTATTAGTCGATACTCGTCGCGAGGTATGTGAACCTCTTCCTATCTCTTCTAGCATGATATGTGTGAACTATGTAGTACGCAGACGCATATGCTAAATGTATTTGATTGGTTTAAAACATAAAGTGTTATAACGGCTTTATGGGAAGTTAGTTATATGACTTTATGTTGGTAAGAAAATACTTGTGGTTTTTAAAAGGTAACCGATTTGAACTATAAGCGGCTTGTTATGTGTTAATAAAGAACTTGAAGTATTTCAAAGATTTTGAATCATTTGAAAGAAGAAGTAATACTTGGTTTTGAAAACTTAAGAGTTATACTAGCTTTATGGGAAGTTAGGTATAACGGCTTAAGAATGTTTCTTGATTTGAAATCGAATGTGTATCGACAAACCACTGCAGCGTTAATAAAAGGAAATGTTTTGTGATTTAGTATTATTAAAACCAAGAGAAACTTCCATCTGCATAGAAGCTAAGATGAGACAAAATGATATTTCCTAGATCATGGCTGCTGTAATAAGATTGTTATAAACAAGAATATCCTACTCACATATAAGGCTTATGTTTCTCAGATAGTTTAAAAGAGAATTATATTCTTAAAAGAATAAGACTATGAACTACGAAACCTTTCTAAAGTAAGAAACGTGAACATTTGAAATTAGGCAAACTTGGACGTTTGAGAAATAATGTTGTTACTTGATTTTACAAAGAGAAGTGTTTTGCTTTACTTCAAAAGATAATCACTCTATTTTTCATATACTACGGGTATTGTGTGACTTTTGTAAACGTAACGTATCTTTTAAAAGATAATGTATGGAGTACTTTGGGGATAGCAACCCGAACATGTTGACTTATAGTAGGAAGTACCTTGTGTGTATAACTTGATTGTGTTGGTTTGTGATAGCCTTGTAATACCTTCGTGTTAATTGGATAAGTAATCATATTAGGATGCTACGTGTGTTAGTATTCTGTGATGTTTGTGTAAAAGGGTTTTTCCTCGATTGTGCTTATGTTGGTTAAGCGATAAACCGTTATGTTGGTATTATACCACTCACCGCGGTTTCCGGGTTAAGCGCCTCCGACGCGGGTAGACTCGAGCGATGCAGGACCATGATTCGAGAATACCTCACGCGGGTCCCGGGGCCTATGCGGAGCTACGAGTTCGAGTTAGCGCGCCTTTATGGTCATGCGGTCATGTGCCGTGCGTCTGCGAGTCGGGGCGATGCCGGAGTAGCTACCCGATGCGGGTTATACCTCATGCGGGCCTATGAGATTGGCCTATGCGAGTCGCGGAGTTCGAGGGCTAGACGCGCACATTTGATATTGCGAGCGGCGACCTTTGATCATGTGACGGCCTAGACAGATATCTTGATACGATTTATGACCTTGTTAGTACTGGGTGTTAGTAGTCGGCTATGCCTTCGCATTTACCCTGCATCGCTTTATTTGGACACGTGGACATGTTATTCATGTGTATTCCTTGGTGCTTTTCTATCATCGATCACGTGATGGGAAGGTATTCCACGCATGATTGATGTTGGGCGTGAGACCCATATTTATGTATTTGAGTGATGACTTCGGCGTGAGTCACGACTTGATATGATCGCTTATTTATTGTGAATCGTAGTTTGGTTATCATACATGTCTCTGCTTTATATAGACTACTATGATTTCATTTACGATTTTGATTCGCATACTCGGTACTTGTTATCGACCTCCTTCGGCCGCGTCATGCCGCAGTAAAGGTACACCGTCGTTGATCCTCGCTCTTAGTGGTCACAGTCGTTTGGGAAGCTCCGTTCCTCCGAGGCTTATCTTGGTATAGTCCTGTTGTCAGAGGTGCTACATTCGTGGTATGGCGGCCCCGCCCCGTCGTTGTCATATCATTCGTAGAGGTCTATAGTATCACAAGTGTGGTTTGTAAAGAAAGGATTAAACTGTTCATTTTGAAAGAGTTGTTATTATTATTTATGCCGAAAGGCAACTTTCTTCAGATATCTGTGTCTCAATTTATACTGTTTCATATCTTGGTTATTTTATATTCCGCTGATTACTCTGATGTATGACTACTGGGGTGCCCGGGTAAGGCACCAGTCACGGGCCCCGGGTTCGGGTCGTGACATTAATAGGCGCCTTGTGGCCTCTATAGGTTGTAGTACTACGTGTGGAGTGATCTGCTTGGCTTAGAGTGTAGCCGACGGTTTGAGGTACTTGGAGCGTTTTGCTATTAGTCGATAATCGTCGCGAGGTATGTGAACCTCTTCCTATCTGTTCTAGCATGATATGTGTATAATTATGTAGTACGGTAGACGTACATGTGTTAAATGTATTTGATTGTTTTTAAACATAAAGTGTTATAACGGCTTTATGGGAAGTTGGTTATAACAACTCTATGTAAATGAGAAATGCTTTGTGGTTTTTAAAAGATAACTGATTTGACTTATAACCGACTTGATGTGTGATAATAAAGAACCTTGAAGTATTCTAAAAGATTAAGAAACCTTTTGAAAGAAGTGTATACTTGGTTTGAAAACATAAGAGTTATACGACTTTATGAGAAGTTAGGTGTAACGTCTTAAGAGAGATAAAAAGAATGGTTTAATGGTTTAGAAGTTAAGAGACTTATTCTTAAAAGATAAGAGACTTGACTTAATATGGATGTTTGTGTGAAACCTCATTCGTGAGTAATGAGTACTTGATTTTAAAAGGGAATAATGTTTTACTGATTTCGGAAATCAGAATGAGTATCGACAAACCACTGCAGCGTTAATAAAGGAAATGTATTGAATAAAGAAGTATTATTAAAACCGAGAAACCTCCATCTGCATAGAAGCTAAGATGAGACAAAATGATATTACATTTCCTAGATCATGGCTGCTTAAATAAGATTTATGAACAAGAATAACCTACTCGCCTATGGCATATGTTACTCAATTGTTTTAAAGGAAATTAAGACATCGAACTATGAAACTTTTCTAAAAGTAATGAGACTTGAGTAATTGAAATTAGGCAAACTGGAACTCTAGGGAAAAGAAAGGCATTGTTTTGTCTTAAATTGGTTTAAAACATAAAGTGTTATAACAGCTTTATGGGAAGTTAGTTATAACGACTTTATGAGAACAAAAGAAGGGTTTTTATCATTGGTTTTAATGTGGTAAATTGACTTTAAAAAGAGAAGTATTTTGGTCCAACAAAGAAGGCATGGCATTGCCTTAATTTTGGTTTTAAAAAGGAAAAGTATGGAAGTTGTATTGGTTTACTTAAAAGATGTAAGTCACTCTATTTTTATACTACTGCAACTGACTTTTATAAAAGGAATAGATCTCTTAAAAAGGAATTTAACTTACGTAGTACTTTAGGGTTAAAACCCGGACTTTGGCATAAAATGAAAGTACCTTGAGTTGTGTATAACTTGCCTATGCTTGTTGTTGTGAAACTTGCCTATGCTTGTTGTTGTGAAGCTTGCCTATGCTTGTTGTTATGAAACTTGCCTATGCTTGTTGTTGTGAAACTTGCCTATGCTTGTTGTTGTGAAGCTTGCCTATGCTTGTTGTTATGAAACTTGCCTATGCTTGTTGTGATAGCCTTTGTTGTGCAAGAATTGTGTTTCTATACTACCGCGTCTCTCGATGGAGGTCGGTTGACTTGTTGAGAACTTATTTGGGCGTCAGCGTGACGTGGAGAAATTCCACGCACGCGTCGCATTGATAGTGTTACTTTTGCTAATCGCTTTGGACATACCGACACGATGCGTAGCGCACGCATGCTTCCATTTTGATTGCCGCCTTTTTGTTACCTTTTGGACATTCTGACCAGCTTCGTAGCGCACTGGTATGCTTCTATTTGGAATGTTGTCTTATTGTTTCCCTTTGGACATACTGACACGATGCGTAGCGCACGGGTATGCTTCCATTTGGAATGTTGTCTTAGTGTTTCCCTTTGGACATACTGACACGATGCGTAGTGCACGGGTATGCTCCCTTTTGGATTGTTGTCTTATTGTTATCATATCATGATCACGCGGTGAGGAAGGAATTCCACGCACGAGTGATGATTTGGAGGGCGTGAGTCACGACTTGATATGACTATTTATATGTTGTATCGTAGTTTGGTTATCATACATGTCTCTGCTTTATATAGATCGCTATGATTTCATTTCTGATTTTACGATTCACATACTGTACTGTTAGATCGACCTCCTTGAAGTGCGTTCACGCCGCAGTAGAGGTACATCGGCCGTCGATCCTCGCTTAGGATCACCTTTGCGTGTTGGAAGCTCCGTTCCTTGGAGGCTTATCTTTGGTATGTTACCACTGAGTTACGTAGGTCCTTGTACATTCGTGGTATGGCGGGCCACCCCGTCATAGTTGTTGTATAAATCTTAGAGGTGCATGCTTGTAAGGCGCAGTCCGTAAAAGGATAAGCGTCGGTATTTATGTATATATACCGGCGCAATCGCTTTGGTTGCTCGTTTATTTAGCTTGTCTTTTAAATCCATGTTCGTGTTTTTTTTATTTCCGCTGATTTTCTCTGATGTTGATTCACTAGGGTGCCCGGGGTAAGGCACCAGTCACGGGCCCGGGTTCGGGTCGTGACAACCTTGCTCAGGATCGACATATAAACTCGGATAATTTTGGGCTTATCGAGGTAATCACTCTTGACCTTCTATTGTAATTGGAAATTACATGTTGTAGGAATATATAGTTGAAGTATACTATATATAGAACTGAACATAATTGTGCGGCAATGTCTTTTGACTTAAGCCTGAATAATACTTACGGCAATGTCTTGCGACTTAAGCCTGAATTTAAAGAAGAGAAGCGAATGTAATTACATAGGTGTATTCTGATGAGACTTGTGTAGCATTGTGTAGTAGAATTGTACACGTCCGGTTAGGCGCAAAACCCCCTCAGGGAGTTGTTGGCTGTTAGCATGCCCGATAGAGAGGAGATTTCTGCAGTTGCGGGGAGGTCTTGCCAATTTTACGTAGAATATTCTACATTGAGATCTAAGATGTTAATAGGCGCCTTGTGGCCTCTATAGGTTGAAATACTGCGTGTGGCGTGGTCTACTTGGCTTAAGGTGTAGCCGACGGTTTGAGGTACTTGAAGCGTTTTGCTATTAGTCGATAATCGTCGCGAGGTATGTGAACCTCTTCCTATCTTTTCTAGCATGATATGTGTGAACTATGTAGTACGGTAGACGTACATGTGTTAAATGTATTTGATTGGTTTTAAACATAAAGTGTTATAACGGCTTTATGGGAAGTTGGTTATAACAGTTTTATGTAGGTAAGAAAATGCCAGTGGTTTAAAAGGTAACTGATTTGACTTATAACTAACTTGATGTGTGATAATAAGGAACTTGAAGTATGTCACAAGAGTTAAGAACCCATTTTTGAAAAAAAAGAGTTATACTAGCTTTATGGGGAGTTAGGTATAACGTCTTAAGAGAGGTAAAGAAAATGGTTTACTGATTTTAGAAGTTAAGAGACTTAACTTAATTAATCGATTTGAAAGTGGAAAGATGTATGAAACCTCATTCGTGAGTAATGAGTACTTGGTTTCCAAAGAATAATGTTTTACTGATTTCGGAAATCAGAATGTGTATCGACAATCCACTGCAGCGCTAATAAAGGGAAATGTATTGAATAATGAAGTATTATTAAAACCAGTAGAAACCTCCATCTGCATATAAGCTAAGATGAGACAAAATGATATTACATTTCCTAGATCATGGCTGCTTAATAAGATTGATTATGAACAAGAATAACCTACTCTCATATATAAGGCATATGCTTATCAGTTTGTTTAAAAGAGAATTATATTCTTAAATGAATAAGACTATGAACTACAAAACCTTTCTAAAATAAGAAACGTGAATACTTGAAATTAGGCAAACTGGAACTTTAGGGAAAAGAAAGGCATTGTGTTATCTTAAATTGGTTTAAACCATAAAGTGTTATAACAGCTTTATGGGAAGTTAGTTATAACGACTTTATGAAAACAAAAGAAGGGTTTTATCATTGGTTTTAATGTGGTAACTTGACTTTAAAAAGAGAAGTGTTTTGGTTTACTTAAAAGATATAAGTCACTCTATTTTATGCTACGGGTATCGGGTGACTTTTATAAAAGGGAATGGATCTTTAAAAGGAACTTAACGTACGTAGTACTTTAGGATTAAAACCCGGACTTTGACATAAAATGAAAGTACCTTGAGTTGTGGATAACTTGCCTATGCTTGTTGTTGTGTAACTTGCCTATGCTTGATGTTGTGTAACTTGCCTATGCTTGTTGTGATAGCCTTTGCTATGCAAGAATTGTGTTCTATATTACCGCGTCTCTCAATGGAGGGCCGGTTGACTTGTTGAGGACTTACTTGGGCGCATCGCGGTGACGGAAAATTTCACGTATGCTCACGATGATAGTGTTATTCCATGGACTAGCTCTCCACGAGGTTTCTTATTGTTCGGCTGGTACGGTGGTCGGCTTTGCTTGCCGCCTCGTGGCTGATTCGCCTTGGTACTGGTAGTTAGCCCTCGCACTTGCCCGTTCGGTAGTGGCGAAGTCTCGTGATACGCCTTGGTACCGGTGGTCACCGTACTTGCCGGCCAGCTACGTGGCCGGCTGGTATCCGTAGTCGGCCGCACTTGCCGTGTCCGCCCGTGGTTTGGTTGTATTGTATTGTTATTACGGCTTTGGCATCGGTAGGACTTGGTGTTGGTGTGTACTTGATGTTATCATATCATAGATCGCGGTGAGGAAGGTATTCCGCGCATGACCGATGTTGTGGGCGTGAGACCCATAATTATATTTGAGTAAATGACCGAGGCGTGAGACCGACTTGATATAAGCGTTATATGTGTGTATCGTAGTTTGGTTATCATACATGTCTCACGCTTTATATAGATCGTTATACCCGTATTCTCGGGGTATGTATGCGAGGACGCACGTGCAGAACAGAAAAATTGGAAAGGAAGAAAGAGGTGATTCTTCCACTAAAAAGTTTCGGTTTTTGTAAGGAAAAATGTTCGTTGAAGGGAATTGGGTTCCCAGATTTGGAATTTGGGCTTCTTAGATTATATTAGAATTTTGAGATTTTATTTTCAGAAATGGTCACGTGGGGCCCACGGGAGAAATTTACGGTTTTGTGGGGCCCGCTTTGATTTTGAGATTTTGGCCATTGTGGATATTTTTTCGGAAGACGTTTTATGAGGGCCAATAGGAGGGTGACATGTGTCACCCCCGCCTTGGTGGCTTGGCCGAAGTTACCTTTGTGCACAACACCCGGTTAGAGTCGTTTTTCGACGAAACGTTTTGCGTAACTTGCGAAAGGAAAATTCCGGCTATGTCGTTTTGTATTTTTTCGGATTTTTCCGAGCGGCGGAATATTTTGGGCCAACAAGAGGGTGACACTTGTCACCTCGCCGACGCCTAGGGGCGTTTGGCTCGCCGATGGTGCTTGTTGTGGCATTGTTTTGTGCAATGTTTTGTGCAATGTTTTGTGGCTTGTTTTGTGGAGTAGGGACTAGGGTGCACTTGGCTTGATCTTGGCCTTACACTTGCCTTGCACATGGCTTGATCTTGGCCATTGGTTGGCCTTTGGTTTTGCTATAAATACCCCCCTAAGCTTGAAGACTTCTTCATCCAAAAATCTTCCAAGTCTTGAGTCCCTCTCCCTCCCTTTGAGTGTGTTCTCGTCCTAAGCCTTCCCCCTCCCCTCCTTGAGTGGCCGAGAGCCTCCCTCTCCCCCCTTTGTGGTGCTAGCCGTGGGGTACCCCCCCCCCCCTAACCTAGTTGTTTCATATAATACACCCCCCCTCTTGGTAGAAATACTCTCCGAGTATTGTTATAATGCCCAAAATACCTTAGCCTTTACCTTGTTGTATTCCAAAAGTTACCTCTATACGTAGAGCTCGAAATACTACCTTTTGTCCTTTGTTTAGTCTCAAACCGAAACCCGAAGGAAATCTTCATAGTTGGTTGAAGTATTTGAGTAGAAGTTGGTTAGAACTTCTAAGGGTTGTTTGGAGCGGATTGGAGCGCACTGAGTAGAGCTAAACCTTGCTCGGGATCGACATTATAACTTGGATAATTTTGGGCTTGTCGAGGTAAATATTCTTGTCCCCTTATTGTAATTGGAGATTACATGTAGTAGGAATATATAGTTGAGGTATACTATATATAGAATTGAACATTATTGTGCGGCAATGTCTTTTGACTTAAGCACGAATTTAAAGAAGAGAATGAATCGTAATTACATAGATCAGACATACGGTTGTAACGACTGTTCGGCCCGCATCGTGCCTTATCGGGCACCCTAGTGATACAATCATCGAGAAAACCAGCGGAAATAAAACTTTACACAAGAAACAAGATATATGAACATAAAGCAAAGCAACCTAATGGTTACCTTCCAATAACATAAATAAATACAACTCTTTCAAAACGAGCAGTTTAATCCTTTTACAACCCCGCCCACAACAAGATTACTGCACCTCTAAGATTTACAACAACTATGATGGACAGGGCCCGCCATACCCCGAATGTACAAGAACCTACAACTCGGGAACACATACCAAAAGATAAGCCTCGAGAAACGGAGCTTCCCAAAACGCTGGCGAGATCCTAAGGCGAGGATCCACGGCCGATGTACCTCTACTGCGGCATGAACGCAGCCCGAAGGAGGTCGAGACAACAGTACCAAGTATGTGAAATCAGAAAATATCAGAATGAAATCATACTAGTCTATATAAAGCGGAGACATGTATGATAACCAAACTACGATTCACAACATAAAAGCGATCATGTCGATCGAGGACTCACGCCCTCAAGTCATCACTCAAATATAACTATGGGTCTCACGCCCACAACATCAATCATGTTCGCATCATGGCCGCATGCCCCCGGAATTCTGCATCGGTGTAGACATGTCCATGATGCAACAATAATACCAATGCCCCATGGCCACATGCCCGAATTCTACCGGTGTAGACACGTCCATGTGACATCAACAATAATATCCTGGGTGATCAACCCTGCCGCATGGCCACATGCCCCCGGAATTCTACCTCGGTGTAGACATGTCCATGTAACCACAATAACAATATATCGGGTAATCAACCCGACCGCATGGCCGCATGCCGGAATCTTGACGGTGTAGACATGTCCATGTGACATCAACAACACGACAAGAATCAAAATGGAAACATACGTGGAATTCTCCATCACCGCCAAAGACGTCCAAGTAAGTTCTCAACAAGTCGACCGGCCCTCTATCGAGAGACGCGGTAACACAGAAATACCACACTTGCACAACAAAGGCTATCATCACAAGCATAGGCAAGTTTCACAACAACAAGCATAGGCAAGTTTCACAACAACAAGCATAGGCAAGTTTCACAACAACAAGCATAGGCAAGTTTCACACAACTCAAAGTACTTTCATTTTATGCCAAAGTCCGGGTTTTTAACCCCAAAGTACTACATACGTTAAGTTCTTTTTAAAAGAGATCCATTACTTTTATAAAAGTCACCCTATACCCGTAGTATTAGAATGACCAACCCACATTCCTTTTCAAAATCAAGTAACAACATTCTTTCCCTAAGTTCCAGTTTGCCTAGTTTCAATTACTCAAGCTTCTCATTTTCAAATGCTCAAGTCACTTATTTTAGAAAGGTTTCATAACTCATAGTCTTAATCTCTTTTAAAACAATTGAGTAACATATGTCATATATGTGAGTAGTTTATTCTTGTTTATAACGATCTTATTACAGCAGCCATGATCTAGAAAATGTAATATCATTTTGTCTCATCTTAGCTTCATGCGGATGGAGGTTTCTCTTGGTTTTAATACAACACATCATTATTCAATACATTTTCCTTTATTAACGCCGCAATGGTAGTGCGATACACATTACGATTTCGAAATCAGTAAAACATTATCCCTTTAAAAACCACGTACTCATTACTCACGAATGAGGTTTCACACAAACATCCACATTAAAACAAATAAGTTAAGTCTCTTATCTTTTAAGATCAAGTCTCTTAACTTCTAACATCAGTAAACCATTTTCACCTACATAAGGTCGTTATAACTAACTTCCCATAAAGCTATTATAACACCCTATGTTTTAAACCAACCAAATCACTTAGCACATGTACGTCTACCGTACTACATAGTTCACAACAATCATGCTAGAAAAGATAGGAAGAGGTTCACATACCTCGCGACGATTTATCGACAATAAGCAAAATGCTCCAAGTACTACAACCTTGCTAGCCCTTTCCACTCCTCGAGTAGAATACGCTACTCTTAGTACTTTCACCTATAAAGGTCACAAACGTCTATTAACCCCAAAACACAAGTTTCTATCTTCTACAGAAAAATCGGTAAGACTCTCCCGCAACAAACAGCGTAAATCTACTCCTCTATCGAGGCCGGCTACCAAGCCAACGATGTGGGTTTACACGCCTAACGGACGTGTACAATTCTACTCGAATACTACACAAGTTCATCGCAATACATCTATGTAAATACGATTCGATTCTTTATTCTTGAGCTTAAGTCAAAAGACATTGCCGAATACTAAGTATAGTTCCATATATAGTATACTTCAACTATATATTCTAACAAACATGTAATTTCCAATTACAATAGAGGGACAAGATAATTACCTCGATAAGCCCATAATTATCCAAGTTATAATGTCGATCCTGAGCAAGGTTTATGTCACAACCCATTCCGGGGCCCGTGACTGGTGCCTTACCGGGGCACCCAAGTAGTCATACATCAGAGTAACCAGCGGAATATAAAACAAGACATGAAACAGTTTTATAAAATAAGACACAGTTTATGTGAACAAACGTCGCCTTTCGGCATATATATATGAACAAGGTTTAGCGATACATCCGACAATCGCATAACATGACTACTGCACCTCTAAGGAAATATATAACTATGGCGATGGCCTCGCCATACCCTCGATCAGACAAAACTATCTACAATACAGGGAGATCATACCAAAAGTAGAGCCTCCTAGAAGATGGAGCTCACGACACCAATGCAAAGAGATCCTAAGGATGCGGATCTAGCACTGCCGCCCTTACCGCGTGAACGCAGCCCCGGGCGAGGTCAAGATAACAGTACCAAGTATGTGAAACTATAAAGTACTTTAAAATGAAATCAAAGTATTTAAAACCTTTTCACAAATACAATCGATCAATTGCACATAGTGCCATATCACAAACAATAACAATACTAGGAAAATCAGAATAGTCTAGTCTAGGCCGCGAATGATCGAAGCAAGGCCAATCGCCCATAGTATCATGCGTGCCTAGTCCTCGACTTCCGCGATCCGCATAGTCACACACGCACCCGCATGAGGTATACTCGCGATCGGGGCAGCAACCCCAGATCCGCCTAGGCTCCCGCACTCGCATAGCCTCAAAAGACCGCATAGTCTCAGCGGACCGCATAGGAATCCCGATCGGCAAACGCCGGAATGATCAATCACGAGCATACCGCTGCTCGCATAGTCTCACAGACCGCATAGCCGTATAGACCAAGATCGCGGCAAGCCCGGGTATAAATAAGTCAAGGGGGTAGGTGATACAATAACAAGACAGCGGACTTACCTGTTAACAACGTAAGCACAAAGAAGAATGACCCCTTTACACAAAGATTACAAGACACTAACACAGTAGCATCATAACATGTCTACTTATCACACAATCTTACTACACTTAATGTAAATCAATACAAGGCTTTTATAAACAAGTAAATGATTCCTTTTATCTTTCTTAAGTTGTTATACCTAACTTCCCATAAAGCTAGTATAACTCTTAAGCTTTGTTAAAACCAAATATTTATCTTACATTAAAAAAATGATTCAAGATTCTTTTGAAATGTTTCGGTTTTGTTATTGAGCTTAAGTGAGGCATTACAGTAGGTATTATTCGAGCTTAAGTCAAAGACATTGCGTAGTTATTATTCATTAACACACGTACGTCTACCGTACTATATATTGTAAAATACCATGCTTTAGGAAGAATCACATACCTTCAAGTGAAAACCACCGCCAAGTCAATATGTCATACAGAGAGTCACCTATAATAGTCACACATATCTATTAAAGACTACTCAAGGTCATTCAAAGCAGGGGTTCATAATTCTACTGAAGTCGGGCAGACAACCCTACGGTGAGCTATATAAGTTCATGTGAAAACATCCTATGTAGTCTGATCAATTATTCTTCTTTAAACCCTTCTACTGTGATAACAGTTCAATTCTATTCTGTGATATTCTTCTAAGTATTTATACTTATTCTTATACTTCTACAGTATACATTCTCTAATACAAAAGAGGGTTAGGATTATTACCTCGGTAAGCCCAATAATATCCTAGATAAAGTCGCGCCTGAGCAAGGTTTAGCTCCTAAGTTGCGCCCGGTAGCTCGAAACCTTAGAAGTTCTTCAACTACTAAGTACTAAGGGATTTGGGCTAGGGTATTTTGGGCATTATAACGATACTAGAAGACAACTTTTCTACCAAGGGAGGGGGGTAGATTTCGGCTAGGCTAGGGTGGAGATTTACTACACACAAATATCCTACCAACTCCTTGACTTTGTGCCAAGGCAACAAAAACGTGCCAATGCCCATCCAATTCGTCCAAGGGACGATTTTCAAGTCCACCAATGGGAGGGTGCCAAGTGTTGCCCTCCCGTTGGTCCAAAATGTTTCGTCTCTCGGAAAAATCCGCAAAAATTAGTAATGGCATAGCCGGAATTTTCCCTACGAAAGCTGTGGAAACGTTTCGTCGGAAAACGATTCTTTAAGCGAGTTGTGTACAAAAAAAACGTCCAAGGCTAACTTTCAAGCCAAACTTTTTGTACGTATTCCCTTACGTACATACTCTGGAAATACGGGGTATAACATTCTCCCCTCCTTAGAAACATTCGTCCCGAATGTTCCTTCTCAAGACAGTTATCGAAGAAGCTTAAACAGTTAGCAAATGCCACACACGGCCACAGAGCAATACATAGGCAGAAACGATAACGAAAATTTACAAGTAGAAAAGTGAATTTACCTGGAGGTATGGGGAATAGGTGAGGATACTTCCGCCTCATGTCCTCCTCGGCCTCCCATGTCATCTCCTCCCTGAGCTCGTTCCGCCACAAGACTTTGACGGAAGCCACGTCCTTCGTCCGCAGACGCCTAACCTGACGATCGACTATCGCTATGGGAATCTCCTCATACGATAACCCCTCGGTCACCTGGACATCGTCAATCGGGTGTACCCTAGATGGATCCCCGATACATCTCCTCAAAGATAGATACGTGAAAACCGGATGCACCGCCTCGGATCGGACGGCAGATTCAACTCGTAGGCAACCTTGCCTACCTCGCGACATCCAAACGCCCGATGTACTGGGCCGAAGTTTCCTTCTTCCCAAATCTCATCACACCCTTCATGGTGACACTTTAGGAAAACCCAATCATGAACCTCGAAC
This sequence comes from Przewalskia tangutica, assembly GCA_029844215.1. Classification (NCBI taxonomy): domain Eukaryota; kingdom Viridiplantae; phylum Streptophyta; class Magnoliopsida; order Solanales; family Solanaceae; genus Przewalskia; species Przewalskia tangutica. The sequence goes on along the minus strand of CM056719.1, from coordinate 55,226,667 downwards.
TCAAGATGCCGACGACGATGATCCGTGATACGACTTCGCCGACTCGAGTCATTAATAGCCGCCTCGGATAAGCTTCACCTTATCCATCCGCCGCACCAAATCTGGTCCCACTAGCCGCCTCGCCCACATCGAACCAACCTATAGGCGACTGCACTTCCTCCCATATAAGGCCTCATAAGGCGCCATCCGAATACCGGAGTGGTAGCTATTATTATACGCGAACTCTACTAGAGGCAAATGATCCTCCCAACTACCATCGGTCAATAACACAGCTCGCACATATCCTCAAGAGTGCGGATAGTGCGCTCTGCTGTCCGTCTGCTGCGGATGAAATGCGGTACTCGTGCTCACTGCGTCCTAAACCTCTCTCGAAGGACCTCCGGAAGTTGGCCGAACCGGGCTCCACATGCGATATGATCGAGGTAGGGACTCCATGCGATCGACGATCTCTGATATAAAGTCCGCATAATCCTCAGAAAAAGTCGCCCCGACGGGAAGAAAGTGGGCTGATTTAACACCACGTCGACGATAACCCATATAGAATCATGTCTCCTCCGAGTGCGAGGTAATCCCGTGATAAAGTCCATGTTGATTACCTCCCACTTCCGTGTCGGATCTCAATCGTCAGAATAAACCACCGTGCCTCGTGCTCTACCTTCACTGCCGACAACACGCACCGAGCTACGAACTCGCAACGCCCCTCTTCAAGCCATCCCACCAATACACGATCTAAGGTCGTGGTACATCTTGGTCGACCGATGGATAGAGTAACGCTATTTGTGTGCTTCCCCAAGAACTCGGCCAAGTCCTCAAACATCTGGAACACACACCGCCTCAAACCTTAGCACCCCATCGTGCTACCTCAAAAGGACCCTTGCCTCACGAAGAGTCAGTATCACGATATCGAATCAAAGCCGATCCTCGAATTGCCTCTTCACCTCCTCGACGATGGAAGACTCGCAACCTCACGAACTCTAACCCCACCGCTATCGTAATCAATCAAGCGGACACCAAGGCTCGCTAATCGATGCAAATCACGAACCATGTCCTCCTCTCTAGCCGCACATCCGATAGGCTCCCATCGACCTACGACTCGGAGCATCCGCCACAACATTGGCCTTCCCGGTGGTATAGGATATCAACATCGTAATCCTTAAGCAACTCTAACCACCGTCTCGTCGTAAGTTCACTCCTCTCGGGTGAAGATATACCGAGGCTCTTGTGGTCTGTATAAATATCCACGTGAACCCCATACAAATAGTGCCTGGATCTTCAAAGCGTGAATCACCGCCGACTCCAAATCATGCGTGGGTAGTTCTCTCGTGTTTCTTCATCCGGGATGCATATGCTATAACTCGCCATGCTGCATCAACACACATCCCAACCCGATGCTCGACGATCACAATATACGACATAACCATCCGACCTCCGAAGAGTAAGAACGGGCGGCCGTCTCTCTTTCAAGAATCGAAACCCCGCCACAAGCATCACCATCAAACTTGGCCGCTTCCGAGTCAGCCTAGTCAATGGTGCGAAGATAGAAGCAAACTTCTCACGAACCGATAATAACTGCAAGGCCCGTAAAATCGCGAACCTCTGCTTGAGTAGTAGGTCTCGCCAAGTCCCGATCGCCTCGATCTTGCCGTATCAACTCGAATGCCATCACCGAAATAATATGCCCAAGAAACGCCATCAAGTCAACCAAAACTCACATTTGGAAAACTTGGCGCATAATGCTGGTCTCGAGAATCACAAGATAGCCTCAAATGCTCGCATGCTCGCCGCTCGAGCGAGAATAAACCAAGATATCATCAATGAACACTATCACAAACGTGTCCAAAATGGTTTGAACACTCGGTTCATCAAATCCATGAATACCGCCGAGCATTGGTCAACCCAAAGCGACATGACCGAACTCATAATGCCCGCATCGTCCGAATGCGATCTAGGGACATCCACCTCTCGACACGAACTCGATGATAGCCCAACGCATCAATCTTGAAAACATCTCGCGCCCGCAATCGGGTCGAACAAATCATCAATCCTGGAAGGGGTATTCGTTTAATGGTCACCTTGTTCACCGTCAGAATCAACACACATGCGCAGCTGGCCCCGCCCTTCTTTTTCACGAACAATACCGCGCGCTTCAGGAGAAACACGGGCCTAATGAAGCCGCTTCTCTAGCAAATCCCTAAGCCGATCCTTCACTCTCTCAACTCGGCAGTGCCATTACGTATGGCGGAATGGAAATAGGCCGAGTATCCGCAATATGTCAATACAAAACTCAATCTCCTCTCGTGAGGGATACCCGAGGTCATCCGGGAACACGTCTGGGAACTCGTGATCACGGAAATCGATGAAAATCTGCACCGCACCTCGAGATCAAACACTCGAACTAGATGGTAGATATACCCTTCTCGCACCATCTTCCTAGCCTTGAGGTAGGAAATAAACCTACCTCTGGCGATACCGTGCTCCTCCCACTCAACAACCGGCCTCAGAAACCGGAACTGCATTACTCTCTCTCGCGGTCTACATTGGCATAGCAAGAAGCTAGCCAATCCATCCCCATGATCACGTCAAGTCAATCATCTCCAACTCTATCAAGTCGGCTAGGGTCCGACGATCAGAATGGTCACAGGATAAGCTCTATATACCCGCCGAGCTATCACCGAATCACCCATCGGCGTAGCTACCTCGAAGCGGTCTATGGACTCGTGCTCTATCCCTATCCTACTAGCAACAAGGGAGATATATAGATGTAGTAGAACCCGGATCTATCAATGCATACACATCAAACCCAGAAACTGATAAGGTACCTGTGACGACATCAGGTGAGGCCTCCTGATCCTGCCGGCTGGACAAAGCATATATGCGGTTCTGAGGACCGCTAGAACTGGGACCCGAGCCACGACCTGCGCGACTGCTGACCCACGAGTACCTTGCCCTCGGGCGAGTAATCGTCGGGGATGAAGAAGCGCAATGCACTCGTAGATCGGGCCCTACTACCAGCGCCGCTCCCGGTCGGACAAACTCTCGCGAAATGACCCTGCTGGCCACACGTGTAGCAAGCTCCCGAGTCTGACTCGAATGGTATCTACCACAACGGGCACACTGAGCAGACCTCGAACGGTTAGCACTCGCTACTCGAAATCAAGTCCCGGGCCACGACCGCCCGACCGCTTCGGTATCGAAGATGATATAGAGCGCTCTGCGCCGGTGGTGCAACCGACTTCCGATGCCGCCACCCGAGAACCACCAAAAGAACCGCCGTCTTGGCCTTCTTCTCGCTGATATCGCTCTACCGGCGTCTCTCCGCCTCCTCGCATCCTAGAGCATGAGCTCGCATGCGGTAATGTCCATACCCTGAAGAGAAACACCGCATATGACTCGGCCATATAATCATCTAGCCCGCGACGTAGCGGTGTACCCTATCCTCCATATCGCTACCAATGCCGGGACATATCGAGCCAAAGAATCAAACTCGACATTGTACTTCCGACGGCAAGGCCCCGTCTCAAAGAAGAAAAATCTATCACCGTGCCTCTCATCCGCGAGGCAAGAAGTGTGAGAAAAGCCTCAAAACTCATCCCACTCACGGAGTGCATGCTCTCCCGAAAGCTCCATGATCAAACCAATCGATCGCGGTATCACGCACCGATGCGAACCGAATGTCACGCCTCGCCTTCAAGCCACGATCACCCGCATAATCTCTGCGGTGACGGATGAACTCCTGCGGATCATCCTCCGCCTCGACCAGAAAACTCGAGGGCTACAACTAAGGAAATCTCGTAGCCTCAAACTATCTCGCCTCGTGTACCACGGTGCAACTGGGCCGAGCTGAGCTGAATGGTTGCCTCAAACCTCTCTCATATCGGGCCACAACTTTAGCCAAAAGTCGGGCCATCTCTCAGACTCCTAACTCTCCGCCTCAGCCGTGGGGACAGAGGTGTGGTGCGCGATCTTTGGGCCGGCGGCGTCAAAGAACTCGCCGTCTCTGGTATAGACTGGGCCTGAGCCCTCGTAACTCGGGTGTCTCGCTAGCGCCTCCTGCGCTTGCCCTACGGGCCCGGTTGCCTTACGTGAGGCATAATCCCATACGGAAAGGAATACGTTAGAGGGTCCAACCTATAACATACTCTAAAGCACGATCTCAGAGTGAGAAGAATGGAAACCAATCCTAAATATCCTGCAGCCTCCTGATTATTGGTGGTGCACAACACACCGATAATCAAGACTCTACTAGATACGGTCTGTAGACACTTTCCGAGGATTAACTGCTCTGATACCACTTTTGTCACAACCCGTTCCGGGGCCCGTGACTGGTGCCTTACCGGGGCACCCAAGTAGTCATACATCAGAGTAACCAATGAATATAAAACAAGACATGAAACAGCTTTTATAAAATAAGACACGCTTTATGTGAACAAACGTCGCCTTTCGCATATATATATGAACAAGGTTTAGCGATTACATCCGACATCGCATAACATGACTCTGCACTTAAGGAAATATACAACTATGGCGGACAGTGCCCCGCCATACCTCGATCGCATAAACTATCTACAATACGGGAGATCATACCAAAAGTAGAGCCTCGGAGAAGATGGAGCTCGACACCAATGCAAAGAGATCCTAAGGATGCGGATCTAGCACTGCCGCCCTTACCGCGGCATGAACGCACTCAAGGAGGTCAAGATAACAGTACCAAGTATGTGAAACTATAAAGTACTTTAAAATGAAATCAAAGTATTTAAAACCTTTTCACAAATACAATCGTTCAATTGCACATAGTGCCATATCACAAACAATAACAATACTAGGAAAATCAGAATAGTCTAGTCTAGGCCGCGAATGATCGGCAAGGCTAATCGCCCATAGTATCATTCTGCGTGCCTAGTCCTCGACTTCCGCACCGCATAGGTCACACCTGCACCCGCATGAGGTATACCTCGATCGGGGCAGCCAACCCCAGATCCGCCTAGGCTCCCGCAGCCGCATAGCCTCAAAAGACCGCATAGTCTCAGCAGACCGCATAGGGAATCCGCGTATCAAAGCAAACGCCGGAATGATCAATCACGAGCATACCGCTGCTCGCGATAGTCTCACAGACCGCATAGCCGTATAGACCAAGATCGCGGGGCAAGCCCGGTATAAATAAGTCAAGGGGTAGGTGATACAATAAAGACAACGGACTTACCTGTTAACAACGTAAGCACAAAGAAGAATGACCCTTTACACAAGATTACAAGACACTAACACAGTAGCATCATAACATGTCTACTTATCACACAATCTTACTACACTTAATGCAAATCAATACAAGGCTTTTATAAACAAGTAAACAGTTCCTTTTATCTTTCTTAAGTTGTTATACCTAACTTCCCATAAAGCTAGTATAACTCTTAAGCTTTGTTAAAACCAAATATTTATCTTCTGTTAAAAAAATGATTCAGTATTCTTTTGAAATGTTTTCAGTTCTTTGTTATTCAGCTTAAGCCGAGGCATCACAGTAGGTATTATTCGTGCTTAAGTCAAAGACATTGCCGTAGTTATTATTCAGTTAACACATGTACGCCTACCGCACTATATATTGTAAAATACCATGCTTTAGGAAGAATCACATACCTTCAAATAAAACCACCGCCAAGTTGAATATGTCACACAAGCAGAGTCACCTATAATAGTCACACATATCTATTAAAGACTACTCAAGGTCATTCAAAACAGTGGGTTCATAATTCTACGAGAAGTCGGGCAAAGACAACCCTACCCTGAGCTATATAAGTTCATCGTGAAACAAATTCTATGTGAGTACAGTTCAATTATTCTTCTTTTAAACCCTTCTACTGTGATAACAGTTCAATTCTATTCTGTGATATTCTTCTAAGTATTTATACTTATTCTTATACTTCTACAGTATACATTCTCTAATACAAAAGAGGGTTAGGATTATTACCTCGGTAAGCCCAATAATATCCTAGATAAAGTCGCTACCGAGCAAGGTTTAGCTCCTAAGTTGCACCCTTGGTAGCTCCAAGAAACCTTAGAAGTTCTTCACAACTTCTACTAAGTACTAAGGGATTTGGGCTAGGGTATTTTGGGCATTATAACGATACTAGAAGACAACTTTTCTACCAAGGGAGGGGGGTAGATTTCGGCTAGGCTAGGGTGGAGATTTACTACACACAAATATCCTACCAACTCCTTGACTTTGTGCCAAGGCAACAAAACGTAATGCCCATCCAATTCGTCCTAGGGAAGATTTTCAAGTCCACCTATGGGAGTGTTCCAAGTGTTGCCCTCCCGTTGTTCAAAAATGTTTCGTCTCTCGGAAAAATCCGCAAAAATTAGTAATGGCATAGCCGGAATTTTCCATACGAAAGCTGTGGAAACGCTTCGTCGGAAAACGATTCTTTAAGCGAGTTGTGTACAAAAAAAACGTCCAAGGCTAACTTTCAAGCCAACCAGACGTATTCCTCACGTACATACTCGAAATACGGTATAACGGTTTAGCTCCATCCGGCGCCAAACCACTCCAAACAACCCTTAGAAGTTCTAACCAACTTCTACTCAAATACTTCAACCAACTATGAAGATTTCCTTGTGGTTTCGGTTTGAGACTAAAAGGACAAAAGGTAGTATTTCCTGCTCTACGTATGAGGTAACTTTTGAAATACTACTAGGTAAAGGCTAAGGTATTTTGGGCATTATAACAATACTAGAGAGTATTTCTATACCACAAAAGGGTATTATATGAAAACAACTAGCAGTGGGGGTACCCCACTACTAGCACCTCAAAGGGGAGGGGCTCTCGCCACAAAGGCCACTCAAAGGGAGGGTTTCTCAAGGGCCTTTACTAGGGAGGGGGCTCTTGGACGAGAGTCAAACAAGAGGAGAGGAAGGATAGCAAGACTTGGAACATATTTGGATGAATGAAGTCTTGAGCCAGGTATTTATAGCAAAACCAAAAGCCAACCAACGGCCAAGATCAAGCCATGTGCAAGGCAAGTGTAAGGCCAAGATCAAGCCAAGTGCACCCTAGACCCTACTCCTTAAAACCTCACAAATATCTACACAAATATCTACCACAACTTGCCCTCAATCGGCAAGTGCCCCACTTGCTCCATGTGAGGGTGACACATGTCACCCTCCCGTTGGTCCAAAATGTTTAGTCTCTCGGAAAAATCCGCAAAAATAAGAAAAGACATAGCCGAATTTTCCCTCGCAGTTATGTAAAACGTTTCGTCAAAAGACGACTCTAACAAAGTGTTGTGCACAAATGTCATTCGCCAAGCCACAGGCGGGGTGACACGTGTCACCCTCCTATTGGCCCTCAAAACGTCTTCCAAAAATATCCACAATGGCCAAAATCTCAAAACAAAGTGGGCCCCACAAAATCAGAATTTCTCCGTGGGCCCCACGTGACCATTTCCAAAATAAAATCTCAAAATTCTAATATAATCTATGAAGTCCAAATACCAAACTGGGAATCCAATTCCCATTAACGAACCTTTTTCTTCACAAATAACAGGAAACTTTTCCGTAAAACTCACATCTTTCTTTCTTTTCAAAATTTACCGTACTCTCGCACGACGCCCTCACATACATACCCTGCAACTACGGGTATAACATTCTCCCTCCTTAGAAACATTCGTCGAATGTTCCTTCTCAAGACGGATAACGATGAAGTTCCTCTAACAAGTTGCCAACGCCACGCTCGCCGAAATAACACACGCCCTCTTCTTTCCTCACTCGTCGTGCCCTTCTCGAACACTTGAACTCTCCCAAGACGTACCATACTTCAGTCATTACTTGCTCTCGAAAATCTCCGAGTCACTACCTCCAAACTTGGTCATCTTACTAACCTCAAACTTCCTTAAGGCCATTCCCGCCTTTACGAACCGCTTCGTCGAACGCGCCCACGAACTCATACGTTGGTCACACAAACTTGGGCCTAGCATCCTCGTGACCCTACCACCGGAGGACCACCCAGAACCGACCCCACCCCAAACCGGTTACGGTTGACCCGCAAATGGTCCTCAACCCGACCCCAACCGCGCCAAACTCTTGTTCCCGATCCTAACAATCTTACTAATTCACATCATGAAAGCTACCACTTCCATCTCACACTACCCACGGACTTATCACACAAATAAATCCCACGTATACTACTACTCGATAAGGGTCAAAAATAAATCTTTAACTCAAGACGACCTTACCCCTAAGGTCTCACGTGACATAGTCTAAGGTTCACACTTACCATGCCCCCATACGTATCCTCCCAACTAAGCATGTTTTCTAACTCACAATTAACACAACGCTATTCGCATAGCACATAATAATGAGACCATCATAACAAGCATACCAAAACTCTAGAGGGTTAAGGATATACGAAGCTACCGCCCACTCTAATCATAGGCCCACTGCAGGCATAACGTAGAAGGCGATGAACCAGCCATCGATCCGAGGGTGAGTCGTAACATCCGTGCTACCCTTGGTCGGATAGTTCCTCGCAAAAATGGCCCGCTGGCCGCAAAAATAACAAGCTCTCGCACCACGACACTTCACGAAATGCGGTCTACCACATCGACCACACCGAGGTAGGGGTGACCGATCCGCCAACACTTTACTTCCTCGAAACTCAACCTCGAGCCACGACCGCTCCGAATACTCTGAAGGTTGTGGAGGACCACTCGCACCGGGCGGAGGTACAAAACTAGTATGCTGAGGCGGTCCGCCTCGAAAGTCACCAAAGGACCTGTTGTTCGCCTCTTCTGGCGATCTTCGTCATTCGCCGACCTCTCCGTGCCTCACATCCTGGTCGTGAGCTGCATGCGGCAATGTCCATGCCCTACCAAGAGCTACTCGAACATGCCTCGACATGTAATCATCGAGCCTCAGAACATATCGGTGCACTCGATCCTCCATACTAGCTACCAACGCTGACGACGCCAATGAGTCGAACTCACATTGTACTCCCGAACCGCACGCCCGCTCTCGCTAAGCATCAAAATCGTTTACCGCGTGCCCTCCTCATGCGGAGGCAAGAAGTGAGTGAGAAAGCCCAAAACTCATCCCATACTGCTGGAGTGCATGCTCTCCCGGAAAGCTCCCATGAATCAAACCAATCGATCGCGGTATCACGCAATGATGCGAACCAAAGGTCACAGACTCGGTCTCAAGCCTTGATCACCCGCATGATCCAGAATCGCCGAATGAACTCCTGCGGATCATCCTCGTGCCTCGACCCATAAAACTCGCGGGCTACAACTCGAAAGTCCCGTAGCCTCAAACTATTCGCTCGGGTGCACCATGCCGCTGAACTGGAATCGCCAGATCCACCCTATCTCATATCGGCCACGACCGCCAAAGAATCGCCATCTCCTTGTAACCCATCTCTCCGCCTGCATGGGACCGAGGCTCAGTATCTGTGGTCTCAGCAGCCCACCGCCGCGCTCTAAACTCGCTGGGGGCGGCGTCACAAAACCCGCCGTCAAGCACAACTCGTGCATCGCCCGACTGCGCCTCGTACTCTCTCAGTATCTCACTAGAAGCACCCTCGGCTGCCTTGCCCTTCGGGCTCGTAGCCTGCGCGAGGCATAATCGTAAAAACGAGATACGTCGGAGGGTCCAACTTACAACACGACTCTAAGGCACGATCTCGTAATGAGAAGAATGGAAACCAATCCTAAATGTCCTATAGCCTCGATTATAGATGTGGTGCACAACACACCGATAATCAAGACTCTACTAGACACGGTTCAGACACTTTCCGAGGATTAATCGCTCGATACCACTTTGTAACGACTGCCGGGCGGATCGTGTCTTATCCCGGGCACCCTAGTGATACAATCATCAGAGAAAACCAGCGTAAATAAAACTTTACAAAAGAAACAAGATATATGAACATAAAACAGGCCAACCCAATGGTTACCTTCCAATAACATAAATAAATACAACTCTTTCAAAACGAACGCTTTAATCCTTTTTACAACCCCGCCTACAACAAGATTACATGCACTTAAGATTTACAACAACTATGACGGACGGGGCTCCCGCCATACCCTCGAATGTACAAGAACCTACAACTCAGGAACACATACCAAAAGATAAGCCTCCGAGAAACGGAGCTTCCCAAAACGCTGAATCGAGATCCTAAGAGCGAGGATCCACGACCGATGTATTCTACCGCAGATGAACGCAGCCTCAAGGCGAGGTCATAACAGTACCAAGTATGTGAAATCAGAAAATATCAGAATGAAATCATACTAGTCTATATAAAGCAGAGACATGTATGATAACCAAACTACGATTCACAACATAAAAGCGATCATGTCCAAATGGGACTCACGCCTCAAGTCATCACTCAAATATAACTATGGGTCTCACGCCCACAACATCAATCATGTTCGCATCATGGCCGCATGCCCCTAATTCTCGTGATCGGTGTAGACATGTCCATGATGCAACAATAATACCAATGCCCACGGCCACGCCCGAATTCTACCTCTGTAGACACGCCCATGTGACATCAACAATAATATCTCGGGTGATCAACCCCGCCGCACGGACACATGCCCCGAATTCTACCTGCAGAGACATGTCCATGTAACCACAATAACAATATATCGGTAATCAACCCGACCGCACGGCGCATGCCCGGAATCTGACGGTGTAGACATGTCCATGTGACATCAACAACACGACAGGAATCAAAATGGAAACATACCCGTGGAAGTCTCCATCACTGCCAGCACGTCCAAGTAAGTTCTCAACAAGTCGACCTACCTCTATCGAGAGACGCCAGAATACGTAAATACCACACTTGCACAACAAAGGCTATCATCACAAGCATAGGCAAGTTTCACAACAACAAGCATAGGCAAGTTTCACAACAACAAGCATAGGCAAGTTTCACAACAACAAGCATAGGCAAGTTTCACACAACTCAAAGTACTTTCATTTTATGCCAAAGTCCGGGTTTTTAACCCCAAAGTACTACATACGTTAAGTTCTTTTTAAAAAGAGATCTATTACTTTTATAAAAGTCACCCTATACCCGTAGTATTAGAATGACCAACCCACATTCCTTTTCAAAATCAAGTAACAACATTCTTTCCTAAGTTCCAGCTTTGCCTAGTTTCAATTACTCAAGCTTCTCATTTTCAAATGCTCAAGTCACTTATTTTAGAAAGGTTTCATAACTCATAGTCTTAATCTCTTTTAAAACAATTGAGTAACATATGTCATATATGTGAGTAGTTTATTCTTGTTTATAACGATCTTATTACAATGACCATGATCTAGAAAATGTAATATCATTTTATCTCATCTTAGCTTCTATGCAGATGGAGGTTTCTACTGGTTTTAATACAACACATCATTATTCAATACATTTTCCTTTATTAACGCTGCAATGGTCTGTCGATACACATTCGATTTCAAATCAAGAAACATTATCCCTTTAAAACCACGTACTCATTACTCACGAATGAGGTTTCACAAACATCCACATTAAAACAAATAAGTTAAGTCTCTTATCTTTTAAGATCAAGTCTCTTAACTTCTAACATCGAGAAACCATTTTCACTACATAAGTCGTTATAACTAACTTCCCATAAAGCTATTATAACACCCTATGTTTTAAACCAACCAAATCACTTAGCACATGACGTCTACCGTACTACATAGTTCACAACAATCATGCTAGAAAAGATAGGAAGAGGTTCACATACCTCGACTATTTATCGACAATAAGCAAAATGCTCCAAGTACTACAACCTTGCTAGCCCTTTCCACTCCTCGAGTAGAATACGCTACTCTTAGTACTTTCACCTATAAAGGTCACAAACGTCTATTAACCCCAAAACACAAGTTTCTATCTTCTACGTAAAAATCGAAGACTCCCGCAACAAACAGAAATCTCCTTCTCTATCGAAGCCGGCTACCAAGCCAACCCGGGGGGGGTTTTTTACACGCCTAACCCGACGTGTACAATTCTACTCGAATACTACACAAGTCTACCGCAATACACCCTATGTAAATACATTCGATTCAGCTTTATTCTTCAGCTTAAGTCAAAAGACATTGCCGAATACTAAGTATAGTTCCATATATAGTATACTTCAACTATATATTCTAACAAACATGTAATTTCCAATTACAATAGAGACAAGATAATTACCTCGATAAGCCCATAATTATCCAAGTTATAATGTCGATCCTGAGCAAGGTTTAGCTCAAAGTGCGCTCCAAACCACTCCAAACAACCCTTAGAAGTTCTAACTAACTTCTACTCAAATACTTCAACCAACTATGAAGATTTCCTTAGGGTTTCGGTTTGAGACTAAAGGACAAAAGGTAGTATTTCCTGCTCTACGATAGAGGTAACTTTTGAAATACTACTAGGTAAAGGCTAAGGTATTTTGGGCATTATAACAATACTAGGAGAGTATTTCTATACCACAAAGTGGGTATTATACGAAAACAACTAGCAGTGGGGTACCCTACGGCTAGCACCTCAAAGGGAGGGCTCTCGCCACAAAGGCCACTCAGGGGAGGGTTTCGGCCAAGGGCCTTTACTAGGAGGGGCGCTTGGACGAGAGTCAAACAAGAGGAGAGGAAGGATAGCAAGACTTGGAACATATTTGGATGAATGAAGTCTTCAAGCCAAGGGGGGTATTTATAGCAAAACCAAAAGCCAACCAATGGCCAAGATCAAGCCATGTGCAAGGCAAGTGTAAGGCCAAGATCAAGCCAAGTGCACCCTAGACCCTACTCCTTAAAACCCTCACAAATATCTACACAAATATCTACCACACTTGCCTCCAATCGGCCAAGTGCCGCCCCACTTGCCTCCATTGTGAGGGTGTCCCGTTGGTCCAAAATGTTTCGTCTCTCGGAAAAATCCGCAAAAATAAGAAAAGACATAGCCGGAATTTTCCCCTCGCAAGTTATGTAAAACGTTTCGTCAAAAAACGACTCTAACCGGGTGTTGTGCACAAATGTCATTCGGCCAAGCCACCTAGGCGGGGGTGACACGTGTCACCCTCCTATTGGCCCTCATAAAACGTCTTCCGAAAAAAATATCCACAATGGCCAAAATCTCGAAAACAAAGTGGGCCCCACAAGCCGTAAATTTCTCCGTGGGCCCCACGTGACCATTTCCAGAAAATAAAATCTCAAAATTCTAATATAATCTATGAAGTCCAAATACCAAATCTGGGAATCCACCCCATTAACGAACCTTTTCTTCACAAATAACCGGAAACTTTTCCGTCGAAAACTCACATCTTTCTTTCTTTTCAAAATTTCTGCCGTACTCTCGTACGTACGTCCTCACATACATACCCTGCAACTACGGGGTATAACAACAGTAGACTTGTGTAGCATTGTTGTGTAGTAGATTGGTACACGTCCGGTTAAACGTGTAAACCCCCCCCCCCCTGGTTGGCTTGGTAGCCGGCCTCGATGGAGGAGGAGATTTACGCCATGTGGGAGGTGCCGAATTTTCTCAGAGAAATGGAACCTTGTGTTTGAAGTTAATAGACGTTTGTGACCTTTTTAGGTGAAAGTACTAAGAGTAGCGTATTCTACTTGAGGAGTGGAAAGTGCAGGTTGTAGTACTTGGAGCATTTTGCTTATTGTCGATACTCGCGAGGTATGTGAACCTCTTCCTATCTGTTCTAGCATGATATGTGTGTAACTATGTAGTACGGTGGACGATGTGTACTAAGTGTATTTGTTTGTTTAAACATAAAGTGTTATAACGGCATGGAAGTTGGTTATAACGACTTTATGTAGGTAAGAAAATGGTTTACTGATGGTAGAAGTTAAAAGACTTGATCTGATAAGATAAGAGACTTAACTTATTTGTTTTAATGTGGATGTTGTGTGAAACCTCATTCGTGAGTAATGAGTACTTGGTTTTTAAAAGGGATAATGTTTCCGATTTCGGAATCGAATGTGTATCGGCTGCACCACTCGGCGTTAATAAAGGAAAATGTATTGAATAATGATGTGTTGTATTAAAACCAGTAGAAACCTCCATCTGCATAGAAACTAAGATGAGACAAAATGATATTACATTTTCTAGATCATGGCTGCTGTAATAAGATCGTTATAAACAAGAATAAACTACTCACATATATGACATATGTTACTCAATTGTTTTAAAATAGATTAAGACTATGAGTTATGAAACCTTTCTAAAATAAGTGACTTGAGCATTTGAAATTAGGCAAACTTGAACGTTTGGAAAATAATGTTGTTACTTGATTTTACAAAAGGAAGTGTCTTGTTTACTTAAAAAGATAGTCACGATTTTTATACTACGGTGGTGTGACTTATGTGAAAGTACTTTGAGTTGTGTGAAACTTGCCTATGCTTGTGATTATAGCCTTTTTTGTACAAGTTTTGTATTTACGTGTTACCGGCGTCTCGATAGAGTAGGTTGACTTGTCGAGAACTTACTCGACGCGTCCGGCAGGACGAGAATTCCACGGTATGTTTCCATTTTAATTATTGTCTTGTTGTCGATGTTACATAGACATGTCTACACCGAGGTAGAATTCCGGGGCATGTGGCTACGCGCAGGTTGATCACCCAAGATATTGTTGTTGATGTCACATGGACGTGTCACACCGAGGTAGAATTCCGGGCACGTGGCCGGGCATTGGTATTATTGTTGCATCATGGACATGTACACCGGCGCGTAACCGGGGCACGCGCCGATGCGAACATGATTGATGTTGTGGCGTGAGACCCATAGTTATATTTGAGTGATGACTTGAGGACGTGAGTCCTCGATCGACATGATCGCTTATGTTGTGAATCGTAGTTTGGTTATCATACATGTCTCTGCTTTATATAGACTAGTATGATTTCATTTACTGATTTTACGCTTTCACATACTGGTACTGTTATCGACCTCCTTGGGGCCGAGCGTATAAAGAGGCCGAGCATCTCACGCGAAACAGCCGAACCGTGGCTCTTCGTATGGCACGACCAGAGAAGGTCCAAACCTCAGGGATCGCATGCAGTCCGGAACCATTTGTTCGGTCGCGAGTGACACTAGAACCTCGCGCAAAGTGACAAAAGTGGTATCGAGCGCTTAGTCCTCGGAAAGTGTCTGCATCGCGTGTCTAGTAGAGTCTTGATTATCGGTGTTGTGCACCACATCAATAATCGTGAGGCTATAGGACATTTAGGATTGGTTTCCATTCTTCTCATTACGAGATCGTGCCTTAGAAGCGTGTTGTAAGTTGGACCCTCCGACGTATCTCGCTTTTACCGTTATGCCTCCGCAAGGCAACCAGAGCCCGAAGGGCAAGGCAGCCGAGTGCCGCTAGTGAGATCTGAGGAGTACGAGGCGCAGCCCGCATGACGAGGTCAGGCTTGACGGCGGGTTTTGGACGCCGCCACCCCCAAAGAGGTTAGAGCGCAGAATGGCCGCCGAGACCGCGATACTGAGCCTCCATCCCCATGCAGGCGGATGAGATGGGGTACAAGGAGATGGCGATTTGGCCGTGGTCGTGGCAGATATGAGATAGGCCGACGCAGCGATTCAGCCCAATAGCACCGATGGTTCGCCCCGAGCAGATAGTTTGAGGCTACGGACTTTACGAGTCAGCCGCCAGAGTTTTATGGGTCGAGGCCTGAGGATGATCCGCAGGAGTTCATCCGGCAGTTACAGCGGGTCATGAGAGTGATCAAGGCTTCGGAGACCGAGTCGGTGGTCTTAGGTTCGCATCGGCTGCGTGATACCGCAGTCGACTGGTTTGATTCGGGAGTTGTCGGGAGAGCGCGCTCCAGCAGATGGGACGAGTTCTCAGAGGCATTCATCACTCACTTCTTGCCTCCGCAGATGTGGAGGGCACGGTCCGACAGTTTTGTGATGCCGGCAGCAGAGGCGCATAGCTCGAGTACAACGTGGAGTTTGACTCGTTGGCTCGGTATGTCCCCGCTTTAGTGGCAACCATGGAGGATAGAGTGCACCGCTACGTCACCGGATTAGATGATTGCTTGACAGAGGCTTGTTCGAGTGTAGCTCTTCAGCCGGGCATGGACATTGCCCGCATGCAGGCTCATGCACTGGGATGTGAGGCACGGAGAGGTCGGCGGAATGACCAAGATCGCCAGAGGCCGAACAACAGTGGTCCTTTGGTGACTTTCGAGGCGGACCGCCTCAAAGATACTAGTTTTGTACCTCCGCCATGCAGAGTGGTCCTCCACAACCTTGAGCATCAGTATTCGGGAGCGGTCGTGGCTCGAGGTTCTGTTTCGGGAAGTAAGGGTGTTGGCAGACGGGTCACCCCTACCTCGGTGTGTCGATGTAGACCGCATTTCGGGAGTGTCGTAGTGCCAAGGAGCTTGCTATTTTGCGGCGGGCCATTTTGTGAGGAACTGTCCGACCAAGGGTGGCACGGATGTTACGACTCACCTTCAGATCGCGCGTGTTCATCACCTTCACTATGCGCCTGCGCAGGCGATCGTGATTAGAAAAGCGGTAGAGACAGGTATATCCTTAACCCTCTAGAGTTTTGTATGCTTGTTATGTTAATGTGTTTAGTGTTATGTTCGGATAGCTTTATGCTAAAATGTGATTTAGGAACATGGTTAGTTGGAAGGATAAGTATGGAGGCATGGTAAGTGTGAACCTTAGAATATTTCACGATTGAGACCTTAGAGGTAAGGTCGTCTTGTGTAAGAGATTTATTTTATGTTTGACCTTTATCAGAGTGCGTAGTATACGTGGGTTTTATTTGTGTGATAAGTCCATGGGTAGTGTGAGATGGAAGTGGTAGCTTTCATGTTGGGGTGTAGCAGGATTGTTCCGTGTCGGGGAACAAGGGCGTGACGCGATTGTGGGTCGGGTTGAGGACGTGATACGGGTCAACCCGTAGCCCGGATTAAGGTGGGGTCAGTTCTGGGTGGTCCCGCCAGGTGGTAGGGTCACGAGGATGCTAGGCCCAAGTTTGTATGATCATCGTATGAGTTCGTGGACGCGTTCGACCAGAAGCGGTTCGTAAAGGCCGGGAATGGCCTTAAGGAAGTTTGAGGTTAGTAAGATGACCAAGTTTGGAGGTAGTGACTCCAGAGATTTTCGGGAACGGAAGTAATGACTGAAGTATGGTACGTACTGGGAGAGTTCAAGTGTTCGAGAAGGGCACGACGAGTAAGGAAAGAAGAGGACGTGTGTTATTTCGTGGCCAAGCTGTGGCGTTGGCAACTTGTTAGAGGAACTTCATCAATATCCGTCTTGAGAAGGAACATTCGGGACGAATGTTTCTAAGGAGGGGAGAATGTTATACCCCGTATTCTCAGGGTATGTATGCGAGGACGTACGTACGAGAGCACGACAGAAAAATTGGAAAGGAAGAAAGAGGTGATTCTTCCACGGAAAAAGTTTCCGGTTTTTGTAAGGAAAAATGTTCGTTGAAGGGAATTGGGTTCCCAGATTTGGAATTTGGGCTTCTTAGATTATATTAGAATTTTGAGATTTTATTTTCAGAAATGGTCACGTGGGGCCCACGGGAGAAATTTACGGTTTTGTGGGGCCCGCTTTGATTTTGAGATTTTGGCCATTGTGGATATTTTTCGGAAGACGTTTTATGAGGGCCAATAGGAGGGTGACACGTGTCACCCCCGCCTTGGTGGCTTGGCCGAAGTTACCTTTGTGCACAACACCTTGGTAGAGTCGCCGACTAAACGCTTTGCGTAACTTGCGAAGGAAAATACGGCTATTTCGGTTTTGTTTTTTTCGGGTTTTTCCGAGCGGCGGTACATTTTGGGCCAACAAGAGGGTGACACTTGTCACCCTGCCGACGCCTTAGGGCGGTTCGCTCGCCGATTGGTGCCTTGTTGTGGAATTGTTTTGTGCAATGTTTTGTGCAATGTTTTGTGGCTTGTTTTGTGGAGTAGGGACTAGGGTGCACATGGCTTGATCTTGGCCTTACACTTGCCTTGCACATGGCTTGATCTTGGCCATTGGTTGGCCTTTGGTTTTGCTATAAATACCCACTAAGCTCAAGACTTCGTCATCCAAAAATCTTCCAAGTCGTGCGGCCCTCTCCCTCCCTTTGAGTGTGTTCTCGTCCTAAGCCTTCCCCCTCCCCTCCTTGAGTGGCCGAGAGCCTCCCTCTCCCCCCTTTGTGGTGCTAGCCGTGGGGTACCCCCCCCCCCCCTAACCTAGTTGTTTCATATAATACACCCTCTTGGTAGAAATACTCTCCGAGTATTGTTATAATGCCCAAAATACCTTAGCCTTTACCTTGTTGTATTCCAAAAGTTACCTCTATACGTAGAGCCGGAAATACTACATTTTGTCCTTTTAGTCTCAAACCGAAACCCTAAGGAAATCTTCATAGTTGGTTGAAGTATTTGAGTAGAAGTTGGTTAGAACTTCAAGGGTTGTTTGGAGCGGATTGGAGCGCACTGAGTAGGAGCTAAACCTTGCTCAGATCGACATTATAACTTGGATAATTTTGGGCTTGTCGAGGTAAATATTCTTGTCCCTTATTGTAATTGGAGATTACATGTAGTAGGAATATATAGTTGAGGTATACTATATATAGAATCGAACATTATTGTGCGTGGCAATGTCTTTTGACTTAAGCCCGAATTTAAAGAAGAGAATCGAGCTGTAATTACATAGGTGTATTCTGATAGACTTGTGTAGCATTGTTGTGTAGTAGATTGGTACACGTCCGGTTAGACGTGTAAACCCCCCCCCCCCCTGGTTGGCTTGGTAGCCCACCTCGATGGAGGAGGAGATTTCTGTTTGTTGCGGGGGTGTTGTGTGTTTGAAGTTAATAGACGTTTGTGACCTTTTTAGGTGAAAGTACTAAGAGTAGCGTATTCTACTTGAGGAGTGGAAAGGGCTAGCAAGGTTGTAGTACTTGGAGCATTTTGCTTATTGTCGATACTACGCGAGGTATGTGAACCTCTTCCTATCTGTTCTAGCATGATATGTGTGTAACTATGTAGTACGGTGGACGTACAGGTACTAAGTGTATTTGTTTGGTTTAAACATAAAGTGTTATAACGGCTTTATGGGAAGTTGGTTATAACAGCTTTATGTAGGTAAGAAAATGGTTTACTGATGGTAGAAGTTAAAAGACTTGATCTGATAAGATAAGAGACTTAACTTATTTGTTTTAATGTGGATGTTGTGTGAAACCTCATTCGTGAGTAATGAGTACTTGGTTTTTAAAAGGGATAATGTTTTACTGATTTCGGGAATCAGAATGTGTATCGACAGACCACTGCAGCGTTAATAAAGGAAAATGTATTGAATAATGATGTGTTGTATTAAAACCAGTAGAAACCTCCATCTGCATAGAAACTAAGATGAGACAAAATGATATTACATTTTCTAGATCACGGTCTTTGTAATAAGATCGTTATAAACAAGAATAAACTACTCACATATATGACATATGTTACTCAATTGTTTTAAAAGAGATTAAGACTATGAGTTATGAAACCTTTCTAAAATAAGTGACTTGAGCATTTGAAATTAGGCAAACTTGAACGTTTGGAAAATAATGTTGTTACTTGATTTTACAAAAGGGGAAGTGTCTTGTTTACTTAAAAAGATAGTCACGATTTTTATACTACGGGTGGTGTGACTTATGTGAAAGTACTTTGAGTTGTGTGAAACTTGCCTATGCTTGTGATGATAGCCTTTATTGTACAAGTGTTGTATTTACGTATTCCGGCGTCTCGATAGAGGCGGTTGACTTGTTGAGAACTTACTTGGGCGTCTTTGGCGATGTGGAGAATTCCACGGGTATGTTTCCATTTTAATTATCGTCTTGTTGTCGATGTTACATAGACATGTCTACACCGAGGTAGAATTCGGGCATGTGGCCCTGCGGCTGGGTTGATCACCCAGTATATTGTGGAAGATGACACATGGACGTGTCTACACCGAGGTAGACTTCCGGGGGCATGTGGCAATGGGGCATTGGTATTATTGTTGCATAATGGACATGTCTACACCGAAGCGAGTCGGGGCATGCGGCCGTGATCACGAACATGATTGATGTTGTGGGCGTGAGACCCATAGTTATATTTGAGTGATGACTTGAGGACGTGAGTCCCTGACTGGACATGACTGCTTTTATGTTGTGAACTGTAGTTTGGTTATCATACATGTCTCCTGCTTTATATAGACTAGTATGATTTCATTTCTGATATTTCTGATTTCACATACTTGGTACTGTTATCGACCTCGCCCGGAGTGCGTTCATCCGCAGTAGAGGTACATCGGCCGTGGATCCTCGCCATAGGATCACGATTCAGCGTATTAGGAAGCTCCGTTTCTCGGAGGCTTATCTATTGGTATGTGTTCCCTTAGTAGTAGGTTCTTGAACATTGAGGGTATGGCGGGGCCTGTCCGTCATAGTGTTGTAAATCTTAAGTGCAGTAGAAGCGTTGTGGGCGGGGTTGTAAAAGGATTAAACTGCTCGGTGTTATGTATATCTGAAGGCAACCGTTTTGGTTGCTTTATTATTATATCTCTTGTTTCATGACTTATGTGTTATGTTCCGCTGATTTTCTCTGATGTATGTATCACTAGGGTGCCCGGGGTAAGGCACCAGTCACGGGCCCGAATTCGGGGTGTGACAAAGACTATTATGATTTCATTTACAGTATTTACAGTTTCACATACTTGGTACCTGTTATCGACCTCCTTGAGTGCGTTCATCCGCAGGTAGAAGTACATCGGTTGTCGATCCGCTTTTAGGATCACCTTTCGTATTGGGAAGCTCGTTCCTTCGAGGCTTATCTTTGGTATGTTACCACGATGTCAGAGGTTCTTGTACATTCGAGGGTATGGCGGGGCCTGTCCCGTCATAGTTGTTGTAAAAATCTTAAGTGCATGCTTTATTGTGGCGGGGTTATAAGGATTGTAACTGTTCAAACGTTTATATATATATGTTGAAAGGCAACTGTTTTGGGTTGGCCTGTTTATTTATTATATCTCTCATTTCATGTTCATGTTTTATTTCCGTTGATTTTCTCTGATGTTGTATCACTAGGGTGCCCGGGGTAAGGCACCAGTCACGGGCCCGGATTCGGGTCGTGACAGTTGTCTCGTATAAATACCCCCCCTCTTGGTAGAAATACTCTCAAAAGTATTGTTACTATACCCAAATTACCTTAGCCTTATACCTTGTAGTATTCCAAGGTTACACTTATACGAAAAGCCCAGAAATACTATTATACTTCCCGTCAGTCACAAAAACGAAACCCTAAGGAAAAATCTCCATAGATAGTTGGAGTATTAAGTAGAAGTTGGTTAGAACTTCTAAGGGTGGTTTGGAGCGGGTTGGAGCGCACGGAGTTGGAGCTAAACGTTGCTCAGGAGCGACATTAAACTAGGATAATTTTGGGCTTATCGAGGTAATATCTTGTCCCCTTATTGTAATTGGAAATTACATGTTGTAAGATTATATAGTTGAAGTATACTATATATAGAACTGAACCTAGCTTTGCGGCAATGTCTTTTGACTTAAGCCTGAATATAAAGAAAGAGAACTGAACTGTAATTACATAGGACTGTATTACAGTAAACTTGTGTAGCATTACTGTGAAGTAGAAGTGTTTTGCTATTAGTCGATAATCGTCGCGAGGTATGTGAACCTCTTCCTATCTTTTCTAGCATGATATGTGTATAACTATGTAGTACGGTAGACGTACATGTGTAAAATGCTTTGTGGTTTTAAAAGGTAACTGATTTGACTAATAACTGACTTGATGTGTGATAATAAAGAATCATTCTGAAAGAAGAGTTATACTAGCTTTATGGGAAGTTAGGTATAACGTTTTAAGAGAGGTAAAGAGAATGGTTTACTGATTTTAAAAGTTAAGAGACTTAATCTTGAAGATAAGAGACTTAACTTGTTTTACTTGGTAATTAACATTTTGTTAAAAATATTGTAAAACCTCATTCGCGAGTAATGAGTACTTGATTTTAAAAGCAATAATGTTTTACTGATTTCGGAAATCAGAATAAGTATCGAACAAACCACAGCAGCGCTAATAAAGGGAAATGTTTTGACTAATAATGTATTAGTAAAACCTGTAGAAACTTCCATCTGCATAGAAACTAAGATGAGACAAAATGATATTACATTTCCTAGATCATGGCTGCTTAAATAAGATTGTTATAAACAAGAATAACCTACTCACGTATCAGACATATGTTTCTCAAATTGCTTTTAAAGGAGAATTATATCATTAAGTGATATAAATTATGAACCACGAAACCTTTCGAAAATGAGAAACTTGAGTAATTGAAATTAGGCAAACTTGAAACATTTGGAAAAGAATGTTGTTACTTGATTTTACGAAGAGAAATGTTTTGATTTACTTCAAAAGATAATCACTCTATTTTCATATACTACGGGTATTGTGTGACTTTTGTAAACGTAACGTATCTTTTAAAAGATAATGTATGAAGTACTTTGGGAATAGATACCCGATCTTGTTAATCATATATTAGAATGTACCTTGTGTGTATAACTTGATTGTGTTAGTTTGTGATAGCCTTGTAATACTTTCTTGTTGATTTGATAAGTAAACATGCTAGGATGCTACGTGTGTTAGTATCTTGTGATGTTTTGTGTAAAGCGGGTTTTTCCCTCGATTGCGCTTAAAGTTGTTTAACGATCAGCCGTTATGTTGGTATTATACCACTCACCTTGACTTGTTTCCGGAGGTTAAGCTGCCCTCCGTTGCGGGGTAGACTCAGGCGGGTCGGTGGACCTATGATTCGAGAATACCTCATGCGGGTACTGTGTGACACCCATGCGGAGCTACGAGAGTTCCAGGTTAGTTGCGGCCTTTATGGTCATGCGGTCTATGTGGCCATGCGGACTGCGAGTCCAGGACGATGCCGGGGAGTAGCTACCCTCGATGCGAGGAATACCTCATGCGGGCCTATGAGGTTGGCCAAGCAAATACATTTAACACATGTACGTCTACCGTACTACATAGTTATACACATATCATGCTAGAAAAGATAGGAAGAGGTTCACATACCTCGCGACGATTATCGACTAATAGCAAAACGCTCCAAGTACCTCAAACCGTCGGCTACTCCTTAAGCCAAGTAGATCGTGCCACGCATAGTACTTCAACCTATAAGGCCACAAGGCGCTTATTAACATCTAGATCTTATCGTAGAACATTCTACAGAACGTTCTAAGCACCTCCCCGCATGGCGCGTAAATCTCCTCCTCTATCGAGGCCGGCTATCATGCCAACCAGGGGAGGGGGGGTTATACATCTAACCGGACGTGTACAATTCTACTTCACAGTAATGCTACACAAGTCTCATGTCTGATCTATGTAAATCTGATTCAATTCTCTTCTTTAAATTCAGGCTTAAGTCCAAAGACATTGCCGCAAAACTATGTTCAGTTCTATATATAGTATACTTCAACTATATAATCTTACAACATGTAATTTCCAATTACAATAAGGGGACAAGAATATTTACCTCGATAAGCCCAAAATTATCCAAGTATAAATGTCGGTCCTTAGCAACGTTTAGCTCCTACTCCGGGTGCTCCAACCCGCTCCAAACAACCCTTAGAAGTCCTACGCAACTTCTTCTTAATACTTCAACCAACTATGGAGATTTCCTTAGGGTTTCGGTTTGAGACAAAAAGGACATACAGTAGTATTTCCGACTCTACGATAGAGTATCTTTGGAATACTACAAGGTATACGGCTAAGGTAATTTGGGTATAGTAACAATACTATGGAGAGTATTTCTACCAAGAGGGGGGGTATTTATACGAGACAACACCACAAGGGGGGGTGTATACCCCTCGGCCAACCCTACTAGGAGGGGGGGTACCCTCGGCCAAGGGGGGAAGGGGTGCTCTCGGCTAAAGCCTCACAAGGGGGCGAGAACAACACTGAGGAGAGAGGATTTCTAGACTTAGAAATTATTTTAGGATGAATAAGTCTTCAAAGGGGAGGGGTATTTATAGGTCAAGCAAAGGCCAACCAATGGCCAAGATCATGCCAAGTGCTAAGCAAGTGTAGGGCCAAGATTCATCCATGTGCACCTTATACATCTACCACAAAATATCACAAAATATCCTACCTACTCCCACTCACCCATTTCGTCCCAATGCCGTCCAAAGCCCACCAATGAGAGGGTGCCAAGTGTCGCCCTCTCGTTGGTCCAAAATGTTTCGTCTCTCGGAAAAATCCGCAAAAATAAAAAATGACATAGCCGGAATTTTCCCTTCGTAAGTTAAGTAAAACGTTTCGTCGAAAAACGACTCTAATCGGGTGTTGTGAACAAATAATTTCGGCCAAGCCAACTTTAAAGTCCAAACTTTTCTACGTACGTCCTTACGTACACACTCTGGAAATACGGGGTATAACAGAACCAAAATAAAACAACTTTCATTTAGACAACTCAAAGTACTATCAAGAGAATAGATATAACAATCTTTCATTTTTTAAAACCCAAGTACTATCAAGAGAATAATAACAATCTTTTATTTTAGAAACCCCAAGTACTATCATGAGAATAGGTAAACAACTTTCTTTTTATAAAACCCAAAGTATTATCAAGAGAATGGATATAACAACTTCCTTTTTGTAAAACCCAAAGTATTATCAAGAGAATGGATATAACAACTTCCTTTTTGGAACTCAAAGTACTATTAGTGTAATAGATAGAACACTTCTATTTTGGAAACTCAAAGTACTATTAATAAAGTACATCATTAAGGAGTAGGATTCATTCCCTTTATAACACAGAATCAGGCTAGAAGAAGAAATGATACTTCACATACCTTTTTGGCGACTAACCAACTCTACAATCTAGAATACGTCTTAATGTACTTCAACCTATAACGACAATAACACGCATATCAACACGTGCTCACTAAAGTAGGTTAACACCAAGTAAAGGTTCTTGTTACACCCCGTAATTCCAGGACATGTTTAAGAGAATGTACGTGAGGAAACGGGACTTAAAAATTGGAACGAAAGAAAGAGTGTTATTCTTAAGGAAATTCTTCCGAACCTCGGGAAGGAAAAGCGTTTGTTAATGAGAATTGGGTTCTCAGAAATTTTATTTGAGACTGTTGGAATTTATCGGAATTATGGAAGTTTAATTACAGAGTTGGATACGTGACGCCCACCCGAGAAATTTTACGTTTTTGTGAGGCCTACGAGGTTTCCGATATTTTGACCAATTATGGAAATTTCGGAAAAACGAAATATTATGGACCAATGGGAGGGCGAAACGTGTCACCCTCCATATGAATCATCTTGGACGAAATTATATGCTAAGTGTAGCAAATATTAGCTTGACATAATGGACCAATCTTAAGCCATCCATTTGCTTTGATCTAGACCATTGGTTGTAGTATATATCTATACTAGTAGTGCAAGACTAACTCATTTCCAACACTTAGAAAAATTGGCAAGACTTGTCTTGCTCATTGTGAAGCTCTCGGCATAGCTCTATCCCTCACACAAAAAAAATTCATTTGTTGTTCATAATTCCCAATATTAAAACCTAAGATCCCTAGAGGTATCGTAAGGATATCTCAATAGAAAGATTCCGAAAAAATGACGTTATTACGTTAGTCGCAAGGCGAAAACCTAAGGTGTTCTTCAACTTTGATGTTGAAACTTGAAGAGGCGTTCTTCACAAGCTTCTAAGGGTTACTTGGAGTGGATTGTAACATCGAAAAGAGGAGCTAAAGTTTCTACGGATCGACTTTAGGTTTTGGATCATATTTGGGCTTAAGAGGTATTAATCTCCGTCTTGTTATTATAATTCAAGATATCATGTTGTAGTAGTTTATAGATGAGCATGTGATATTAGAATGAAGATTTATAAGTGTTATGGATATTAGAACCACTAATCCGAAACTAGCATGTTTAGCCTTTGAGATTGAAATTCAATTTGGTTATTAGTTTAGTCGTCGCATGTTATTTAAGGAAAGGACTATAGTCGTTATAATTGATCATGACTTATATTACATGTTGGAATAACGACTTGGATTAGAAATGGAATTGGAAAGAAATAGATGTTGTTGTTGTCCTTGATATTGCCGAAAATTGCCTAAAGTTATTGGACGGTTTTATATTAATTGTGGGGCAGAATTTTACACGTCCTGTTGAGGCGTGTAATCCCCTTTGAATTTTTGATTTGTAATGCCTTAAATGTGGCATGTTGGTTATTGATTTCGGGCCTTGAAAAAGGTGAAAAAGTACGTAGAAACAAAGGAAGTGCTGCCCAAATTTCCGTAGAATAAGAGACCTTACACTTAGTATGATTCTACCTTAAAAAGATAAGAATTGATAGACGTATTATGGTTATTATAGGTTGAAGTACTACGAGTAGTGTATTCTACTTGAAGGGTGGAAAAGCTAGCAAGGTTATAGTACTTTGGAGCATTTTGCAACTTGTCGCTAGTCGTCGTGAGGTTTGTGAACCTCTTCCTTCTTTTGGCATGATTCTACGTATGAAATATACATGTGGTGTTATTTCATGATTCCTTCTATTCTTAGAAGTTAAGAGGTACGTATGTTGATTTACTCTATGTAAAAAGTATGTCTAAATTATCCTAAGTCCTTACCAAGTCTTATGGGAGATGTTGGTAAGAATGGTTAGGAAGTTATGAGGGTTGATTTAAAGCTATGTGACTTGATTTGTATGAAGTAAGTTGATTTTATATTTGAAAATGACTTGGATTTATATGTGAAAAGGGACTTGATTTTATAAGTGGAAGTTATATGATTTTAAAGAGAATAAGTTACTTGGTTTTGGAAGAGTATGAAACTTTATTTTTCAAGTTATGGGACTTGATTTCTAGAGTATAAATGACATGATTTTATATGTATAAGCGACATGATTTTAAAGAATGTATGTTATAAAGTTTTAAGACTATGAACTTTGATTTCTTTAAAGGATTATGAGACGTTATTTTCAAAAGTTAAGAAGATTGATTTCAAAAGAGTGTGTAACTTGAGTTTTAAAAAGAAGAAATTTATTGTTTTAAAAGAGAAGGATTTTTATGATTCTTTTTAAGTATGTATGTACGTAGTACTTTTGGGTTTAGTTTCCCTAATGTAATAAGAAATAAAAGTGCCTTAAGTTCTCTAATATGAAAGGTTGTTATAATAGCTCTACGGGAAGTTGTTATAACGACTTAAGAAGAAGTGAAAAGATGGTTTAAAAATGTTATGTAAGGAAAATCACACCGAGCCTACAAATAGGCCGGATTATGTTATGAGATACACCGATCCTACAAATAGGCTGGATTATGTTATGAGATACACCGAGCCTACAAATAGGCCGGGTTATGTTATGAGATACACCGAGCCTACACATAGGTCGGGTTATGCCATATGCACCGAGACTACACATAGGCCGGGTTATGTCATCTTACACCGAGCCCCACAGGAGGGCCGGATTATGCTACATGATTCCACAGTACACCGAGCCCCACAGGCGGGCCGAATTATGCTACATGATTCCACAGTACATCGAGCCCCACAGGCGGGCCGGATTATGCTACATGATTCATCAGTACACCGTGTCCCGCAAAAGGGGCGGATTACGTTATCAAGTATGGATAATCAAAGTAAGCTCTCAAATAAGAAGTCCCTCCATAAAGGGCCGGATTATGTTATGTAAGATATGTAAGTTATGTGGAAAAACTTGATTGAATTCTTAAGTATGTACGTAAGAATATGATGTTAATTCTTATTGAAAGAAGGAAAAAAACGGTTAATGTGCGATTGATTTCAGGAGTTAAAATGGCACGGTAGGATATGGTATTTCATTTTTATACTTGCCCCTGTCATTCTTTTATACAGTTATGATGTGGTTACTGTACCTTATTTACATTCCATACTACTAAATTTTTGTTATGCGGCCCCTTCGGGGGGTTGCGTTCATGCCCGCAGGTGTTAGGTACACAGGTTGGTGATCCTTGCTCTTAGGATCTCAGTTCAGTTTTTGGGAAGTAGCTCCATTCACTCCGGAGGCTTATCTTTTGGGTACGGTTTACCTGATGTTGTAGATTTATGTACATTCAGGAGTATGGAGGGGCCCTGTCGCGCCACAGTTGTAATTCTTAGAGGTCTGTAGTCATATCTTGTGGGTCGGTTTGTAAAGAAAAAGGATGTAACTGTGTTTGGTTATGTGTATATATATGCGTCCAGGGAGGTAGGCTTATCGGCTAACCTGTTGTTTATTTCTTGTTGATTTATTTTATAAGTTTCATGTATGTTCACGATTATCTCGATGTATACTGTAAGGGTGCCTGTGTAGGACACGATCGCGGGCGGGGTGAGTCGTGACAAAAGTGGTATCAGAGCAGTTATCCCTCGGAAAGTGTCTACAGACCGTGTATAGTAGAGTCTTGGTTATCGGTGTGTTGTGCACCACATCTATAACCAGGAGGCTGCAGGACATTTAGGATTGGTTTCCATTCTTCTCACTCTGAGATCGTGCAGTAGAGTTGTGTTATTAGGTTGATCCGTCTCTGACGTATTCTTATGTATATGAATCAGTTATGCCTCGCGGAGCGACCACGGCCCGAAGGGCAAGGAAGCGGCGGAGGCGCTAGTGGTGCTCGAGAGGGTTACTAGGACTCGTGCCCGCACTATGCCCGAGGTTGTAGTCGGCGGCGAGTTCGATTCGCCAGCGATATTAGAGCGGCAAGGCGGCCGCGGCTCGAGGTTACATTACCGAGCCTCAGTCCCTCGGCCGGGCGGAGTATAGAGATTATGGAGAGCAGATCAGGTTATTGACTAGCATAGTGGTAGGCGGCGCCCAGCGGAGCGGTAGCTAACCCAGGCCAGCGGTTTGAGGATTCGGGATTTTCTGGGTTGTAGTCCACCCGAGTTCTATGATTCAAGATCTGAGGATGATCCTCAGGAGTTCATTCGACAGATACAGCGGACTATGCAGGTGCTTAGGGCCTTGGAGACCGAGTCAGTGGTTCTAGATTCTTATCGGTTACGCGATATTGCGTTGAACTGGTTTGAGTCACGGGAACTGTCTAGGGGTGTGGGTGCTCCTCCAGGTGTTTGGGATGAGTTCACAGAGGCCTTTCATGATCATTTTTTGCCTCCTGAGATGAGGAGAACCCGTGTTGATAGGTTCTTGTCATTGAGGCAGAATGGGAGGACCATCAGGGAGTACAACCTGGAGTTTGACTCGTTGGCCAGGTATGCGCACACTATTGTGGCTGACATGGCTGATAGAGTTCATCGCTATGTTATGGGGCTAGACCGATATATGATCACTGCTTGGCTGGGAGTGGCCCTTCAGCCAGGTATGGATATTGCGGAGATGCGAGACATATGCTGCGAGGATTGAGGCGGGGAGAGAAGACCGGCGGATCAAGGCCCGGCCTGAGGCGGGGCAGCGAGAGGTAACTTTCGAGGCGGACAACCTTAGCAGCAGGCTATGTCTACATTTCAGCCGGCACAGAGTGCTCCTTCCCAGTTTTCTGGCAGGAAGTTTGATCAGCCGGGTTATTCAGGAGCTGGTCAGAGCTCCAGAGTTTCGGATTCGCATGTGCACATGGGTTCTAGGCAGTCGGGACCACTCTTCCCTCAGTGTTCACAGTGTGGCCGGCATCACCATGGGGAATGTCGTCGTGCTACTGGTGCCTGTTTTACCTGTGGCCATCAGGGCCATATGTTGAGGGATTGTCCTAGTATGAGGGTTACATGTGGGATAGCACAGTCTACTGTATCAGTTGCGGGTTCTTCTCCTTCAATAGCTAGGCAGGATGTTCATACACCGGCAGGTCGTGGCAGAGGTCGTGGTGGAAGTTTCCAGTTTTACCGGTCCTTTGAACCGCCTATATAATTTCAGGTATATCTTTGACCCATTATAGACTTATATGCATGATAAGGTTGTTGTATGTTTAAAGTGTCATGAACGAATAATATTGAGGTTATGTAAGTATGCTAGAATAAGTTTGGAAGTACGAAAATATAACCCTTTTAGGCCATGAATGTGAGTATATAGTGATGGTGCACACTTTGGATTTGTTCCCTCGTTTGGCTTATGATGGATGGTTATGCATGTGCGATGTATTAGGGCTATATGTGGCATAATTAGGTTTCATTAAGTGTAGTTTTATGAGACTATGCCGAGAAATGTTAGATTGAGCTCCGAAAGAACATTCGGGGACGAATGTTTCTAAGGGGGGAAAAATTTTACACCCCGTAATTTCAGGACATGTTTAAGAGAATGTACGTGAGGAAACAAGACTTAAAAATTTGAACGAAAGAAAGAGTGTTATTCTTAAGGAAATTCTTCCGAACCTCGGGAAGGAAAAGTGTTTGTAAATGAGAATTGGGTTCTCAGAACTTTTATTTGAGACTGTTGGAATTTATCAGAATTATGGAAGTTTAATTATAGAGTTGGATACATGGGGCCCACCCGAGAAATTTTATGTTTTTGTGAGGCCTACGAGGTTTCCGATATTTTGACCAATTATAGAAATTTTGGGAAAACGATATATTATGGACCAATGGGAGGGCGACACGTGTCACCCTCCATATGAATCATCTTGGACGAAATTATATGCAAAGTGTAGCAAATATTAGCTTGACATAATGGACCAAGTCAAAGGGTCAAGTGGGAGCTTGACATAATGGACCAATCTTAAGCCATCCATTTGTGTTGATCTAGACCATTGGTTGTAGTATATATCTATACTAGTAGTGTAAGACTAACTCATTTCCAACACTTAGAAAAATTGGCAAGACTTGTCTTGCTCATTGTGAAGCTCTCGGCATAGCTCTATCCCTCACACACAAAATTTTCATTTGTTGTTCATAATTCCCAATATTCAAACCTAAGATCCCTAGAGGTATTGTAAGGATATCTCAATAGAAAGATCCCGGAAAAATGACGTTTTTACGTTAGTCGCAAGGCGAAAACCTAAGGTGTTCCTTAACTTTGAAGTTGAAACTTGAAGAGGAGTTTTTCACAAGCTTCTAAGGGTTACTTGGAGTGGATTGGAACATCGAAAAGAGGAGCTAAAGTTTCTACGGATCGACTTTAGGTTTTGGATCGTATTTGGGCTTAAGAGGTATTAATCTCCGTCTTGCTATTATAATTCAAGATTTCATGTTGTAGTAGTTTATAGATGAGCATGTGATATTAGAATGAAGATTTATAAGTGTTATGTGTTACACCCCGTATTTACAGGACATGTGTTAAGAACGTACGTAAGAATTCCAAATGTTAAGATTTGAGACTAGTAAAAATTTATCGGAATTATGGAATTGTCGGAAAACGTAATATTGTGACGAATGGGAGGGCAACACATGTCACCCCCTTATGTTGCCTTGGACGAAATTAGGCATGGGCAAAAGGGTCATTTGACCCTTGTTAGGAAGACAAGTCTTGCAACTTGAAGAGCTTGACAATGTTGACTTAGTCAAAGGGGGCACTTGGCTAGATTTTTAAATGAAAATTCATCCAAACCTCACAAGTGTTCTAATATTAACCCTCCATGTTGTTATATAGTCATCCTAAGTAGCAAGACAAGGCATTTACACTTAGAAAAATTTGAAGAACTCTTGTTCTTGCTAAGCTAGCTCTCGGGTTTGAGAGGTTACAAGGAGAAATTTTTTTGTTTGTTGTCCAATAAGCTCCACACTTTAAACCAAGGTTCATGAGGGTATTGTAAGTGTATCTCAATAGAAAAATCCCGAAAAAAGATAGTTTTCGTATTAGTCGCAAGATGAAAACCTAGTTGCCTTTCTAGGTTTTGGTTGGAAGATTGAAGGAAATTTGTTGGTGTTGTTCTAAGGGTCTCAAGTAGCGGATTGGAGTGTCAAGGAGGGGCTCTAAGTTTCTAGGGAGCGACTTTGGATTTGAAGTTGGACTAAGAATCGTTGAGGTAATAATCTTGTCTCTTAAGTGTTACAAGATTATATATTGTTGTTAGCTTTACATGTTTGCTAGCGTGAAGTATATGTGTTGAAGTTTCTTAAGTATTATGGATTGATTGTAGCCCTAAATCCGAAATGTCATTTAAGCCTTGTGAAGTTGGATTACAATTTGATCGTTTATTAGAATCGTCGCATGTTACTTACTTGAAGATTATAGTGGTTATAATCGATTGCGACTTGATATCATGTTATGCTAACAACTTGGATTGAAAGGGAAATTGGATAAGAATTGGTGTTATTGTACTCAATGTGGCCGAATTGGACTAGTAGTTTGTATTAGTTTGATATCTTTTGTGGGGCGGAATTTTACACGTCTAGTAGGCGTGTAATCCCCTATTGTTAATTGCATTGGTTGGGCCTTAAATGTGGCATGTTTGGTTATTGAATTCGGCCTTGAAAAAGGTGGCAAAGTATGTAGAAACAAAGGAAGTGATGTCCGATTTTTCGTAGAATTTAGTGACTTAGCACTTAGAATATTCTACTTTTGAAGTAAGAGGTTAATGGACGTATTGTGGCCATTATAGGTTGAAGTACTAAGTATAGCATATCCTACTTGAAGGATGTAATAGCTATCAAGGTTGAAGTACTTTGGAGCATTTTGCTACTTGTCGATAATCGTCGCGAGGTATGTGAACCTCTTCCTTCCTTTGGCATGATTCTATGTATGGAATATACATGTGGTATTATTTCATGTTTTCTTCTACTCTTAGAAGTTAAGAGGTATGTGTGTGATTTACTCTATGTAAAGTTTATGTCAAAGTTATCCTAAGTCCTTACCGAGTCTTATGGGGGATGTTGGTAAGAGTCGTTAGGAGGTACTTTGGAGCCAAGTTGACTTGGCTAATTTATGGCACGAATGAGAATAAGTATCGAGCAAGCCATTGCAGTGTTAATAAAGGAAAATGTAATGACAATTGATTATATTAAAATGAGTAGAATTCTCCATCTGCATAGAAGCTAAGATAAGACAAAATTGTATTACATTTTCTAGATCACGGTGTTATACCGTATTTCGGAGTATATGCGTGGGGCGTGCGAGAAATTCAATTTCAAATTGGCTTGGCGAATTCTTTTGTGCACAACACCGGTTAGAGTCGTTTTTCGCGAAATGTTTCCACGACTTACGTAGGAAAATTCGGCTATGTCATTTACTATTTTTGCGGATTTTTCCGAGAGGCGAAACATTTTGGACCAACGGGAGGGTGACACTTGTCACCCTCATGGTGGAGCCAGTTGGTGGCCGATTGGCTCACGTCTTGTGCCTTATTGGTGCCTTGTTTTGTGCCTTGTTTTGGCCTTGTTTTGTGCATTGTTTTGAGCCATGTTTTGTGGAGTGGGGATAGGGTGCACTTGGCTTGATCAAGGCCTTACACTTGCCTTGCACATGGCTTGATCTTGGCCATTGGTTGGCTTTTGGCTTTCTATAAATACCCCCAGAGATGAACTTCTTCATCCACTCTTCACTTGTCTAAGTCTTGAAACCCTCTCCTCCCTCTTGTTGGCTCTCGTCCAACTCCCACACCACGCTGTGAGGCCTTGAGCGAGAGTTCCCCTCCTTGTCAAGGCCCTTTGGCGAGAACCCCCTATCTTGGAGTGTTTTGTGAGGTACCCCAGCTGTGGTATTGAAATACTCTCCAAGTATTGTTATAATGCCCAAAATACCTTAGCCTTTACCTTGTAGTATTCCAAAAGTTACCTCTATCGTAGAGCAGGAAATACTACCTTTTGTCCTTTAAGTCTCAAAGAAACCCTAAGGAAATCTTCATAGTTGGTTGAAGTTTTTGAGTAGAAGTTAGTTAGAACTTCTAAGGGTTGTTTGGAGGCGGATTGGAGCGCACGGAGTAGGAGCTAAACCTTGCTCGGGATCGACATTATAACTTGGATAATTTTGGGCTTGTCGAGGTAAATATTCTTGTCCCCTTATTGTAATTGGAGATTACATGTTGTAGGAATATATAGTTGAGGTATACTATATATAGAACTTAACATTATTGTGCGGCGATGTCTTTTGACTTAAGCACGAATTTAAAGAAAAGAAGCGAGCGTAATTACATAGGGTGTATTCTGATGAGACTTGTGTAGCATTGTTGTGTAGTAGAATGGTACACGTCAGGTTAAACGTGTAAACCCCACTGGTTGGCTTGGTAGCGGCCTCGATAGAGGAGGAGATTTCTGTTGTTGCGGGAGAGTCTTTGAATTTTACGTAGAACATGGAACCGTGCGGTTAGAAGTTAATGAGCGTTTGTGGCCTTATAGGTGGAAGTACTACGAGTGGCGTATTCTACTTGAAGAGTGGAAGCGGCTGGCCAGATTCTGATCTTGTGGGCGTTTTGCTTATTGTCGATAATCGTCGCGAGGTATGTGAACCTCTTCCTATCCTTCGAGCATGATGTTTTGTAAACTATGTAGTACGGTAGACGTACATGTGCTAAATGAGTTGGTTGGTTTAAAACACAGTGTGTTATAATAGCTTTATGGGAAGTTAGTTATAACGACTCTATGTAGGTAAGAATGGTTTATTGATTATAAAAGTTAAGAGACTTGATCTTGAAAGATAAGAGACTTAACTTGTTTTACTTGGTAATTAACATTTTTGTTAAAAGTGTTGTGAAACCTCATTTGCAAGTAATGAGTACTTGGTTTTAAAAAGAATAATGTTTTACTGATTTCGGAAATGAGAATAAGTGTCGAACAAACCACAGCAGCGCTAATAAAGGAAAGTGTATTGACAAATAACTAATTGTTATTAAAACCAGTAGAAACCTCCATCTGCATAGAAGCTAAGATAAGACAAAATTGTATTACATTTCCTAGATCATGGCTGCTGTAACAAGATTGTTGTAAACAAGAATAAACGCTAACACATAAGACATATGCTACTCAATTGTTTTAAAAGGGATTAAGACTTTGAGTTATAAAACCTTTCTAAAATGAGAAACTTGAGCATTTGAAATTAGGCAAACTTGAGTGTTTGGAAAATAATGTGGTTACTTGATTTTTACAAAGGGAAGTATTTTGGTTTACTTAAAAAGATAGTCACTCTATTTTTATACTGCGGGTATTGTGTGACTTCTTGAGAAAGAGTGGATCTTTTTATAAACGTCTAGAAGTATGGTAATTTGCTTGAGCTTGTTTGTGATAGCCTGGTTGTGTGATATATTGTTATTGAGGTTACATGGACATGTCTACACCGTCACGAGTCCGGGGCATGTGGCCATGCGGCAGGATTGATTACCCGATATATTGTTATTGTGGTTACATGGACATGTCTACACCGAGGTAGAATTCCGGGGGCATGTGGCCATGCGGCAGGGTTGATCACCCAAAGATATTGTTGTTGATGTTACATGGGCGTGTCTACCGTCTGCGAAATTCCGGGGGCATGTGGCCATGGGGCATTGATATTATTGTTGCATCATGGACATGTCTACACCGATGCAGAATTTCGGGGGCATGTGGCCATGATGCAAGCATGATTG
Source organism: Przewalskia tangutica (assembly GCA_029844215.1). Taxonomy (NCBI): domain Eukaryota; kingdom Viridiplantae; phylum Streptophyta; class Magnoliopsida; order Solanales; family Solanaceae; genus Przewalskia; species Przewalskia tangutica. Next base: position 55,191,202 of record CM056719.1, on the reverse strand, counting down.
ATGTTGTGGGCGTGAGACCCATAGTTATATTGAGTGATGACGTTGGCGTGAGTCACGACTGATCGCTTTTATGTTGCGTCTTGTATGTTGGTTATCATACATGTCTCTGCTTTATATAGTATTTATGATTTAAGCTGCGGTATTTTGATTTCACATACTTGGTACTGTTATGCGACCTCGCCCGGGGCTGCGTTCATGCCGCAGGTAGAGGTACATCGGTCGTGGATCCCCGCTCTTAGGATCACAGTTCAGCGTATTGGGAAGCTCCGTTTCTCCGGAGGCTTATCTTTTGGTATGTGTTCCCTGAGTTGTAGGTTCTTGTACATTCAGGGGTATGGCGGGGCCCTGTCCCGTCATAGTCATTGTAAATCTTAAGTGCATGTAATCTTTGTTGTGGGCAGGGTTGCAAAAGGATTAAACTGTTCGGGTTTTATGTATATACTGAAGGCAACTGTTTTGGTTGGCCTGTTTACTTATTATATCTCTTATTTCATGACTCATGTTTTATTTTCCGCTGGTTTTCTCTGATGTTGTATCACTAGGGTGCCCGGGGTAAGGCACCAGTCACGGGCCCGGGTTCGGGTCTTGACAATGGCTGCTTTAATAAGATCGTTATAATCAAGTATAATCTACTCACACTCATAAGGCATATGTGCTTAACTTAAAGAATTTATGTTATGAAGTTTTAAGACTGTGAACCTTAGACTCATAAAAGGTTGAGAGACTTTATTTTCAGGTAATGAAACTTGATTCTTAAAGGAAGAATTGACTTGATTTAAGGGAAGTAACTTGTTTTAAAAGGTGTGAGTACTTGAGTTAAGAAACTTGATTTCGAAAAGTTAAGAGACTAAATGTATTTTGAAAGTTAAGAGAATTGATTTGAAAGTATATAATACTTGGTTTTAAAAAGTATAAGTCTCTTGGTTATAAAAGGAATGAGTTTGTCTAAAACCATAAAGGGTTATAACGGCTTTATGGGAAGTTGGTTATAACGGCTTTATGAAAGGTTAAGAGAATGGTTTTATCTAATAAGGTAAACAAAGAAATAACTTGAATTAAGGAAGGGCAATTTGATTTAAAGGTATCACTTGCTTAAAGCTTTAAAGTAAGGGTCACTTGATTTAGAAGCCGAGAAATGTATTTCTAAAGTATAGTGACTTATGTGAAATGTACACAAGCCTTGATACTACGGGTGTGAGTATCTTGGGGTTTTATATGAAAAGGAATATTTTGAAAAGAATGGAAGTACGTAGTACTTGGGGTTAAATTCCCGGATTTTTATGTGTGAAACGAAAGTGCCATGAGTTTATAAAAATGGAAGTCTAAAGGTTTAATGAACTTGCCTATGTTTGCTTGTGATAGCTTTGAGTGCAAGTATTATATGTTTACGTTGTCGTGACTCTCAGTTGGAGGGCCGGTTGTCTTGTTGTAAGTTTACTTGGACGTACCGACAGTGATGTGGGATTCCACGGGTATGCTTCCATTATGATTGATCCTTCGACATGCTTATACGATGTGGGATTCCAGGGCATGCGACCATGCTATTACGACTATTACTCCATGGGCTAGCTCCCCATGAAGACATGTACCCATGATGAGGGATTCCGGGGGCATGTTATATTCTTATTCCATGGGTTAGCTCCCCATGAAGACCTGCACCTACGATGAGGGATGCCGAGGGCACGTTATGGCCATACTTATACGATGAGGATTAGGGGCATGCGACGCGTTATATATATATATATATATATATATATATATATATATATATATATATATATATATGTATGTATTGTATACGTGTCTGTGTGATGATGTAGGATGCCACGGGCATGTCACTGGTTATATGTTACACCTACAGCGGTGATGGAGAGATTCCACGGGCGAGGTATATATATATGTATTGTATATGTATGCAGAAGCGGTGAGGTAGGATGCCATGGGCGCGTCACGTAGTATGATTTATGTCATAGATGGCGATGAGGAAGGAATTCCACGCACGCGCTTTGATATTTGTGTGACTTGATCGCGTCCCAGTTGGTAGGGTAGTATATCGTCCTCGTAAAGGGCCGGATTATGTTATGAAAGATAAGTAAGTTATATGGTAATGAACTTGACAATTTTTCCTAAGTATGTACGTAAGAAAGTGACTACAACTTTTATTGAAAATGGGAAAAGATAATAATGTACGATTAATTCCGCGAGATGGTAATGACACGGTAGGATCTGGTATGTACCCTTTTTATACTTGCCCCTGTCATTCTTTTGTACAGTTATGATTTGTTTACTGTACCTTATTTTTCTGTTCCATATTCGGTACCTGTTGTATTGACCCCCTTCGGGGGCTGCGTTCATGCCCGCAGGCTTTAGGTACACAGGTTGGTTATCCTTGCTCTTAGGATCTCGGTTCAGTTTTTGGGAAAAAGCTCCATTTGCTCCGGAGGCTTATCTCTTGGTATGGTTTTCCCTGAGGTTGTAGATTCATGTATATTCGAGGTATGGCGGGGCCTGTCCACTTGCTGTTGTTATGTTAAAACTCTTAGAGGTCTGTAGTCACATATTGTGGGTCAGTTTGTAAAGGAAAGGAGGCAACTGCTTCGGTTGTATATATGTATGTCCAGGAAGGTAGCCCTATCGACTAACCTGTTGTTTTACTTCTGTTGTTTTATTTTGTAAGTTTCATGTATGTTCTACTGATTTTCTCTGATGTATACCTGTAAGGTTGCCCAGGTAGGGCACCAGTCGCGGGCCCGGGGTCGGGTCGTGACAAAAGTGGTATCAGAGCAGTTAGTCCTCGGAAAGTGTCTACATACCGTGTCTAGTAGAGTCTTGATTATCGGTGTGTTGTGCACCACATCTATAATCAGAAGGCTGCAGGACATTTAGGATTGGTTTCCATTCTTCTCTCTTTGAGATCGTGCAGTAGAGCTGTCATAGTAGGTAGAATCCTCTCTGACCCCTTCTTATGTAACAGTTATGCCTACGGAGCGACGGGGCCCGAGAAGGGCAAAGCGGCGGGAGTCGCTAGTGGTACGCAGAGGGTTACGGGACTCGGGCAGACTATGCCCGAGGTAGTAGGCGGATCGCGAGCTCGGCCACGCCGGCGGTATTAGAGGCCGAGGCGGCGGTAGCTCGAGAGGTTCCGTGCACCGAGCCTCGGTTGCGACGAGCGAGTTTAGAGATTATGGAGAACAAATCGGACTATTGACTAGCATAGTGGTAGGCGTGGCAAATGACGAGTAGCTAACCCTGGCGAGAGGTTGAGGATTCGAGATTTTTACGGGTTGTAGTCCACCCGAGTTTTATGGTTCGAGATCGAGGATGATCCTCAAGAGTTCGTTCGGCGCCTGACGGACTATGCAGTGCTTAGGGCCTCGGAGACAGTCGATTGTGTTAGCTTCTTACCGGTTACGCGATATTGCGTTGAACTGGTTTGAGTCTTGGGAGCTGTCGAGAGGTGTGGGTGCTCGTCCGGCAGTTTGGGATGAGTTCACGGAGGCCTTTCTTGATCATTTTTTGCCTCCTGAAATGAGGAGAGCCCGTGTTGATAGGTTCTTGTCATTGAGGCAGAATGGGAGGACCATCAGGGAATACAACCTGGAGTTTGACTCGTTGTCCAGGTATGCGCACACTATTGTGGCTGATATGGCTGACAGAGTTCACCACTATGTGATGGGGCTAGACCGTCATATGATTACTGCATGCCTGGGAGTGGCCCTTCAGCCAGGTATGGATATTGCCAGGATGCAGGCTTATGCACAAGGGATCGAGGACAGAGAGAGAGAGGACCGGCTGTGATCCAGCCGAAGGGCGAGGATGGCGAGGTTCGAGGTAACTTTCGAGGCGGACAGCCTCAACAACAGACTAGGTCTACATCTCAGCCGGCACAGAGTGCTCCTTCCCGGTCTTCTGGCCGGAGGTTTGGTCGCCGGGAATATTCGGGAGCATGTCAGGGCTCCAGGGCTACAGGTTCATAGATGTCCGAGGATAGTAGCCAGGGGAAGCCACCTGTCACGACCCGACCCCGGGCCGCGACTAGTGCCCTACCTGGGCACCCTTCTAATCATACAACATAGTAAACTGCGGAAGATAAATAACACTCTTTTTTTTTCTTTTTTTTGAACCAAGGACAAGCCGATAAGGCTGCCATAACATAAAAATTACCCGAAAGGGTCTACACTGTTTAACAATGTAAAAACAACTCTAGCCAGTCCAACCCACAGATGAATACAGACCTCTAAGATTTGAACAAGTACTATGACGGGACAAGGCCCCGCCGTACCCATGAATATACATAGCCATGACAACTCCAGAACATTGGAGCCATCTCAAAATGCTAAACCAGGATCCTAAGCTCGCGGATCCACATGTAATACCTAAACTGCGGACATTTAACGGCCCCGAAGAAGTCGATAACAGTACCGAATATGGAATGGAAAATAAGGTCTGATAAACAAATCATAAGCGTACAAAAGAATAGCGAGGGCAAGTATAAAAAGGGTACATACCAGATCCTACCGTGTCATTACCATCTCGCGGAATTAATCGTACCTTATTATCTTTTCCCATTTTCAATAAAAGTTGTAGTCACTTTCTTACGTACATACTTAGGAAAAATTGTCAAGTTCATTACCATATAACTTACTTATCTTTCATAACATAATCCGGCCCTTTATGGAGGGACGCATATACTACCCGGCCCAATTTGGGACGCGATCAAGTCACACAAATATCAAAGCGTGCCCGTGGAATCCCCCATCACTGCCAACAGTCATAAGTGTAATATATAACCATGTGACGCGCCCGTGGCATCCTACCTCACTGCCGGCGTACACATACACAATACATATATATATCTCCTGCCCGTGGAATCCCACATCACTGCCGACAGCCGTAGGTGTAACATATAACCATGTGACGCGCCCGTGGCATCCTACCTCACTGTCAGCGTACACATATACAACATATATATATATAACGTGGCCGCATGCCCCGGAATCCCTCATCGTATAAGTATGGCCATAACGTGCCATCGGCATCCCTCATCGTAGGTGCAGGTCTTCATGGGGAGCTAGCCCATGGAGTAATAATATAACATGCCCCCGGAATCCCTCATCGTGGGTACATGTCTTCATGGGGAGCTAGCCCATGGAGTAATAGTCGTACATAGCATGGTCGCATGCCCCGGAATCCCTCATCGTATAAGCATGGCCATGGGTAATTGTTATACCCCGTAGTTCCAGGGTATGTATGCGAGGACGTACGTACGAGAATACGACAGAAAGATTGGAAAGGAAGAAAGAGGCGATTTTTCCACGGAAAAGTTTCCGGTTTTTGTGAAGGAAAAAGGTTCGTTAATGGGAATTGGATTCCCAGATTTGGTATTCGGACTTCCTGGAATATTAGAGAATTATGGAATTTTATTTTCGGAAATGGTCACGTGGGGCCCACGGGAGAAATTCTGATTTTTGTAGGGCCCACTTTGTTTTGAGATTTTGGCCATTGTGGATATTTTGGAAGATGTTTTATTTTGGGCGATAGGAGGGTGACACGTGTCACCCCGCCTAGAGTGGCTCGGCGAATGGCATTTGTGCACAACACGGTTAGAGTCGTTTTCGACGAAACGTTTTACATAACTTGCGAAGGAAAATTCGGCTATGTCTTTTCTTATTTTTGCGGATTTTTCCGAGGCGGAACATTTTGGACCAACGAGAGGCGGCACGGCACCCTCTCATTGGTGGGCAAGGTGGGCGGCACGTGGGACCAATTGGGAGGTCAGTGGTAGATATTTTGATAGATATTTGTGAGGGTTTTAAGGAGTAGGGACTAGGGGCACTTGGGCATATCTTGGCCCTACCCTTGGGTAGCACTTGGCTCAATCTTGGCCATTGGTTGGCCTTGGCTTGGGCTATAAATACCCCTCTCCCTTTGATGAATGCTTCATCCTTTCCTAAATGTTTCTAAGTGTTAAATCTTCTCCCTCCTTAGTGTTGAGTTCGGCCAAGAGGCCTCCCCTCTCTAGAGGCCTTGGCGAGGTACACCCCTCCTAGTAGTGTGGTAGTGGGGTACCCACTGTGAAGTTGCTTTCGTATAATACCCCCCCCTTTGTGGTGTAGAAATACTCTCAATGTAGTGTTATAATGCCCAAATTACCTTAGCCGTATACCTTGTAGTAGTCTAAGGTTATACCTATCTGAAGCAGGAAATACTATTATACTTCCGTCGATCCACAAAACCGAAACCCTAGGAAAATCTCCATAGTCCGTTGGAGTATTGTGTAGAAGTTGGTTAGAACTTCTAAGGGTGGTTTAGAGCGGGTTGGAGCGCTCGGAGTTGGAGCTAAACGATTGCCCAGGATCGACTTTATACTTGGATAATTATGGGCTTATCGAGGTAAATATCTTGTCCCTCTATTGTAATTGGAAATTACATGTTGTTAGAATATATAGTTAAAGTATACTATATATAGAACTGAACGTGGTTAGTTGGCAATGTCTTTTGACTTAAGCCTGAAGAAGCTGAATCGTATTCTGATGAGACTTGTGTAGTAGTACTGTGGAGTAGAATTGTACCCGTTCGGGTAAGATGTATAACCCCCCCCTGGTTGGCTTGGTAGCCGGCCCCGTGAGAGGAGGAGATTTACGCTGTTGCGGGGGGGGGGAGGTGCTGCCGAATTTTCTGTAGAATGTTCTACGATAAGATCTTAATGTTAATAAGCGCCTTGTGGCCTTATAGGTTGAAGTACTACGTGTGGCGCGTTCTACTTGGCTTTAGGAGTAGCCGACAGTTGGGAGTACTTGGAGCGTTTTGCTATTAGTCGATACTCGTCGCGAGGTATGTGAACCTCTTCCTATCTCTTCTAGCATGATATGTGTGAACTATGTAGTACGGTAGACGTACATGTACTAAATGTATTTGATTGGTGTGAAACATAAAGTGTTATAACGGCTTTATGGGAAGTTGGTTATAACGGCTTTATGTTGGTAAGAAAATACATGTGGTTTTTAAAAGGTAACTGATTTGAACTATAACTGGCTTGTTATGTGTTAATAAAGAAGTTGAAGTATTTCAAAAGAGTTTTGAATCATTTTGAGAGAAGAAGTAATACTTGATTTGTTTTGAAAACTTAAGAGTTATACTAGCTTTATGGAAAGTTAGGTATAACGTCTTAAGAATGTTTCTTGATTTTGGAAATCGAATGTGTATCGACAAACCAACTGCGGCGTTAATAAAAGGAAATGTTTTGTGATTAAGTATTATTAAAACCAGTAGAAACTTCCATCTGCATAGAAGCTAAGATGAGACAAAATGATATTTCCTAGATCATGGCTGCTGTAATAAGATTGTTGTAAACAAGAATATCCTACTCACATATAAGACTTATGTTTCTCAGATAGTTTAAAAGAGAATTATATTCTTAAATGAATAAGACTATGAACTACGAAACCTTTCTAAATAAGAAACATGAACATTTGAAATTAGGCAAACTTGGACGTTTGGAAAATAATGTTGTTACTTGAGTTTTACAAAGAGAAGTGTTTTGATTTACTTCAAAAGATAATCACTATATTTTCATATACTCCGGGTATTGTGTGACTTTTGTGAAAGTAACGTATCTTTTAAAGAGTTAATGTATGAAGTACTTTGGGGATAAAACCCCGAACTTGTTAGCATATAGTAGAAGGTACCTGGTGTGTATAACTTGATTGTGTTGGTTTGTGATAGCCTTGTAATACCTTCTTGTTGATTTGATAAGTAAACATGCTAGGATGCTACGTGTGTTAGTATCTTGTGATGTTTGTGTAAAGGGGTTTTTCCTTTGTTGTGCTTATGTTGTTTAACGATAAGTTATGATAGTATTATACATCACTCATCTCTTGAGATGATTAGGGGTTAAGTGCCCTCCGATGCGGGGGTAGACTTCAGCGGGTCGATGGACCTATGATTCGAGACTACCTCATGCGGGTCCAGGGGGCCTATGCGGAACTGCGGAAGTTCCAGGTTAGGATGCGGCCCTTGTGGTCATGCGGTCCTTGTGGCCATGCGGACGGCGAGTCCAGGATGCTGCCGGGGAGTAGCTACCCTCGATGCGGGGTTATACCTCATGCGGGCCGATCTGATTGGCCTATGCGGAGCTGCGGAAAGTTCCAGGGCTAGACGCGCACATTAGATACTGCGGGCAAGTGGTCAGCTTTGATCATGTGGCGGTCTAGACAGATCTTATGATACAGTTCATGACCTTGTTGATGCGTAGGTGTTAGTAGTCGGCTATGCCTTCGCATTTACCACATGCGTGTTATTATAGCACAGTGGGACACGGTGTTCGTGTGTGTTCCTTGGTCTTTGTTATATCATAAAGCTATGGCGGTGAGGAAGGTATTCCACGGGCATGATTGATGTTGTGGGCGTGAGACACATTGTTATATTTGAGTGATGACTTGAGGCGTGAGTCACTGACTTGACATGATCGCTTGTATTGTGAAGCTGTAGTTTGGTTATCATACATGTCTCTGCTTTATAGACTATTATGATTTCATTTACGATATTTTTAGTTTCACATACTCTGCACTGTTTGTTCGACCTCCTTGGGCTGCGTTCATGCCGAGTAAAGGTACACGATCGTTGATCCTCGCTCTTAGGGTCACGATTCGGCGTGTGGAAAGCTCCGTTTCTCGGAGGCTTATCGATGGTATAGTCCCTGTTGTTGTAGGTGTTTACATTCGGGGTATGGCGGGGCCCTGTCCGCCATTGTTGTCGTATCATTTCTTAGAAGTGCATGTAATCTTGTTGTGGCGGGGTTTGTAAAAAGGATTAAAGCGTTCATGTTGGAAAAAGTTGTTATTTATATATATCTTAGAAAGGCAAGTTTTCTCATATTATTGTTTCATATTTCATAATATGTCTTGTATTGTTTTATGTTCTGATTACTCGATGTTGTATCACTAGGGTGCGGGGTAAGGCACGATCCGGGCCGGAATCGGTCGTGTGATAATAAAACAAATCAGAATCTAACGACTCACAGTCACATGCCGGAATCCCATCGTATAAGTATGTCGGATCAATCATAATGGAAGCATACGTGGAATCCACATCGCGTCGATGCGTCCAAGCAAACTTACAACAAGACAATGACCCTCCATTGAGAGTCACGACAACGTAAACATATAATACTTGCACTCAAAGCTATCACAAGCAAATATAGGCAAGTTCATTAAACCTTTAGAATTCCATTTTTATAAACTCATGGCACTTTCGTTTCACACATAAAAATCCGGGAATTTAACCCACAGTACTACGCACCTCTACTCCTTTAAAATGACATTTTTTCAAATAAAACTTCCAAGATACTAATAACCGTAGTATCAAGTCATACTTACTTTTCAAGACAAGTCACAATACCTTTTTAGAAATACAATTATAGGCTTCTAAATCACGTGACTTCTTTCTTTAAAACCTTAAGCAATTGGTACCTTTAAAACAATTTGCCCTTCTTTATTTCAAGTCATTTCTTTGCTTACATTACTGAAGAAAACCATTCTTTTAATCTTCCATAAAGTTGTTATAACCAACTTCCCATAAAGCCGTTATAACTCTTTATGTCTTAGACAAATTCATTCCTTTTATAACCAAGAGACTTATACTTTCAAATCAAATCACATAGCTTTCAAAATACTTCAAGTCTCTTAACTTTTAAGAAAACAAGTTTCTTAACTTTAGAAATCAAGTCTTTCCAAATCAAGTATTCTATACTTGTAAATCAATTCATTTCTTCCTTTAAGAATCAAGTCCCATAACTTGAAAAATAAAGTCCCTTAACTTTTAAGAATTTGAGATCCATAGTCTTAAAACTTCATACGTAAATTCTTATAAGTTAAGTAACATATACATTGGTGCGTTGTGAATAAGTTATACTTATTTATAACGATCTTATTCAAGTAGCCATGATCTAGAAAATGTAATACAATTTTGTCTTATCTTAGTTTCTATGCAGATGGAGAATTCTACTCATTTTAACATAATTGATTGTCATTACATTTTCCTTTATTAACGCTGCAGTGGCTTGTTCGATACTTATTCTCATTTGTGCCGTAACTTAGCCATGTCAACTTGGCTCCAAAATACTTCCTAACGACTCTTACCAACATCCCCCATAAGACTTGGTAAGAACTTAGGATAACTTAGACATAACCCTTACGTAGAGTAAATCAACATACCAACCTCTTAACTTCTAAGAGTAGAAGGAATCATGAAATAATACCACATGTATATTCCATACATAGAATCATGTCAAAAGAAGGAAGAGGTTCACATACCTCGCGACGATTATCGACAAATAGCAAAATGCTCCGAAGTACTTCAACCTTGATAGATATTCCATCCTTCAAGTAGAATCCGCTATACTTAGTACTTCAACCTAAAATGGCCATAATACGTCCATTAACCTCTAGCTTCGAACGTAGAATATTCTAAGTGCAAAGTCACTAAATTCTACGGAAAATCGGACAACACTTCCTTTGTTTCTACATACTTTGCCACCTTTTTCAAGGCCGAATACAATAACCAAACACGCCACATTTAAGGCCCAACAATTCAGCTAACCAAAGGGGATTACATGCCTTAACAGGACGTGTAAAATTATGCCCCACAAATTAATACGAAACTAGTTCCATAATTAAAGCCATTCTCGGCTAACATAAACAACAACTCAAAGTCTTTTCCAATTCTTTTAATCCAAATTCTTAGGTCAACATGTTATATAGTCATAAACAACTTCAACAACTATAATTCCTTCCTTATATAACACGCGACGACTTAAACTAATAATCAACTTGAATTGAAATCTTAAGGGTTAAACATGCTAGTTTTCGGATTAGGGTTCCAATATCCCTAACACTTATCAACTTCATAATATAAACATCATGCTTGCTAATATCCATAGCTACAACAATAAGTAATCTCAATTACTAAAACGACAAGAATTATACCTTTTCAAGCCCTTTGTTATACCAGTGGTTAGTGCGGACATGATCGAGGGCCTCCGCGCCGTGCGGAAGGAAGGGCATGGCGCCAAGGCGGGTGATTGTAGGGCCGCGGAGCTGGAAGACAGGGTCGCGACGCCGGAAGATCTGAAGGGTCGCTGAAGTTTCAGCGCCACGGCGCCGGAAAGTCCTAAGAAGGCGGCAGGAGATTTTGTAGCCGCGGCTTCTGCGAAGGCATGGCCGGCGGGATCTGCGAGAGTTAGTGGAAATTTCTGCACTGTTTTTTTTAAAAGAGGTCATGGGTGGGTGACAAGTGTCCCCCCCATCTGAAATATTGCATGCCTTATATTGACCAAGTCTTGAAGACTTGGTCATCTTTCATCTTTCATCTCTCTCTCTAAGCTAAAAAGCTCTCCCTTCTCTCTAGAAAATCAAGAGAAACTCCAAGCTTAAGGAAAATCTGAAAAGGGTGTTAAGAAGGAAAGTTATTTGCAAGCTTGTGGAGGTTATTGTAGTGGTGTTTGTGGAAAAGAGGCTAGCAAGATTGTTGGAATAGTTTTGGCTAAAGCTCCAAAGGTAACATTTCTTCTCTTGTAGCTAGTTATTGGTGTTGCATGTGAAGAATAAGGAATTTGTAGTAGTAAATAATGCTCTTAGAATCATTGCATGTAAGAAAAATAGTTTGGATATGAAAAGATTGGTTAAGGAGATATTATGAGCATGTTGTGGCCTACAAACTACTTTAGGATTGTTAAGTGTATTGTTTTACCTTATGGGGCAGAATTTTACACATCTAAGTTTGGTTGTGTAATCCCCTTTGAAATGTTGGATTGTTGGGCCTTAAATGTGGCGTTTGGATATTGAATTCGACCTTGAAAAAGGTGGCAAAGTATGTAGAAACAAAGGAAATACTGCCCAAATTTCCTTAGGAATTAGTAACTTGAACTTGGAATATTTCTACATTGAAATTAGGGGTTAATAAACGTATTATGGTCATTATAAGTTGACATATTACGTGCGATATTTCGGACTTAGCAAGTGGATTAACCAAAGAGGTATGTGGAGCTTTCCTATCTCTTGAGCATGAGTAGTTGTATCTATGTAGTACGGTAGACGTACAAGATTTGATATCTTTCACTTGTTTTAAGTATGTGATACTTGTTTCATCTTAAAAGTATAAAACCCTTGGATTTAGGGAAAAATGTATTTGACTAATGTATAAAGAGAATATAATGACTTTATGGGAAGTTGATTATATTAGCTTTATGGAAGGTTAACGAAAGGAGATTTACTCTAAGTAAAGTAAGCACGGAAAAATGTTTTGAGTTGGGAAAAGGGTAAACTGATTTTGAGGCATTGATTGCCTAAGGTTTTAAAGGAAATGAAGTCATTTGATTTAGAAGCCTACTATATTTCTAAAAGGAAATGTGACTTGTTTTGAAAGGAAATCCTAACTTGATGCTATGGTGATTAGTATCTTGGAATTTTTGTATAAAAAGAGTTATTTCTTAAAAAGTTAGAAGTACATGGTACTTGGGTTGAATTCCCGGATTTTCTATTAAAAGACATGTTAGTGCCTTAGGATACTAAAATGAGAGGATATATTAATAATGCTAATAAGAAGTTAGGGAATTTCTTAACTTTCTTATGTTATGATAAGCCGGTAGTGCTTATGTTATGATAAGCCGGTAGTGCTTATGTTATGATAGGCCGGTAGTGCTTATGTTGTGATATGATAGGCCGGTAGTGCTTATGTATGATATGATAGGCCGGTAGTGCTTATGTTATGTATGATAGTCGGATGAGCTATGTTATATACTTATATTATTACGGGGTAAACCCCGGGTTATTATTTATGCCATGGATTTGCTACCCATGATGCGAGTGCGGCGCTTGCACTCATGCGGATCCGGACCACAGGATCCATGCGGGTGAAATAGTCTCATGCGAGTACGGCGATGGTACTCATGCGGGTCCACAGGATCCATGCGGGTGAAATAGTCCCATGACGAGGCGGATGACCTCATGCGGGTCCACAGGACCCATGCGGGTGAAATAGTCCCAGGAGTAGGATTGCTTAACGATACTACGGGCGAGGTACCCTGTTTTGATCGTGAGCTTCCTATTTTTATGCTATAAGATTTATACTTGTTTGTTACACCCCGTAAATTCAAGGAGTTAAGATAAGAACATACCAAGGAATATAAGATTTGAAAGTTGATAGATAAGTTGACAAACATGTGTTGGACAGATTTTGAGTTTACCTTGGAGTGTTGTACCCCAGTTGTTAAGAATTTCAAGGTGTTTAAAGAGCCTAGTGTGTAGTTCGTTAAATCTAGTTCCCAAGCTGACGAACCGTTAAATCGATAGGACGTCGGAATCAAAAGTTATGGAAGTTTCAAGTTTGGTGCGTGATCGAGAAAGCGATGGTTTCGGTTGAAGTGCTGTGCGTGGCCGGAATCTGAGGGCGCGCGCGGTTGTCTTGAGGGTTCGCAGGGGTTGCAGCGCCTTGGCCGGAATCTGAGGCGCGCCGGAATCTTTGGAACTTTCGGAAGTGGGCGCCAGGCGGGATTTTCTTGTGAAAGGCGAAAAAGCAGGGGATATTTTGTTTAAAACCTATGGGAGGGTGACAAGTGTCCTCCCATCCTTTTTAGAAAGTGGTCCTATTTTAGGGCCAAGTCTTGGAAGACTTGGCCATTTCATTTCAAAACCCTCCCAAGAAAAACCCTCTCCCTTCTCTCTAGTTTTTTGAAGAAAACCTAGCTTAAGAGGAAACTGTTGGAGCGGCGGCAAGAAGGAAAAGTGTGGATAAACTTGTGGGAAGCGCTGGTAGACGAGTTTGACGGAAAAGAAGTGGAAGAAAGGGGCTTTTGTGGGTTTCTCCTAAGGTAAAAGTTTCCCCTACTCTTGGTTATGAGTTATACTTGTTTTAGTAGTTTAGAAATGAGCCTGAGGCTGTTATATTTTAGTAGTTTAGAATTGAGCCTGAGGCTGTTATATTTGAATATATTTGGATCTTGTTGTCTTGTTGAAACCGAAAATGGGCATGTTAGCCTTAAGATTTTAACTTCAATTTGGTTACTGATTTGGTCGTCGCATGTTGTAAAGGAGGATTGTAGTTGTTGAAGATGTCTAGGGCTAGATATCATATTAGACCTAAGAACTTGGATTGGAAAAGAGTTGGAAAAGGGTTTAGGATTGGTTTATTGTTGGCCAAGAATGACATGGAAATTATTGGTTTATTGTTGTATCATTGTGGGGCGGAATTTTACGCGTCTTGTAAAGGCGTGTAATCCCCTTTGTGGTTAGCTGAATTGTGTGCCTTAAATGTGGCGTTGGTTATTGAAATTCGGCCTTGAAAGAGGTGGCATAGTAAGTAGAAACAAAGGAAGTGCTGTCCGACTTTCCGTAGAATGTAGGGACCTTGCACTTAGTTATTCTACGTTCGAAGCTAGAGATTGATAGACGTTTTATGACCCTTATAGGATTGAAGTACTACAGTAGCATATTCTACTTAAGGAAAATGCTTGTGGAGCATTTTGCTAACCGTCGATAATCGTCGCGAGGTATGTGATTCTTCCTATCCTCTTCAGCATGACTATTTGTGAAATATATAGTGTGGTAGACGAACGTGTGTTAAAGGAATTAAATTTCCCTTTTGTGCCTTGACTTGATATGAAGTGTAAAGGTCTTGATTGTGTGAAAAAGTAGTAAACTCTCATTCGTTAGTAATGGGTACTTGGTTGTTAAAGAATAAGCCCTCTTGGTCTCATAAGGGCTTATAGTTGTAATTGGTTGGTTTAAAACATAAAGTGTTATAACGGCTTTATGGGAAGTTTGTTATAACCACTTTATGTAGGTGAAAGAGTGGGTAGTTGATTTCAAAAGATAAGAGACTTGACTTGTAATTGACCTAAATGGTGTTGAAAAGTGTGAAACCTCATTCGTGAGAAATGAGTACTTGGTTTTTAAAAAAGAATAATGTTACATAAATTTCGGAAATGGGAATAAGGATCGAACAAGCCAATGCATCGTCGATAAAGGAAAGAAGTAATGACAATTAATCATATTAAAACCAGTAGAAACCTCCATCTGCATAGAAGCTAAGATAAGACAAAATTGTATTACATTTCCTAGATCATGGCTGCTCTACTAAGAATTATTGTAATCAAGTTTTGATCTTCTTAAAAATCCCAAAGTAAGGAACTTGTTTTCTAAAAGAAATGAGACTTGAAGAATTTGAAGTGTTTTGGTTTAAAAGAAAGGCATGGTTTTGTCTTAAATTGGTTTAAAACATAAAGTGTTATAACAACTTTATGGGAAGTTAGTTATAACGACTTTATGAAAACAAAAGGATGGTTTTATTATTGGATTTAAAATGGTAACTGGACTTTAAAGGGAGAAATGATTTGGTTTAAAAAGAAAGTATGAAAATTGTTTTGGTTTACTTAGAAAGACAGTTACTCTATTTTTGATACTACGGGTATCGTGTGACTTTGTGTGAAAGAAATGGATCTTTTAAAGAGTTAAAATACGTAGTACCTTGAGGTTAAAACCCGGATTTGTGTTCATAAAAAGAATGTCTAAAAGTATGTTGAACTTGCCTATGCTTGTGGTGATAGCTTTTGTTGTGCAAGTGTTGTGTTTCGTGCTCTGGCGTCTCGTTGGAGTAGGCTATCTGGTTGATTGTTGGACATACTGACACGATGGGTGGCCCACGGGTATGCTTCCACTATATCGATCCTTTTGGACATACTGACAAGATGGGTGGCCCACGGGTATGCTTCCATTAGGAGTGTTATTCTGTTATTTGCTTTGGACATACTGACACGATGGGTAGCCCACGAGTATGCTTCCACTATGATTGTTATCTTGTTATTTCCTTTTGGACATACTGACACGATG
The DNA here is from genome assembly GCA_029844215.1 of Przewalskia tangutica. Lineage (NCBI taxonomy): Eukaryota > Viridiplantae > Streptophyta > Magnoliopsida > Solanales > Solanaceae > Przewalskia > Przewalskia tangutica. The sequence goes on along the minus strand of CM056719.1, from coordinate 55,175,318 downwards.
GGTGGCCCACGGGTATGCTTCCATTAGGAGTGTTATTCGGTTATTTGCTTTGGACATACTAACACGTTGGGTAGCCCACGGGTATGCTTCCACAGTGAGTAGTATCTTGTTATTTGATTGGACATACTGACACGTTTGGTAGCCCACGGGTATGCTTCCACAGTGAGTATTGTTTTGTTAGTTGTTTGGACATACCGACACGTTGGGTGGCCCGCGGGTATGCTTCCACAGGGATTGTTATCTTGTCATCTCCTTTGGGCATACCGACACGTTGGATGGTCCACGGGTATGAGCCCACTAGGACGGTTCCAGGGCCATGCTTATACCGAGGTGAGATGCCGGGGCATGCGGCCATTGTGCGGGTTAAATTCCCGGGTTGTATTTGAGTGATGATTTCACGGGCATGAGTCCCTATCTTGATATGACTGCTTATATGTTGTGGTGTTGTAGTTTGGTTATCATACATGTCTCCTGCTTTATATAGACTATTATGATTTCATTTACAGTATTTTTCAGTTTCACATACTTGGTACTGTTATCGACCTCCTTCGGGGGGCTGCGTTCATGCCGCAGGTTGAGGTACATAGCTTGCTGATCCGCACTCTTAGGATCGCTGTTCGGTTCTCGGAAAGCTCCATATCTCCGGAAGCTTGTCCTGTGGTACGGTTCCCTGAAGTAGTAGACTTTTGTATATTCAGGGGCATGGCGGGGCCCTGTCCCGTCATTATGGTTTCAAAATTCTTAGAGGTCTGTAGCACTGTTGTGGGCAGGTTTGTAAGGGATGTAACTGTTCAGTTTTCATTTATAAAAAAAAAAGGGGTAACCGTTTGGGTTAGCCTGTTTTCTTATTTCACTGTTTTCTTTCATGAGTTTTTATTTTCCGCTGGTTTTTCTCTGATGTTGTATCACTAGGGTGCCCGGGGTAAGGCCCCAGTCACGGGCCCGGGTTCGGGTCATGACAAAAGTGGTATCAGAGCAGTTAATCCTCGGAAAGTGTCTACAGACCGTATCTAGTAGAGTCTTGATTATCGGTGTGTTGTGCACCACATCTATAATCAGGAGGCTACAGGATATTTAGGATTGGTTTCCATTCTTCTCACTCTGAGATCGTGCCTTAGAGCTGTGTTATAAGTTGGACTTCCTCTGGCGTACTCTTATGTACCCGTTACACCTCTACGCAAGGCAACCAGAGCCCAGGAGGGCAAGGCAGCAGAGGGAGCTACGAGTAGAACACGAGAGGTTACGAGGCACGAGCCGGTCATTACCCGAGATAGTACTTGACGACGAGTTTTATGACGCCGCTAGCCCAAAGAGAGTTTAGAGCGCAAGCGGTTTCTCACGAGGCCACGATACCTGAGCCTCCAGTTTCACGACCAGGAGCCGAGGATATGAGTTACAAGGAAATGACCCAGTTACTAGCTAGGCTTATGGCTAGGAATGAGGACAGACGAGACACAGTGGTTCGTGATGCAGTGATTCACCCTAGATCCGATAATCTGAGACTTCGGGATTTCTTGAGTTGCAGTTCGCCAGAGTTCTATGGATAGAGAGCTGAGGATGATCCTCAGGGTGTCGTGCTAGTTTGGGAGATTGTTATACCTGTGGCCGTCAGGGCCATGGGATGGGAGGATGTCCAAGTAGGAGGGCTACAAGAGGGATGACTCAGCCTTCGGGATCGGTGGCTGGTTCATCGCCTTATTTAGCTAGGCGCCCTGCAGGGCAGGATTATGATTAGAGCGACAAAGGGAAAGTGAGGCAGTAGTTGCGGAGATATCTTTAGCCCTTAAGAGACTTGTTTATGTGGTTATGGTAGATACATGCGGAGTGTTATGTTCGGATAACTTTGGGTTAAAAAAAAATATGATTTAGAAGCCTGATTAGTCAAAAGGGTAAGTCTGGGGATGAGAAACTTTGAACTTTAGAATTTATAACAATCGAGACCTTTGAGGTAAGGCCGACTAGAGTAAAAGATTTTTTTTCCAGTTATCTTTGTCGGAGTACATAGTACGGGGAGTATACTCGGGTGATAAGTCCATGAGTGGTGGGAGTTTTTGTGATATTAGAGATGATCCCTCTTTGGCTGGAATTTAGAGTTTTGCGTGATTTGTATATTATGTCCATGAGTGGAATAACTGATTCTTTTGTAAGTGCAGTGGTGAAGACTATATCGACGTCTGCGTTTTGGAGACTTAGAAGGAACATTCGGGACGAATGTTTCTAAGGGGGGGAGAATGTTACACCCCGTAAATTCAAGGAGTTAATATAAGAACATACCAAGGAATATAAGATTTGAAATTTGATAGATAAGTTGACAAACATGTGTTGGACGGATTTTGAGTTTACCTTGGAGTGTTGTACCCCAGTTGTTAAGAATTTCTAGGTGTTTAAAGAGCCTAGTGCGTAGTTCGTTAAATCTAGTTCCCAACGCAACGAACCGTTCGTCGATAGGACATCGGAGTCAAAAGTTATGGAAGTTTCAAGTTTGGTGCGCAGTCAGGCAAAACAGTGGTTTCGGTTCAGGGGTACAGCGCCGCGGCGCCGGAATGCAGGGTCGCGGCGCCGGAATGCAGGGCCGCGGCGCCGGAATGCTGGAGCTTTTTCGGAAGTGGAAGCGCCGAGGCGGGATTTTTGCGCAGAAAGGGGCGAAAAACAGGGGATATTTTGTTTAAAACCTATGGGAGGGTGACAAGTGTCCCTCCCATCCTTTTTACCAGAAAGTGGTCCTATTTTAGGGCCAAGTCTTGGAAGACTTGGCCATTTCATTTCAAAACCCTCCCAAGAAAAACCCTCTCCCTTCTCTCTAGTTTTTTGAAGAAAACCTAGCTTAAGAGGAAACTGTTGGAGCGGCGGCAAGAAGGAAAAGTGTGGATAAACTTGTGGGAAGCGCTGGTAGACGAGTTTGACGGAAAAGAAGTGGAAGAAAGGGGCTTTTGTGGGTTTCTCCTAAGGTAAAAGTTTCCCCTTCTCTTGGTTATGAGTTATACTTGTTTTAGTAGTTTAGAAATGAGCCTGAGGCTGTTATATTTTAGTAGTTTAGTGTCACGACCCGTTCCGGGGCCCGTGACTGGTGCCTTACCCCGGGCACCCTAGTGATACAACATCAGAGTAATCAGCGGAACATAAAGACAATACATGAAACCAATGTAATAAGACAGTGAAATAAGAAAAAGCTAACCAAAAGCGGTTCTGTCAGTATATATAAATAACAATTTGAACAGTTACATCCCTTTCTACCACTCTGCCCATAACAGTACTACAGACCTCTAAGAATGATATGACAACAACGACGGGACAGGGCCCCGTCATACCCCTGAATGTAAGCACCTACAATCAACAGAGGACTATACCAAGATAAGCCTCCGGAGGAACGGAGCTTCCCAAACGATGGCTGTGACCACTAAGGCGAGGATCAACGGCGGTGTACCTTTACTGCGACATGAACGCGGCCCGAAGGAGGTCGATGCAACAGTACCAAGTATGTGAAACATGAAGATCGTAAATGAAATCATAGTAGTCTATAGAAAGCGAGGGAGACATGTATGATAACCAAACTACATTCGCGATAAATAAGCGATCATGTCTAGTCGGGGACTCACGCCTCAAAGTCATCACTCCATATAACTATGGGTCTCACGCCCTCAACATCAATCATGCCCGTGGAATACCTTCCTCACCGCGGCGATCGATGATAGAAAAACACCAAGGAATACACATGAACAGCAGTCCCACTGTGTCCAAATAAAACCGCATGCGGGTAAGTGCGAAGGCATAGCCGACTACTAACACCAGCGGTACTAACAAGGTCATAAAGCGTATCATGATATCTGTCTAGCCGTCACATGATCAAAGGCCGGTCGCCGCGCAATATCAAATGTGCGCGTCTAGCCCCGGAACTCCGCGACTCGCATAGGCCAATCTCATAGGCCGCATGAGGTATAACCCGCATCGAGGGTAGCTACTCCGGCGTAAATCACGACTCGCGATCCGCATGGCCACATAGACCGCGCATGACCATTAAGGCCGCACTAACACGGAACTCGTAGCTCCGCATAGGCCCGGGACCGCGTGAGGTATTCTCGAATCATGGTCCCAGACCGCCTGAGTCTACCCCGCATCGGAGGGCAGCTTAACCCCCGGAAACACGGTGAGTGGTATAATACCAACATAACAGTTTATCGTTTAAACAACATAAGCACAATCAAGGGAAAACCCCTTTACACAAACATCACAGAATACTAACACACGTAGCATCCTAATATGATTACTTATCAAATCAACACGAAGGTATTACAAGGCTATCACAAACCAATACAATCAAGTTATTCACACATAAGGTATTTTATACAATAACTCTTTAAAGATATGTTACTTTCACAAAAGTCACACAATACCCGTAGTATATAACAATAGAGTGATTATCTTTTGAAGTAAATCAAAACACTTCTCTTTGTAAAACCAAGTAACAACATTCTTTTTCAAACGTCCAAGTTTGCCTAATTTCAAATGTTCACGTTTCTTATTTTAGAAAGGTTTCGTAGTTCCTAGCCTTATTCATTCAAGAATATAATTCTCTTTTAAACCATCTGAGAAACATAAGCCTTATATGTGAGTAGGATATTCTTGTTTATAACAATCTTATTACAGCAGCCATGACCTAGGAAATATCATTTTGTCTCATCTTAGCTTCATGCGGATGGAAGTTTCTCCGGTTTTAATAATACTTAATCTGTCAAAACATTTCCTTTTAGTAACGCTGCAGTGGTTTGTCGATACACATTCTGATTTCCGAAATCAGTAAAACATTCTTAAGCCGTTATACCTAACTTCCCATAAAGCTAGTATAACTCTTAAGTTTTCAAAAACCAAGTATTACTCTTCTTTCAAAATGATTCAAAAATCTTTTGAAATACTTCAAGTTCTTTATTATCACATAACCATGATTATAGTTCAAATCGGTTACCTTTTAAAAACCACAAGTATTTTCTTACCTACATAAAGCTGTTATAACCAACTTCCCATAAGGCCGTTATAACACTTTATGTTTTAGACCAATCAAATACATATAACACCTGAACTTCTACCGTACTACATAGTTACACATATATCATGCTAGAAGAGATAGGAAGAGGTTCACATACCTCGCGGCAGTATCGACTAAATAGCAAACGCTCAAGTACTTCCAACCGTCGGCTACTCCTCAAGCCAAGTAGATCGCGCCACGTAGTACTTCAACCTATAAGGCCACAAGGCGCTTATTAACATCTAGATCTCTTCGTAGAACATTCTACGAAAATTCGCGACTCTCCCCGCATGACAGCGTAAATCTCCTCTCTATCGGTGGCTACCAAGCCAACCGTGGGGTTTATACGTCTAATCCGACGTGCACAATTCTATCTCGCGAAAAGCTACAAGTCTCATGTCTACAGTCCTATGTAATTCTGATTCGGTACTCTTCTTTCGAAAAGGTTTCTTATTATTGGGCTTAAGTCAAAAGACATTGCGATAACTACGTTCACTCTATATATAGTATACTTCAACTATATATTCTAACAACATGTAATTTCCAATTACAATAGGGACAAGATAATTACCTCGATAAGCCCAAAATTATCCAAGTTATAATGTCGATCTGAGCAAGGTTTAGCTCTACTCCGTGCGCTCCAATCCGCTCAAACAACCCTTAGAAGTTCTAACCAACTTCTACTTAAGTACTTCACCAACTATGAAGATTTCCTTAGGGTTTGGTTTGAGATTAAAAGGACAAAATGTAGTATTTCCGGGCTCTACGTATAGAGGTATCTTTGGAATACTACAAGGGATCCGGCTAAGGTAATTTGGGTATAGTAACAATACTATGGAGAGTATTTCTACCAAGAGGGGGGGGGTATTCTACGAGAACAACAAGGCAAGGGGGGGTACCCCCACGGTTTAACCCTAAAGGAAGGGGTGGGTCTCGGCCACACCACAAGGAGGGGCGCTACTCTCGGCCAAGGGGGGCCTCACGAAAAAGGGAGGCTTTCAAGACTTGAGGAGTGAGGAGTGGATGAAGAAAACTCATCAAAGGGAGGGGTATTTATAGGAAACCAAGGGCGAAGATCAAGCCATGTGGGGCAAGTGGAGGGCCAAGATGTGCCCAAGTGCCCCTAGTCCCTACTCCACAAAACAAGCCACAAAACATTGCACAAAACAAGGCCAAAACAAGGCACAAAGCGTGAACCAATCGGCCAGGCCAACCACCCCTCTTTCTGCAGTCGATGAGGGTGACAAGTGTCACCCTCCCATTGGTCCAAAAATGTTTCGTCTCTCGGAAAAATCCGCAAAAAATATAAATGACATAGCCGGAATTTTCCCTACGAAAGCTGTGGAAACGTTTCGTCGAAAAACGACTCTAATCGGGTGTTGTGAACAAATAATTTTCGGCCCTTGCATTTTAAGGCACAAACTTTTCTACGTACGTCCTTACGTACATACTCTGGAAATACGGGGTATAACATTTAGAATTGAGCCTGAGGCTGTTATATTTGAATAGATTTGGATCTTGTTATCTGGTTGAACCCGAAAATGGGCATGTTAGCCTTAAGATTTTAACTTCAATTTGGTTACTGATTTGGTCGTCGCATGTTGTAAAGGGGGATTGTAGTTGTTGAAGATGTCTAGGTCTAGATATCATGTTAGACCTAAGAACTTGGATTGGAAAAGAGTTGGAAAGGGGTTTAGGATTGGTTTATTGTTGGCCAAGAATGACATGGAAATTATTTGTTTATTGTTGTATCATTGTGGGGCGGAATTTTACGCGTCCTGTAAAGGCGTGTAATCCCCTTTGTGGTTAGCTGAATTGTGTGCCTTAAATGTGGCGTTGGTTATTGAAATTCGGCCTTGAAAGAGGTGGCATAGTAAGTAGAAACAAAGGAAGTGTTGTCCGACTTTCTGTAGAATGTAGGGACCTTGCACTTAGTTATTCTACGTTCGAAGCTAGAGATTGATAGACGTTTTATGACCCTTATAGGATTGAAGTACTACGGTAGCATATTCTACTTAAGGGGGGAAAGTACTGTGGAGCATTTTGCTAACCGTCGATAATCGTCGCGAGGTATGTGATTCTTCCTATCCTCTTCAGCATGACTATTTGTGAAATATATAGTGTGGTAGACGCATGTGTGTTAAAGGAATTAAATTTCCCTTTTGTGCCTTGACTTGATATGAAGTGTAAAGGTCTTGATTGTGTGAAAAAGTAGTAAACTCCCATTCGTTAGTAATGGGTACTTGGTTGTTAAAGAATAAGCCCTCTTGGACTCATAAGGGCTTATAGTTGTAATTGGTTGGTTTAAAACATAAAGTGTTATAACGGCTTTATGGGAAGTTTGTTATAACCACTTTATGTAGGTGAAAGAGTGGGTAGTTGATTTCAAAAGATAAGAGACTTGACTTGTAATTGACCTAAATGGTGTTGAAAAGTGTGAAACCTCATTCGTGAGAAATGAGTACTTGGTTTTTAAAAAAGAATAATGTTACATAAATTTCGGAAATGAGAATAAGGATCGAACAAGCCAATGCAGCGTCGATAAAGGAAAGAAGTAATGACAATTAATCATATTAAAACCAGTAGAAACCTCCATCTGCATAGAAGCTAAGATAAGACAAAATTGTATTACATTTCCTAGATCATGGCTGCTCTACTAAGAATTATTGTAATCAAGTTTTGATCTTCTTAAAAATCCCAAAGTAAGGAACTTGTTTTCTAAATGAAATGAGACTTGAAGAATTTGAAGTGTTTTGGTTTAAAAGAAAGGCATGGTTTTGTCTTAAATTGGTTTAAAACATAAAGTTTTATAACAACTTTATGGGAAGTTAGTTATAACGACTTTATGAAAACAAAAGGATGGTTTTATTATTGGATTTAAAATGGTAACTGGACTTTAAAGGGAGAAATGATTTAGTTTAAAAAGAAAGTATGAAAATTGTTTTGGTTTACTTACAAAGACAGTTACTCTATTTTTGATATTACGGGTATCGTGTGACTTTGTGTGAAAGAAATGGATCTTTTAAAGAGTTAAAATACGTAGTACCTTGGGGTTAAAACCTGGATTTGTGTTCATAAAAAGAATGTCTAAAAGTATGTTGAACTTGCCTATGCTTGTGGTGATAGCTTTTGTTGTGCAAGTGTTGTGTTTACGTGCTCTGGCGTCTCTCGTTGGAGAATTCGGCTATCTGGTTGATTGATGGACATCGCGACACGATGGGTGGCCCACGGGTATGCTTCCACTATATCGATCCTTTTGGACATACTGACACGATGGGTGGCCCACGGGTATGCTTCCATTAGGAGTGTTATTCTGTTATTTGCTTTGGACATATTGACACGATGGGTGGCCCACTAGTATGCTTCCACTATGATTGTTATCTTGTTATTTTCTTTTGGACATACTGACACGATGGGTGGCCCACGGGTATGCTTCCATTAGGAGTGTTATTCAGTTATTTGCTTTGGACATACTGACACGTTGGGTAGCCCACGGGTATGCTTCCACAGTGAGTAGTATCTTGTTATTTGATTGGACATACTGACACGTTGGGTAGCCCACGGGTATGCTTCCACAGTGAGTATTGTTTTGTTAGTTGTTTGGACATACCGACATGTTGGGTGCCCCACAGGTATGCTTCCACAGGGATTGTTATCTTGTCATCTCCTTTGGGCATACCGACACCTTAGATGGTCCACGGGTATGAGCCCACTAGGATGGTTCCAGGGCCATGCTTATACCGAGGTGAGATGCCGGGGCATGCGACCATTGTGCGGGTTAAATTTGTTATACCCCGTATTTCCAGAGTATGTACGTAAGGGAATACGTACAAAAAGTCTAGCCTTAAAGTTTAGGCAAAACGTTTTTTTTGGGCACAACTCACAAAACGAATAGTTTTCCGACGAAACGTTTCCACAGCTTTCGTAGGGTAAATTCCGGCTATGCCATTTCTAATTTTTGCGGATTTTTCCGAGAGACGAAACATTTTGGACCAACGGGAGGGCGACACTTGGCACCCTCCAATTGGTGGACTTCAAATCGTCCATTTGGACGAAATGGACTAACATGGCACGTTTTTTGTGCCTTGTGCACAAGTCAAGGAGTTGGTAGGATATTTGTGTATAGTTAATCCTCACCCTACACTTGCCTTGCACTTGTCTTAATCTTGGCCATTGGTTGTGTTATACCCCGTATTTCCAGAGTATGTACGTGAGCGCGTACGTATTATAATTTGAGCCTTAAAGTTAGGCAAGTTTCGAATTTGTGCATAACTACCTAAAGGAGTCGTTTTTCGACGAAACGTTTCCACAGCTTTCGTAGGGAAAATTCCGGCTATGTCATTAATAATTTTGCGGATTTTTAGAGACAAAACATTTTGGACCAACAAGAGGCGACACTTGTCACCCTCAATTGGAAGAGTGGACGGACGAAATGGGCATAGTTGGCACGTTTTTTGTGCCTTCTCCTTAGTCAAGGAGTTGGTAGGATATTTTGTGTGGAAGATGAGAAAGTGGGACCCACAAACACATGGCTTAATCTTTACCCTACACTTGCATGGCACTTGTCTTCATCTTGGCCATTGGTTGGCCTTCACTTGACCTATAAATACCCCTCTAAGTTGAAGACTTTCTTCATCCTCACTTGAGCAATCTACCTAAGTCTCAAACACTCCCTCCCTCTTGTTCTCTCGTCCACCACGCCCCTCCCTTTGAGGCCCTATTGGCGAGAGCTTCCCTTCCCTTTGTGGTGCCACTGCCGAGTGTACCCCACTAGCCTAGTTGTCTCGTATAAATACCCCTTGTTGTGGTATAGAAATACTCTCCTAGTATTGTTATTATGTCCAAATACCTTGGCCCAAATACCTTGTAGTATTCCCAAGGTTACAATTATACAAGCCCAGAAAATACCATTATACTTCCTCGGTCACTAATGAAACCTAAGGAAATCTTCATTGATAGTTGAAGTATTTGAGTAGAAGTTGGTTAGAACTTCTAAGGGTTGTTTGGAGCGGAGTTGGAGCGCCTTGAGTAGGAGCTAAACCTTGCTCGGGATCGACATATAAACTCGGATAATTTTGGGCTTATCAAGGTAAACACTCTTGACCTTCTATTGTAATTGGAAATTACATGTTGTAGGAATATATAGTTGAAGTATACTATATATATGAACATTATAATTGTGCGGCGATGTCTTTTGACTTAAGCCTGAATAATACTTACGGCAATGTCTTGCGACTTAAGCACGAATTTTAAGAATCGAATCTGTAATTACATAGGGTTGTATTACGATGACTTGTGTAGCATTCTTGTGTAGTAGAATTGTACACGTCCGGTTAGGCGTGTTAACCCCTGGTTGGCTTGGTAGCGGCCTCGATAAGGAGGAGATTTACGTTGCTTGGGGAGGTCTTTGAATTTTCTCAGAGAATATTCTACGACGGGATCTAAAGATATTAATAGGCGCTTTGTGGCCTCTATAGGTTGTAGTACTACGTGTGGAGTGATCCGCTTGGTAGAGTGTAGCCAAGCGGTTTGAGGTACTTGGGCGTTTTGCTATTAGTCGATAATCGTCGCGGTATGTGAACCTCTTCCTATCTTTTCTAGCATGATATGTGTGAGCTATGTAGTACGGTAGACGTACATGTGTTAACTGTATTTGGTTGTTTTAAAAACATAAGTGTTATACTAGCTTTATGGGGAGTTAGGTATAACGTCTTAAGGGTGGTAAAATGAATGGGTTATTAATTTCAAAAGTTAAGAGATTGGATCTTATAAGATAAGAGACTTAACTTAAATGAATTAATATGGATTTTGTGTGAAACCTCATTCGTGAGTAATGAGTACTTGGTTTTAAAAGGAATAACGTTTTACTGATTTTGGAAATCAGAATGTGTATCAATAAACCACTGCAGCGTTAATAAAGGAAAATGTATTGAATAACTAAGTATTATTAAAACCAGTAGAAACCTCCATCTGCATAGAAGCTAAGATGAGACAAAATGATATTACATTTTCTAGATCATGGCTGCTTAATAAGATTGATTATGAACAAGATTAACCTACTCACCTATGGCATATGTTACTCTATTGTTTTAAAAAGAGGTTAAGACATTGAACTATGAAACTTTTCTAAAAGAGACTTGCGTAATTGAAATTAGGCAAACTGGAACTCTTAGGGAAAAGAAAGGCATTGTGTTGTCTTAAAATGGTTTAAAACATAAAGTGTTATAACAGCTTTATGGGAAGTTGGTTATAACGACTTTATGAAAAAAAAGAAGGGTTTTATCATTTGTTTTAATGCGGTAACTTGACTTTTAAAAGAGAAGTATTTTGGTCCAAAGGGAGGCATGGTATTGCCTTAATTTGGTCTTAAAAAGGAAAGTATGAAAGTTGTTTTAGTTTACTTAAAAGATATAAGTCACACATTTTTTTTATATACTACGGTTATCGGGTGACTTTTAGAAAAGGAATGTATTTCACTTGATTACTGGTTCATCCGGGAATGTATTTCACTCGACTATCGGTTCATCCGGGAATGTATTTCACTCGACTACCGGTTCATCCGGGAATGTATTTCACTTGATTACCGGTTCATCCGGGAATGTATTTCACTTGATTACCGGTTCATCCGGGAATGTATTTCACTTGATTCGGCTCATCCGGAATGTATTTCACTTGACTCTGGGTTCATCCGGAATGTATTCCACTCGACTCTGGGTTCATGGGATGAACAGAATGTATTCCACACTTTTCTATATTGGGTCCATAAGATGGGCGAGACACGTTATCGTATCACATGATTTGTACCTAGGCGGCGGTGAGGAAGGAGTTCCACGGCATGAGGATGACTTTGAGGCGTGAGACCACGACTTGACATGGCCGCTTTTATGTTGTGAATCGTAGTTTGGTTATCATACATGTCTCTGCTTTATATAGACTATTATGATTTCATTTCTGATATTTCTGATTTCACATACTTGGTACATGTTGTACTGACCTCCTTCGGGGGGCTGCGTTCATGCCGCAGGTAAAGGTACATCGACTGTCGATCCCCGCTTATAGGATCACATTAAGCGTGTTGGGAAGCTCCGTTCCTTCGGAGGCTTATCTTTGGTATGTTACCACAGTGCAGGTTCTTGTACATTCGAGGGTATGGCGGGGCCTGTCCGTCATAGTTGTTGTCACTTCTTAGAGTGCATGAAATCTTGTTGTGGCGAGTGCGTAAAAAGGATAACTGTTCGGGTAGTTATGTATATATCGAAGGCAACTGTTTTGGTTGGCTTTGTTTATTTATCATGTCTCTTAATTCATGTTCATGTTTTTATTTTATTTGATTTTCTCGATGATGTATCACTAGGGTGCCGGGGTAGGCACGATCACGCCCGGTTCGGTCGTGACAAAAGTGGTATCGAGCGATTAGTCCTCGGAAAGTGTCTGAGGCCGTGTCTAGTAAGTCTTGATTATCGGTGTGTTGTGCACCACATCTATAATCGGAGGCTATAGGACATTTAGGATTGGTTTCCATTCTTCTCATTACGAGATCGTGCCTTAGGCGGTGTGATAAGTTGGACCCTCCGACGTATTCCTTTCCTTTACGATGATGCCTCGCGTAAAACCTTGAGCCCAGATGGGCAAGCGATCGAGGAGGCTGTTAGTGAATCTGAGAGAATACGAGCGCGAGCCGGTCGATACACGAGGCAGTGCCGAAGCCCGGGTTTCGCGGCGCCGGCCGCCAGCAAAGTTTAGCGCGGCGATGGCTGCGAGACTCTGATACTGAGCCTCGATCCCGGCTGGAAGCGAGATGAGATAAGTACAAGAGATGGCGATCGGCGAGTCGTGGCGAGATATGAGATAATTTGGATCACGGCGATTCGGCCCGATAGCACCGTAGTTCACCCGGCGAGCGGTTTGAGGCTACGTGACTTTACGAGTTATAGCCCGCGATGTTCTATGGATCGAGGCGAGGCGACCCTCGGGAGTTTATCAAGCGACTCTGACGGATCGTGAGGTGATCGAGTCTCGAGGCGAGTCGGTGGTATTGGGTTCGCATCAGTGCGTGATCTGCGATTGGTAGTTTGATTCGTGGAGCTGTCGGGAAGAGCATGCACTTCCAGCGATTTGGGACGAGTTCTCGAGGCATTTCTTGCACATTTCTTGCCTCGCGGATGAGAGGCTCGGTAGCAGATTTTTGGCGTTGAGGCGGGGCGGGCGGACGGTTAGAAGTACAATGTGAGTTCGACTCATTAGCTCGGTATGTTCCCACTGTGGTAGGCGATATGGAGGGCGAGTACACCGCTACGCCAGGTGGGCGATTACTTGGCGAGGCTTATGCGGGTGTAGCTCTTGTAGGGCATGGACATTGCCGCATGCAAGCTTCATGCACTAGGATGTGAGGCACGGAGAGGTCGACGGAATGGCCGAGATCGGCGAAGAGGCCAAAGCGAGGTCCTTTGATAACTTTCGAGCGGACCGCCTCGTGATCTAGTTATGTACCTCCGCAAGATGCAGTGGTCCCCGCGATCGTCGGGGCGTTCGGGGTATTCGGGGCTGGTCGAGAACTCGGGCTTACGGTTCCGCGAGATATACATAGGTTCTAGCGGCGGGATTCATGTCCCTCCGGATTGTGCGCGATGTGGCAAACATCATCCCGGGAATGTCGTCTTTTTCGGGTGCTTGTTTCACTGCGGCGTCGAGAGCCATGTGACAAGAAGCGTGCTTATAGGAGAGGTACCGGCGGCTTAGCGCGACTACGGATCGATGGCGGGTTCATCACGCTCTACGGTTGTGCGCCTGCAGTGACTTATGATTAGAGTGGGCGGTAGCCGGGTATATCCTTAACCTACAGAGGCTTGTATGTTTTGATGTTATGTTAATGTGTTAAGTGTTATGTTCGGATAGCTTTGTGCTAAAATGTGATTTAGGAGCCTGGTTGGGGAAAAAGGGTAAGCCTGGGGGTGAGAAAATGATGAACCTTAGAATATTACAGTTGAGACCTTAGATGTAAGGCCGTCTTGAGTACAAGATTTTGCGAGTGATCCTTGTCAGAGTGCATTTTATGCCTAGAATGTATTGTGTGATAAGTCCCTGGGTTGGGTAAATGAAAGTGGTATCTTTCATGATGTGATTTAGCAAGATTGTTCCGTGTCGAGGAGCAAGAGTTGGCGCGACAGTGGGTCGGGTTGGGGCCATGTTGCGGGCCAACCCGACTGTTTCGAGGTGGGGTCAGCTGGGTGGTCGCCGGTGGTAGGGTCACGAGGGTGCTAGGCCCAAGTTTAGTTGACCATCGTATGAGTTCGTGGGTGTGTTCGACCAGAAGCAGATCGTGAAGGCCGGGAATGGCCTTAAGGAAGATTGAGGCTAGTAAGATAACCAAGTTGGAGGTGGTGACTTCAAGGGCTGGAAAACAGAAACGTTGACGGAAGTGTGGTACGGATACTAGAAAGAGTTCGAGTGTTCGAGAAGGGTACAACGAGATAGGGGAGAAGTGAACGTGTGTGATCATTTCTTGTAAAGGGAGAAGGTGCGAAGGATGTATATTTTTGACCTCAGGGATCGCATGCAGTCCGGTACCATATGTTGGGTCGCCGGAGTGACACTAGAACCTCGCGGCAAAGTGACAAAAGTTTGTGATATTAGAGGTGTTTCCTCGTGGACTTGGATATAAGTATTTTGCGTGCATGTGTTATTTCGTGGCCAATTGTGGCGTTGGCAACTTGTTAGAAGAACTTTATTGTTATCCGTCTTGAGAAGGAACATTCGGGACGAATGTTTCTAAGGAGGGGAGAATGTTATACCCCGTATTTCCAGAGTATGTACGTGAGCGCGTACGTATTATAATTTGAGCCTTAAAGTTAGGCAAGTTTCGAATTTGTGCATAACTACCTAAAGGAGTCGTTTTTTTGAAGCGTTTCCATGACTTTCGTAGGGAAAATTCCGGCTATGTCATTAATAATTTTTGCGGATTTTTAGAGAGGCGAAACATTTTGGACCAACAAGAGGCGACACTTGTCACCTCTAATTGGAAGAGTGGACGGACGAAATGGGCATAGTTGGCACGTTTTTTGTGCCTTCTCCTTAGTCAAGGAGTTGGTAGGATATTTTGTGTGGAAGATGAGAAAGTGGGACCCACAAACACATGGCTTAATCTTTACCCTACACTTGCATGGCACTTGTCTTCATCTTGGCCATTGGTTGGCCTTCACTTGACCTATAAATACCCTCTAAGTTGAAGACTTTCTTCATCCTCACTTGAGCAATCTACAAGCCTCAAACACTCCTCCTCTTGTTCTCTCTCGTCCACCACACCCCCTTTGAGGCCCTATTGGTAGAGAGCTTCCCTTCCCCTTTGTGGTGCCCTGCCGAGGTGTACCCCAGCCTTGTTGTGTCGTATAAATACCCGTTGTTGTGGTATAGAAATACTCTCCTAGTATTGTTATTATGTCCAAATACCTTGGCCCAAATACCTTGTAGTATTCCCAAGGTTACAATTATACAAGCCCAGAAAATACCATTATACTTCCCCTCAGTCACTAAACGAAACCACAAGGAAATCTTCATTGATAGTTGAAGTATTTGAGTAGAAGTTGGTTAGAACTTCTAAGGGTTGTTTGGAGGCGGGTTGAGCGCACTGAGTAGGAGCTAAACCTTGCTCAGGATCGACATATAAACTCGGATAATTTTTGGGCTTATCAAGGTAAACACTCTTGACCTTCTATTGTAATTGGAAATTACATGTTGTAGGAATATATAGTTGAAGTATACTATATATAGAACTGAACATTATAATTGTGCGGCAATGTCTTTTGACTTAAGCCTGAATAATACTTACTGCTATGTCTTGCGTCTTTAGCACGAATTTTAAGAATCGAATCGAATGTAATTACATGAGAACGTATTACGATGAACTTGTGTAGCATTCTTGTGTAGTAGAATTGTACACGTCCGGTTAGGCGTGTTAACCCCTGGTTGGCTTGGTAGCCGGCCTCGATAAGGAGGAGATTTCTGCTGTTCTTGGGGAGAGTCTGCCGAATTGTATGTAGAATATTCTACGACGGGATCTAAAGATAATAATAGTCGCTTTGTGGCCTCTATAGGTTGTAGTACTACGTGTGGGTGATCTGCTTGGCGAGTGTAGGCGGCGGTTTGAGGTACTTGGAGCGTTTTGCTATTAGTCGATAATCGTCGCGAGGTATGTGAACCTCTTCCTATCTTTTCTAGCATGATATGTGTGAGCTATGTAGTACGGTAAACGTACATGTGTTAACTGTATTTGGTTGTTTTAAAAACATAAGTGTTATACTAGCTTTATGGGGAGTTAGGTATAACGTCTTAAGGGTGGTAAAATGAATGGTTTATTAATTTCAAAAGTTAAGAGATTGGATCTTATAAGATAAGAGACTTAACTTAAATGAATTAATATGGATTTTGTGTGAAACCTCATTCGTGAGTAATGAGTACTTGGTTTTTAAAAGGAATAACGTTTTACTGATTTTGGAAATCAGAATGTGTATCAATAAACCACTGCAGCGTTAATAAAGGAAAATGTATTGAATAACTAAGTATTATTAAAACCAGTAGAAACCTCCATCTGCATAGAAGCTAAGAGACAAAATGATATTACATTTTCTAGATCATGGCTGCTTAATAAGATTGATTATGAACAAGATTAACCTACTCACCTATGGCATATGTTACTCTATTGTTTTAAAAAGAGGTTAAGACATTGAACTATGAAACTTTTCTAAAAAGAGACTTGCGTAATTGAAATTAGGCAAACTGGAACTCTTAGGGAAAAGAAAGGCATTGTGTTGTCTTAAAATGGTTTAAAACATAAAGTGTTATAACAGCTTTATGGGAAGTTGGTTATAACGACTTTATGAAAACAAAAGAAGGGGTTTATCATTTGTTTTAATGCGGTAACTTGACTTTTAAAAGAGAAGTATTTTGGTCCAAAGGGAGGCATGGTATTGCCTTAATTTGGTCTTAAAAAGGAAAGTATGAAAGTTGTTTTGGTTTACTTAAAAGATATAAGTCACACATTTTTTTTATATACTACGGTTATCGGGTGACTTTTAGAAAAGGAATGTATTTCACTTGATTACCGGTTCATCCGGGAATGTATTTCACTCGACTACCGGTTCATCCGGGAATGTATTTCACTCGACTACCGGTTTATCCGGGAATGTATTTCACTTGATTACCGGTTCATCCGGGAATGTATTTCACTTGATTACCGGTTCATCCGGGAATGTATTTCACTTGATTACCGGTTCATCCGGGAATGTATTTCACTTGACTACCGGTTCATCCGGGAATGTATTCCACTCGACTACCGGTTCATGGGATAAACCGGGAATGTATTCCACACTTTTCTATATTGGGTCCATAAGATGGGCCGAGACCTGTTATACGTATCACATGATTTGTACCTAGGCGCAGCGGTGAGGAAGGAGTTCCACGCGTGAGGATGACTTTGAGGCGTGAGACCGACTTGACATGACCGCTTTTATGTTGTGAATCGTAGTTTGGTTATCATACATGTCTCTGCTTTATATAGACTATTATGATTTCATTTACGATTTTTCGATTTCACATACTTGGTACTGTTATCGACCTCCTCGGGCCGCTCATGCCGCAGTAAAGGTACATCGATCGCCGATCCCCGCTTATAGGATCACATTCAGCGTGTTGGGAAGCTCCGTTCCTTCACACGACCGATCCGGCCCGTGGATCGTGCCTTACCCCGGGCACCCTAGTGATACAACATCAGAGAAAATCAGCGGAAATCAAAATAAATAAAACATGAGACACGTCATAAAGCATGACCTAGGATACCCAAAACGGTAACCTTCCTGAAATATATACATATATATATCAACCTGAACAGTTAAATCCTTTTACAACCCTGCCCACAACAAGATTACATGCACTTCTAAGAATGTAATTATAACTATGACGGACAGTGCCCGCCATACCCCGAATGTACAAGTAACTACACCGACAGGGACTATACCAAAGACAAGCCTCCGAGAAACGAGCTTCCCAAAAAGATGAACCGTGATCCTAAGAGCGCGGATCCACAACCGATGTACTTACTCGCGGATGAACGCGGCCAAGGAGGTCGATAACAGTACCAAGTATGTGAAACTTGTAAAAATATCGTAAATGAAATCATAATAGTCTATATAAAGGGGAGACATGTATGATAACCAAACTACACCACAATACATAAATAGTCATGTTAAGTCGTGACTCATGCCTCAAAGTCATTACTCAAATATAACAATGGGTCTCACGCCCACAACATCACTCATGCCCGTGGAATACCTTCCTCATCTGGCGATCCATGATATAAAACATTCAAGGAGTACACATGAACACTGTGTCCCACTGTGTCATAATAAAACCGCATGGTAAGGCACGAAGGCATAGCCGACTACTAACACCCATAGTACTAACAAGGTCATAAAGCGTATCATGAGATATGTCTAGACCGTCACATGATCAAAGTTGGTCACACGCCCGCGATATCAATGTGCGCGTCTAGCCACGAACTCCTCGCAGCTCGATAGGCCAACCTCATAGGCCCGCATGAGGTATAACCCCGCATCGAGGGTAGCTACTCCCAAGATCCGCCGACTCGCAGTCCGCATGGCCACATAGACGCATGACCATAAAGGCCGCACACTAACACGAACTCTCGTAGCTCGCATAGGTCCCTGACCCGCATGAGGTATTCTCGAATCATGGTCCTGCATCACCGAGTCTACCCCGCGACGGAGGCGACTTAACCTCGGAAACATGCTGGCGCGAGCGTACAATACCAACATAACGGTGATAGTTAAACAACTTAAGCGCAAATGGTGGAAACCCCTTTACACAAACATCACAAGATACTAACACACGTAGCATCCTAGCATGTTTACTTAACAAATCAACAAGAAAGTATTACAAGGCTATCACAAACCAACACAATCAAGTTATACACACAAGGTACTTTCTACTATATGATTAACAAGATCGGGTTTTTATCCCCAAAGTACTTTATACATTAACTCTTAAAAGATACGTTACTTTCACAAAAGTCACACAATACAGTAGTATAAGAAAATAAAGTGACTAATATTTTAATTAAACCAAAACAACGTCGGACTTTCCTTTTAAACCAAATTAAGACAATAACATGCCTTCCTTTTAGACCAAAACACTTCTCCTTTAAAGTCAAATTACCATTTTAAAACCAATGATAAAACCATTCCTTTGTTTTCATAAAGTCGTTATAACTAACTGCCCATAACGCTGTTATAACACATTATGTTCTAAACCAAAACCTCTACAATTCTACAACTCTCTTTCCTTTTAAAACAACCATAAGTATTCTTTTAAAACCCAAATAATGTACTCTTTTCAAAATAAGTAACCTATACTTAAAATCAAGTTACTTCTTTTTCCAAAACAAGTCGTTATAAGTCAAGTCTCTTATCTTTGAAGATCAAGTCTCTTAACTTTCAAAATCAAGTCGCCTATAAGTCAAGTCTCTTATCTTTGAAGATCAAGTCTCTTAACTTTCGAATCAATAAACCATTCTTTTACCTACATAAAGTCGTTATAACTAACTTCCCATAAAGCTATTATAACACCCTATGTTTAAACCAACCAAAACACTTAGCACATGTACGTCATCGTACTACATAGTTTACAAAACATCATGCTAGAAAGGATAGGAAGAGGTTCACATACCTCGCGACGATTATCGAATAAGCAAAACGCTCCACGATCGTAACCTCGCTAGCCTTTTCCACTCATCAAGTAGAATACGCTACTCGTAGTACTTCCACCTATATAGGCCACAAACATCTATTAACTTCTAAACACACGGTTCCATTTTCTACGAAAATTCGCAAAGACCTCCCGAAATCACATAAATCTCTCCTAACAAGGCCCGCTACTGTGCCAATAACTCCAGGGGATTACACGCCTAACCTGGGACGTGTTCAAATCGCTTCACAATAATACAACGATCCATCAGAATACAACCCTATGTAAATACAGTTCAATACTCATTCTAAATATAGTATACTCAACTATACATTACTCTGACATGTAATATCCAATTACAATAGGGCATAAATCATTACCTCGATAAGCCCAAAATTATCCAAGATTAAATGTCGATCACGAGCAACGTTTAGCTCCAAGTCCTTACGCCAACCCGCTCCAAGCGACCCTTAGAACTTTCTAAACAACTTCTCTAAACACTTCAACTAAGCTATGAAGGTTTTTCTAGGGTTTCATTTGCGACTTTCTAATAAAGTAGGATTTCCTGCCCTAGTATTTAAACAACTTTGGAATACTACTAGGGATACTAGGCTAGTGTATTTGGAATTATACCACAATACACCAAGTATTCTACACAAGGGGGAGGGTGGACGAAACCAATACAAAGGGAGGAAGTATTTTGCTCTTGAAGCTTTCAGTGAGATGAACTTATTCATCAACCAAGGGGTCTATTTATAGAACAATGGAGGTCAAGATCCATCTAAGTGTATGGCCAAGATTGGGCCATGTGTGTGGTCCCACCACACCACATGGCCAACGAAATTGGGTGCCAAGTGTAAGGCCATTTCGCCAGGTGAGTAGTGACAAGTGGCTAGCCACTTGTCACACCATTTCGGCCCACATGGCCACACAGGGTGACACGTGTCGCCCGATTTGTCCAAAATATTACGTCTTAGAAAATATCCAAAAAGCGGAAACCTCAAAAACAAAGCGCCCCACAAAACCGTAAATTTCTCCGTGGCCCCACGTGGCCATTTAGAAAATAAAATCTCAAAATTCTAATATAATCCGAGAAGTTCAAATACCAAATCTGGGAATCCAATTCCCATTAACGAACCTTTTCTTCACAAAAACCGGAAACTTTTCCGTCGAAAAAATCACATCTTCCTTTCTTTCCAATATTTCTGTCGTATTCTCGTACGTATGTCCTCGCATACATACCCTGGAACTACGGGGTATAACATTCTTCCCCCCTTAGAAACATTCGTCCCGAATGTTCCTTCTAAGTCTCTAAACATACATATGCCGGTGTAGTCTCCACTACTACACTTACAAAACCGATCATGCCACCAATGGCCAGAATATAACATGTGCGCAAAACTCCATTTCATGCTAACGAGGAATCACCTCAATCATCTCAAAAAGCTCTCACCCATGATCAAACGATACTCCTTTCGCATCTTCACAGAATGACGACCACTCGCTCTCATAACATATGTTCACTTCTTCCCTTACTCGTCGCATTCTCCTCGTAACTCGAACTCCTCCTAATAAACGCACTCACGTTTACGGTGACTCGAGCTGCTAACAATTTCCTCTGGATAAGCTTCACCCTATCCACATCCTGGTGAAACAAGTAGGGACCAACTATCTGAACCTTGCCAACCTTGAACCAATCGATCGGCAACCTACACTTCCGCCTATACAAGGCTTCATAAGGCGACATCCGAATACTGTAAAGGTAGCTATCATAAAACTCACTTACCCAAGAGGCACACAATCCTCACGGCTACCCCTGAAATCAAAACATCGGCCCGCAACCTATTCTTAACTATCCGGTAAAACGCGCGTTCTTCCGCTTACCGAGGGTGAATGCACATCGAGACTCACTCGAAGTTCCAACCCCGCTCGTAACACCTTCGCATACACAAAAGACATAGCCGAAAAATTGGGCTCCACCGTCATCATAAAAGTAGGAATCCGTGCAGCACTTACAACCTTCCCGATATATAACATATCGCCACCTCCGCCGAGTAAATAGTCACCGCTGAAAGACGAGATGGGCTGACTCATCACCCCGACCATCGGTCGAACGCATCCTCGAACTCGCACGATGGTTAACTAACCTTGACCTAACACCCTCGTAATCCTATCACAAAGCGACCACCACAAATTGACCACATCTCCTTGGGCCGCGGGTTGACCCGCGAACGGTCCTCAACCCGACCCATAATCGCACCAAACTCTTGTTCCCCGATCCGGAACAATCTTACCTATCCAAGTCATGAAAGCTACCACTTTCACCTTACACATCCCAAGGAAAATATCCCTCAAAACATTTCACGCATACCAAGTGTTTCGACAAAGATTAACCGTAAAATCCTTTTCTCAAGACGGCCTTACATCTAAGGTCTCAACGTGTACTATTCTAAGGTTCACACCTTCCATGACCCCATACTTATCCTTTCAACTAACCATGTTTTCTAATTCACACTTAACACAATGCTATCCGCATAGCACCTAACATGTACCCACCATAATATCATAAACAAAATCTCCTAAGGGCTAAAGATATCTCTCGCAACTACCGCCTCACTTTCCCTTCGCTGTTCTAATCATAATCACCGCAGGCGCCTAGCTATATAAGGTTGAACCACCATCGATCCCGGCGTCGAGGCTCTACATCTGTGCTACCTCTGGGTCGACAAACTCTCACCAAATTGCCCTATTGGCGCAAACACAAAAGTCGCCGGCGATGCGACACTCCTCATAATGGAGTCTACTACTATGGCCGAAACGAGGTAGGGGTGACCTCATCTGACTAACACCCCCTTCTCCCGAACAACTGAACCCGCGACTGACCCGGCAGGCTGAGTCATCCCTCTGGTAACCCTCCTACCTGGACATCCTCCCATCACATGGCCCTGACGGCCACAGGTATAACAATCTCCCAACAAGTACGACACCCTGAGGATCATCCTCAGATCTCTATCCATAGAATTCTGGCGAACTGCAACTCAAGAAATCCCTAAGTCTCGCATCATCGGATCTGGGAATCATCGACATCGCCGGAACCACCGGCTCCCGTCCGTCCTCATTCCCAGCCACTAGCCTAGCTAGTAACTGGGCTATCACCTTGAATTCATATCCTCGGCTCCTGGCCGTGGAACTGGAGGCTCAGGTATCGTGGCCTCAATAGAAACTGCTGCCGCTCTAACTCTGCTGGGCTAGCGGCATCATAAAAACTCGTCGTCTGAAGTACTATCTCAGGTAAGAACCAGGCCTGTGCCTCGTGAACCTCTCGTGTTCAACTCGTAGCTCTCGCCGCCTTGCTCATCCGGGCCCTGGGTGCCTTGCGCGGAGGCATAACGGGTACATAAGAATACGCCAGAGGGAGTCCAACTTACAACACAGCTCTAAGGCACGATCTCAGAATGAGAAGAATGGAAACCAATCCTAAATGTCCTGCAGCCTCCTGATTATAGATGTGGTGCACAACACACCGATAATCAAGACTCTACTAGACACGGTCTGTAGACACTTTCCGAGGACTAACTGCTCTGATACCACTTTTGTCACGACCCGATCCCGGGCCCGTGACTGGTGCCTTACCCCGGGCACCCTAGTGATACAACATCAGAGAAAATCAGCGGAAATCCTAACCCTCTTTTGAATTAGAGAATACCTACTGTAGTAGTATTAGAATAAGTATTAAATACTTAGAAGAATATCACAGAATAGAATTGAACTGTTACCACAGTAGAAGGGTTTAAAAGAAGAATAATCAAATCAGATTACATAGATTTGTTTTCACGAGACTTATATAGCTCACCGGTAGGGAAGTGCTGCCCAACTTTCCATAGAATTGTGAACCTCTGTTTAGAATGACCTTGAGTAGTCTTTGATAGATGTCGTGACTATTATAGGTGACTCTGCGCGACATATTCAACTTGGCGGTGGTTTTCACGAGAAGGTATGTGATTCTTCCTAAAGCATGATATTTTACAATATATATATAGTACGGTAGACGCATGTGTTAAGCGAATAATAACTACGGCAATGTCTTTGACTTAAGCTCGAATAACACTTACGAATGCCTCACGCTTAAGCACTAATAATAAAGATCTGAAAGCATTTCAAAAGAATACTGAATCATTTTTAACAGAAGGGAACTAATTGGTTTTTAAACAGAAGCTTAAGAGTTATACTAGCTTTATGGGAAGTTAAGTATAACCACTTAAGATTGATAAAAGAAACAGTTTGCCTATGTGTTTATAACAGACTTATATTGTGAAAAGAATAATAAGATGGTTTGATAAGTAGACATGATATGATGCTATGTGTGCTAGTGTCTTGTAACGTTTGTGTAAAAGAGTATTCTTGTTGTGCTTATGTTGTTTAACGATAAGCTGTTAGGTTAGTGTAACATCACTCACCTCTTGACATATTACCGGGGGTTAAGCTGCCCTCCGATGCGGTAGACTCGGTGATGCAGGACCATGATTCGAGAATACCTCATGCGGTCCAAGGGACCTATGCGCGAGCTACGGAGTTCCGTGTTAGTGTGCGGGTTATACCTCATGCGGTCTATGTGGCCATGCGACTACGAGTCGGTGATACGCCGAGGAGTAGCTACCCTCGATGCGGGTTATATACCCATGCGGGCCTATGTGATTGGCCTACGCGACTACGGAGTCGAGATTAGGCTTGCATGGTGATACTACGCAATTGGCCTGCTCGATCATTCGCAGCCTAGAAAAGACCTCTGATTTACCTATCACGCTCTTGTTTGTGATGTGGCACTATGCGGTTTCATGGTTGTTTCATACATACTTGCAAAACTGCTTTTTAAAATGATATGTTTCATTTAAGTATTTTACTGATTTCATATACTTAGTACTGTTGTCTCGACCTCCTTCGGGGGCTGCGTCATGCCGCAGTGCGGCAAGCAGGTGCTAGATCCACATTCCTGGATCTCTACGTTGCGCCGTGGAGCTCCATCCTTTCCGAGGCTCTACTTTTGGGTATGATCTCCTGTTGTAGATAGTTTTGTACTGATCGGTATGGCGGGCCCCGCCCGCCATAGTTGTATATTTCAGAGGTCTCAGTAGTCATGTTGTACAAGATTTGGATGTAATCGCTAAACCATGTTTATATATATACGCCAAAAGGCGATGATTTCTCTCATAAACTGTGTCTTATTTTATATACTGTTTCATGTCTTGGTTTATATTTCCGCTGAGTACTGTGATGTATGACTTCTTGGGTGCCCAGTAGTGCACGATCCACGGCCCGGAATGGGTCGTGACAAAATTCGGTTGTATTTGAGTGATGATTTCACGCATGAGTCCCTATCTTGATATGATCGCTTATATGTTGTGGTCTTTGAGTTTGGTTATCATACATGTCTCCCGCTTTATATAGACTATTATGATTTCATTTACGATTTTTTGAGTTTCATACTTGGTACTGTTATCGACTCCTTCGGGCCGTGTTCATGCCGCGAGTTGAGGTACATAGCTTGTCGATCCGCACTCTTAGGATCGTTGTTCGGTTCTGAAAGCTCCATATCTCAGGAGCTTGTCACGTGGTACTGTTCCACAAGTAGTAGACTTTTGTATATTCGGGGGCATGGCGGCCCCGTCCCGTCATTATGGTTTCAAAATTCTTAGAGGTGCAGAACAATTGTTGTGTGTTTGTAAGGGATGTAATTGTTCAGTTTTCATTTATAAAAAAAAAAGGGTAACCGTTTGGGTTAGCCTGTTTTCTTATTTCACTGTTTTCTTTCATGAGTTTTTATTTTCCGCTGGTTTTTCTCTGATGTTGTATCACTAGGGTGCCCGGGGTAAGGCTCCAGTCACGGGCCCGGGTTCGGGTCGTGACATTGTTACTCTCATTGTTAGTAAGGCACAGTGCAAGGAAATTGATTTCTATCTATGACTCCAGCTTATTTTTGACTTATGATATTACTACAGTATTTTCTAGTTTTACATACTTGGTACGTTGTGTACTGACCTCCTTCGGGGGGCTGCGTTCATGCCGCAGGTTGAGGTTCATAGCTTGCTGATCCGCACTCTTAGGATCATTGTTCGGTTCTCGGGAGGCTCCATTTCTCCGGAGGCCTCGTCTTTTGGTACGGTTCCCTGAGGTTGTAGACTTTTGTACATTCAGGGGGTATGGCGGGGCCCTGTCCCGTCATAGTGTTTATACCTTCTTAGAGGCTTGTAGTCCTGTCATGAATTGGGATGTAAGGATGTAATCGCTCGCTTTATTATATTTAGAGTAGCCACTTTGGGTTGCTTGCTTTATATTCTTATATGGTTCTTGTTTGTGAGTTTATTTCCGCTGGTTTTCTCTGATGTTGTATCACAAGGGTGCCCGGGGTAAGGCACCAGTCACGGATCCGAGGTCGGGTCGTGACAAAAGTGGTATCAGAGCAGTTAATCCTCGGAAAGGGTCTACAGGCCGTATCTAGTAGAGTCTTGATTATCGGTGTATTGTGCACCACATCTATAATCAGGAGGCTACATGATATTTAGGATTGGTTTCCATTCTTCTCACTCTAAGATGGTGTGATAGAGCTGTGTGGTTAGGGTCGTCTCTCCCTAACAGGTTATGGTGTTTGCAGCTACGAGAAAGCAGCAGTGACCCAGGAAAGATTATGTGGATTGCGTATCCAGGTTGGTAATACTTGTAGTATAGTTGGTATTGTGACATACAGCTATACGGATTTCTGTATGAGGGTCACATATGTGTTGCCTAGAATGATTTTAGATTACCAGGATTTGGTAAGGACTAAATAGATACCGGGAAGGTATGAACAGTTAAGGAACCTTCATCAAGGTTTTACGTGCTAGTTTGAGATAATTAGGAGATGATGAGTTGTCGGAAAAAGTAATGGAACCTTAAGAAGTTTAATTAAGGGACATAATGGGAGACTATGGTTGTAAATTAAGCTACGTGGTATGCTTAAGAGGATAGTATGGATGAGATCCCTGTGGGGTAAGTAATGGTTGTTGTGATCAAGACGACACGACTTTGGTATTATGAGAAGTTAGTGTACCCGTTTATGGGGTGGGATCAGTTAATAGTAGTCCCGCTACGTGACAGGGTCACGAAGGTACAAGCCCGAGTCTAATTAATCGTTTTACGAGTTCGCAGACGTATTCCACCGGAACCAGGCTGTGAGCGCCGGAAATGGCCTTATATTGTTTAAGGATGCCCGAATATTTCGCAAGTACGAGAAAGGCTTCCAGTTACTGGAAGAGAAGTTGACCACGACTACAGTTCTAACCCCTCTTGAGAGACTAAAGGGTTATGGTATTATTGTAACACGTTGGGTGTTGGGCTAGGTTGTGTGCTGACGCAACATGATAAGGTTAAAGCTTATGTTTCCCGGCGCTTAGGGAAGCAAGAAAGGAATTACGCTACTCACGATTTAGAGTCGGCGGCAGTTAATCGTACCTTGAAGTTTTGGAGGCAATTCCTTATATAGATTTCATGTGGATATTTGTGCAGACCACAAGAGACTCCGGTATATCTTCAGACTGAGGCAACTGAATTTACGACAGAGACGGTGATTAGGGTTACTCAAGGATTGTGATATTGATATCCTATACCACCCAGGGAAGGCCAATGTAGTTGCAGATGCCCTTAGTCGCAGATCGATGGGTAGTCCGTCGAAGTGCACCGGGGAAGAAGGGCATGGTCCGTGAGTTACATCGCCAGCGAGCCTTGGGGTTCGTTTGGTTGATTCCCGATAGTGATGGAGTTCGGGTTCGAGAGGTTTCAGTCTTCCATCGTCGAGGAGGTGAAGAGGCGGCGATGAGGATCCGATTTTGATACGGTATCGAGATGCCGCTTTTCAGAAAGAGAAGAGTCTATTTGAGGTAGCGTCGGATGGGGTGCTAAGATTTGAGGGCCGATTGTGTGTTCCCGATGTGACAGGACTCCGTCAGCAGATTCTGGGGGAGGCACACAATGCTCGTTATTCTATTCACCCGGGGTCGACTAAGATGTATCATGACCTCAGATGCGTGTATTGGTGGGATGGCCTGAAGAGGGACGTGGCAGGTTTTGTTGCACAGTGTCCTAATTGTCAGCAGGTTAAGGTTGAGCACCAGCGGTTCGGCTTACATGTGCTATTGATATTCCAATGTAGAAATGGGAGGTGATAAATATGGATTTTATTACAGGATTACCTTACACTCAGAGGAAGCATGATTCCATCTGGGTTATTATCGACAGGCTGACGAAATCAGCCTACTTTCTTCCAGTCAGGACGACTTTTTCGACCGAGGATTATGCTAGATTGTATATCAACGAGATCGTGAGACTGCACGGAGTTCCTATATCGATTATTTCTGACAGAGGAGCCCAGTTTACGGCTAACTTCTGGAGGTCTTTCCAGAAGGGATTAGGGACACAGGTGAGTCTCAGTACAGCGTTTCATCCTCAGACCGACGGACAGGCCGAGCGCACTATCCAGACACTTGAAGATATGCTGCGGGCTTGTGTTATTGATTTCAGAGGTAGCTGGGAGGATCATTTGCCTCTTGTGGAGTTTGCTTATAACAACAGCTACCATTCTAGTATCCAGATGGCGCCTTATGAGGCCTTATATGGGAGGAAGTGTAGGTCACCGATAGGTTGGTTTGAGGTGGGAGAAGTTCAGCTAGTCGGGCCAGACTTGGTACAGCAGGCAGTGGATAAGGTGAAGCTTATCCAAGAGCGGTTATTGTCAGCTCAGAGTCGACAGAAGTCGGATGCGCATCATCGGCGTCGACACTTGGAGTTTGAGGTAGATGATTGGGTCTTCCTGAAGATATCACCCATGAAGGGTGTGATGAGATTTGGGAAGAAGGGGAAACTTAGCCCAAGGTACATTGGGCCTTATCAGATTATCCGTAGGATAGGCAAGGTTGCCTATGAGTTGGATCTGCCGTCCGAACTGGAGGCAGTACATCCAGTCTTTCACGTATCTATGTTTCGGAAATGTGTTGGAGATCCATCTAGAGTGCACCCGATTCATGATGTCCAGGTGACAGAGGAGTTATCGTATGAGGAGAGTCCCATAGCGATACTCGATCGTCAGGTTAGACGACTTCGGACAAAGGATGTGGCTTCCGTCAAGGTCTTATGGCGGAACGAGAACAGGGAAGAGATGACGTGGGAAGCTGAGGATGACATGATGAAGAAGTATCCTCACTTATTCCCTATACCTCCAGGTAACCCACTTTCTTGCCTGTTAGTTTTATTTCGCAATGGCGCTTGAGTAATGTGGTGGCTTGTGGAGCGTCCTTATTTGCAAGAGGTATAAGCTAAGAGCGTCTACGTCGATTTGTGATTCGAGTAAGCCTAGAAGGAACATTCGGGACGAATGTTTCTAAGGGGGGGAGAATGTTATACCCCGTGGTTCGGTCCGACCGCGTCGAGCCTCAGCGCGGCGCTGCAGAGCAGGCCGCGCGCCAAGCGGTGATTGTAGGCCGCGGCGCGGAGCATGGCCGCGGAAGATCTGAAGGGTCAATGAAGTTACAGCGCCGTGGCGCCGGGAAGCGGGGCCGCGGCGCCGGGAAGCAGGGCCGCGACGCCGGAAAGTCCTAAGAAGGCGGCAGGAGTTTCAGCGCCGCGGCGCCGACTGCAGGGCCGCGGCGCCGAGGCGGGATCTGCGAGAGTTAGTGGAAATTTCTGCACTGTTTTGTTTTAAAAGAGGTCATGGGTGGGTGACAAGTGTCCCCCCCCCCCCCATCTGAAATGTTGCATGCCTTATATTGACCAAGTCTTGAAGACTTGGTCATCTTTCATCTTTCATCTCTCTCTCTCTCTCTAAGCTAAAAAGCTCTCCCTTCTCTCTAGAAAATCAAGAGAAACTCCAAGCTTAAGGAAAATCTGAAAAGGGTGTTAAGAAGGAAAGTTATTTGCAAGCTTGTGGAGGTTATTGTAGTGGTGTTTGTGGAAAGGAGACTAGCAAGATTGTTGGAATAGTTTTAGCTAAAGCTCCAAAGGTAACATTTCTTCTCTTGTAGCTAGTTATTGGTGTTGCATGTGAAGAATAAGGAATTTGTAGTAGTAAATAATGCTCTTAGAATCATTGCATGTAAGAAAAATGGTTTGGATATGAAAAGATTGGTTAAGGAGATATTATGAGCATGTTGTAGCCTACAAACTACTTTAGGATTGTTAAGTGTATTGTTTTACCTTAAGGGGCCGAATTTTACACACCTAAGTTTGGTTGTGTAATCCCATTTGAAATGTTGGATTGTTAGGCCTTAAATGTGGTGTTTGGATATTGAATTCGACCTTGAAAAATGTGGCAAAGTATGTAGAAACAAAGGAAATGCTGCCCAAATTTCCTTAGGAATTAGTAACTTGAACTTGGAATATTTCTACATTGAAATTAGGGGTTAATAAACGTATTATGGTCATTATAGGTTGACATATTACGTGCGGTATTTCAGACTTAGCAAGTGGGTAAACCAAAGAGGTATGTGGAGCTTTCCTATCTCTTGAGCATGAGTAGTTGTATCTATGTAGTACGGTAGACGTACAAGATTTGATATCTTTCACTTGTTTTAAGTATGTGATATTTGTTTCATCTTAAAAGTATAAAACCCTTGGATTTAGGGAAAAATGTATTTGACTAATGTATAAAGAGAATATAATGACTTTATGGGAAGTTGATTATATTAGCTTTATGGAAGGTTAACGAAAGGAGATTTACTCTAAGTAAACTAAGACGGAAAAATGTTTTGAGTTGGGAAAAGGGTAAACTGATTTTGAGGCATTGATTGCCTAAGGTTTTAAAGGAAATGAAGTCATTTGATTTAGAAGCCTACTATATTTCTAAAAGGAAATGTGACTTGTTTTGAAAGGAAATCTTAACTTGATGCTATGGTGATTAGTATCTTGGAATTTTTGTATAAAAAGAGTTATTTCTTAAAAAGTTAGAAGTACATGGTACTTGGGTTGAATTCCCGGATTTTCCATTAAAAGAAATGTTAGTGCCTTAGGATACTAAAATGAGAGGATATATTAATAATGATAATAAGAGGTTAGGGGATTTCTTAACTTGCTTATGTTATGATAAGTCGGTAGTGCTTATGTTATGATAAGCCGGTAGTGCTTATGTTATGATATGATAGGCCGATAGTGCTTATGTATGATATGATAGGCCGGTAGTGCTTATGTTATGTATGATATCCGGATGAGCTATGTTATATACTTATATTATTACGGGGTAAACCCCGGGTTATTATTTATGCCATGGATTTGCTACCCATGATGCGAGTGCGGCGCTTGCACTCATGCGAATCCGGACCACAGGATCCATGCGGGTGAAATAGTCCCATGCGAGTACGGCGATGGTACTCATGCGGGTCCACAAGATCCATGCGGGTGAAATAGTCTCATGCGGGTGAAATAGTCCCATGACGAGGCGGATGACCTCATACGGGTCCACAGGACCCATGCGGGTGAAATAGTCCCAGAAGTAGGATTGCTTAACGATACTACGGGCGAGGTACCCTGTTTTGATCGTGAGCCTCCTATTTTTATGCTATAAGATTTATACTTGTTACTCTCATTGTTAGTAAGGCACAGTGAAAGGAAATTGATTTCTATCTATGACTCCAGCTTATTTTTGACTTATGATATTACTACAGTATTTTCCAGTTTTACATACTTGGTACGTTGTGTACTGACCTCCTTCGGGGGGCTGCGTTCATGCCGCAGGTTGAGGTTCATAGCTTGTTGATCCGCACTCTTAGGATCACTGTTCGGTTCTCGGGAGGCTCCATTTCTCCGGAGGCCTCGTCTTTTGGTACGGTTCCCTGAGGTTGTAGACTTTTGTACATTCAGGGGGTATGGCGGGGCCTTGTCCCGTCATAGTGTTTATACCTTCTTAGAGGCTTGTAGTCCTGTCTTGAATTGGGATGTAAGGATGTAACTGTTCGTTTTATTATATTTAGAGGTAGCCACTTTGGGTTAGCCTGTTTTATATTCTTATATGGTTCTTGTTTGTGAGTTTATTTCCGCTGGTTTTCTCTGATGTTGTATCACAAGGGTGCCCGGGGTAAGGCACCAGTTCCAACTTCAAGTTCCAACTTCAAAGTTGAAGAACTCCTTAAGTTTCCGCCTTGCGACTAACGTGAAAACGCCGTTTTTCCGAAATCTTTCTATTGAGATATCCTTACAATACCCTTAGGGACCTTGGGTTAAAGTATTGTGGCTAATGAACCACAAACGAAAATTTTCATCTCCCTTTCTTCCTCAAACCCGAGAGCAAGCTTCTCCAAGAACTCAAGTTCTTGCAATATTTTTCTAAGTGTGGGATGTCTTGCTACTAGTAGTAGTAGTAGTAGTATATATAAATAAATCAAAGGCTAGGATAAATCCAAATGGAAGGCTAGGATGTGGTCAATATTATCAAGCTCTCTTGACTTTGACTTAGTCAATAAAATCAAGCCAAAGTCTAGCAAGACTTTCTCATCTACACAATGGTCAAACGACCATTCTATCCTTGCTCCAATTCGTCCAAGACCAATGTGGGGGGGGGGGGGGGTTCCACGTGTCGCCCTCCCATTCGTCCATAAAATTTCGTAACCCTCGTGGGTCCCACAAAACGTAAAATTCCTCGGGTGGGCCCCACGTGACCAAATCCGTAAGATTAAATTTCCATAATGATAATAAGTTCCATACTCTTCAATTAATGCATTTTGAGAATCTAATTCTCACCAACGAACATTTCTCCTTCCCGACGTTCGGAAGATTTTCCGTCGGAAAAACAATTCTTCCTTTCGTACCCTATTCAAGTCTTGAGTTCCTTACGTACATTCTCTTAAACATGTCCTGGAGTTACGGGGTGTAACACCACCTTTTCCCCGGTGTGGTCACTGTAGTAGATTGCATTTTGGGGAGTGTCGTACTACTTCAACAGCTTGTTATGTTTGCGGCCAGCAGGGCCATTTCGTGAGAGACTGTCCGACCAGAGGTGGCATCGCGGATAGCGCGATCATCGGATCGATATGGGTTCTTCGCCTTCCATAGCTAGGCGGGATGTTTATGCACGTGGCAGCCGTGATGCAGGTCGTGGAAGTTCCCCGTTTTAGCGGTCCTTTGAACCGCCTATATGATTTCAGGTATGTCTTTGGACCTTTAGAAACTTGTATGCATAATTAAGTTGTTGTATGTTTAAGTGTCATGAACAGATTATATTGAGACTATGTATATGCTAGAAGGAGTTGGAAGTACGAAAAGATAATCTCTTTTGGGCTTATGATGGACGGATATGCGTGCGAGGTATTAGGGCCATGTGTGGCATTATTGGTATGTCGGGGTGGTAAAAGGAAACTATGTCGCTAATTATAAGTTTGACTCCGAAAGAACATTCGGGGACGAATGTTTCTAAGGGGGGAAGAATGTTACACCCCGTATTTACAGGACATGTGTTAAGAACGTACGTAAGAATTCCAAATGTTAAGATTTGAGACTAGTAAAAATTTATCAGAATTATGGAATTGTCGGAAAACGTAATATTGTGACGAATGGGAGGGCGACACGTGTCACCCCCTTATGTTGCCTTGGACGAAATTAGGCATGGGCAAAAGGGTCATTTGACCCTTGTTAGGAAGACAAGTCTTGAAACTTGAAGAGCTTGACAATGTTGACTTAGTCAAAGGGGCCACTTGGCTAGATTTTTAAATGAAAATTCATCCAAACCTCAAAAGTGTTCTAATCTTAACCCTCCATGTTGTTATATAGTCATCCTAATGTCACGACCCGTTCCGGGGCCCGTGACTGGTGCCTTACCGGGGCACCCAAGTAGACATACATCAGAGTAATCAGCGGAATATAAAAACAAGACATGAAACAAATGTAAATTGAGACACAATTTATCTGAGAAAAGTCGTCTTTCGGCATATATATATAAAGAGTGAACAGTTACATCCCAACTTTACAACATGACTACAGACCTCTAGGAATGTAAACAACTATGGCGGGACAGGGCCCCGCCATACCCTGAATGTACATATATCTACAACATCAGGGAGAACCATACCAAAAGTCGAGCCTCCGGAGAAGATGGAGTTCCTGACACCAAAGTAAAGATCCTAAGGATGCGGATCTAGCACTGCTTTCTTACCGCGGCATGAACGCAGCCCGAAGGAGGTCGATAACAGTACCAAGTATGTGAAAGCGTAGAAATCTTGAAGTAAAATCAAAGTATTTAAAACCATTTGCAAATACAATCGGTTAATCGCACATAGTGCCACAACATAAACAAGAGCAAAATAGAAATAATGTAATCGGGTCTTATCTAGGCGCGAATGATCGAAGCAAGGCCAATCGCCCATAGTATCATTATGCGTGCCTAATCTCGACTTCCCGCACCGCATAGGTCACACATGCACCGCATGAGGTATTCCTCGCATCGGGGTAGCTAACCCCTGTACTCTCCCGACTCCGCAGATTCGCATAGTCTTATAGACCGCGTAGTCACATGACCGCATAGGCATCCCGCGTCGGGCTAAAACACCCGAATGATCAATCACGAACTCCTGCAGCTCCGCATAGTCACACAGACTGCATAGGCCGTATAGACCCGCATCAAGGGTGGCAAGCCCTCGGTATAACAAGTCAAGGGGGTAGGTGATATAATAACAGTACAACGAACTTACCGTTTAAAAACGTAAGCACAACAAGAATAACAATATCACAAGACACTAACACACGTAGCATCCTAACATGTTACATATCAAACCATCTTACTACACTTTGCAGAAATCAATACAGGATTTTCATAAACAAATAAGTAAAACCGTTCCTTTTATCTTCCTTAAGTCGTTATACCTAACTTCCCATAAAGCTAGTATAACTCTTAAGCTTTCTGTTTAAAAATCAAGTATTACTCTTCTTTCAAAAATGATTATAATTCTTTTGAAATACTTCCAGGTTTTTATTATTTAGAATCAAGTCAAGTAAAACCATGTTTAGTTAACACACGTACGTCTACCGTACTATATATATACTTTAAAATATCATGCTCAAGAGGATAGGAAGAATCACATACCTTCTCGGCGAAAACCACCTGCCAAGTCGAATATGTCGCGCGCAGAGTATCGACCTATAACAGTCAAATACGTCTATCAACGTCTAGACTATACTGTATAAAGTTCTAAGCAGATGGTTATCTATTCTATGGAAAATTGACAAAGACTTCCTACCCGTCAAGCTACCCAAGTCTCATCAGAATACAAATTAATTCTTCTTCTCGTTATACCCTTACCGTGATTTCATTCAATTCTCTTCAGAATATCCTTGATTGTAATTACGTTCAATTCTATTCTTTAATATCCTTTTAAGTATCTTATACTCAAGTCTTAACTATTCTTATATGTAATATCTAATTACAATAGAAGGACAAGAGTATTTACCTCGATAAGCCCAAAATTATCCAAGTTAGATGTCGATCCTGAACAAGGTTTAGCTCCTAAGTCAGACGCTCGATAGCTCCGAAGCCCTTAGAAGTTTCTAAACAACTTCTACTAAATACTATAAGTGATTTGGGCTAGGTATTTGGAATGGTAACAATACTTGGAAGACAACTTTCACCAGGGGGTTTCGGCTAGAGCTACTAGGCTAGAGGGGGAAGATGTTTCGGCCAAGGGCCTTCACAAGGGGGAGGGGGAGTGTTGGACGAAACACTAAGAGAGGGGGAAGGATTTTCAAGACTTGGAGAAATGATTTGTGGATGAAGAAAACCTTCAAGTTAGGGGGGTATTTATAGGCCAACCAATGGCCAAGATGATGGCAAGTGGAGGGCAAGTGGAGGGCAAGTGGAGGGTGGGGATTCACCCAAGTGTCCTTATCCATCTACTACACAAAAATATCCTACCTAACCTTGACTAATGCAAGGCCACAAAAAATCGTCCAACTTGCCCAAGTTGCCGTCCATATGAGGGTGACAAGTGTCACCCTCCCGTTGGTCCAAAATATTTCGTCTCTCGGAAAAATCCGCAAAAATTATAAATGACATAGCCGTAATTTTCCCTACGCATGTTTTGTAAAACGTTTCGTCGGAAAACGATTCTTTTAGTGGGTTGTGCACAAATTTCGTCCTATGCCTAACTTTAAGGCTCAAACTCAGACGCACGCCTACGCACATACTGAAATACGGTATAACATTCTCCTTCCTTAGAAACATTCGTCCCGAATGTTCCTTCCCAAGACAGATAATGATAAAGTTCCTCATAACTTAAATAGCTTTGCAAATGCCTCACATGGCCACAAAACAACACTTAGGCATATATGACAATGAAAATTTACAAGTAGGAAAGTGAGTTACCCGAGGTGGGGAATAGGTGAGGATACTTCGCCTCATGTCCTCCTCGACTTCCCATTTCATCTCTCCCCGAGCTCGTTGCTCGCCACAAGACTTTGACGAAGCCACGCCTCGTCCGCAGACGCTTAACTTCGACGATCGATTATCGCTATGGGAATCTCCTCATACGATAACCCCTCAGTCACCTGGACATCGTCAATCGGTGTACCTAGATAGATCCCGATACATCTCCTCAAAGATAGAAACGTGAAAACCGGATGACCGCCTCCGGATCGGACGGCAGATCCAACTCGTAGGCAACCTTGCCTACCTCGCGACAATCTGATAGGGCCCAATGTACCTTGGGCTGAGTTTCCCCTTCTTCCCGAACCTCATTACACCCTTCATGGGTGACACCTTCAGGAAAACCCAATCATCAACCTCAAACTCTAGATGCCGACGACGATGATCTGCATATGACTTCTGTCGACTCTGAGCTGTCAGTAACCGCTCTTGGATAAGCTTCACCTTA
Source organism: Przewalskia tangutica (assembly GCA_029844215.1). Taxonomy (NCBI): domain Eukaryota; kingdom Viridiplantae; phylum Streptophyta; class Magnoliopsida; order Solanales; family Solanaceae; genus Przewalskia; species Przewalskia tangutica. Next base: position 55,138,673 of record CM056719.1, on the reverse strand, counting down.
TCCATCGCTCACGTGATCAAATCTGGTCCCACTAATCGCACTCGCCACATCAAACCAACCTATCGGCGATCTGCACTTCCTCCCATACAAGGCCTCATAAGGCGCCATCCGAATCTTGGAGTGGTAGCTATTATACGCAAACTCAACTAGAGGCAAATGATCCTCCCAGCTACCCCTGAAGTCAATAACACAGGCTCGCAGCATATCCTCAAGAGTCTGGATAGTGCGCTCAGCCTGTCCGTCTGTCTGTGGATGGAATGCAGTACTCAGGCTCACCTGCGTCCCTAGGCCCTTCTGGAAAGACCTCCAGAAGTTAGCTGTAAACTGGGCTCCTCGGTCAGATATGATAGAAATAGGGACTCCATGTAGTCTGACGATCTCTCGGATGTAAAGTCCGCATAATCCTCACCGAAAAGTCGCCCCGACGGAAGAAAGTGGGCTGATTTCGCCATCTGCCGACGATAACCCGTAGAATCATGCTTCCTCCGAGTGCGAGGTAATCCCGTGATAAAGTCCATGTTGATCACCTCCCACTTCCGGTCGATCTCTATCGTCGCAACAAACCACCGTGCCTCGTGCTCTACCTTCACTGCCGACAACACGGGCACCGAGCCACAAACTCGCAACGCCCTCTTCAAGCCATCCCACCAATACACAGACCGAGGTCGTGGTACATCTTGGTCGACCCGATGGATAGAGTAACGCGCGCCGTGTTCTTCCCTAGAACTCGCTGCCAAGTCTGCAATATCCGAACACACAACTCGCTCGAACCGTAGCACCCCATCAGGTGCTACCTAAAAAGGACCCTTCCCCTCACGAAGAGCCGTATCACGGTACTGCGTCAAAACCGGATCCTCAAACTGTTGCCTCTTCACCTCCTCGACGATGGAAGACTCGGCAACCTCTCGAACTCGAACCCCACTGCTATCGTAATCAATCAAACGGACACCAAGGCTCGCTAATCGATGCAAATCGCAAACCATGCCCTCTTCTCGGCCAGACATCCGATAGGCTACCCATCGACCTACGACTAAGGGCATCGCCATAACATTGGCCTTCCCGTGGTACAGATATCGACATCATAATCCTTAAGCAACTCTAACCACCGTCTCGCCGTGAAGTTCGGCTCCTCCGGTGAAGATATACTAGAGGGTCTTGTGGTCTGTATAAATATCCACATGAACCCCATACAAATAGTGCCTCCAGATCTTCAAGGCGTGAATCACCGCTGCCAACTCCAAATCATGGGTGGGGTAGTTCCTCTCATGCTTCTTAAAGCGCTGACGCGTGACGCTATAACCTTGCCTCACTGCATCAACACACATCCCAACCCGATGCTCGACGCATCACAATACACGACATAGCCGTCGACCTCCGGAAGAGTAAGAACGGGCGGTGCCGGGCCTCCTTCGAATCGGAAACCCCGCTCACATGCATCACCATCAAACTTAGCCGCTTTCCGAGTCACCTAGTCAATGGTGCGAGATAGAAGCAAACTTCTACGAACCGAGATAATAACTCGCAAGGCCCGTAAAATCGCGAACCTCTGCCGGAGTAAGAGGTCTAGGCCAACTCGATCGCTTCGATCTTGGCCGATTCCACCGAATACCATCTACCCGACTATATGCCCAAGAAAAGCCACGAAGTCAACGAACTCACATTTGAAAACTTGGCGATAATCGCTGGTCTTGGAGAGCTCAAGACAGCCTCAAATGCTCCGCGATGCTCGCTCTGGCGAGAATAAACCAAGATATCATCAATGAACACTATCACAAACGTGTCCAAAATGGCTTGAACATTCGGTTCATCAAATCCATGAATACCACGAGCATTGTCAACCCGAAAGACATGACTCGAACTCATAATGCCCGCACGTCCGAATGCGATCCTAGGGACATCCGCTCGACACGCACTGATGATAGCCCGATCGCAGATCAATCTTGAGAAACATCTCGCACTCGCAGCTTGGTCGAACAAATCATCAATCCCGGAAGGGTATTCGTTCTTAATAGTCACCTTGTTCACCGTCAGAATCAACACACATGCGCGGCCCCATCCTTCTTCTTCACGAACAATACCGGCGCTCCGGGGAGAAACACTAGGCCGATGAAGCCCTTCTCCAAAGAAATCTCTCACCGGTCCTTCAACTCTCTCAACTCGGCGGTGCCATTCGTATGGGCGGAATGGAAATAGGCCGAGTGTCCGCAAAGACATCGATACAAAACTCTATCTCTCTCTCCGGAGGGATACCCGGGAGGTCGTCTGGAAACACGTCGGGAACTCTCGACATCGAATCGATGAAAATCTGAACTTCACCTGTATCAAACACCCGAACGAGATGGTAGATGTACCCTTCTGCACCATCTTCCTAGGATTGAGGTAGTAAATAAACCTACCCCGGCGATCTGATGTTCCTCTCACTCAATAACCGGCCTCAGAAATCGAACCGTACTCACTCTCTCTCAGCTTCTACATTGGCGTAGCAAGAAGCTAACCAATCCATGCCCATGATCACATCGAAATCGTCATGTCCAACTCTATCAAGTCGGCTAGGGTCCGACGATCGCATAACGCCATCGGGCAAGCCCTATATACCCGCCGAGCTACCACCGACCGCCATCGCGTAGCTACCTCAAAAGGGTCTATGGATACAGGCTCTCTCCCTATCTTACTAGCAATAAGGGGAGATATATAGGACAGAGTAGAACCCGGATCTATCAAGGCATACATAGCATAACCAGAAACTGATAAGGTACCTGTGACGACGTCAGGCGACGCCCCGGTCCCGCTGGCCGACAGGCATAAATGCGGTTCGAGGACCGCTAGAAAGGGACCGCGCCACGACCTGCCGCGACCTGCTGGTCCATGAGTACCGCCTCCGGGCGAGTAATCAAGGCGGATGAAGACCGAGAATGCACTGCAGCCGACTTACCATCGCCACGCCGTGGTCGACAGACTCGCATAATGACCTGCCGCCACAAGTGTAGCAAGCTCCAAGTAGTACCACAACCTCCCGAATGGAATCTACCACATCGCATACACCGAGCGGACCTCGATCGGTTAGCACCTCGCTATCCCGAAATCAAGTCCCGCCCCGACCGCCCCGAATACTCTGTCAGATCAAAACGATGTAGGAGTGCTCAGCCGGGCCGTGGTGCAAATCTAGACGTCACGAGGTCGCCCACCCCGAGAGCTACCAAAAGATCCGCCGTCGCCTTCTTCTCGCTGATATCCGCCGACCCGCTTGCCTCTACGCCTCGCATCCAAGTGCATAAGCCTGCATGCGGGTAATGTCCATACCCGGCTGAAGAGCAACACTCGCACAAGACTCGGCCATATAATCATCTAGCCCGGTGACGTAGCGGTGCACCCTGTCCTCCATATCTGCTACCAACGCAGGGACATATCGAGCCAACGAATCGAACTCAACGTCGTACTCCCTAACTGTGCGCCCTCTCTATCTCAACAACAAAAACTTGTCGGCCCGTGCCCTCCTCATCTGCGGAGGCAAGAAGTGAGTGAGGAAAGCCTCCGAGAACTCGTCCCATACCGGAGGCGCATGCTCTCCGGAAAGCTCCCACAATCAAACCAATCGATCGCGGTATCACGCGGCCGATGCGAACCAAGATCACGACTCGGTCTTCAAACCTTGATCACCCGCACGATCCTCTCAGAATCGACGGATGAACTCTCGCGGATCATCCTCGTGCCTCGACCGTAGAACTCGCGGCTACAACTCGTAAAATCCCGTAGCCTCAAATCGCTCGATCTCGGGTGAACCATGTGCATCGGCTGAATCGAATCGCCAGATTCAAATTTATCCTCATGTTCGCCACAATCTTGGCCAATAATCGGGCATCTCTCGTACCTAACTCCTTCGCCCAGCCGTGGGACGAGGCGCGGTACCGTGGTCTCTCGCTGGGCCGGCGGCGTCATGGAACTCGCCATCTCGTATAGATCGGGCTCGAGCCTCGTGACTCGGTGTCCTACTAGCAGCCTCCGCTCGCCCTTCTGGGCCCGGGTTGCCTTACGTGAGGCATAATCGCATGTAAAGGAATACGTGTCACGACCCGACTCGATCGCGATCGTGCCCTACCTGGGCACCCTTACAGGTATACATCAGAGATAATCAGCGGAACATACATGAAACTTATAAAATAAAACAACAGGTTAGCCGATAGGGCTACCTTCCATAATATAAACATAATCAAAGTACAACTCGGTTCTTACCCAACCACATATGTGAATACGCACTTAGGAATAACAATCGAACAATCGTATGGACAGGCCCCGCCATACCCCAATATACATGAATCTACTACTTTGGAAAACTGCATCAAGAGATAAAGCCTCCGAGCAAATGGAGCTTTTTCCCAAAATCAACCGAGATCCTAAGAGCAAGGATCACCAACCTGGTACCTAAAACTGCGCGGGCATGAACGCACTTCCGGGGTCAGATAACAGTCGAATATGGAATGTAAATAACGTCAAGAAATGATCATAATCGTACAAAAGAATGACAAGGACAAGTATAAAACAATACATACGGATCCTCGCCGTGTCATTACCACTTATGAACTTAATCGCACCCTATTATCTTTTCCATTCTTAATAAAATTTACTGACCACTTTCTTACGTACATTTTAGAAAAAATCATTAAGTTCATTACTATATAACTCACTTATCTTTCATAAGTATAAACCGGCCTTTGGCGAGGGCACCTATACTACCCGGCCCAATCTAGACGCGATCAAGGTCACATAGTGCGCGTAAAGGTATCTCGCCTGCCCATTCTCGGTCGATAATGTCATATAGTGCGCAGATAGGTATCTCGCCCGCCCATTCTCGGTCGATAATGTCATATAGTGCCGCGTATAGTATATCGCCGCCCATTCTCGGTCGATAATGTCATATAGTGCGCCTGTATAGGTATCTTTGCCCGACCCATTCTCGGTCGATAATGTCATATAGTCCGCCTGTAAGGTATCTCGCCTGCCCATTCTCGGTCGATAATGTCATATAGTCTGCCCGTAAAGGTATACTGCCCGGATACTAACAACTATAGTATCAAGTCCTATCCACCTTTCAAGACAAGTCACAATACCTTTTTAGAAATACAATTACCGGCTTCTAAAACAAGTGACTTCTTTCTTAAAAACCCTAAGCAACTGGTACCTTAAAAACAGTTTGCCCTTCTTTATTTCAAATCATTTCATTACTTACATTACTGAAGAAAACCATTCTTTTAACCTTCCATAAATCAGTTATAACTAACTTCCCATAAAGCCGTTATAACCCTTTATGGTTTTAGACCAACTCATTCCGTTTATAACCAAGAGACTTCTACTTTTTGAAACCAAGTATTAAATACTTTCAAATCAATTCTCTTAACTTTCAAAAATACAATTAGTCTCTTAACCTTTTGAACTCAAGTGACTCCTTTTATTATAAAACCTTAGGCAATTGATGTCTTAAAATCAAGTTGCCTTTTCATTTAAAACAAGTCATTTATCTTTCCATAAAGCAAATATAACTAACTTTCCATAAAGCCGTTATATTCACTTTATGCCTTAGCCAAAAACAATTTCCTATCCAAGGGACTTATACGTTTAAAACGGAACAAGTATCACATACTTCTAAACTCTTCAAGTCCCTTAACTTTACTAAGACTTAAGAGATCCTTAATATTTTCAAAGAAGTGAGTTAACTTCCTAACTCACCCGACTTGGCATTTTATAAGGCTAGCAAAGAATGTCAAAGTTCAGACGCTCACCGTATTACATACGTGCAACTAGTCATGCTTAAAGATAGGAAAAGTTCTATATAGAGTAGTCACACAACTACCTCTTAACTTCTAAGAGTATAAGGAAACATGAAGTGATACCACGGTATATTCCATACATAATCATGCCAAATGAAGGAAGAGGTTCACATACCGCGACGATTGTCGACAAGTAGCAAAATGCTCCAAAGTACTTCAACCTTGAGCTATCCCATTCTTCAAGTAGGATACGCTATACTTAGTTCTTCAACCTATCATGGTCACAATACGTCCATTAACCTCTTACTTCAAACGTAGATTATTCTAAGTGCTAAGTCGCCAAATTCTACGGAAAATCTGACAAAGACCTCCTTTGTTTCTACTACAATGCCACCTTTTCAAGGCCGAATACAATAACCAAACAGCCCCAATTGGCTCACCACAATCTATAAGGTAGTCCAATACAAATAAATACCAACTACTACAAACTACAAGTACAAATTCGCCACCTGAGTTCAACAATACCAATTCTTATCCAATTTCCATTTCAACCCAAGTTATTAGCCTAACATGATATCAAGTCGCAAACGATTATAACTACTATAATCGCCAAGTCAATATAATGCGACGATTCTACTACCGACTAAAATTGTAATGCAACTGAACATGGCTTACATTACATTTCGATTTCCAAGGCTACAATCAAACCATAATCCATATAAACTTCAACACATATACCTCATGCTAGCAACAGCTAACAACAATATAAATAATCGTGAAACACTCAAAGAACAAGATTATACCTCAACGATTCTTAGTCCAACTTCCAATCCGAAATCGCTCCTTAGCAACTTAGAGCCTCCTCAAGATACTTCAATCCGCTACTTGAGACCCTTAGAACCATACCAACAACTTTCCTTCAAACTTTCAATCCAAAACCTAGAAAGCCACTAGGTTTTCACTTTGCGACTAACCCGAAAACTATCTTTTTCCGAGATTTTTCTATTGAGATACACTCACAATACACTAAGGAACCTTGGTTTAAAGTGTGAAGCTTAATGGACAACAAACAAAATTTTTTTCTTTTTCTTGGACCCAAACCCGAGAGCTAAGCCTCTTTGTTCTTCAATTTTTGTGAAAAATATTCTAAGTGTTAAGCTTGTCTTGCACTACTAGTATAATATAGTGTAAAGGAGGATTAAGATCTAAACAAATGGGTGGTTTGGATGAGGTCTTAACAAATATCAAGACTAAAGTGGGGTCTTTGACTTGGTCAATGTTGTCAAGCTCTAAGGCTAGCAAGACTTGTCTTCCTAACAAGGGTCAAATGACCCTTTTGTCCATGATCATTTCGTCCAAGGCATTCTAAGGGGGGTGACACGTGTCGCCCTCCCATTCGTCACAATAATACGTTTTCCGACAATTCCTAATTCCGCTAAATTTTTACAAGTCTCAAATCTTGACGCTTATGAGTTCTCACGTACGTTCTTAAAACATGTCCTGTAAATACGGGGTGTAACATTCTTCCCCCCTTAGAAACATTCGTCCCCGAATGTTCTTTCGGAGTCAAACTTATAATTGGCGACATAATTTCCTTTCACAAACACGACATACTAATAATGCCACACATGGCCCTAGTACTGCATATACTTATCCGTCCATCATAAGCCCCAAAAGAGATTATCTTTTCGCATTTCCAACTCCTTCTAACATATACATAGTCTCAATATAACTGCTCATAAAACTTAAACATACCACAACTTTATCATGCATACAAGTTTCTAAAGGGTCAAGGACATACCGAAACCATATAGGCGGTTCAAAGGACCGCTAAAGTCGAACTTCCACCACGACCTCTCGCCACTACCGATTGTATGGATATCTGTCTAGCTATTGAAGGCGAAGAACCCGCAATCGATCCAAAGAGTTGTGTTGTCCCACCAGACCTCTATAAGGACACTCTCTTAACATATGGCCTAGACGACCACAAGAAAACAAGCACTGCATCGCGCGACATACCCGTAATGTAACCTACCACATCGGGCGCACGAGGCAAAGGTGGCCTCGATCGTCTGGAACCCCATCTCCCGAGACTAAGCTCTAGAGACTGACCGGCCTCGCATTCCCGGGTTGTAAAACCTCCGCCGGAAAATCGTGGAGGAGCACTCGCCGGGCCGCAATGTAGACCTAGTCTCACAGACTGCCCGCCTCTAAAATCGCCTGAGACACGATGTTCGCCCTCTGGGCCGGGCTCGAGTCAAATTGATCCTCCTCTCTCTATCCTCTATCCTCGCGCATAGGCTCGCATCCTAGCAATGTCCATACCGGTGAAGAGCCACCCCAAGCATGCAAGAATCATATGACGGTCTAGCCCCATCACATAACGATGAACTCTATCCGCCATGTTAGCTACAATGGTGTGCGATGCTCGCCAAGGAGTAAAACCTGTGCTATACTCCCGATAGTCCTCCCATTCTGCCTCAAGGTCAAAAATCTATCTACGCGGCCCTCCTCATCTCGAGGCAAAAGTGATCCATAAAGGCCTCTGTGAACTCCTCCCAAACACCGGAAGAGCATCATCCCTCTCGCAAGACTCCATGACTCAAACCAGTTCAACGCAATATCGCAGAACCGGTGAAGAGGCTAGTATAATGCACTGCCTCCAAGCCTTAAGAACTCGCATAGTCCGTAGTCGCCGAACGAACTCCCGCGATCCTCTCGCACTCGAACCATAAAACTCGGGCGGATGACAACCCGTAAAAATCCCGATCCGCAAACCGCCGGCTAGGTTAGCTACTCGCCTCCCGGCTTGCCGCCTACCACTATGTCGGGCCAATAACCCGACCGCTTCTCCATAATCTCTAAACTCGCCTCGGCCGCGGATCGAGGCTCGTGCACGAACCTTCGAGCTACCGCCGCCTCGGCCTTCTAATATCGCCGGCGTGGTGAACTCGCGCCCGCCTACTACTCGTGCATAGTCGTGCCCGACTCTGGTAACTCTCACAGACATCGCGCGCCTCGCCGCCGCTTTGCCCTTCTGGGCCCCGGCCGCTTCCGCGAGGCATAGTTGTTTCATAAGAATAGGTCGAGGGGATTCAACCTAATAAGACGACTTTCATCGCACGATCTCGCAGAGAGAAGAATGGAAACCAATCCTAAATGTCCTCGCACTGATTATAGATGTGGTGCACAACACACCGATAATCAAGACTCTACTAGACACGGTCAGACACTTTCCGAGGACTAATCGCTCGATACCACTTTTGTCACGACCACCCCGATCGCGATCGTGCCCTACCCGCACTCCTTACAGTATACATCGAGATAATCACGAACATACATGAAACTTATAAAATAAAACAACAAAGTTAGCCGATAGGCTACCTTCCATAATATAAACATAATCAAAGTACAACTCGCTTCTTACCCAACCACATATGTGAATACGCACTTGGAATAACAATCGAACAATCGTATGGACAGGCCCCGCCATACCACGAATATACATGAATCTACTACTTGTGGAAACCGCATCAAGAGATAAAGCCTCCGAGCAAATGTAGCTTTTTCCCAAAATCAACCGAGATCCTAAGAGCAAGGATCACCAACCTGGTACCTAAACTCGCGGCATGAACGCAGCTTCCGGCGGGTCAAGATAACAGTAATTAATATGGAATGTAAATAACGACAAGAAATGTGATCATAATCAGATAAAAGAATGACAAGGACAAGTATAAAACAATACATACGGATCCTCGCCGTGTCATTACCACTTATGAACTTAATCGCACCCTATTATCTTTTCCATTCTTAATAAAATTTATACCACTTTCTTACGTACATTTTTAGAAAAAATCATTAAGTTCATTACTATATAACTCACTTATCTTTCATAAGTATAAACCGCCTTTTGGGCGAGGGGCACCTATACTACCCGCCCAATCTAGACGCGATCAAGGTCACATAGTGCGCTGAAGGTATATCGCCCGCCCATTCTCGGTCGATAATGTCATATAGTCCGCGTGATAGGTATCTCGCCCGCCCATTCTCGGTCGATAATGTCATATAGTGCGCTCAGATAGGTATATCGCCCGCCCATTCTCGGTCGATAATGTCATATAGTCCGCCTATAGGTATCTTTGCCGACCCATTCTCGGTCGATAATGTCATATATTACGCGTGAAGGTATCGCCCGCCCATTCTCGGTCGATAATGTCATATAGTCTGCCCGTAAAGGTATACTGCCGGATTACTAACAACTATAGTATCAAGTCCTATCCACCTTTCAAGACAAGTCACAATACTTTTTAGAAATACAATTACAGCTTTCTAAAACAAGTGACTTCTTTCTTAAAAACCCTAAGCAACTGGTACCTTAAAAACAGTTTGCCCTTCTTTATTTCAAATCATTTCATTACTTACATTACTGAAGAAAACCATTCTTTTAACCTTCCATAAAGTCGTTATAACCAACTTCCCATAAAGCCGTTATAACCCTTTATGGTTTTAGACCAACTCATTCCTTTTATAACCAAGAGACTTCTACTTTTTGAAACCAAGTATTAAATACTTTCAAATCAATTCTCATAACTTTCAAAAAATATGATTAGTCTCTTAACCTTTTGAACTCAAGTGACTCCTTTTATTATAAAACCTTAGGCAATTGATGTCTTAAAATCAAGTTGCCTTTTCATTTAAAACAAGTCATTTATCTTTCCATAAAGCAAATATAACTAACTTTCCATAAAGCCGTTATATTCACTTTATGCCTTAGCCAAAAACAATTTCCTATCCAAGGGACTTATACGTTTAAAACGGAACAAGTATCACATACTTCTAAACTCTTCAAGTCCCTTAACTTTACTAAGACTTAAGAGATCCTTAATATTTTCAAAGAAGTGAGTTAACTTCCTAACTCACCCGACTTGGCATTTTATAAGGCTAGCAAAGAATGTCAAAGTTCAGACGTCTCACCGTATTACATACGCAACTAGTCATGCTTAAAGATAGGAAAAGTTCTATATGTAGTAGTCACACAACTACCTCTTAACTTCTAAGAGTATAAGGAAACATGAAGTGATACCACAGGTATATTCCATACATAGAATCATGCCAAAGGAAGGAAGAGGTTCACATACCTCGCGACGATTGTCGACAAGTAGCAAAATGCTCCAAAGTACTTCAACCTTGAGCTATCCCATTCTTCAAGTAGGATACGCTATACTTAGTTCTTCAACCTATCATGGTCACAATACGTCCATTAACCTCTTACTTCAAACGTAGATTATTCTAAGTGCTAAGTCGCCAAATTCTACGGAAAATCGGACAGCACCTCCTTTGTTTCTACTACAATGCCACCTTTTTCAAGGCCGAATACAATAACCAAACAGCCCCAATTGGCTCACCACAATCTATAAGGTAGTCCAATACAAATAAATACCAACTACTACAAACTACAAGTACAAATTCGGCCACCTTGAGTTCAACAATACCAATTCTTATCCAATTTCCATTTCAACCCAAGTTATTAGCCTAACATGATATCAAGTCGCAAACGATTATAACTACTATAATCTCCAATTCAAAAACATGCGACGATTCTAATAACGACTAAAATTGTAATCCAACTTAACATGGCTTACATTACATTTCGGATTTCCAAGGCTACAATCAAACCATAATCCATATAAACTTCAACACATATACCTCATGCTAGCAACAGTAAAGCTAACAACAATATAAATAATCGTGAAACACTCAAAGAACAAGATTATACCTCAACGATTCTTAGTCCAACTTCCAATCCAAATCGCCTCCTAGCAACTTAGAGCCTCCTCAAGATACTTCAATCCGCTACTTGAGACCCTTAGAACCATACCAACAACTTTCCTTCAAACTTTCAATCCAAAACCTAGAAAGCCACTAGGTTTTCACTTTGCGACTAACCCGAAAACTATCTTTTTCCGAGATTTTTCTATTGAGATACACTCACAATACACTAAGGAACCTTGGTTTAAAGTGTGAAGCTTAATGGACAACAAACAAAAAAAATTTCTTTTTCTAGGACCCAAACCCGAGAGCTAAGCCTCTTTGTTCTTCAATTTTTGTGAAAAATATTCTAAGTGTTAAGCTTGTCTTGCACTACTAGTATAATATAGTGTAAAGGAGGATTAAGATCTAAACAAATGGGTGGTTTGGATGAGGTCTTAACAAATATCAAGACTAAAGTGGGGTCTTTGACTTGGTCAATGTTGTCAAGCTCTAAGGCTAGCAAGACTTGTCTTCCTAACAAGGGTCAAATGACCCTTTTGTCCATGATCATTTCGTCCAAGGCATTCTAAGGGGGGGTGACACGTGTCGCCCTCCCATTCGTCACAATAATACGTTTTCCGACAATTCCTAATTCCGCTAAATTTTTTACAAGTCTCAAATCTTGACGCTTATGAGTTCTCACGTACGTTCTTAAAACATGTCCTGTAAATACGGGGTGTAACAATACGTTAGAGGGGTCCAACTTATAACACAGCTCTAAGGCACGATCTCAGAATGAGAAGAATGAAAACCAATCCTAAATATCCTATAGCCTCCTGATTATTGGTGTGGTGCACAACACACCGATAATCAAGACTCTACTAGATACGGTCTGTAGACACTTTCCGAGGATTAACTGCTCTGATACCACTTTTATCACGACTGCTCGGTTCGGATCGTGCCTTACCGGCACCCAAGTAGACATACATCGAGTAATCGGAATATAAAAACAAGACATGAAACAAATGTAAATTGAGACACAATTTATCTCGAGAAAAGTCGCTTTCGATATATATATAAAGAGTGAACAGTTACATCCCAACTTTACAACATGACTACAGCACTTAGGAATGTAACAACTATGGCGGACAGGGCCCCGCCATACCACGAATGTACATATATCTACAACATCGTGGAGAACCATACCAAAAGTCGAGCCTCGGAGAAGATGGAGCTTCGACACCAAAGCAAAGATCCTAAGGATGCGATCTAGCACTGCCTCTTACCGCGCATGAACGCAGCCAAGGAGGTCGATAACAGTACCAAGTATGTGAAAGCGTAGCATCAAGTAAAATCAAAGTATTTAAAACCATTTGCAAATACAACCAGTTCAACTGCACATAGTGCCACAACATAAACAAGAGCAAAATAGAAATAATGTAACTGTTCTTATCTAGGCCGCGAATGATCGAAGCAAGGCCGATCGCCCATAGTATCATTATGCGTGCCTAATCCTGGACTTCCCGCAGTCCGCATAGGTCACACACAGACCCGCATGAGGTATTCCTCACATCGGGGGTAGCTAACCTGCGGTACCCTCCTAGACTCCCGCAGTCCGCATAGTCTCATAGACCGCATAGTCATACAGATCGTATAGGGCATCCCCCGCATCGGTACTCCCGCAGCTCTGCATAGTCACATAGACTGCATAGGCCGTATAGACCCGCATCAAGGGTGGCAAGCCCTCGGTATAACAAGTCAAGGGGTAGGTGATATAATAACAGTACAACGGACTTACCGTTTAACAACGTAAGCACAACAAGAATAACAATATCACAAGACACTAACACACGTAGCATCCTAACATGTTACTTATCAAACCATCTTACTACACTTTGCAGAAATCAATACAGGATTTTCATAAACAAATAAGTAAAACCGTTCCTTTTATCTTCCTTAAGTCGTTATACCTAACTTCCCATAAAGCTAGTATAACTCTTAAGCTTTCTGTTTAAAAATCAAGTATTACTCTTCTTTCAAAAATGATTATAATTCTTTTGAAATACTTCCAGGTTTTTATTATTTAGACTCAAGTCAAGTAAAACCATGTTCGATTAACACACGTCACCGTACTATATATATACTTTAAAATATCATGCTCAAGAGGATAGGAAGAATCACATACCTTCTCGCGAAACCACCGCCAAGTCGAATATGTCGCGCGCAGAGTATCGACTATAATACCAAATACGCCTATCAACGTCTAGACTATAATCGTATAAAGTTCTAAGCGGAGGGTTCTCTATTCTACGGAAAATTAGGCAAAGACTTCTCTACCCATCAAGCTACCCAAGTCTCATCAGAATACACCTAATTCTTCTTCATATACCCTTCACCGTGATTTCATTCAATTCTCTTCTGTAATATCCTTGATGTAATTACTGCTCAATTCTATTCTTTAATATCCTTTTAAGTATCTTATACTCAAGTCTTAACTATTCTTATATGTAATATCTAATTACAATAAGGACAAGAGTATTTACCTCGATAAGCCCAAAATTATCCAAGTTAGATGTCGATCCTGAACAAGGTTTAGCTCCTAAGTTGCACGCTCCGATAGCTCCAAGAAGCCCTTAGAAGTTTCTAAACAACTTCTACTTAATACTATAAGTGATTTGGGCTAGGGTATTTGGAATGGTAACAATACTTGGAAGATAACTTTCTACCAAGTGGGGTTCGGCCAGAGCTACTAGGCTAGAGGGGGAAGATGTTTCGGCCAAGGGCCTTCACAAGGGGGAGGGGGAGTGTTGGACGAAACACTAAGATAGGGGGAAGGATTTTCAAGACTTGGAGAAATGATTTGTGGATGAAGAAAACCTTCAAGTTAGGGGGGTATTTATAGGCCAACCAATGGCCAGGATGATGGCAAGTGGAGGGCAAGTGGAGGGTGGGGATTCACCCAAGTGTCCTTATCCATCTACTACACAAAAATATCCTACATAACCTTGACTAATGCAAGGCCACAAAAAATCGTCCAACTGGCCCAAGTTGCCGTCCATATGAGGGTGACAAGTGTCACCCTCCCGTTGGTCCAAAATATTTCGTCTCTCGGAAAAATCCACAAAAATTATAAATGACATAGCCGTAATTTTCCCTACGCAAGTTTTGTAAAATGTTTCGTCGGAAAACGATTCTTTTAGTGGGTTGTGCACAAATTTTGTCCTATGCCTAACTTTAAGGCTCAAACTTTTATACGTACGCCCTTACGTACATACTCTGGAAATACAGGGTATAACACCTAAGTAGCAAGACAAGGCATTTACACTTAGAAAAATTTGAAGAACTCTTGTTCTTGCTAAGCTAGCTCTCGGGTTTGAGAGGGTACAAGGAGAATTTTTTTTGTTTGTTGTCCAATAAGCTCCACACTTTAAACCAAGGTTCATGAGGGTATTGTATGTGTATCTCAATAGAAAAATCCCGGAAAAAGATAGTTTTCGTATTAGTCGCAAGATGAAAACCTAGTTGCCTTTCTAAGGGTCTCAAGTAGCGGATTGGAGTGTCAAGGAGGGGCTCTAAGTTTCTAGGGAGCGACTTTGGATTTGAAGTTGGACTAAGAATCGTTGAGGTAATAATCTTGTCTCTTAAGTGTTACAAGATTATATATTGTTGTTAGCTTTACATGTTTGCTAGCATGAAGTATATGTGTTGAAGTTTCTTAAGTATTATGGATTGATTGTAGCCTTAAATCCGAAATGTCATTTATGTCACGCCCCGAACCCCGGGCCCGTGACTGGTGCCCTACATGGGCACCCTTCTACCTTAACAACTAAGTAAACTGCGGAAATTAAATAACACCTCTTTTTTTTTTAAAACCAACGTACGTGCAAGGGCAAAGCCGACAAGGCTGCCATATAACATACATAATAAAAGACACTACACTGTACATGAGTCCAATCCCACATATGAATACAGACCTCTAAGAGTTTTACTGAAATATGACGGGACAGGGCCCCGCCGTACCCATAACCGTACAAAAGTCTGCATCAAGAACTATACCAAAGATAAACTCGAACGGAGGAGCTATCCAAAACTCGAGCAGTGGTCCTACACCGCCGATCACCAAATCTGCGCACCTAAACTCGCAAGAAGATTTAACGCACTTCGGGCGAGGTCAAGACGAAGAATGTACCAAGTATGTGAGCGAAGTGCATCAGAATGAAATCATAACAGCCTAAACAAAACAAGAGACATGTATGATAGCCAACCTACAGTACATAATACATAAGCAGTCATATCAAGTCAGGGACGCATGCCCTCAAAGTCACTACTCAAATATCACCATGGGTCTCACGCCCATAACATCAATCAAAACAGGTGGTATAACGTCTTGGGGGTTTACCCCTCATTTATACTCTTACCCTGGAGAAGGTGGTAAAGCAGGTGGTATAACGTCTTGGGGGTTTACCCCTCATTTATACTCTTACCCTGGAGAAAGTGGTAAAGCATGTGGTATAACGTCTTGGGGGTTTACCCCTCATTCATACTCTTACCCTGGAGAAGGTGGTATAACGTCTTGGGGGTTTACCCCTCATTCATACTCTTACCCTGGAGAAGGTGGTATAACGTCTTGGGGGTTTACCCCTCATTTATACTCTTACCCCATCTCAACCGGCCGTCACACAATAAATAAGCAAGTTAAGAATCCCCTAACTTCTTATTATTTTTGTTCACATACACTCTCATTTTAGCTTACTTAAGGCACTAACATGTCTTTTATAAAAATCCGGGAATTTAACCCGCCTCCTGGTCACATGCCCCGGAATCCCACATCGAAGCATGTCCAAGGGGTAATACAAATAACGGAAGCATACCCGTGGAATCCCACATCACTGTCGGTACGTCCAAGTAACTTACAACAAGACAGCCGGCCCTTCAACCGAGAGTCGCGGCAACGTAATAAAACATAATACTTGCACTCAAAGGCTATCACCAGCACACATAGGCAAGTTCATAAAATCTATAGACTTTCATTTTATAAACTCAAGGCACTTATAGAATAATTCCCAATTAAACAAGCCAAAGTACTTATCAAGGCACCCATCGAATAATTCTCAATTAAACAAGCCAGAGTACTTATCAAGGCACACATAGAATAATTCTCAATTAAACAAGCCAAAGTACTACATACGTACATTCTTTTCAAAAGACTCCTTTTTATGTAAAATCCCAAGATACTAACACCCGTAGTATCAATGTATGTCTATTTATCAAAGTAAGTTACTACACTTTTAGAAAACTCTTTTCAGAGCTTGAAATCAAGTAACTTCAAATTTTCACAATCTAGGCATCTTATGCCCATTAATCAAAATAGACAACTTTCTTAACCTTCCATAAAGTCGTTATAACCCTTTATGGTTTTAGACATATCCATTCATTTTATAACCAAGAGACTTATAATATTAAAACCAAGTATCACATACTTACAAATCAAGTTCTCAACTTTCAAAATACTACAAGTCTCTTAATATTTAGAAAACAAGTTTCTTCTACTTTTAAACCTCAAGAAACTCACACCTCTAAAACAAGTTACTTCTCTTAAATCGTGTCACTTCTCCTCTTTTAAAACAAGTAAGTAAATCACTCCTTTGACTCCCCTAAAGTCATTATAATGACCTTTAGGTTATGGAATTAAGGCACTAGCCAAAATATTTGGAAACCACTTCCTTTTCAAGACTCTATGTACTTTAGGTAAAATACTTTCACTTTTAAGAATCCAAACTTCACTAAGGAAATGGATTATACAACTTACACTTTAAACATCAAGGTACAATCAAGGAAGTACATAGAACAAATTCTATTTTAGGCAATCCAAATATAACCAAGGAATGGATTATTTAAGGAGTAGGACATACTTTCTTTATCTTAAGGAATCATGCTAGAAGAGGAGATAGTTCACATACCTTTTCGGCTAAATCCACCAGCTAACCGTACGTAGAAGTGTCAACCTATAATGGTCACAACATGACTATCAATTTCTAGTCTCTAACGTAGAATAATACTAAGTATACGGTCTCTAATTCTACGGAAAATCGGGCAGCACTTTCTTTGTTTCTACTCACTTTGCCACATTTTTCAAGGCCGAATACAATAACCAACACACCACATTTAAGTCTCAAAACGACAACCAAACAAAGGGGATTACACGCCTTACAATACGTGTAAATATCCGCCCCACAATTAATACGAAGTAGTTCCATATTCAAGCCATTCTCGGCCAACAACATAACCAACAAATCAAAGTCTTTCCAATCCTTTTCCAATTCCAAGTTCTAAGGTCTAGCATGTTATATAGTCATAAACAACTTCAACAACTACAATTTCCTTCTTTATACAACATGCGACGACTTAAACTAATAATCAACTTGAAATGTAATCTTAAGGTAAACATGCTAGTTTTCGGATTAGGGTTCCAATAGCCAATATACTTATCAAACTTCATAATATACACCTCATGCTTGCTAATATCCATAGCTACCACAACAAGTAAATCTTAATTACTAAAACGACAAGATTTATACCTTTATAAGCCCTTAAAATTTCCAAGATTCAAAGTCGCTCCTTAGCAATTCTTAGCTCCTTTCCTTAAGTTCCAATCCACTCCAAGCACTCCTTAGAAGCCTATGAAGAACCCATCTTCAAGTTCCAACTTCAAAGTTGAAGAACTCCTTAAGTTTCCGCCTTGCGACTAATACGAAAACGCCGTTTTTCCGAAATCTTTCTATTGAGATATCCTTACAATACCCTTAGGGACATTGGGTTAAAGTCTTGTGAACAATGGATCAAAACTACAAAATTTTGTGTGGGCAAAAGGACCAAACCCGAGAGCTCTTTCTTGAGCAAGAAATATTGTGATTTTTTTCTAAGTGTTTATGACTAGTCTTGCACTAGTATCATGCTTAGATAACACATTGGATGGCTTAGATTATAACAATTGTGTGGCTTGGATGGAGTACACTTGGATAACTACACAAGTTGCAAGTTGACTTGGTCAACAATATCAAGCTAGCAAGACTTATTCATCCTCAATGGTAAATGGCCATTTTACCCTTACAATTTCGACCAAGAACATGTGGGGGAGGTGCCACGTGTCGCCCTCCCATTCGTCCATAAAATTTTGTAACCCTCGTGGGCCCCGCAAAATGTAAAATTCCTCGGGTGGGCCCCATGTGACCAAATCCGTAAAAATAAATTTCCATAATGCTAATAAGTTCCATACTCTTCAAATAATGCATTTTAAGAATCCAATTCTCAACAACGAACATTTTTCCTTTCCGACGTTCGGAATATTTCCCGCCGGAAAAACAATTCTTCCTTTCGTACCAAATTCCAAGTCTTGTTTCCTTACGTACATTCTCTTATACATGTCCTGGACTTACGGGGTGTAACATTCTTCCCCCCTTAGAAACATTCATCCTCGAATGTTCTTAGTCGGTTTTCACGTTATACCCACTCCGGCATAAACTCTATACTATGCCTAACAATCAATACTCCACAAGACCAACGATGCCACACATGGCCACCACATAACATACGTAAACATAACAATGGACCTTCCGTCCGTGGTCCCTTCTCACAAAACTCGAAGGTTACAGTCTTCCCAAACACAGGATCCTTAGAGGTTCCTTTCTTTCCTTGCTTGTCATACTTTCTCGTACCTTCAAACTTATCTAGTACATGTACAAAATCTCAAATATTGTTTCTGTTCTCCAATCCTTGGAGTTACTATCCAAACTTGGCCATATTGTTACTTACTTTCCCGTTAAGGCTCTTCTCGGTCCTTACGACCTGATTCCGGTGGAACGCGTCCACAAACTCGTACAACGATCAACTAGACTTGGGCCTTGCACCCTCGGAACCCTACCACATAACGGGACCATTTCTAACTGACATCACCCCATTCCATACTACCGGTTGACCCGAAATGAGTCCATAACCCGACTCATCGTCACACTTAACTTCTCATTCTTAGTATGAAATAAATCTCTCTCTTATCTCAAGGTACTTCTCACTCTATCCTCCCATTCACTAGAGGTTCGTCACATAAGCCAAAGTAATTCTACTGTACACCCTTCCCTATCGGTCTTACACTGTTACGGGGTAATTACAACTTGTGAACTCTACACAACTATAGTCTCAGTTCACTTACCATTCTTGTCAACATTCTTACTTTTCACTTACTAATCAAAGTATTCCTACCTATGGGGTGTACTATCGCTTACAACTGCTAGCAACAAAGGGAAAACATATACGCTAGGGCGAAATCTGAATCTATCAATGCACGTATGATTCAAAAGAATCAAAATATACCTGTAACCCCGTGCGATGTTGCCTCCTGATCCTGCCTAGTAGTCACGTCATCTCTGCGGTTTGAAGGACCGCCAGAACTATAAACTCCACCCTGACCTCTACCACGACTGGCTGACATCAGAACACCCTGCCCTGGGAGACGCACAACTGTGGAGGAAAGGTAACCAACCATCGGCCTCATAGGCTGAGCCACCTTACCGGCGCTCTTTCTAACAGGACATTCCCACTTCTTGTGGCCCGGACGGACACAATAAAAACAAGCACATGTGCCATAACGGCATTTCCCCGAATGATGCTTACCACATCTGATACACTGAGGAATAGGTGGCCTCGACCGAGAAAATCCTCTGCTCCTCAGAGAACCTCGACCTCTGGAGCTCGGACCGGCTCCTAAATACCTTGTGGGGTCAAATCTCCCACCTGTGGGCTGCAGGGGTATGTACTGGGTAGGCTGGGATGAATATCTCACTCACGAGGTCGCCGTCCAAAACTCACCGATAACCAACCGGCCTAGCCTTCTTACGCCGATTTCCGTTGCCCTTTACCCTGCAGTACAACTGTCTCAGATCGCCGAATAACCTCCCACGATGAAATCAGAGTACGGCTATCTTGGTCAATAACATAATCGCTTCCTCATGACCCTATAGTCTTCTCCTAACTAAGAAACCGAGGCTCGTGCTGGGCCTCAAAACTCGGCGCAGAAGAACTTGCCGATCGCGAACAACATCCGTATACCACGGCATAAGCCCTATCAACTCTATGAGTCCGACTAGTAGCTCGCTACTCCTTTGCCCTTCTCGGTGGTTGCCTCCTCGAGGCATAACTGTAACACAAAATCACGTCAGAGAGGAATTATCTTACTAACACGGCTCTATGGCACGATCTTAGAGTGAGAAGAATAGAAACCAACTCCTAAATGTCCTGTAGCCTCCTGTTTATGGGTGTGGCGCGCAACACACCGATAATCAAGACTCTACTAGACACTGGCTCAGACATTCCGAGGACCGATTGCTCGATACCACTGCCACGCCCGAACCTCAAGCTCGTGGATCGGTGCCCTACAGGCACCCTTCTACCTTAACAACTAAGTAAACTGCGAAAATTAAATAACACCTTTTTTTTTTAAAACCAACGTACGTGCAAGGGCAAAGCCGACAAGGCTGCCATATAATATACATAATAAAAGACACTACACTGTTGTTATACCCCGTATTTCCAGAGTATGTACGCGAGGACGTACGTAGGAAATTTTGAACTTCAAATAGGCTTGGCCGATTTAATTTTGTGCACAACACCCGGTTAGAGTCGTTTTTGGGCGAAACGTTTTAACAGCTTTCGTAGGGGAATTTCCGGCTATGTCCTTTCTAATTTTTGCGGATTTTTCCGAGAGACGAAACGTGTTGGACCAACAAGAGGGCGCCACTTGGCACCCTCTCATTGGTGGACTTCAATCGTCCATTTGGACGAAATGGATAGGCAAAGGCACGTTTTTGTTGCCTTGACAAAGTCAAGGGTAGGTAGGATATTTGTGTTTGGTAAATCCTAGCCCTACACTTGCCTAACACATGGATTGATCTTGGCCATTGGTTGGCTTTCACTTGGCCTATAAATACCCACCCCTTTGATGAACTTATTCATCCACAAATTTGCCTAAGTCTTGAAAGCTCTCCTTCTCCCTCCCCTTTGTGTTAAGTTCGGCCAAGAGGCCTCCCCCTCTCCTAGAGGCCTTGGCCGAGGGGTACACCCCCCCCTCCTAGTTGTGTGGCCGTGGGGTACCCCCCCCCTAGCCTAGTTGCTTTCGTATAATACCCCCCTCGTTTGGTAGAATACTCTCAAAAGTATTGTTATAATGCCCAAATTACCTTAGCCTATACCTTGTAGTATTCTAAGGTTATACTTGTACAAAAAGCCCAGAAATACTATTATACTTCCCGTCAGTCACAAAACCGAAACCCTAGGGAAATCTCCATAGTCCGTTGGAGTATTGTGTAGAAGTTGGTTAGAACTTCTAAGGGTGGTTTAGAGCTGGTTGGAGCGCTCGGAGTTGGAGCTAAACGATTGCCCAGGATCGACTTTAAGCTGGGATAATTATGGGCTTATCGAGGTAATTATCTTGTCCCTCTATTGTAATTGGAAATTACATAATTGCTTGAATATATAGTTGAAGTATACTATATAATGGAACTGAACGTAGTTATCGGCAATGTCTTGCGACTTAAGCCTGAATTTAAAGAAGAGTGCTGAACTGTAATTACATAGGGTTGTATTACAGTAGACTTGTGTAGTAGTACCGTGGAGTAGAATTGTACCCGTTTGGGTTAGATATATAACCCCCCCTGGTTGGCTTGGTAGCCGGCCTCGATAGAGGAGGAGATTTACGCTGGCATGGGGAGGTGCCGAATTTTCTGTAGAATGTTCTACGAAGAGACCTAATGTTAATAAGCGCCTTGTGGCCTTATAGGTTGAAGTACTACGTGTGGTGCGATCTACGTGGCTTAAGGAGTAGCCGACAGCTGGAAGTACTTGGAGCGTTTTGCTATTAGTCGATACTCGTCGCGAGGTATGTGAACCTCTTCCTATCTCTTCTAGCATGATATGTGTGAACTATGTAGTACGGTAGACGTACATGTGCTAAATGTATTTGATTGGTGTAAACATAAAGTGTTATAACGCTTTATGGGAAGTTGGTTATAACACTTTTATGTTGGTTAGAAAATACATGTGGTTTTTAAAAGGTAATCGATTTGAACTATAAGCGCTTGTTATGTGTTAATAAAGAACTTGAAGTATTTCAAAAGATTTTGAATCATTTTGAAAGAAGAAGTAATATTTGGTTTTTGAAAAACTTAAGAGTTATACTAGCTTTATGGGAAGTTAGGTATAACGGCTTAAGAATGTTTTACTGATTTCGGAAATCAGAATGTGTATCGACAAACCACTGCAGCGTTAATAAAAGGAAATGTTTTGACTAATTAAGCATTATTAAAACCAAGAGAAACTTCCATCCGCATAGAAACTAAGATGAGACAAAATGATATTTCCTAGATCATGGTCATTGTAATAAGATTGTTATTAACAAGAATATCCTACTCACATATAAGGCTTAGGTTTCTCGATTGTTTAAAGGAGAATTATATTCTTAAATGAATAAGACTATGAACTACGAAACCTTTCTAAAATTAGGCAAACTTGAACATTGGAAAAGAATGTTGCTACTTGATTTTACAAAGAGAAGTAATCGATTTACTTTAAAAAGATAATCACTCTATGTTCATATACTACGTATCAGTGTGGTTTTTGGGAAGTAACGATCTTTTAAAGATTTAATGTATGAAGTACTTTGGGGATAGGTATTCGAACTTGTTAGTAGAAAGTACCTTGTGTGAATAACTTGATTGTATTGGTTTGTGATAGCCTTGTAATACTTTCTTGTTGACTTGATAAGTAAGCATGTTAGGATGCTACGTGTGTTAGTATCTTGTGATTATTATGTGAGTGGTCACTCGCTGTGCTTACGTTGTTAAACGTTAAGCGCTGTACTATTATTGTATCACATACCCTCGACTTATTATACCGAGGGCTTGCCACCCTCGATGCGGTCTTTACGGCCTACGCGGTCCTCGTGACTACGCGAGCGCGGTAGCTCCAGGATTTGATCATTCGGGTGTTTAGCCCGACGCGGGGATTCCTATGCGGTCCGCTGAGACTATGCGGTCTTTTGAGACTATGCGGTTGCGGAGCCTAGGCAGATACCGAGGGTCGTCGCTTCGACGCGGGTATACCTCAGCGATGCAGGACCATGATTCGAGGAATACCTCACGCGGTCCGTGTGACCTACGCGAGTCGCGAGTTCCAGAATAGACGCGACATTGATATTGCGGGCGTGGCCGCCGATCATGTGGTGCGGTCTAGAAAGACCTCGGGATACAGTTTGTGGTATTTTTGGTACTGTGGGTCTTAGTAGTCGGCTATGCCTTCGTACTTGCCCCGTACGGGTTTATTGTGATAACTTTGAGGGCGTGAGTCCCTGACTTGACATGACTGCTTATTTGTTGTGGACTGTAGTTTGCTTATCATACATGTCTCCTGCTTTATAGACTATTATGATTTCATTTACTGATTTTTAGTTTCACATACTCTGCACTGTCAGATCGACTCCTTCGGGCCGCGTCACGCCGCAGTTGAGGTACACCGCCGTTGATCCTAGCTCGTGGTCACGATTCAGCGTATGGAAAGCTCCGCTTCTCGAGGCTTATCGATGGTAAAGTCCCCGTCAGATAGGTGTTTACATTCGTGGTTTGGCGGCCCTGTCCCGCCATTGTTGTCGTATCATTCTTAGAGGTCAGAGTAATCAGGCGTGGTTTGTAAAAAGGAATAAACTGATAATTTGTAATGTGGTAATTTATATATGCCGAAAAGCGAGTTTTCTCGACATCGTTTTGTACTTCTGTCATTTCATGTATGTGTTTTATGTTCCGCTGATTACTCTGATGTTGTGTCACTAGGGTGCCCGGGGTAAGGCACCAGTCACGGGCCCAGTTTCGGGTCGTGACAAAAGTGGTATCAGAGCAGTTAATCCTCGGAAAGTGTCTACAGACCGCATCCAGTAGAGTCTTGATTATCGGTGTGTTGTGCACCACACCAATAATCAGGAGGCTATAGGATATTTAGGAGTGGTTTCTATTCTTCTCACTCTGAGATCGTGCCTTAGAGCTGTGTTGTAAGTTGGACCCTCTGACGGAATTCTTTCCCTTATCGTTATGCCTCCGCGTAGGGCAACCCGAGCCCAGGAGGGCAAGGCAGCCGAGGGAGCTGCGAGTAGAGTTCAGAGGGTGGCGAGGGCCCAGGCCCAATCATTACCTAGGGTAGTGCTTCATTCGGGGAGTTCTGCGACATCACTAGCCCCAGCAGAGTTTAGCACGGCGGCGGCAGTTCCTACTGCGGCCATGACATTTGAACCTTCAGTTCCACGACCGGGAACAGAGAATTTAGATTGCAAAGAGGCGACCCTGTTACTAGCTATAGATTTGGCTACCAGAGAGTATACCGATGTACCGCGAATCTTGAGGACTATCTAAAAGAGGGTTGTGCCAGAGTAATTCTTCAGTTGGGCTTGAGCATGGCCTGTGTACGGGCTTATGCGCAGCAGGCCGAGAAAACATAGAGATCGACGGGTTAACGAAGGACAACAGAAGAGGGCCAGAGCAGCAAGGTCCTTTAGTAACTTTCGAGGCGAGTCGCCTCACCAGCAGATTTGATATGCACCTCCGCCGCGCAGTGGTCTTCCACGGGTTCGGGACGTTCGAGTACGCAGGAGTTGGTCGAACTCCGTGGCTTCCTGTCATTAATGCACGCCATCCCGGAATGTCGTCTTTTAGTTGTTACTTGTTGTACCTACGACCGCCGTGGTCCGATGTCGATAGAGTGTCCTTGCAGGAGGACTTAGCCTTCAGATCGGTGGGTAGTTCGTCATCTTCCTAGCTGGCGCGCTCTACGGCGTGTTTGATTAGAACGCCTAAGGGAGTGAAGCGGTGGGTATAGATATATCTTTAACCCTCTGTAGATCAAGATGTGTGATAAGGTGAGTATACCTTAGGTGCTATGTTCCGATAGCGTGTTAGTTGTGTTTAGAGATCATGGTTGTTTAACCGAGTAAGATTTTGGGAGATAGATAAGGTGTGAACCTTAGAATGTTTTACGTTGAGACCTTAGAGGTGAGGCCATCTCGAGAAAAGGTGTAGTGTTATGTTTGACCCTTTTCGGAAGTGCATAGTGCACGTGAGTTATGTTTGGGATAGGTCCCTAGTAGTGTGGAATGAAAGGGTAGTTGAGCTAAGAAGACCGCTAGGTTTTCAAACATGATTAGTGAGATTGTTCCGGATCGGGAGCTAGTATTGCGCGTTGTCGGGTCGGGTTGAGGCTTCGTTGGGTCAACCCGCGTAGATTTGGTGCGGGTTGTGGTGGTCCCGCCTTGTGTTAGGGTGAGGGTGTTAGGCCCAAGTTTAGTTAACCAAACAGACGAGTTCGTGGATACGCTCGACCAGGTGGTCGGGCCGATGGGGCAGCCCATCGTGTTCTTCGGTCGGGATCGTTCACTCGGCAGTGTTGAATTATCAGAAAGGTTGTAAGGCTGCACGGGGTGCCTACCTTCACCTTATGACAGACAGTGGAGCCCAGGGTAGGGCTGTTGTTGTTTCTGGAAGTTTTGCCAAGCATGTGTTAAGAACTCAGCAGTCTCGACCGCATTCGCCTCGTCAGTGTGGATTTCAGGGGTAGTTGTGGAGATTGTTGTCTCCTGTGGAGGGAGTGTTTAAGCTACCATTTCAGTGTTCGGACGTCACCTTTTGAAGCCTTGTAGGGCGGAAGTGTAAGTCGCGGCCGATTGGTTCGATGTTGGCAAGATTCAGATAGTTGGTTCAGGCTTGTTCCAGCAGACTGTGGATAGTGCGAAGCTTGTCTAGAAGAAGTTCTGGCAGCTCAGAGGAATTGTGCGGATAATCGGCGACGACGCTTAGAGTTCAGCCGACGGTCGGTCTTCTGAAAGTACCACCGGGTGGGTGTGACGAGTTTTGGAATACAGAGGAACTTAGCCCGAGTTACTTGGGCCCTTTGAGTTCATGTGAAGAATAGGTCGTTGCCTATATGTTAGCATTTGCCGTCCGACCTAGGAGGCAAGACGTCCGGTCTTTCGTATTGTTATGATCGGAAAGTATCGAGAATCCATCCGAGTATTCGATTAATGATGACCAAGTCAAGATGATAACCCCGAAGTTTTGAGATCAAGCGACGTAAATGTGGTAAGAGTTCGAGTGTAATGATACCTCGGGGATCGCATGTAGTCCGGTACCATTTGTTGGGTCGCGGAGTGACACTAGAACCTCGCGGCAAGGTGACAAAAGTGGTGTCGGAAGAAGCGAGCATGTATGGCGAGCATAGATGTGACCATTTCTTTGTTTGGAAAAAGTGGAGGAGTATATTCTAGACCGAGAGAGTGTTTGTGGTGATGTTAGAGGTGATTCCTCGTGGACTTGGATGTAAGTATTTTGGCGCAGCTTGTTTCGTGGCCATCAGGGCGTGATTGTTTCGTAAGTGTAGTAGTAAAGACTATATCATGCGCGTTGTTTTGAGACTTGAAGGAACATTCGACGAATGTTTCGAGAGGAGAATGTTATACCGTATTTCCGAGTATGTACGCGAGGACGACGTAGGAAATTTTGAACTTCAAATAGGCTTCGCCGATTTAATTTTGTGCACAACACCCTAGAGTCGTTTTTCGTAAACGTTTTCACGACTTCGTAGGGAATTTCGGCTATGTCCTTTCTAATTTTTATGGATTTTTCCGAGAGACGAACGTGTTGGACCAACAGGGCGCCACTTGGCACCCTCTCATTGGTGGACTTCAATCGTCCATTTGGACGAAATGGATAGGCAAAGGCACGTTTTGTTGCCTTGACAAAGTCAAGGTAGGTAGGATATTTGTGTTTGGTAAATCCTAGCCCTACACTTGCCTAACACATGGATTGATCTTGGCCATTGGTTGGCTTTCACTTGGCCTATAAATACCCACCCCTTTGATGAACTTATTCATCCACAAATTTGCCTAAGTCTTGAAAGCTCTCCTTCTCCCTCCCTTGTGTTAAGTTCGCCAAGAGGCCTCCCTCTCCTAGAGGCTGGCCGGTGGGTACACCCCCTCCTAGTTGTGTGGCCGTGGGTACCCCTAGCCTAGTTGCTTTCGTATAATACCCCCTTTGGTAGAATACTCAAAAGTATTGTTATAATGCCCAAATTACCTTAGCCTATACCTTGTAGTATTCTAAGGTTATACTTGTACAAAAGCCCGTAAATACTATTATACTTCCCACACCACAAACCGAAACCCTAGGAAATCTCCATAGTCCGTTGGAGTATTGTGTAGAAGTTGGTTAGAACTTCTAAGGGTGGTTTAGAGCTGGTTGAGCGCTCGAGTTGGAGCTAAACGATTGCCCAAGATCGACTTTAAGCTGGGATAATTATGGGCTTATCGAGGTAATTATCTTGTCCCTCTATTGTAATTGGAACTTACATAATTGCTTGAATATATAGTTGAAGTATACTATATAATGGAACTGAACGTAGTTATCGGCAATGTCTTGCGACTTAAGCCCAATTTAAAGAAGAGTCCGAATCAGAATTACATAGGGTTGTCAGACAGTAGAATTGTGTAGTAGTACGGTGGAGTAGATTTGTACCGGTTTGGGTTAGAAATATAACCCCCCCGGGTTGGATTGGTAGCCGGCATCGATAGTGGAGGAGATTTACGCCATGGGGGAGGTGCTGCCGAATTTTATGTATCATGTTATACGAAGGGACCTAATGTTAATAAGCGCCTTGTGGCCTTATAGGGTGAAGTACTACGTGTGGTGCGATCACGTGGCTTAAGGAGTAGCCGACACCGGAAGTACTTGGAGCGTTTTGCTATTAGTCGATACTCGTCGCGAGGTATGTGAACCTCTTCCTATCTCTTCTAGCATGATATGTGTGAACTATGTAGTACGGTGACGATACATGTGCTAAATGTATTTGATTGGTGTAAACATAAAGTGTTATAACGGCTTTATGGGAAGTTGGTTATAACGACTTTATGTTGGTTAGAAAATACATGTGGTTTTTAAAAGGTAAATCGATTTGAACTATAAGCGCTTGTTATGTGTTAATAAAGAACTTGAAGTATTTCAAAAGATTTTTGAATCATTTTGAAAGAAGAAGTAATATTTGGTTTTTGAAAAACTTAAGAGTTATACTAGCTTTATGGGAAGTTAGGTATAACGGCTTAAGAATGTTTTACTGATTTCGGAAATCAGAATGTGTATCGACAAACCATCGCATTGTTAATAAAAGGAAATGTTTTGACTAATTAAGCATTATTAAAACCAGAGAAACTTCCATCCGCATAGAAACTAAGATGAGACAAAATGATATTTCCTAGATCATGGCTGCTGTAATAAGATTGTTATTAACAAGAATATCCTACTCACATATAAGGCTTAGGTTTCTCAGATTGTTTAAAGGAGAATTATATTCTTAAATGAATAAGACTATGAACTACGAAACCTTTCTAAAATTAGGCAAACTTGAACATTGGAAAAGAATGTTGCTACTTGATTTTACAAAGAGAAGTAATCGATTTACTTTAAAAGATAATCACTCTATGTTCATATACTACGTATTGTGTGGTTTTTTTGGGAAGTAACGTATCTTTTAAAGATTTAATGTATGAAGTACTTTGGGGATAGGTACCCGAACTTGTTAGTAGAAAGTACCTTGTGTGAATAACTTGATTGTATTGGTTTGTGATAGCCTTGTAATACTTTCTTGTTGACTTGATAAGTAAGCATGTTAGGATGCTACGTGTGTTAGTATCTTGTGATTATTATGTGAGGGGGTCACTCCTGTTGTGCTTACGTTGTTAAACGTTAAGCCCGTTGTACTATTATTGTATCACATACCCCCTTGACTTATTATACCGAGGGCTTGTCACCCTCGATGCGGTCTTTACGGCTACGCGTCCTCGTGACTACGCGAGCGCGGTAGCTCCAGGATTTGATCATTCGGGTGTTTAGCCCGACGCGGGATTCCTATGCGCGTCCTGGCTGAGACTATGCGGTCTGTTGAGACTATGCGGGTTGCGGGAGCCTAGGCAGATACCGAAGGTTGGCTGCCTTCGATGCGGGGTATACCTCAGGCGGTCTGGGACCATGATTCGAGGAATACCTCATGCGGGTCCGTGTGTGACCTATGCGAGTGCGAGAGTTCCAGAATAGACGCCGACATTGATATTGCGGCGGTGGCGGCCGATCATGGTGCGCGGTCAGAAAGACCTCGGATACGCTTTGTGGTATTTTTGGTAATCGCTGGTCTTAGTAGTCGGCTATGCCTTCGCATTTGCCCCGCACGTTTATTGTGATAACTTTGAGGCGTGAGTCCCCGACTTGACATGATCGCTTATTTGTCAGGATCGTAGTTTGCTTATCATACATGTCTCGCTTTATAGACTATTATGATTTCATTTACGATTTTTAGTTTCACATACTGCACTGTTGTATCGACCTCCTCGGCTGCGTCATGCCGCAGTTGAGGTACACCGCCGTTGATCCTAGCTCGTGGTCAGCTCAGCGATGGAAAGCTCCGTTTCTCGGAGGCTTATCGATGGTAAAGTCCCCGTCAGATAGGTGTTTACATTCAGGGTTTGGCGGCCCATCCCGCCATTGTTGTCGTATCATTCTTAGAGGTCTGTAGTACTGTTGTGGGCAGGGTTTGTAAACAGGATTAAACTGTTCATTTGTAATGTTGTTATTTATATATGCCGAAAGGCGAGTTTTCTCGACATCGTTTTGTACTGGCCATTTCATGTATGTGTTTTAGGTTCCGCTGATTACTCTGATGTTGTGTCACTAGGGTGCCCGGGGTAAGGCACGATCACGCCCAGCTGGTCGTGACAATCGTATACGAGTCCAATCCCACATATGAATACTGCACTCTAAGAGTTTTATGAAATATGACGACAAGGCCCCGCCAGACCCATGCAAAGACAAAAGCTCAGATCGAATGAACTATACCAAAAAGATAAACTCCTGAACGGAGGGAGCTATCCAAAAACTCTGAGCAGGGTCCTACACATGCCGATCACAAAATCAAGGCACTAAACTCGCAGATTTAACGCACTTCCGGGCGAGGTCAAGACGAAGAATGTACCAAGTATGTGAATGAAATCTTGTAATGAAATCATAACAGTCTAAACAAAACAGGAGACATGTATGATAGCCAACCTACAGTACATAATACATAAGCAGTCATATCAAGTCAGGGACACAGGCCCTCAAAGTCACTACTCAAATATCACCATGGGTCTCACGCCCATAACATCAATCAAAACAGGTGGTATAATGTCTTGGAGTTTACCCCTCATTTATACTCTTACCCTGGAGAAGGTGGTAAAGCAGGTGGTATAACGTCTTGGGGGTTTACCCCTCATTTATACTCTTACCCTGGAGAAAGTGGTAAAGCAGGTGGTATAACGTCTTGGGGGTTTACCCCTCATTCATACTCTTACCCTGGAGAAGGTGGTATAACGTCTTGGGGGTTTACCCCTCATTCATACTCTTACCCTGGAGAAGGTGGTATAACGTCTTGGGGGTTTACCTGTCACGACCAGACCCCGGGCCCGTGACTGGTGCCTTACCCCGGGCACCCTAGTGATACAACATCAGAGAAAAATCAGCGGAAATAAAAACTTAAACATGAAACAAGAGATATGATAAAAAAAACAGGCCAACCAAAACGGCCTTTCTTGCATATATACGTAAATTGAGCAGCTACAACCTTTACAACCCCGCCACAACAAGATTGCACCTCAAGAGTGTTATAACAACAATGACGGACAGGCCCGCCATACCCCGAATGTAAGTACCTACAACGACAGGGACTATACGAAAGATAAGCCTCGGAAAACGGAGCTTCCCAAAACGCCAATCGTGATCCTATGAGCGAGGATCAACAATCGTGTACCTCTACCGCGATGAACACAGCCTCAAGGAGGTCGATAACATGTACCAAGTATGTGAAATCAAAATATCAGAACGAAATCATAACACTTAATCAAAGCAGAGACATATATGATAACCAAACTACGATTTACATAAAACAGTCATGTCAAAGCAGGGACTCACGCCCTCAAAGTCATCACTTAAATATAACCAAGGGTCTCACGCCCACAATATCAATCATGCCCGCATCATGGCCACACGCCCCCGGAATTCTCTATCAGTGTAGACATGTCCATGATGCAATAACAGTATACCGGGTAATCAACCCTGCCGCATGGCCACATGCCCCCGGAATTATTCATCGGTGCAGATATGTCCATGTAACAACAATAACAATATATCGGGTAATCAACCCTGCCGCATGGCCACATGCCCCCGGAATTCTGCATCGGTGCAGACATGTCCATGTAACAACAATAACAATATATCGGGTAATAAACCCGCCCCATGGCCCGACTGCGCAGTGCGTATATGTCCATGTAACAACAATAACAATATATCGGGTGATTAACCCGCCGCATGGCCGCATGCCCCCGGAATTCTTCATCGGTGCAGACATGTCCATGTAACAACAATAACAATATACCGGGTGATTAACCCGCCGCATGGCCGCATGCCCCCGGAATTCTTCATCGGTGCAGACATGTCCATGTAACAACAATAACAACATATCGGCCCTCCATCGAGAGACGCGGTAGCATAGGAATACAACTTTTCACACAACAAGGCTATCACAAGCAAGCACAAGCAAATTTACCATACTTCAATTCCCTTACAAATATCCATTCTTTCACAAGAAGTCACCTGATACCAACACTCGTAGTATCCAAAACAGAGTAACTATTATCTTAAGTAAACCAAAATAGTTTCCCCTTTTTAAAGACAAGTACAACCTTCTTCTCCAAAAGTTCAAGTTTGCCTAATTTCAAATACTCAAGTCTCTTATTTTCGAAAGGTTTCGTAGTTAATAGTCTTAATCGCTTAATAACATAATTCTCTTTTAAAACAATTTGAGTAACATATGCCTTATGTGTGAGTAGGTTATTCTTGTTTATAACAATCTTATTAAAGCAACCATGATCTAGAAAATGTAATACAATTTTGTCTTATCTTAGCTTCTATGCAGATGGAGGTTTCTACTGGTTTTAATAATACTTACTTAGTCGATACATTTTCCTTTATTAGCGCTGCAGTGGTTTGTTCGATACTTATTTTCCCCTTTCCTAAATCAATACAAGGCTTCCATAAATAATTAAGTAAACCGTTCTTTTTATCTTTCTTAAGTCGTTATACCTAACTTCCCATAAAGCTAGTATCACTCTTAAGCTTTTAAAACCAAGTATTACTCTTCTTTCAAAAACAATTCATAATTCTTTTGAAATACTTCAAGATTCTTATTATTTCACATCAAGTCTTTTATCTTTTAAAAACCACAAACCATTTCTTTGCCCACATAAAGTTGTTATAACAAACTTCCCATAAAGCCGTTATAACACTTTATGTTCTAAATCAACCAAATTCATTTAACACATGTACGTCTACCGTACTACATAGTTCACAACATATCATGCTAGAAAAGATAGGAAGAGGTTCACATACCTCGCGACGATTATCGACAAATAGCAAAAAGCTCCAAAGTACTGTAATCCTGCTAGCCTTTTCCACCATTCAAGTAGAATACGCTACTCGCAGTACTTCAACCTATAACGGTCATATAAGTCTATCAACGTCTAGACTACTCTGTAGAACATTCTAAGAAGAAGGTTCTTAATTCTACGGAAAATTGGGCAGCAATTCCCTACCCGTAAAACTACACAAGTCTACTGTAAATACAACCCTATGTAAGTACAGTTCAATTCTCTTCTTTACCAACCTTCTATATATCTTATACTTAATTCTAAACTACTACGATATGTAATCTCCAATTACAATAGAAGGACAAAGATATTTACCTCGATAAGCCCAAAATTATCCAAGTTTTAATGTCGATCCTGAGCAACGTTTAGCTCCTACTCCGTGCACTCCAACCCGCTCCAAGCAACCCTTATAAGCTCCTAACCAACTCCTCTTTAAGAACCAACCTAACCAATTGAAGAACACTAAGGTTCTTGTCCTCACAACTCTCGGCCAAGGTGAGGCTTTAGGGGCTAGGGTGTGAAATCTTTTCTAACCTTTTGGTTAATAATCTTCCTAATACACTAAGGAAGAACACTTAAGAGTTTAGGAATTTTGGACAAAGTTTGGTTAAGGGAGAGGGGTGTGGGATGAGAACTATCAAGAGGGGGGGTTTCGGCAAGAGATTCAACTAAAGGGGGGGGGGGGGGTGTTTGGACGAGAGCTTCTCAAAGGGGGAGAGGGATTTTGAGACTTGGAAAGTGTTTAAGGGATGAAGAAGTCTTGCTAGCAAGGGGGGTATTTATAGAACCACCAAGGGCCAAGATTAAAACAAATGGAGGGTGTAGATGTGGTAGCTTGTTCAAGTGAGGTCTTCCACCAAGTGTCCACCACAATGTTGGGACATATGTCCCCCACAACAATGAGCCAAGTGGCCTCCCACTTGCTCAAGAAAACCGTCCACAATGCCACCCCCACATGCCCAAAGAAACGTGCACCTACCTACTCCCACTCACCCAAAGAAAATATCTTCCAAGACTTTGACCACTTGACCATGTCCACTTGGCCAACATTTCGTCCAACCCATGCCAACTAAGGGTGACACATGTCGCCCTCCTATTGGTCCAAAATATTTCGTCTCTCGGAAAAATCCGCAATCGGTTAAAATATTAAAAACGTAGAATTTCCTTCACAAGGTTCGGAATCTTTTCCGTCGAAAGTTCACAATTTCATCCTTATCCTAATTAGGGCTTGTACAAACGTACGTACGTCCTCACATACATACTCTGGAAATACGGGGTGTAACATTCTTCCCCCCTTAGAAACATTCGTCCCGAATGTTCCTTCTAAGTCTCAAAACACGCTAGTGCCGGTGTAGTCTTCACTAATATACCTATGAATCCAATCATGTCGTACCTGGCCATAACATAACACACGCGCAAATACTTAACTCCAAGTCCATGAGGAATCACCTCTATCATCACAAAAGCTTCCACCCAAGGGCTAAAAGATACTCTCTTCGCACCTCTCACTTCACAAAAGAAACGATTGCTTCTATTCTCTTAACACATGTTCACTTCTTCCCTTACTCGTCGTACCCTCCTCGTACACTCGAACTCTTCCTGATATATAACATCTCGCATAACCCTCTGCCGAGTAAACAGTTCTGACTGAAAGACAGGATGGGCTGACCTCATCGGCCCGACTACTGGTCGAACGCATCCACGAACTCGTACGATGGTTAACTAAACTTGGGCCTAACATCCTTGTGACCCTATCACGTAGCGGGACCACCACAACTTTTCCTTACTTCAAACCGGGCTGCGGGTTGACCCGCAATCTGGCCTCAACCCGACCCATAATCGCGCCAAACTCTTGTTCCCCGATCCGGAACAATCTTACCTATTCAAGTCCTGAAAGCTACCACTTTCATCTTACACAACCCAAGGAACTATCCCACTGGTACACCCTATGTATGTAATGCTCTCTGACAAGGATCACCCGCAAAATCTTCTACTCGAGACGACCTTACATCTAAGGTCTCGACGTGTAATATTCTAAGGTTCACACCTTCCATACCCCCATACTTACCTTTTTCAACTACCCATGTTTTCTAACTCACCAATAACACAACGCTATCCGTACATAGCACACAATAATAAGATCATCATATCAAGCATACTAATCTCTAGAGGGTTAAGGATATACATGTAACTACCGCTTTACTCTAATCACAGTCCTGCCCTGCAGGGCACATAGCTAGTGAAGGTGATGAACTCGCCATCGATCCTCGGGTCGAGTCAGAACATCCGCTACGCTGGTCGGACAGCTTCGCAAAATGGCCCCGCTGGCCGCAAAATAACAAGCTCCTCGCACCACGACACTCCCCAAAATGCGTCTACTACATCGACCACACCGAGGTAGGGTGGCTGCACCGCCAACACCGTACTCACGAAAACTTGAACCTCGAGCTCGACCGCCTCAATACCTGGACGCCCCGGGTTGTGGAGGACCACTGCATCTTGGCGAAGGTGCATAACTAGCTCGCCGAGGCGGTCCGCCTCGAAAGTCACCAAAGGACCTGCTGCTCGCCCTCTTCGCCGATCCCGGTCATTCCGCCGACCTCTCCGCCTCACACCTGTGCATAAGCTGCGTGCGGAAATGTCCATGCGGTGAAGAGCTACACCCGAGCAAGCCTCGCCAAGTAGTCATCGAGCCCCGTAACGTAGCGGTGCACTCGCCCTCCATGTTGAATACTAACGCGGACGCATCGAGCTAGTGAGTCAAACTCCACATTGTACTCCGAACCGCACGCCTCTCTCGCCTCAAAGATCATAAATTGTCGCGTGCCTCCTCATCTCGCGAGGCAAGAAGTGAGTGAGAATGCCTCGAGAACTTCGTCCCATCTGCTGGAAGTGCATGCTCTCCCGACAGCTCCCACGAATCAAACCCGATCATTGCAGATCACGCGGCCGATGAGAACCTAAGACCACCGACTCGGTCTCCAAGCCTTGATCACTCTACGATCCGTCAGAATCGCTTCGGATGAACTCCTCGCGGATCATCCTCGTGCCTCGACCCATAGAACTCGGGCGGTCGCAACTCGTAAAATCCCGTAGCCTCAAACTATCCGATCTCGGGTGAACCACGGTGCTACCGAACTGCAAGGCCCAACCTATCCTCGTGTTCGCCACAATCCGGCCAATAATCGCCATCTCCTTGTAACCCATCTCCTCTCGCCTGTGTGGACCGAGGCTCAGGTACCGTGGTCTCAGTAGCCACTGATGCTCTACTCGCAGCTCCATCTGCTGCCTTGCCCTTCTGGGCCCTGATTGCCTTGCGCGGAGGCATAACTGGTAAAAACGAAATACGTCAGAGGGGTACAACTTATAACACAACTCTAAGGCACGATCTTAGAGTGAGAAACATGGAAACCAATCCTAAATGTCATGCAGCCTCCTGATTATAGATGTGGTGCACAACACACCGATAATCAAGACTCTACTAGACACGGTCTGTAGACACTTTCTGAGGACTAACTGCTCTGATACCACTTTTGTCACGACCCGACCCCGGGCCCATGACTGGTGCCTTACCCCGGGCACCCTAGTGATACAACATCAGAGAAAAATCAGCAGAAATAAAAACTTAAACATGAAACAAGAGATATGATAAAAAAACAGGCCAGCCAAAACGGTTTCCTTCTTGCATATATACAGAAATTGAACAGTTACAACCTTTACAACCCTGCCCACAACAGTACTACAGACCTCTAAGAGTGTTATAACAACAATGACGGATGTGGCCCGCCATACCCCGAATGTAAGTACCTACAACGACAGGGACTATACCAAAGATAAGCTCATGAGAAACGGAGCTTCCCAAAATGCCGAATCGTGATCCTATGAGCGAGGATCAACAATCGTGTACCTCTACCGCGGATGAACGCACTTCAAGGAGGTCGATAACATGTACCAAGTATGTGAAATCAAAATATCAGAACGAAATCATAATCTAACTAAAACAGAGACATGTATGACAACCAAACTACGATTCACGACATAAGCGATCCATGTCAAAGCGGCGACTCACGCCTCAAAGTCATCACTCAAATATAACCAAGGGTCTCACGCCCACAATATCAATCATGCCCGATCATGGCCACACGCGCCGAATTCTCCATCCGTAGACATGTCCAGATGCACAATAACGATATCTGGGTAATCAACCCCGCCGCACGGGCCACATGCCGAATTATTCATCGTGCGCATATGTCCATGTAACAACAATAACAATATATCGGGTAATCAACCTCGCCGCATGGCCACATGACTGACCGTGACGGCAGACATGTCCATGTAACAAAATAACAATATATCGGGTAATCAACCTCGCCGCACGCCACATGCCCCGACTCAGACGGTGCGTACATGTCCATGTAACAACAATAACAATATATCGGGTGATTAACCCGCCGCATGGCCGCATGCCCCCGGAATTCTTCATCGGTGCAGACTTGTCCATGTAACAACAATAACAATATACCGGGTGATTAACCCGCCGCATGACCGCATTCCCCCGGAATTCTTCATCGGTTCAGACATGTCCATGTAACAACAATAACAATATATCGGCCCTCCATCGAGAGACGCGGTAGCATAGGAATATAACTTTTCACACAACAAGGCTATCACAAGCAAGCACAAGCAAATGTACCATACTTCAATTCCCTTACAAATATTCATTCTTTCACAAGAAGTCACCTGATACCAACACTCGTAGTATCCAAAACAGAGTAACAATTATCTTAAGTAAACCAAAATAGTTTCCCCTTTTTAAAGACAAGTACAACCTTCTTCTCCAAAAGTTCAAGTTTGCCTAATTTCAAATACGCAAGTCTCTTATTTTCGAAAGGTTTCGTAGTTCATAGTCTTAATCGCTTAATAACATAATTCTCTTTTAAAACAATTTGAGTAACATATGCCTTATGTGTGAGTAGGTTATTCTTGTTTATAACAATCTTATTAAAGCAGCCATGATCTAGAAAATGTAATACAATTTTGTCTTATCTTAGCTTCTATGCAGATGGAGGTTTCTACTGGTTTTAATAATACTTACTTAGTCGATACATTTTCCTTTATTAGCGCTGCAGTGGTTTGTTCGATACTTATTTTCCCCTTTCCTAAATCAATACAAGGCTTCCATAAATAATTAAGTAAACCGTTCTTTTTATCTTTCTTAAGTCGTTATACCTAACTTCCCATAAAACTAGTATAACTCTTAAGCTTTTAAAACCAAGTATTACTCTTCTTTCAAAAACAATTCATAATTCTTTTGAAATACTTCAAGATTCTTATTATTTCACATCAAGTCTTTTATCTTTTAAAAACCACAAACCATTTCTTTGCCCACATAAAGTTGTTATAACAAACTTCCCATAAAGCCGTTATAACACTTTATGTTCTAAATCAACCGAATTCATTTAACACATGTACGTCTACCGTACTACATAGTTCACAACATATCATGCTAGAAAAGATAGGAAGAGGTTCACATACCTCGCGACGATTATCGACAAATAGCAAAAAGCTCCAAAGTACTGTAATCCTGCTAGCCTTTTCCACCCTTCAAGTAGAATACGCTACTCGCAGTACTTCAACCTATAATGGTCATATAAGTCTATCAACGTCTAGACTACTCTGTAGAACATTCTAAGCAGAAGGTTTTTAATTCTACGGAAAATTGGGCAGCACTTCCCTACCCGTAAAACTACACAAGTCTCATCAGAATACATTTCATGTAAGTACAGTTCAATTCTCTTCTTTACCAACCTTCTATATATCTTATACTTAATTCTAAACTACTATGATATGTAATCTCCAATTACAATAAAAGGACAAAGATATTTACATCGACAAACCCGAAATTATCCAAGTTTTAATGTCGATCCTGAGCAACGTTTAGCTCCTACTCCGTACGCTCCAACCCGCTCCAAGCAACCCTTATAAGCTCCTAACCAACTCCTCTTTAAGAACCAACCTAACCAAGTGAAGAACACTAAGGTTCTTGTCCTCACAACTCTCGGCCAAGGTGAGGCTTTAGGGGCTAGGGTGTGAAATCTTTTCTAACCTTTTGGTTAATAATCTTCCTAATACACTAAGGAAGAACACTTAAGAGTTTAGGAATTTTGGACAAAGTTTGGTTAAGGGAGAGGGTGTGGACGAGAACTATCAAGAGGGGGTTTCTGCAAAAGCTTGAACTAAAGGGGGTGTTTGACGAGAGCTTCTCAAAGGGGAGAGGGATTTTGAGACTTGGAAAGTGTTTAAGGGATTAAGAAGTCTTGCTAGCAAGGGGGGTATTTATAGAACCACCAAGGGCCAAGATTAAAACAAATGGAGGGTGTAGATGTGGTAGCTTGTTCAAGTGAGGTCTTCCACCAAGTGTCCACCACAATGTTGGGACATATGTCCACCACAACATTGGGACATATGTCCCCCACAACAATGAGCCAAGTGGCCTCCCACTTGCTCAAGAAAACCGTCCACAATGCCACCCCCACAAGCCCAAAAACGCACCTACCTACTCCCACTCACCCAAAGAAAATATCTTCCAAGACTTTGACCACTTGACCATGTCCACTTGGCCAACATTTCGTCCAACCCATGCCAACTAAGGGTGACACATGTCGCCCTCCTATTGGTCCAAAATATTTCGTCTCTCGGAAAAATCCGCAATCGGTTAAAATATTAAAAACGTAGAATTTCCTTCACAAGGTTCGGAATCTTTTCCGTCGAAAGTTCACAATTTCATCCTTATCCTAATTAGGGCTTGTACAAACGTACGTACGTCCTCACATACATACTCTGGAAATACGGGGTGTAACATTACCCCTCATTTATACTCTTACCCCATCTCAACCGGCCGTCACACAATAAATAAGCAAGTTAAGAATCCCCTAACTTCTTATTATTCTTGTTCACATACACTCTCATTTTAGCTTACTTAAGGCACTAACATGTCTTTTATAAAAATCCGGGAATTTAACCCGCCTCCTGGTCACATGCCCCGGAATCCCACATCGAAGCATGTCCAAGGGGTAATACAAATAACGGAAGCATACCCGTGGAATCCCACATCACTGTCGGTACGTCCAAGTAACTTACAACAAGACAGCCGACCCTCCAACCGAGAGTCGCGGCAACGTAATAAAACATAATACTTGCACTTAAATGCTATCACCAGCACACATAGGCAAGTTCATAAAATCTATGCACTTTCATTTTATAAACTCAAGGCACTTATAGAATAATTCTCAATTAAACAAGCCAAAGTACTTATCAAGGCACCCATCGAATAATTCTCAATTAAACAAGCCAAAGTACTTATCAAGGCACACATAGAATAATTCTCAATTAAACAAGCCAAAGTACTACGTACATACATTCTTTTCAAAAGACTCTTTTTTATGTAAAACCCCAAGATACTAACACCCGTAGTATCAATGTATGTCTATTTTTCAAAGTAAGTTACTACACTTTTAGAAAACTCTTTTCAGATCTTGAAATCAAGTAACTTCAAATTTTCACAATCTAGGCATCTTATGCCCATTAATCAAAATAGACAACTTTCTTAACCTTCCATAAAGTCGTTATAACCAACTTCCCATAAAGCCGTTATAACCCTTTATGGTTTTAGACATATCCATTCCTTTTATAACCAAGAGACTTATACTATTAAAACCAAGTATCACATACTTACAAATCAAGTTCTCAACTTTCAAAATACTACAAGTCTCTTAATATTTAGAAAACAAGTTTCTTCTACTTTTAAACCTCAAGTAACTCACACCTCTAAAAACAAGTTACTTCTCTTAAATCATGTCACTTCTCCTCTTTTAAAACAAGTAAGTAAATCACTCCTTTGACTCCCCTAAAGTCATTATAATAACCTTTAGGTTTTGGAATTAAGGCACTAGCCAAAAGATTTGGAAACCACTTCCTTTTCAAGACTCTATGTACTTTAGGTAAAATACTTTAACTTTTAAGAATCCAAACTTCACTAAGGAAATGGATTATACAACTTACACTTTAAACATCAAGGTACAATCAAGGAAGTACATAGAACAAATTCTATTTTAGGCAATCCAAATATAACCAAGGAATGGATCATTTAAGGAGTAAGACATACTTTCTTTATCTTAAGGAATCATGCTAGAAGAGGAGATAGTTCACATACCTTTTCGGCTAAATCCACCAGCTAAGCCGAATACGCCGTACGTAGAAGTGTCAACCTATAATGGTCACAACATGACTATCAATTTCTAGTCTCTAACGTAGAATAATACTAAGTATACGGTCTCTAATTCTACGGAAAATCGGGCAGCACTTCCTTTGTTTCTACTCACTTTGCCACCTTTTTCAAGGCCGAATACAATAACCAACACGCCACATTTAAGGCTCAAAACGACAACCAAACAAAGGGGATTACACGCCTTACAATACGTGTAAAATTCCGCCCCACAATTAATACGAAGTAGTTCCATATTCAAGCCATTCTCGGCCAACAACATAACCAACAATTCAAAGTCTTTTCCAATCCTTTTCCAATTCCAAGTTCTAAGGTCTAGCATGTTATATAGTCTTAAACAACTTCAACAACTACAATTTTCTTCTTTATACAACATGCGATGACTTAAACTAATAATCAACTTGAAATGTAATCTTAAGGCTAAACATGCTAGTGTTCGGATTAGGGTTCCAATAGCCAATATACTTATCAAACTTCATAATATACACCTCATGCTTGCTAATATCCATAGCTACCACAACAAGTAAATCTTAATTACTAAAACGACAAGATTTATACCTTTATAAGCCCTTAAAATTTCGAAGATTCAAAGTCGCTCCTTAGTAATTCTTAG
Source organism: Przewalskia tangutica (assembly GCA_029844215.1). Taxonomy (NCBI): domain Eukaryota; kingdom Viridiplantae; phylum Streptophyta; class Magnoliopsida; order Solanales; family Solanaceae; genus Przewalskia; species Przewalskia tangutica. The sequence continues at coordinate 55,096,677 of CM056719.1, read as the reverse complement.
CTCCTTTCCTTAAGTTCCAATCCGCTCCAAGCACTCCTTAGAAGCCTATGAAGAACCCATCTTCAAGTTACAACTTCAAAGTTGAAGAACTCCTTAAGTTTCTGCCATGCGACTAATACGAAAACGCCATTTTTCCGAAATCTTTCTATTGAGATATCCTTACAATACCCTTAGGGACATTGGGTTAAAGTCTTGTGAACAATGGATCAAAACTACAAAATTTTGTGTGGGCAAAAGGACCAAACCCGAGAGCTCTTTCTTGAGCAAGAAATATTGTGATTTTTTTCTAAGTGTTTAAGACTAGTCTTGCACTAGTAGCATGCTTATATAACACATTGGATGGCTTAGATTATAACAATTGTGTGGCTTGGATGGAGTACACTTGGATAACTACACAAGTGGCAAGTTGACTTGGTCAACAATATCAAGCAAGCAAGACTTATTCATCCTCAATGGTAAATGACCATTTTAACCTTACCATTTCGACCAAGACCATGTGGAGGAGGTGCCACGTGTTGCCCTCCCATTCGTCCATAAAATTCCGTAACCCTCGTGGGCCCCGCAAAACGTAAAATTCCTCGGGTGGGCCCCATGTGACCAAATCCGTAAAAATAAATTTCCATAATGCTAATAAGTTCCATACTCTTCAAATAATGCATTTTGAGAATCCAATTCTCAACAACGAACATTTTTCCTTTCCGACGTTTGGAAGATTTCCCGCCGGAAAAACAATTCTTCCTTTCGTACCAAATTCCAAGTATTGTTTCCTTACGTACATTCTCTTATACATGTCCTGGACTTACGGGGTGTAACAATTTAAGCCTTGTGAAGTTGGATTACAATTTGGTCGTTTATTAGAATCGTCGCATGTTACTTACTTGAAGATTATAGTGGTTATAATCGATTGCGACTTGATATCATGTTATGCTAACAACTTGGATTGAAAGAGAAATTGGATAAGAATTGGTGTTATTGTACTCAATGTGGCCGAATTGGACTAGTAGTTTGTATTAGTTTGATAACTTTTGTGGGGCGGAATTTTACACGTCTAGTAGGCGTGTAATTCCCTATTGTTAATTGCATTGGTTGGGCCTTAAATGTGGCGTGTTTGGTTATTGAATTCGGCCTTGAAAAGTGTCACGACCCGAACCCGGGCCCGTGACTGGTGCCTTACCCCGGGCACCCTAGTGATACACCATCAGAGAAAATCAGCGGAAATAAAAACATGAACATGAATTACGAGACATGATAAATAAGCAGGCCAACCAAAAGGTTGCCTTCGGATAAATACATAAATACCCAAACGCTTATCCTTTTACGCACTCGCCACAACAGCATTACATGCACTTCTAAGATTTACAACAACTATGACGCCGGGGCCCGCCATACCCCGAATGTACAAGAACCTACAACTCAGTGGAAACACATACCAAAAGATAAGCCTCAAGGAACTGAGCTTCCCAATATGCCGAAAGGTGATCCTAAAATGGATCGACACTGATGTACTCTACCGCGGCATGAACGCACTTCAAGGAGGTCAAGATAACAGTACCAAGTATGTGAATCAGTAAATATCAGAATGAAATCATAGCGGTATATAAAGCAGAGACATGTATGATAACCAAACTACGATACAACATATAAACAAATATATTAAGTCGTGGACTCACGCTCCAAATCATCACTGTGCGTGGAATTCTTCCTCACCGGCAATGCCTATGATATGATATCCACAAGACAAAGAATCCAATGGGAGCATACCCGCGCGCTACGCATCGTGTCGATGTCCAAAAGGAAACAATAAGACAAAGATTCCAAATGGAAACATACCCGCGCCACGATCGTGTCGAAGATGCCCACAGGAAACAATAAAGCAAAGATTCCAAATGGAAACATACCCGCAGCGCTACGATCGTGGTCGCGATGACCACGTGGAAACAATAAAGCAAAGATTCCAAATGGAAACATACCCGCGCGCCACGATCGTGGTCGGTATGCCCAAAGGGAAACAATAAAGCGATCAAAATGGAAGCATACCCGCGCGCTACGATCGTGGTCAAGATGTCCAAAGCGATTAGCAAAAGTAACACAATCAGCGAACGCATCTGCGGAATTTCTTCGCCACCGCCGCAAGACGCCCGTAAGTTCTCAACAAGTCAACCGACCTCCATCGAGACGCCAGAGTATAGAAACACAATTCTTGCACAACAAAGGCTATCACGACAAGCATAGGCAAGTTTCACATCAACAAGCATAGGCAAGTTTCACAACAACAAACATAGGCGTGTTTCACAACAACAAGCATAGCAGTGTTTCACAACAACTCAAAGTACTTTCATTTTTATGCCAAGGTCCGGGTTTTAACCCTAAAGTACTCCGTACGTTAAATTCCTTTTAAGAGATTCATTCTATTTAGAAGAGTCACCCGATAACCGTAGTCTCAAATAGAGTGACTTACATCTTTTAAGTAAACCAAAACAACTTCCATACTTTCCTTTTTAAAACCAAATTAAGGCAACACTACGCCTTATTTTTAGACCAAAACACTTTTCTTTTTAAAGTCAAGTTACCACATTAAAACCAATGATAAAAACCCTTCTTTTGTTTTCATAAGGTCGTTATAACCAACTTCCCATAAAGCTGTTATAACACTTTATGTTTTAAACCATTTTAAGATAACACAATGCCTTTCTTTTCCCTAAAGTTCCAGTTTGCCTAATTTTAATTACACAAGTCTCTTTTTAGGAAAGTTTCATAGTTCAATGTCTTAATCTCTTTTAAAACAATTGAGTAACATATGCCATAGGCGAGTAGGTTATTCTTGTTCATAATCAACCTTATTAAGCAGCCATGATCTAGAAAATGTAATATCATTTTGTCTCATCTTAGCTTCTATGCAGATGGAGGTTTCTACTGGTTTTAATAATACTTAATTATTCAATACATTTTCCTTTATTAACGCTGCAGTGGTTTGTCGATACACATTCTGATTTCCGAAATCAGTAAAACGTTATTCCCTTCAAAAACCAAGTACTCATTACTCACGAATGAGGTTTCACACATCTTACAACTTTCAAATCAATTTAATTAAGTTAAGTCTCTTATCTTATAAGATCAAGTCTCTTAACTTCTAAGATCAAATAGCCATTCTTTTTATCTCTTTTAGACGTTATACCTAACTTCCCATAAAGCTAGTATAACTCTTAAGTTCTCAAAACCAAGTATTACTCTTCTTTCAAAAAGGGTTTCTTAACGAAAGACTTCAAGTTCTTTATTATCACACATCAAGTCAGTTATAAGTCAAATCGCTTACCTTTTAACAATCACAAGGCTTTTTCTTATCTACATAGAGTCGTTATAACCCACTTCCCATAAAGCCGTTATAACCCTTTATGTTTTAAACCAATCAAATACATTTAACACACGTACGCTCACCGCACTACATAGTTATACACATATCATGCTAGAAAGATAGGAAGAGGTTCACATACCTCGCGACGAGTACCGACTAATAGCAAAACGCCCAAGTACTTCAAACCGCTTCGGCTACTCCTTAAGTCACGTAGATCGCACCACACGTAGTACTTCAACCTATAGAGGCCACAAGGCGCCTATTAACATCTAGAGCTCAATGTAGAACATTCTACGTAAAATTCGGCAAAGACTCTCCCCGCAACAACAGCGTAAATCTCCTCCTTCTATCGAGGTCGGCTACCAAGCCAACCAGTGGTTAACACGCCTAACCTGACGTACAATTCTACTACACAAGAATGTTACACAAGTCCATCAGAATAATACCCTATGTAATTACATTCGATTCACTTCTTAAAATTCAGGCTTAAGTCGCAAGACATTGCCGTAAGTATTATTCAGGCTTAAGTCAAAAGACATTGCCGCACAACTATGTTCAGTTCTATATATAGTATACTTAACCATATACTCCTACAACATGTAATTTCCAATTACAAATGTAAGGTCAAGAATGTTTACCTCGATAAGCCCAAAATTATCCGAGTTTATAAGTCGATCCTGAGCAAGGTTTAGCTCCTACTCCGCGCGCTCCGACCCGCTCCAACCAACCCTTAGAAGTTCTAACCAACTTCTACTTATAACTTCAACTACGGGTGAAGATTTACTTAGGGTTTCGTTTTAGTGACTGAGGAAAGTATAATGGTATTTTCTGGGCTTGTATAATTGTAACCTTGGGAATACTACAAGGTATTTGGGCCAAGGTATTTGGACATTATAACAATACTAGGATAGTATTTCTATACCACAACAAGGGTATTTATACGAGACAACTAGGCTGTGGGGTACCCCACTGCCAACCACTACAAAGTGGAGGGAAGTTTCTCGCCAAAGGGCCTCAAAGGGGGAGGGGGGTGTGGTGGACGAGAGATCAAGAGGGAGGGAGTGTTTGAGACTTAGGTAGATTGCTCAAGTGAGGATGAAGAAAGTCTTCAACTTAGAGGGGTATTTATAGGTCAAGTGAAGGCCAACCAATGGCCAAGATGAAGACAAGTGCCATGCAAGTGTAGGGTAAAGATTAAGCCATGTGTTTGTGGGTCCCACTTTCTCATCTTCCACACAAAATATCCTACCAACTCCTTGACTAAGGAGAAGGCACAAAAAACGTGCCAACAATGCCCATTTCGTCCGTCCCACTCTTCCAATTGTAGGTGACAAGTGTCGCCCTCTCGTTGGTCCAAAATGTTTCGTCTCTTGGAAAAATCCGCAAAAATTATTAATGACATAGCCGGAATTTTCCCTACGAAAGTTGTGGAAACGTTTCGTCGAAAAACGACTCCTTTAGGTAGTTATGCACAAATTCGAAACTTGCCTAACTTTAAGGCTCAAATTGCATACGTACGCCTCACGTACATACTGAAATACGGTATAACATTCTCCTCCTTAGAAACATTCGTCCCGAATGTTCCTTCTCAAGACGGATAACGAAAGTTCTTCTAACAAGTTACCAACGCCACAATTGGCCACTTAAATAACACGCACGCAAATACTTATATCCAAGTCCACGAGGAAACACCTCTAACATCACAAACTTTTGTCACCTTGCCGCGAGGTTCTAGTATCACTCCGGCGACCCAACAAATGGTACCGGACTGCATGCGATCCCTGAGGTCTAAAATATACATCCTTCGACCTTCTCCCTTCACAAGAAATGATCATATCTAGGCTCGCAATACATGCTCGCCTCTACCCTTACTCGTCGACTTTCTCGAACACTTGAACTCTTCTAGTATACGTACCATACTTCAGTTTCCAAAACTTTGGAGTTACTACCTCCAAACTTGATCATCTTACTAGCCTCGATCTCCTCTAAGGCCATTCTCGGCCTTCACGAACTGATTCTGGTCGAACGTATCCACGAACTCATACGATGGTCATCTAAACTGGGCCTAGCACCTCGTGACTCGCCACCTGGCGGAACCACCCAGAGCTGACCCCACCTTGAAACAGGCCGCGGGTTGGCCCGAACATGGCCCCAACCCGACCCACTATCGCGCCAACTCTTGCTCCTCGACACGGAACAATCTAGCTAAAACACATCATGAAAGCTACCACTTTCATTTACCCAACCTGTGACTTATCACACAATTCATTCTAGGCATAAAAATGCACCGTGACAAGGATCACTCGCAAAATCTTGTACTCAAGACGGCTTACATCTAAGGTCTCAATCAGAATATTCTAGGTTCATCATTTCTCACCCTCAAGCTTACCCTTCTTCACTAACCAGATTAAAAAATCACATCTTAGCACAACGCTATCCGAACATAACACTAAACTTCTCACTTTACTATTCAAGGTATCCCTACCTCTGGGGTACTATCACTTTACAACTCTAGCAATAAAGGGAAAACATATACGCTAGGGTAAAATCTGAATCTAACAATGCACGTATGATTCAAAAGAATCGAAAAATACCTGCAACCCCGCGGCGATGTCGCCTCCTAATCCTCGCCCAATGAGTCGCGTCATCTATGCGGTTCAAGGACCGCCAACTATAGACTCCACTCGACTCTACCACTACCGCTAACATCCAACACCCCGCCTGGGGAACGTACAACTGTGGAGGAAAGGGAACCAACCATCGGCCTCATAGACTGAGCCACCTCACCGGTGCCCCTTCTAAAAGGACATACCCTCAGTATATGGCCCGGACGGCCACAATAACAAACACCTGTGCCAAGACGGCATTTCCCCAAATGACGCTTACAACAATGGAAACACTGAGGAATAAGTGGCCTCGATCGAGAAAATCCGCTCGCCCTATGAGAACCTCGACCCCGGAGCTCTGGACCGGCTCCTAAATACCTTGTGGGATCAAATCTCCCACCTGTGAGCTGCGGGGGTATGTACTGGGTAGGCGGGGACGAATATCTCACTCGCTGCTGAGGCAGCTCATCCAAAAACTCACCGGGATAACCAACTGGTCTAGCCCTCTTACGCAGATCTCCGTTGCCTCTACTCTCTGACACCCGCTATATCGGCCGAATAACCTCTCACGAGGAAATCAGAGTAATCGCTATCTTGGTCAATAACATAATGGCTTCCTTCATGACCCTAAAGTCTTCCCTAATCGAAACAGTAGGCTCGTGCCGTGGTCTCAAAACTCGCGCAGTAAGAACTCGCCGATCGTGGTACATCATCCGTATACCACGACACAAGCCTTATCAACTCTGAGTCCGACTAGTAGTTCTCGCTACTCCTTTGCCCTTATGGGCGGCTGTTGCCTTGCGCGGAGGCATAACTGGTAGAAACGAGATACGTCAGAGGGGTCCAACTTATCACACAGCTCTAAGGCACGATCTCAGAATGAGAAGAAATGGAAACCAATCCTAAATGTCCTGCAGCCTCCTGATTATAGATGTGGTGCACAACACACCGATAATCAAGACTTACTAGACACGGTGCGTAGACACTTTCCGAGGACTAATCGCTCGATACCACTTTTGTCACGACCAACCGGCCCGTGGATCGTGCCTTACCCGGCACCCTAGTGATACACCATCGAGAAAATCAGCGAAATAAAAACATGAACATGAATTACGAGACATGATAAATAAGGTGCCAACCAAAAGTTGCCTTTCAATATAAATACATAAATACGAACGCTTATCCTTTTTACGCATCGCCCACAACAAGATTACATGCACTTAAGATTTACAACAACTATGACGGACAGGGCCCCGCCATACCACGAATGTACAAGAACCTACAACTCGGGAAACACATACCAAAAGATAAGCCTCAAGGAACGGAGCTTCCAATATCTCAAAGGTGATCCTAAAAGCGGGATCGATACCGATGTACCTCTACTGCGCATGAACGCACTTCAAGGAGGTCGACAACAGTACCAAGTATGTGAAATCGTAAAATATCAGAAATGAAATCATAGCGATCTATATAAAGCAGAGACATGTATGATAACCAAACTACAAGATACAACATATAAACAAATATATTAAGTCGGGACTCACGCCTCCAAATCATCACTGTGCTCGTGGAATTCCTTCCTCACCGGCAGCCTATGATATGATATCCACAAGACATCAATCCAAGGAGCATACCCGTGCGCTACGATCGTGTCGTGATGTCCAAAAGGAAACAATAAGACAAAGATTACAAATGGAAACATACCCGCGCGCTACGATCGTGGTCGAGATGCCCACAGGAAACAATAAAGCAAAGATTCCAAATGGAAACATACCCGCGCGCTACGCATCGCCAAGATGCCGTGGAAACAATAAAGCAAAGATTCCAAATGGAAACATACCCGCGCCACGCATCGTGGTCGATGCCCAAAGGGAAACAATAAAGCGAGATCAAAATGGAAGCATACCCGCAGCGCCACGATCGTGGTCGATGTCCAAAGCGATTAGCAAAAGTAACACAATCAACGCGAACGCATCTGCGGAATTTCTTCACACCGCAAGACGCCCGTAAGTTCTCAACAAGTCAACCGACCCTCCATCGAGAGGCGCGGTAGTATAGAAACACAATTTTTGCACAACAAAGGCTATCACGACAAGCATAGGCAAGTTTCACATCAACAAGCATAGGCAAGTTTCACAACAACAAACATAGGCAGGTTTCACAACAACAAGCATAGGCAGGTTTCACAACAACTCAAAGTACTTTCATTTTTATGCCAAGGTCCGGGTTTTAACCCTAAAGTACTACGCACGTTAAATTCCTTTTAAGAGATTCATTCTTTTTATAAAAGTCACCCGATACCCGTAGTATAAAATAGAGTGACTTACATCTTTTAAGTAAACCAAAACAACTTCCATACTTTCCTTTTTAAACCAAATTAAGGCAACACTACGCCTTATTTTTAGACCAAAACACTTTTCTTTTAAAGTCAAGTTACCACATTAAAACCAATGATAAAAACCCTTCTTTGTTTTCATAAGGTCGTTATAACCAACTTCCCATAAAGCTGTTATAACACTTTATGTTTTAAACCATTTTAAGATAACACAATGCCTTTCTTTTCCCTAAAGTTCCAGTTTGCCTAATTTTAATTACACAAGTCTCTTTTTAGGAAAGTTTCATAGTTCAATGTCTTAATCTCTTTTAAAACAATTGAGTAACATATGCCATAGGCGAGTAGGTTATTCTTGTTCATAATCAACCTTATTAAGCAGCCATGATCTAGAAAATGTAATATCATTTTGTCTCATCTTAGCTTCTATGCAGATGGAGGTTTCTACTGGTTTTAATAATACTTAATTATTCAATACATTTTCCTTTATTAACGCTGCAGTGGTTTGTCGATACACATTCTGATTTCCGAAATCAGTAAAACGTTATTCCCTTCAAAAACCAAGTACTCATTACTCACGAATGAGGTTTCACACATCTTACAACTTTCAAATCAATTTAATTAAGTTAAGTCTCTTATCTTATAAGATCAAGTCTCTTAACTTCTAAGATCAAATAGCCATTCTTTTTATCTCTTTTAGACGTTATACCTAACTTCCCATAAAGCTAGTATAACTCTTAAGTTCTCAAAACCAAGTATTACTCTTCTTTCAAAAAGGGTTTCTTAACGAAAGACTTCAAGTTCTTTATTATCACACATCAAGTCAGTTATAAGTCAAATCAGTTACCTTTTAACAATCACAAGGCTTTTTCTTATCTACATAGAGCTGTTATAACCCACTTCCCATAAAGCCGTTATAACCCTTTATGTTTTAAACCAATCAAATACATTTAACACATGTACGCTTCACCGTACATAGTTATACACATATCATGCTAGAAAGATAGGAAGAGGTTCACATACCTCGCGACGAGTACCGACTAATAGCAAACGCCCAAGTACTTCAAACCGCTTCATTACTCCTTAAGTCACGTAGATCGCACCACACGTAGTACTTCAACCTATAGAGGCCACAAGGCGCCTATTAACATCTAGAGCTCAATGTAGAACATTCTACGTAAAATTCAGCACACTCTCCCGCAACAACAGAAATCTCCTCTCTATCGAGGTCGGCTACCAAGCCAACCAGTGGGGTTAACACGCCTAACCGGACGTGTACAATTCTACTACACAAGAATGTTACACAAGTCTACCGTAATAATCTATGTAATTACGATTCTTCACTTCTTAAAATTCAGCTTAAGTCGCAAGACATTGCCGTAAGTATTATTCAGCTTAAGTCAAAAGACATTGCCGCACAACTATGTTCAGTTCTATATATAGTATACTTAACCATATACTCCTACAACATGTAATTTCCAATTACAAATGTAAGTCAAGAATGTTTACCTCGATAAGCCCAAAATTATCCGAGTTTATAAGTCGATCTGAGCAAGGTTTAGCTCTACTCGCGCTCAGACCGCTCGACCAACCCGTAGACGTTCTAACCAACTTCTACTTATAACTTCAACTACGGGTGAAGATTTACGTAGGGTTTCGTTTTAGTGACTGAGAGAAAGTATAATGGTATTTTCTGGGCTTGTATAATTGTAACCTTGGGAATACTACAAGGTATTTGGGCCAAGGTATTTGGACATTATAACAATACTAGGAGAGTATTTCTATACCACAACAAGGGGTATTTATACGAGACAACTAGGCTAGGGGGGGGTACCCCACGGCTAACCACTACAAAGGGGGGGGAGGGGAAGCTCTCGGCCAAAGGGCCTCAAAGGGGGAGGGGGGGTGTGGTGGACGAGAGATCAAGAGGGAGGGAGTGTTTGAGACTTAGGTAGATTGCTCAAGTGAGGATGAAGAAAGTCTTCAACTTAGAGGGGTATTTATAGGTCAAGTGAAGGCCAACCAATGGCCAAGATGAAGACAAGTGCCATGCAAGTGTAGGGTAAAGATTAAGCCATGTGTTTGTGGGTCCCACTTTCTCATCTTCCACACAAAATATCCTACCAACTCCTTGACTAAGGAGAAGGCACAAAAAACGTGCCAACAATGCCCATTTCGTCCATCCACTCCTTCCAATTAGAGGGTGACAAGTGTCGCCCTCTCGTTGGTCCAAAATGTTTCGTCTCTCGGAAAAATCCGCAAAAATTATTAATGACATAGCCGGAATTTTCCCTACGAAAGTCGTGAAACGTTTCGTCGAAAAACGACTCCTTTAGGTAGTTATGCACAAATTCGAAACTTGCCTAACTTTAAGGCTCAAATTGCATACGTACGCCCTCACGTACATACTCTGGAAATACGGGGTATAACAAAAAGGGTGGCAAAGTATGTAGAAACAAAGGAAGTGCTGTCCGATTTTCCGTAGAATTTAGTGACTTAGCACTTAGAATATTCTACGTTTGAAGTAAGAGGTTAATGGACGTATTGTGGCCATTATAGGTTGAAGTACTAATTATAGCATATCCTACTTGAAGGATGGAATAGCTATCAAGGTTGAAGTACTTTGGAGCATTTTGCTACTTGTCGATAATCGTCGCGAGGTATGTGAACCTCTTCCTTCCATTGGCATGATTCTATGTATGGAATATACATGTGGTATTATTTCATGTTTCCTTCTACTCTTAGAAGTTAAGAGGTATGTGTGTGATTTACTCTATGTAAAGTTTATGTCAAAGTTATCCTAAGTCCTTACCGAGTCTTATGGGGGATGTTGGTAAGAGTCGTTAGGAGGTACTTTGGAGCCAAGTTGACTTGGCTAATTTATGGCACAAATGAGAATAAGTATCGAGCAAGCCAGTGCAGAGTTAATAAAGGAAAATGTAATGACAATTGATTATATTAAAATGAGTAGAATTCTCCATCTGCATAGAAGCTAAGATAAGACAAAATTGTATTACATTTTCTAGATCATGGCTGCTTTAATAAGATCGTTATTGTTATACCCCGTATTTCCAGAGTATGTACGTGAGGACGTACGTAGGAAAATTAAGCCTTAAAGTTAGGCAAGGTTCGAATTTTGTTCACAACCCCCGATTAGAATCGTTTTTCGACGAGACGTTTTACACAACTTGCGAAGGGAAAATTCCGGCTATGTCATTTAGTATTTTTGCGGATTTTTCCGAGAGACGAAATATTTTGGACCAACAAGAGGGCGACACTTGGCACCCTCTAATTGGTGGACTTTGGGGCGACAATTGGACGAAATGGAGAGTGGGAGTAGGTAGGATATTTTGTGATATTTGTGTGGTAGATGGATAAGGTGCACATGGATGAATCTTGACCCTACACTTGCCTTGCACTTGGCATGATCTTGGCCATTGGTTGGCCATTGCGTGACCTATAAATACCCCCCCTTTGAAGACTTCTTCATCCTAAAATTGTTCTAAGTCTTGAAATCCTCTCCCCTCTCTTGAGAGCTCTGGCAGAGCACCCTCCCCTTTGAGTAGGCCTTTGGTAGAGTACACCCCTCCTAGTAGCCTTGGCGAGAGTACCCCCTGCCTAGTTGTTCTCGTAAAATACTACCCCCCCTCTTGGTAGAAATACTCTCCAAGTATTGTTACTATTCCCAAAATACCTTGGCCCAAATACCTTGTAGTATTCCAAGGTTACATTTATACGAAAAACCCAGAAATACTATTATACTTCCCTTCAGTCACAAAAACGAAATCCTAAGGAAAATCTCCATAGTTGGTTGGAGTATTAAGAAGAAGTTGCGTAGAACTTCTAAGGGTTGTTTGGAGCGGGTTGGAGCACCCGGAGTAGGAGCTAAACGTTGCTCAGGATCGACATTAAACTTGGATAATTTTGGGCTTATCGAGGTAAATACTCTTGTCCTTATATTGTAATTGGAAATTACATACTGTTGTAGCATAGAAATGAATATAAGATTCATAGAAGAGATTTGAACTGTAATAGAAGGATATTACAGAAAAGACTTGAACTGAAATCACATCAGAAGAATAATCTACAGAGTAGTCTAGTCATTGATAGACTTGTATAACCTTTATAGGTTGAATGTTTTGCGAGTAGCATGTACTACTTGAAAGGTGGACAAGGCTAGCCGGGTTATAGCCGTGGAGCGTTTTGCTAATAGTCGATAATCGTCGCGAGGTATGTGATTCTTCCTACCCTCTTGAGCATGATATTTTAAAGAATATATATATATAGTACGGTGACGACGTGTGTTAACGAATAATAATTGCGGCAATGTCTTTTGACTTAAGCCCGAATAATAATTGCAATGTCTTTTGACTTAAGCCTGAATAATAAGAATCTTGAAGTATTTCAAAAGAATACTGAATCATTTTTTAACAGAAGAGTAATACTTGGTTTTAAAACTTAAGAGTTATACTAGCTTTATGGGAAGTTAGGTATAACGACTTAAGAAAGATAAAAAGAATGGTTTATTAATTTTAGAAGTTAAGAGACTTGATCTTAAAAGATAAGAGACTTGACTTAAAGGAATTAATATGAATTTTGTTAATTGTGAAACTTTATTCGTGAGTAATGAGTACTTGGTTTTTAAAATGGGATAATATTTTACTGATTTCGGAAATCAGAATAAGTATCGAACAAACCATTGCAGCGCTAATAAAAGGAAATGTACTGAATAATTAAGTATTGTTAAAACCAGTAGAAACCTCCATCTGCATAGAAGCTAAGATGAGACAAAATGATATTACATTTCCTAGATCATGGCTGCTTTAATAAGATTGTTATAAACAAGAATAACCTACTCACATATAAGGCATATGTTTCTCAAATCATTTTAAAGGAGAATTATAGCATTAAGTGATTAAAACTATGAACTACGAAACCTTTCGAAAATGAGAAACTTGAGCATTTGAAATTAGGCAAACTTGAACGTTTGGAAAATAATGTTGTTAATTGATTTTACAAAAGGAAGTGTTTTGGTTTACTTAAAAAGATAGTCACTCTATTTTAATACTACGGGTATTGTGTGACTTTTGAAACGGATCTTTTAAAGAGTTAATGTATGAAGTACTTTGGGGATAAAAACCCGAAAGTGTTAACATAAAGTAGAAAGTACCTTGCGTGAATAACTTGATTGTGTTGGTTTGTGTTAGCCTTGTAATACTTTCTTGTTGATTTGATAAGTAAACATGTTAGGATGTTACGTGTGTTAGTATCTGGTGATGTTTGTGTAAAGGGGTTTCCCTTGTTGTGCTTATGTTGTTTAACGATAAGCTGTTATGTTATTATATCACCTACCCCCTTGACTTATTATACCGAGGGCTTGCCACCCTTGATGCGGGTCTATATGGCCTATGCGGTCTATGTGACTATGCGGAGCAGCGGTATGCTCCAGGATTGATCATTCCGGGTGTTTTATCCCGATGCGGGGGATGCCATGCGATGCTGTGTGACTATGCGGTCTATTGAGACTATGCGGATTGCGGGAGTCGAGGAGAATGCAGGGGTTAACTACCCCGCGGGTCTATACGACTATGCGGGTCTATGTGTGACCTATGCGGTGCGGGAAGTCCAAGATTAGGCACGCATAATGATACTATGGGCGTCGGCCTTGCCCGATCATTAGCGGCCTAGAAAAGACCGATTCTGATATATCTATTTCACTCTTGTTTATGTTGTGGGCGTAAGACCCATAGTTATAATTGAGTGATGACTTTGGCGTGTGTCACGACTTGACATATCGCTTATTTATTGTGAATCGTAGTTTGGTTATCATACATGTCTCTGCTTTATATAGACTACTATGATTTCATTTACGATATTTTGATTTCACATACTTGGTACTGTTGTCGACCTCCTTGAAGTGCGTTCATGCCGCAGGTAGAGGTACACCAGTCTTTGATCCTCGCTCTTAGGGTCACAGTTCAGCGTTTGGAAATCTCCGTTTCTCCGGAGGCTTATCGGTGGTATTGTCCCCTGTCGTAGTAGGTACTTACATTCAGGGGTATGGCGGGGCCCTGTCCCGCCATTGTTGTCGTATCATTCTTAGAGGTTTGTAGTACTGTTGTGGGCAGAATTGTAAAAAGGGATGTAATTGTTCTAGTTGATATATATATATATGTCGCAAGGCAAGTTTTTCTCAGATAACTGTTTTTCACTTCACTTTATTCATGTCTTGTTTTATATTCCGCTGATTACTCTGATGTATGGCTACTTGGGTGCCCGGGGTAAGGCACGATCACGCCCGGTTGAGTTATGACAAAAGTGGTATCAGAGCAGTTAATCCTCGAAAAGTGTCTACAGACCGTATCTAGTAGAGTCTTGATTATCGGTATGTTGTGCACCATACCAATAATCAGGAGGCTATAGGATATTTAGGATTGGTTTCCATTCTTCTCACTCTGAGATCGTGCCTTAGAGCTGTGTTATAAGTTGGACCCCTCTAACGTATTTCTTTCCCTTACCATTATGCCTCCGCGTAAGGCAACCCGGGCCCAGAAGGGCAAAGCGTAGGAGGCTGCGAGTTAGTCTGAGAGAGGTTCTGGCGCGAGTCCATCATCACTTGGGGTGGTGCTTCATTCGGGGAGTTCTGCGACGTCACGGCCCAGTGAGTTTAGCTGCGGCGACAATGATTCCCACTGCGGCCATGATGTATGAGCCTTGGTTCGCGACCGGGAACAAAGAATATGGATTAAAAGGAATGGACACATTACTAGCTAGGATTTTAGCAACGAGAGAATATAGAGTGCACCGATATATCACGGGTCTTGATGACTATCTAAAGGAAGGATGTGCAAAGTAGCTCTTGATCGAGGCTTGAGCATGGCACGTATGCGGGCTTATGCGCGGCCGAAAGCGTGGGATCAGCGGGTTAACCAAAATCAGCGAGAGGAGGCGAGCAGCGGTCATTTGGTAACTTTGGCGAATCGCCTCGGCGAGCCCGGATATGCGCCTCCGCCCGAGCAGTGGTCCTCGCGGGGTTCGGGGCGTTCGTGGTATGCGAGGAGTTGGTCGAGAACTCGGTGGCTTCGTTCGCAGCTATCGTAGGTTCCGGCTAGCGGATTGATTTTCCCGATGTTCAGCGGTGAGACGTCATCCCGGGGAGTGTCGTCTTTTTAGTTGGTACTTGTTCTACCTACGACCGTCAGGGCCATGTGTCGAAAGGGTATCCTAGTAGGAGGGATGCAAGTAGGAGGACTCACGCCGAGATCGGTGACGATTCATCACCTTCCCTAGCTATGCGCCCTACGGGGCAGGATTGATTAGAACGACAAAGGGGAAGTGAAACGGTAGATACATGTATATCCTTGAACCCTCTAGAGATTGTAGGTGTGATAAGATAAGCGTATCTTAAGTGTTATGTTCAGATAACATAAGTGTTAATTGTGATTAGAAATCATGGTTAGTTAACCGGGTAAGATTGGGGGGCAGAGAAAGTGCGAGCCTTAGAGTTTTATACGTAGAGACCTTAGAGGTAAGGCCATCTCGAGTAAAAGATGTATTTTTTTTTATTATGTGTTTTGACCCTTATCGGAGTGCATAGTGCACGTGAGATATAGTTGTATAATAAGTCCCTGAGTAGTGTGGAATGAAAGAGGGTAGTTGAACTAAGAAGACCACTAGGTTTTCGTGACTTGATAGTGAGATCGTTAGGATCGGGGAACAAGAGTTTTTGCGCGATAGCGGTCGGGTTGAGGACCGTCGCGGGTCAACCCGCGACTGTTTTGTGGTGAAGTCGGTTCGGGTGGTCCTCCAGTGGTAGGGTCACGAGGGTGTTAGGCCCAGTTTAGTAAACCAAATGCGAGTTCATGGATGCGTTCGACCAGTAGTCGGGCCGATGAGGTCAGCCCATCTTGTCCTTCAGGTTATGCGAGATGTTATTTATTAGGAAGGTTGTAAGGCTGCACGAGGCGTCTACTTTCACCTTATGACAGACAGTGAAGCCCAGGTTGTGGCTATTTCGTTTTCCGGAAGTTTTACCAGGCAGGGTTGAGGAACTGGTGAGTCTCGATGTCGCATTCACCGCCGGGCTGTGTTTGGATTTCGGGGTAGCTATGAGGATTGTTGCCTCTGTTGAGGAGTGCTTTTATAACTACCATTTGATTCGGATATCGCCTTACGAAGCCTCGTAGGCGGAAGTGTAAGTTCTTGGTCGATTGGTTCGATGTTGGCAAAGTTCGGATAGTGGGTTCATACTTATTTGGCGGGATGGGGATAGGGTGAAGCCTATCCAGAGAGGTTATCGGCGACTCGAGAATCAGCGAAGTCGTGCGGATGATCGGTGGCGACGCTGAGTTGAGTTGGCGGTGGGTCTTCTTGAAGGTACCACCGGAAGGGTGTGGCGAGATCGGAAAACAGATGAAACTTAGCCCGAGTTACTTTGGGCCTTTTAGTCATGTGAAGAGTAGGCGGGTTGCCTATATGTTAGCTTTGCCGTCCGACTTAGGAGGCGATATGTCGATCCTTCATGTTGTTAGGTTCGGAAAAGTATCGGAGATCCATCCAGAGTATTCCCGGTTATGATGATCAAGTTGGAGGTAGTAACCCAGAGATTTTTGAAATTGATGCAGTAACAGAAATGTGGTAAGTTATGAGAAGGAGTTCGTGTGTACGAGAAGGGTACGACGAGTAAGGGAAGAAGCGAGCATGTGTTAAGAACATAGATGTGATCTTTTCTTTTGTAAAGTGAAGGTGCGAGGGGAGTACCTTTTAGCCCTTGGGTGGGAGTTTTTGTGATATTAGAGGTGATTCCTCGTGGACTTGGATGTCAGTATTTGCGCGGGTGTTTTCTGTGGCCATGTGTGGCATTTGCAAGCTTGTTAAGCTATGAGGAACTTCATCGTTATCCGTCTTGAGAAGGAACATTCGGGACGAATGTTTCTAAGGAGGGGAGAATTTTATACCCCATATTTCCAGAGTATGTAGGTGAGGACGTACGTAGGAAAATTAAGCCTTAAAGTTAGGCAAGGTTCGAATTTTGTTCACAACCCCCGATTAGAATCGTTTTTCGACGAGACGTTTTACACAACTTGCGAAGGGAAAATTCCGGCTATGTCATTTAGTATTTTTGCGGATTTTTCCGAGAGACGAAATATTTTGGACCAACAAGAGGGCGACACTTGGCACCCTCTAATTGGTGGACTTTGGGGCGGCAATTGGACGAAATGGAGAGTGGGAGTAGGTAGGATATTTTGTGATATTTGTGTGGTAGATGGATAAGGTGCACATGGATGAATCTTGACCCTACACTTGCCTTGCACTTGGCATGATCTTGGCCATTGGTTGACCTATAAATACCCCCCCTCCCTTTGAAGACTTCTTCCTAAAATTGTTCTAAGTCTTGAAATCCCTCTCCCCTTCTCTTGAGAGCTCTGGCGAGAGCACCCTCCCCTTTGAGTAGGCCTTTGGTGAAGTACACCCTCCTAGTAGCCTTGGCGAGTACCCCCTTGCCTAGTTGTTCTCGTAAAATACTACCCCCCCTCTTGGTAGAAATACTCTTCAAGTATTGTTACTATTCCCAAAATACCTTGGCCCAAATACCTTGTAGTATTCCAAGGTTACACTTATACGAAAAGCCCAGAAATACTATTATACTTCCATTCAGTCACAAAAACGAAACCCTAAGGAAAATCTTCAAAGTTGGTTGGAGTATTAAGAAGAAGTTGCGTAGAACTTCTAAGGGTTGTTTGGAGCGGGTTGGAGCACCCGGAGTAGGAGCTAAACGTTGCTCAGGATCGACATTAAACTTGGATAATTTTGGGCTTATCGAGGTAAATACTTTTGTCCTTATATTGTAATTGGAAATTACATACTGTTGTAGCATAGAAATGAATATAAGATTCATAGAAGAGATTTGAACTGTAATAGAAGGATATTACAGAAAAGACTTGAACTGAAATCACATCAGAAGAATAATCTACAGAGTAGTCTAGTCATTGATAGACTTGTATAACCTTTATAGGTTGAATGTTCTGCGAGTAGCATGTACTACTTGAAAGGTGGACAAGGCTAGCCGGGTTATAGCCGTGGAGCGTTTTGCTAATAGTCGATAATCGTCGTGAGGTATGTGATTCTTCCTACCCTCTTGAGCATGATATTTTAAATAATATATATATAGTACGGTAGACGTATGTGTGTTAACTGAATAATAATTGCGGCAATGTCTTTTGACTTAAGCCTGAATAATAATTGCGGCAATGTCTTTTGACTTAAGCCTGAATAATAAGAATCTTGAAGTATTTCAAAAGAATACTGAATCATTTTTTAACAGAAGAGTAATACTTGGTTTTAAAACTTAAGAGTTATACTAGCTTTATGGGAAGTTAGGTATAACGGCTTAAGAAAGATAAAAAGAATGGTTTATTAATTTTAGAAGTTAAGAGACTTGATCTTAAAAGATAAGAGACTTGACTTAAAGGAATTAATATGAATTTTGTTAATTGTGAAACCTCATTCGTGAGTAATGAGTACTTGGTTTTTAAAATGGGATAATATTTTACTGATTTCGGAAATCAGAATAAGTATCGAACAAACCATTGCAGCGCTAATAAAAGGAAATGTACTGAATAATTAAGTATTTTTAAAACCAGTAGAAACCTCCATCTGCATAGAAGCTAAGATGAGACAAAATGATATTACATTTCCTAGATCATGGCTGCTTTAATAAGATTGTTATAAACAAGAATAACCTACTCACATATAAGGCATATGTTTCTCAAATCGTTTTAAAGGAGAATTATATCATTAAGTGATTAAAACTATGAACTACGAAACCTTTCGAAAATGAGAAACTTGAGCATTTGAAATTAGGCAAACTTGAACGTTTGGAAAATAATGTTGTTAATTGATTTTACAAAAGGAAGTGTTTTGGTTTACTTAAAAAGATAGTCACTCTATTTTAATACTACGGGTATTGTGTGACTTTTGAAACGGATCTTTTAAAGAGTTAATGTATGAAGTACTTTGGGGATAAAAACCCGAAAGTGTTAACATAAAGTAGAAAGTACCTTGCGTGAATAACTTGATTGTGTTGGTTTGTGTTAGCCTTGTAATACTTTCTTGTTGATTTGATAAGTAAACATGTTAGGATGCTACGTGTGTTAGTATCTGGTGATGTTTGTGTAAAGGGGTTTCCCTTGTTGTGCTTATGTTGTTTAACGATAAGTTGTTATGTTATTTTATTACCTACCCCCTTGACTTATTATACCGAGGGCTTGCCACCCTTGATGCGGGTCTATACGGCCTATGCGGTATATGTGACTATGCGAACAACGGTATGCTCGAGATTGATCATTCGGGTGTTTTATCCCGATCACGGGGATGCCCTATGCGATGCGTGTGACTATGGGTTCTATGAGACTATGCGGACTGCGGGAGTCCATGAGGGTACGGGTTAGCTACCCGTCTTGGTCTATCGACTATGCGCAGTCTATGTGTGACTATGCGAGCTGCGGGAAGTCGAGATTAGGCACGCATAATGATCTTATGGGCGATCGGCCTTGCTTCGATCATTAGCGGCCTAGAAAAGACCGATTCTGATATATCTATTTCACTCTTGTTTATGTTGTGGGCGTAAGACCCATAGTTATAATTGAGTGATGACTTTGAGCGTGAGTCACGACTTGACATATTTGCTTATTTATTGTGAGCGTAGTTTGGTTATCATACATGTCTCTGCTTTATATAGACTACTATGATTTCATTTCTGATATTTTGATTTCACATACTTGGTACTGTTATCGACCTCGCCGGAGTGCGTTCATCTGCGCGGTAAGTCGCGATCGTTGATCCTCGCTCTTAGGGTCACAGTTCAACGTTTGGAAAGCTCCGTTTCTCCGGAGGCTTATCGGTGGTATAGTCCCCTGTCGTAGTAGGTACTTACATTCAGGGGTATGGCGGGGCCCTGTCCCTCCATTGTTGTCGTATCATTCTTAGAGTGCAGAAATCTTGTTGTGGCGGAAATTGTAAAGGGATGTAATCATTCTAGTTGATATATATATATATGCCGCAAGGCAAGTTTTTCTCAGATAACTGTTTTTCACTTAACTTTATTCATGTCTTGTTTTATATTCCGCTGATTACTCTGATGTATGGCTACTTGGGTGCCCGGGGTAAGGCACCTTTCACGGGCCCGTGTTCGGGTTGTGACAGTTATAATCAAGTATAATCTACTCACACTCATAAGGCATATGTGTTTAACTTAAAGAATTTACGTTATGAAGTTTTAAGACTGTGAACCTTAGACTCATAAAAGGTTGAGAGACTTTATTTTCAGGTAATGAAACTTGATTCTTAAAGGAAGAATTGACTTGATTTAAGGGAAGTAACTTGTTTTAAAAGGTGTGAGTACTTGAGTTAAGAAACTTGATTTCGAAAAGTTAAGAGACTAAATGTATTTTGAAAGTTAAGAGAATTGATTTGAAAGTATATAATACTTGGTTTTAAAAAGTATAAGTCTCTTGGTTATAAAAGGAATGAGTTTGTCTAAAACCATAAAGGGTTATAACGGTTTTATGGGAAGTTGGTTATAACGACTTTATGGAAGGTTAAGAGAATGGTTTTCTCTAATAAGGTAAACAAAGAAATAACTTGAATTAAGGAAGGGCAATTTGATTTAAAGGTATCACTTGCTTAAAGCTTTAAAGTAAGAGTCACTTGATTTAGAAGCTGAGAAATGTATTTCTAAAGTATAGTGACTTATGTGAAATGTACACAAGCCTTGATACTACGGGTGTTAGTATCTTGGGGTTTTATATGAAAAGGAATCTTTTGAAAAGAATGGAAGTACGTAGTACTTGGGGTTAAATTCCCGGATTTTTATGTGTGAAACGAAAGTGCCATGAGTTTATAAAAATGGAAGTCTAAAGGTTTAATGAACTTGCCTATGTTTGCTTGTGATAGCTTTGAGTGCAAGTATTATATGTTTACGTTGTCGTGACTCTCAGTTGGAGGGCCGGTTGTCTTGTTGTAAGTTTACTTGGACGTACCGACAGTGATGTGGGATTCCACGGGTATGCTTCCATTATGATTGATCCTTGGACATGCTTATACGATGTGGGATTCCGGGGCATGCGACCATGCTATTAAGACTATTACTCCATGGGCTAGCTCCCCCTGAAGACATGTACCCACGATGAGGGATTCCGGGGGCATGTTATATTCTTATTCCATGGGTTAGCTCCCCATGAAGACCTGCACCTACGATGAGGGATGCCGAGGGCACGTTATGGCCATGCTTATACGATGAGGGATTCTGTGGCATGCAGCCGCGTTATATATATATATGTGTGTGTATTGTATACGTGTACGCTGATAGTGAGGTAGGATTCCACGGGTGTGTCACCTGGTTTTATGTTACACCTACGGCTGCCGGCAGTGATGGAAGATTCCACGGGCAGGAGGTATATATATATGTATTGTATATTTGTACGCCGACAGTGAGGTAGGATGCCACGGGTGCGTCACATGAGTATGATTTATGTCATACACTGCCGGCAGTGATGAAGGAATTCCAAGGGCACGCTTTGATATTTGTGTGACTAGATCGCGTCCCAGATTGGGCTGGGTAGTATATGCGTCCCTCCATAAAGGGTCGGATTATGTTATGAAAGATAAGTAAGTTATATGGTAATGAACTTGACGATTTTTCCTAAGTATGTACGTAAGAAAGTGACTACAACTTTTATTGAAAATGGGAAAAGATAATAAGGTAGGATTAATTCCGCGAGATGGTAATGACACGGTAGGATCTGGTATGTACCCTTTTTATACTTGCCCCTGTCATTCTTTTGTACAGTTATGATTTGTTTACTGTACCTTATTTTTCCATTCCATATTAAATTTTTGTTATCGACCCCTTGGGCTGCGTTAAATGCCCGAGTTTAGGTACACAGGTTGGTGATCCTCGCTCTTAGGATCTCGGTTGATTTTGGGAAAAAGCTCCATTTGCTCGGAGGCTTATCTCTTGTGCAGTTTTCCCGAGGTTGTAGATTCATGTATATTCAGGGTATGGCGGGGCCTGTCCCGCTTTGTTGTTATGTTAAAACTCTTAGAAGTGCTGTAGTCACATGTGTGGGTCGGTTGTAAAGGAAATGAGGCAACTGCTTCGGTTGTATATATGTATGTCCAGGAAGGTAGCCCTATCAGCTAACCTGTTGTTTTACTTCTATTGTTTTATTTTGTAAGTTTCATGTATGTTCCGCTGATTTTATCTGATGTATACCTGTAAGAGTGCCCAGGTAGGGCACCAGTCGCGGGCCCGGGGTCGGGTCGTGACATTATGGATATTAGAACCACTAATCTGAAACTAGCATGTTTAGCTTTTGAGATTGAAATTCAATTTGGTTATTAGTTTAGTCGTCACATGTTATTTAAGGAAAGGACTATAGTCATTATAATTGATCATGACTTGTATTACATGTTGGAATAACGACTTGGATTAGAAAGGGAATTGGAAAGAAATAGATGTTGTTGTTGTCCTTGATATTGCCGAAAATTGCCTAAAGTTATTGGACGGTTTTATATTAATTGTGGGGCAGAATTTTACACGTCATGTTGAGGCGTGTAATCCCCTTTGAATTGTTGATTTGTTACTCCTTAAATGTGGCATGTTGGTTATTGATTTCGGGCCTTGAAAAAGGTGGAAAAGTACGTAGAAACAAAGGAAGTGCTGCCCAAATTTCCGTAGAATAAGAGACCTTACACTTAGTATGATTCTACCTTAAAAAGGCTAAGAATTGATAGATGTATTATGGTTATTATAGGATGAAGTACTACGAGTAGTGTATTCTACTTGAAGGGTGGAAAAGCTAGCAAGGTTATAGTACTTTGGAGCATTTTGCAACTTGTCGCTAGTCGTCGTGAGGTATGTGAAACTCTTCCTTATTTGGCATGATTCTACGTATGAAATATACATGTGGTGTTATTTCATGATTCCTTCTACTCTTAGAAGTTAAGAGGTACGTATGCTGATTTACTCTATGTAAAAAGTATGTCTAAATTATCATAAGTCCTTACCAAGTCTTATGGGAGATGTTGGTAAGAATGGTTAGGATGTTATGAGGGTTGATTTAAATATATGTGACTTGATTTGTATGAAGTAAGTAAGTTGATTTTATATTTGAAAATGACTTGGATTTATATGTGAAAAGGGACTTGATTTTATAAGTGGAAGTTATATGATTTTAAACAGAATAAGTTACTTGGTTTTGGAAGAGTATGAAACTTTATTTTTCAAGTTATGGAACTTGATTTCTAGAGTATAAATGACATGATTTTATATGTATAAGCAACATTATTTTAAAGAATGTATGTTATGAAGTTTTAAGACTATGAACTTTGATTTCTTTAAAGGATTATGAGACGTTATTTTCAAAAGTTAAGAAGATTGATTTCAAAAGAGTGTGTAACTTGAGTTTTAAAAAGAAGAAATTTATTGATTTAAAAGTGTAACTCCCCGAACCCGGGCCCGTTACTGGTGCCTTACCCCGGGCACCCTAGTGATACAACATCAGAGAAAACCAGCGGAAAATAAAACACGAGTCATGAAACAAGAGATATAATAAATAAACAGGCCAACCAAAACAGTTGCCTTCAGTATATACATAAAAATCCGAACAGTTATCCTTTTTACAAACCCCGCTTACAATTGCTACACTCTAAGATTTACAACAACTATGACGGACAGGCCCCGCCATACCACGAATGTACAAGAACCTAAAACTCGGGGAACATACCAAAGATAAGCCTCAGAAGGAACGGAGCTTTCAACACGCTGAAATGAGATCCTAAGGCGGGGATCCACGGCCGATGTACCTCTACTGCGGCGTGAACGGCCTCAAGGAGGTCGATGACAGTACCAAGTATGTGAAATCACAAATCAGTAAATGAAATCATAATAGCTTAAAAAGCGGAGACATGTATGATAACCAAAATACGACGCAACATAAGCGATCAAGTCGTGGACTCACGCCTCAAAGTCACCACTCAAATATAACTATGGGTCTCACGCCCACAACATCCATCATGTTCGCATCATGGCGCATGCCCCGGAATCTTGCATCGGTGTAGACATGTCCATGATGCAACAATAATAACAAGGCGCGTGGCCACATGCCGAATCTGCGCCGGTGTAGACATGCCCATGTAACCTCAATATGATATCGGGTGGTCAACCCGCGCGTGACCACATGCCGGAATCTGCGCCGGTGTAGACACGTCCATGTTGCGGTAATAACCATATATCGGGTAATCAACCCGCCGCGTGGCCGCGTGCCGGAATCTGCGACGGTGTAGACATGTCCATGTGACATCAACAACAAGACAGTAATCAAAATGGAAACATACCCGTGGAATTCTCCATCACTGCCAGCACGTCCAAGTAAGTTCTCAACAAGTCAACCGCCTCTATCGAGACGCGGTAACACAGAAATACCACACTTGCACAACAAAGGCTATCATCACAAGCATAGGCAAGTTTCACAACAACAAGCATAGGCAAGTTTCACAACAACAAGCATAGGCAAGTTTCACAACAACAAGCATAGGCAAGTTTCACAACAACACAAAGTACTTTCATTTTATGCCAAAGTCCGGGTTTTTAACCCCAAATTACTACATTCGTTAAGTTCTTTTAAAGAGATCCATTACTTTTATAAAAGTCACCCGATACGTAGTATTAGAATGACCAACCCACATTCCCTTTTCAAAATCAAGTAACAACATTCTTTTCCTAAGTTCGGTTTGCCTAGTTTCATTACTCAAGGTTCTCATTTTCAAATGGTTTCATAGTTCCCAAACTTAATCACTTGATTCCTTTTTAGAACAATTGAGTAATATATGTCTCACGTGAGTAGGTTATTCTTGTTTACAACATTCTTATTACAATGACCATGATCTAGATAATGTATATCATTTTGTCTCATCTTAGTTTCTATGCAGATGGAGGTTTCTCGGTTTTAATACAATTCATCATTATTCAATACATTTTCCTTTATTAACGCTGCAGTGGTCTGTCGATACACATTCTGATTTCCGAAATCAGTAAAACATTATCCCTTTAAATAAAACCAAGTACTCATTACTCACGAATGAGGTTTCACACAAACATTCACATTAAAACAAATAAGTTAAGTCTCTTATCTTATAAGATCAAGTCTCTTAACTTCTAACATCAGTAAACCATTTTCTTTACCTCTCTTAAGACATTATACCTAACTCCCCATAAAGCTAGTATAACTCTTTTTAAAACCTTTTAAAACCAAGTGTTACTCTCCCTTCAAAAACGATTTATAAATCTTTTGAAATACATCAAGTTCTTTATTATAACTAGCCAGTTATAATTCACATCAGTTACCTTTTAAAACCACAAAGTATTTTCTTACCTACATAAAGCTGTTATAACCAACTTCCCATAAAGCTGTTATAACACTTTATGTTTAAGAACAATCAAACACAGTTAACACATGTACGTCTACCGTACTACATAGTTCACACGTATCATGCTAGAAGAGATAGGAAGAGGTTCACATACCTCGCGACGATTGTCGACTAATAGCAAAACGCTCCAAGTACCTCAAACCGCCGGCTACTCCTTAAGCCAAGTGGATCACTCCACACGTAGTACTTCAACCTATAAGGCCACAAGGCGCTTATTAACATCTAGATCTCAACGTTCCATAATCTACAGAAAATTCGGCAAGACTCCCCGCACATGGCGTAAATCTCCTCTATCGAGGCGGCTACCAAGCCAACCGGGGGTTTTACACGCCTAACCGGACGTGTACAATTCTACTACGGTAATGCTATACAAGTCTCTTTATGTCTGACCTATGTAATTACAGTTGATTCGATTCTTTATTCTTGGGCTTAAGTCAAAAGACATTGCCACAATACTAAGTTGATTCTATATATAGTATACAACAACTATATATTCAACACTTATGTAATTTCCAATTACAATAGGGGACAAGATATTTACCTCGATAAGCCCAAAATTTTCCGAGTTTAATGTCGCTCCTGAGCAAGGTTTAGCTCCTCCTCCGAGTGCTCCAATCCGCTCCAAACAACCCTTAGAAGTTCTAACCAACTTCTCTTAAGTACTTCAAACAACAATGAAGATTTCCTTAGGGTTTCGTTTAGTGGCTAAAGGAAAGTATAATCGTATTTTCTGGGCTTTTATAAGTGTAACCTTGGGAATACTACAAGGTATTTGGGCCAAGGTATTTGGACATTACAACAATACTTTGGAGAGTATTTCTATACCACAAAGGGGGTATTTATACGAGACAACTAGGCTAGGGGGGGGTGTACCCCACGGCTAGCACTACTAGGAGGGGGGATACTTTCGGCCAAGGGGCCTTCTCAAAGGGGGGAGGGGTGTGGCGGACGAATACAACAAGGAGAGGGGAGGGAGATTTCAAGACTTAGGCACATTTTTGGATGAAGAACTCTTCAAGCTTAGGGGGGGTATTTATAGGTCAAGGAATGGCCAACCAATGGCCAAGATCCATCCAAGTGTATAGCAAGTGTAGGGCTAGGATTCACCTAAGTACACCTTATCCATCTACCACCAAAATATCCTACCTAATCCTTGACAAAAGCCAAGGCCAAATCGTCCACCATTGCCGCCCAACCTCATCCAATGTGAGGGTGACACATGTCACCCTCCCGTTGGTCCAAAATGTTTCGTCTCTCGGAAAAATCCGCAAAAATAATAAATGACATAGCCGGAATTTTCCAAAAGTCATGGAAACGTTTGTTAAAAACGACTCTAATCGGGTGTTGTGTACAAATTTCGAAACTTGCCTAACTTAAGGCTCAAATTTTCTACGTACGTCCTCACGTACATACTCTGAAAATACGGGGTATAACATTCTTCCCCCCTTAGAAACATTCGTCCCGAATGTTCCTTCTCAAGTCTCAACACAAACATGCGCCAGTATAGTCTTCACTGCTATACGTCCGAAAACAATCATGCCACACT
This sequence comes from Przewalskia tangutica, assembly GCA_029844215.1. NCBI lineage: Eukaryota > Viridiplantae > Streptophyta > Magnoliopsida > Solanales > Solanaceae > Przewalskia > Przewalskia tangutica. The sequence continues at coordinate 55,069,351 of CM056719.1, read as the reverse complement.
GCCATGAAATAACAAATGCACAAAATACGAAAACCCAAGTCCACAAGGAAACACCACTGTTATCACAAAAGTTCCCACCAAGGACTAAAATATACACCCACTGCACCTTCATTTCACAAAAGACACCATCACACGCGTTCACTTCTCCTACCTCGTGCCACTGCTCGAACACTCGAACTCTTCCCATCTGCGCACCACACTTGATCAACGCTGTTTCCAACCCTTGGAGTCACTACCTCCAAACTTGGTCATCTTACTAACCTCGATTTCCTCTAAGGCCATTCTCGGCCTTCACGAACTGATTCTGGTCGAACATATCTATGAACTCATACGATGGTCATCTAAGCTTGGGCCTAGCACCCTCGTGACGCCACCGCGCGGGACCACCTGAGTGACCCTTCCTCGAAAGCGGGGCGGGTTGGCCCGCAACATGGCCCCAACCCGACCATCAGCGCGCCAACTTCCGCTCCGACACGGAACACATCATGGACTACCACTTCCATCTCACACTAACCAGATTTTTAAATCACACTATAGCACAAAGCTATCCGAACATAACACTTAACACATCATTAACATCAATTCATACAAGTATCTACCGGGTTAAGGATATACCTGAAACTAGGCGGTTCAAGGACCGCTAAAGCGGAACTTCCACCGCGACCTCTACCGTGGCCCCAATCGCTCTAGTAGTCTGTGCTATCCTACCAGCGCTACCACAGTCGGACAGTCTCGTCATATGGCCTGTTGGCGCAGAATAACAAGCTCCTTGGTACTACGACACTCCCGAAATGCGGTCTACCACATCGACCACACCGAGTAGGGGTGAGATGCGCCAACACCCTACTCGCGAACATCGAAACACAGGAGCCACGACCGCTCCCGAATATCCGAGGTCGAAAGTGCGGAGGACCACTGCAATGGCGGAGGTACATAGTCTGCTTCTTGGCGGTCCGCCTCGAAAGTCGCAAAATATCCGGCCGTCTTGGCCTAACCTGTGGCGGTCCACCTGCGTCGATCTGCGCTCGCCGCGCAGTGCATGAGCACGAATGCGGGCAATGTCCATGCGGTGAAGAGAAACACCGAACAACTCTCGCTAGGTAATCATCGAGCCACGTAACATATCGGTGCACTCGATCCTCCATACTAGCTACTAATGCGGGAACATACCGGCGATGAGTCGAACTCCATTGTACTCGGCTATGCGCGGTTACGCCTCAACATCAAAAATCGCCGGCGAGCCCTCGCCATTTGTGGAGGCAAGAAATGTGCCGAAGGCCCCAAAACTTCGTCCCAAGCGGTGGAAGTGCATGCTCTCCCGGAAAGCTCCGCGAGTCAAACGATCGGCTGCGGTATCACGCGGCCGATGCGAACAAATGTCACGACTCGATCTCGAAGCCTTGATCACGCGTGATCCTCGCATCGACGGATGAACTCCTGCGGATCATCCTCCGGCCTCGACGTAAAACTCAGCGGGCTCTGACTAAGGAAATCCGTAGCCTCAAATGCGCCTCGGGTGCCTACAGTCTTCTTTGGGCTGAGGCTGCTGCGTCGGCCTATCCTCATATCGGCCACAACCACGGCCAATAGCGGGCCATCTCGCGTGACCCGTCTCCCGCTCGGTGTGGGGTGGAGGCTCGGTGTGTAGTCTCGGCGACGGCTGCTGCGGCTCTAAACTCTCTTTGGTCTTGTGGCGTCGCAAAACTCGCCGTCAAGCACTACGCAAATCTTGGCCGGGACTGCGCCCTCGTACTCCTCTGAATCACTAGCAGACTCCCTCACCGCCTTGCCTCTGGGCCACGGTTGCCTTCGCGAGGCATAGCGGTAAAAACGAAACACGTCGAGAGGGTCCAACTTACAACACGGCTCTAAGGCACGATCTCGGAATGAGAAGAATGGAAACCAATCCTAAATGTCCTATAGCCTCACGATTATAGATGTGGTGCACAACACACCGATAATCAAGACTCTACTAGACACGATGCGTAGACACTTTCCGAGACTAATCGCTCGATACCACTTTGTAACGCCCGAACCGGGCGATTCGTGCCTTACCGGCGCACCCTAGTGATACAACATCGAGAGAAAACCGGAAAAATAAAACACGAGTCATGAAACAAGAGATATAATAAATAAACAGGCCACCAATACGATTTGCCTTGGTATATACATAAAAACGAACAGTTATCCTTTTACAAACCACGCCTACAACAATTACTCTGCACTTAAGATTTACAACAACTATGACGGGACAGGGCCCGCCATACCACGAATGTACAAGAACCTACAACTCGGTGAACATACAAAGATAAGCCTCGAAGGCGGAGCTTTCAACACGCTGAAATGAGATCCTAAGGCGGGGATCCACGGCCGATGTACCTCTACTGCGGCGTGAACGCGGCCCGAAGGAGTCGATGCGGCAGTACCAAGTATGTGAAATCACAAATCTTGTAAAATGAAATCATAATAGCTTAAAAAGCGGGAGACATGTATGATAACCAAAATACAAGACGCAACATAAGCGATCAAGTCGTGGACTCACGCCTCAAAGTCACCACTCAAATATAACTATGGGCCTCACGCCCACATCCATCATGTTCGCATCATGGCGCGTGCCCGGGAATCTGCGACGGTGTAGACATGTCCATGATGCAACAATAATAACAAGGCGCGTGGCCACATGCCGAATCTGCATCGGTGTAGACATGCCCATGTAACCTCAATAACAATATCTGGGTGGTCAACCACGCGCGTGGCCACATGCCCCGGAATCTTGCGTCGGTGTAGACACGCCCATGTTGCGGTAATAACCATATATCGGGTAATCAACGGCGCGCGTGGCGCGTGTCCCGAATCTGCGTCGGTGTAGACATGTCCATGTGACATCAACAACAAGACGATAATCAAAATGGAAACATACGTGGAATTCTCCATCACCCGCCACGTCCCAAGTAAGTTCTCAACAAGTCAACCGGCCTCTATCGAGACGCGGTAACGTAAATACCACACTTGCACAACAAAGGCTATCATCACAAGCATAGGCAAGTTTCACAACAACAAGCATAGGCAAGTTTCACAACAACAAGCATAGGCAAGTTTCACAACAACAAGCATAGGCAAGTTTCACAACAACACAAAGTACTTTCATTTTATGCCAAAGTCCGAGTTTTTAACCCCAAAGTACTACATACGTTAAGTTCTTTTAAAAGAGATCCATTACTTTTATAAAAGTCACCCGATACGTAGTATTAGAATGACCAACCCACATTCCCTTTTCAAAATCAAGTAACAACATTCTTTTCCTAAGTTCCGGTTTGCCTAGTTTCATTACTCAAGGTTCTCATTTTCAAATGGTTTCATAGTTCCCAAACTTAATCACTTGATTCCTTTTAGAACAATTGAGTAATATATGTCTCACGTGAGTAGGTTATTCTTGTTTACAACATTCTTATTACAATGACCATGATCTAGATAATGTATATCATTTTGTCTCATCTTAGTTTCTATGCGGATGGAGGTTTCTCTTGGTTTTAATACAATTCATCATTATTCAATACATTTTCCTTTATTAACGCTGCGGTGATGCTGTCGATACACATTACGATTTCGAAATCAAGAAAACATCATCCCTTTAAATAAAACCAAGTACTCATTACTCACGAATGAGGTTTCACACAAACATTCACATTAAAACAAATAAGTTAAGTCTCTTATCTTATAAGATCAAGTCTCTTAACTTCTAACATCAGTAAACCATTTTCTTTACCTCTCTTAAGACATTATACCTAACTCCGTAAAGCTAGTATAACTCTTTTTAAAACCTTTTAAAACCAAGTGTTACTCTCCCTTCCAAAACGATTTATAAATCTTTTGAAATACATCAAGTTCTTTATTATAACTAGCCAGTTATAATTCACATCAGTTACCTTTTAAAATCACAAAGTATTTTCTTACCTACATAAAGTTGTTATAACCAACTTCCCATAAAGCCGTTATAACACTTTATGTTTTAAGAACAACCAAACACAGTTAACACGTACGCGTCACCGTACTACATAGTTCACACATATCATGCTAGAAGAGATAGGAAGAGGTTCACATACCTCGCGACGATTGTCGACTAATAGCAAAACGCTCCAAGTACCCCAAACCGCCGGCTACTCCTTAAGCCAAGTGGATCACTCCACACGTAGTACTTCAACCTATAAGGCCACAAGGCGCTTATTAACATCTAGATCTCAACGTTCCATAATCTACAGAAAATTCGGCAGCACCTCCCCCCCCGCAACAACGTAAATCTCCTCCTCTATCGAGTAGGCTACCAAGCCAACCGGGGGTTTTACACGCCTAACCGGGCGTGTACAATTCTACTACGGTAATGCTATACAAGTCTCTTGTAATGTCTGACCTATGTAATTCTGATTCGATTCGATTCTTTATTCTTCAGGCTTAAGTCAAAAGACATTGCCACAATACTAAGTTCAGTTCTATATATAGTATACAACAACTATATATTCAACACTTATGTAATTTCCAATTACAATAGGGGGACAAGATATTTACCTCGATAAGCCCAAAAATTATCCGAGTTTAATGTCGCTCCTGAGCAAGGTTTAGCTCCTCCTCCGAGTGCTCCCATCCGCTCCAAACAACCCTTAGAAGTTCTAACCAACTTCTCTTAAGTACTTCAAACAACAAGGAAGATTTCCTTAGGGTTTCGTTTAGTGGCTAAAGGAAAGTATAATCGTATTTTAGGCTTTTATAAGTGTAACCTTGGGAATACTACAAGGTATTTGGGCAAGGTATTTGGACATTACAACAATACTTTGGAGAGTATTTCTATACCACAAAGGGGGTATTTATACGAGACAACTAGGCTAGGGGGTGTACCCACGGCTAGCACTACTAGGAGGGGATACTTTCGGCGAGGGCCTTCTCAAAGGGGAGGGTGTGTGGCGGACGAATATAACAAGGAGAGGGGAGGGAGATTTCAAGACTTAGGCACATTTTTGGATGAAGAACTCTTCAAGATTAGGGGGGGTATTTATAGGTCAAGGAATGGCCAACCAATGGCCAAGATCCATCCAAGTGTATAGCAAGTGTAGGGCTAGGATTCACCTAAGTACACCTTATCCATCTACCACCAAAATATCCTACCTAATCCTTGACAAAAGCCAAGGCCAAATCGTCCACCATTGCCGCCCAACCTCATCCAATGTGAGGGTGACACATGTCACCCTCCCGTTGGTCCAAAATGTTTCGTCTCTCGGAAAAATCCGCAAAAATAATAAATGACATAGCCGGAATTTTCCCAACAAAAGCTGTGGAAACGTTTCGTCAAAAAACGACTCTAATCGGGTGTTGTGTACAAATTTCGAAACTTGCCTAACTTAAGGCTCAAATTTTCTACGTACGTCCTCACGTACATACTCTGAAAATACGGGGTATAACAAAAAGAGAAGGAGTTTTATGATTCTTTTTAAGTATGTATGTACGTAGTACTTTTGGGTTTAGTTTCCCTAATGTAATAAGAAATAAAAGTGCCTTAAGTTCTCTAAAATGAAAGGTTGTTATAATAACTCTATGGGAAGTTGTTATAACGACTTAAGAAGAAGTGAAAAGATGGTTTAAAAATGTTATGTAAGGAAAATCACACCGAGCCTACAAATAGGCCGGATTATGTTATGAGATACATCGAGCCTACAAATAGGCCGGATTATGTTATGAGATACACCGAGCCTACAAATAGGCCGGGTTATGTTACGAGATACACCGAGCCTACACATAGGTCGGGTTACGCTATATGCACCGAGCCTACACATAGGCCGGGTTACGTCATCTTACATCGAGCCCCACAGGCGGGCCGGATTATGCTACATGATTCCACAGTACACCGAGCCCCACATGCGGGCCGAATTATGCTACATGATTCCACAGTACACCGAGCCCCACAGGCGGGTCGGATTATGCTACATGATTCCACAGTACACCGAGCCCCACAGGCGGGCCGAATTTTGCTACATGATTCATCAGTACACCGTGTCCCGCAAATGGGCCGGATTACGTTATCACGTATGGATAATCAAAGTAAGCTCCCAAATAAGAAGTCCCTCCATAAAGGGTCGGATTATGTTATGTAAGATATGTAAGTTATGTGGAATAACTTGATTGAATTCTTAAGTATGTACATAATAATATGATGTTAATTCTTATTGAAAGAAGGAAAAGAACGGTTAATGTACGATTGATTTCAGGAGTTAAAATGGCACGGTAGGATCTGGTATTTCATTTTTATACTTGCCCCTATCATTCTTTTATCTGATTATGATGTAGTTCTGTACCTTATTTACATTCTATACTTGGTACACTGGTGTCTTGACCCTTGAGGCTGCGTTAAATACTGCAGTGTTAGGTACACAGGTTGGTGATCCTTGCTCTTAGGATCTCTGTTCAATTTTTTGGAAGAAGCTCCATTCACTCCGGAGGCTTATATTTTGGGTACGATTTCCCTGATGTTGTAGATTTATGTACATTCAGGGGTATGGCGGGGCCCTGTCGCCATACGCTTGTAATTCTTAAGTGCTGAGTCATATCTTGTGGGTCAGTTTGTAAAGAAGAAGGATGTAACTGCGTTTGGTTATGTATATGTATATGTGTCCAGGGAGGTAGCCTTATCGGCTAACCTGTTGTTTATTTCTTGTTGATTTATTTTATAAGTTTCATGTATGTTCCGCTGATTATCTCTGATTTATACCTATAAGGGTGCCCAGGTAGGGCACCAGTCGCGGGCCCGGGGTCGGTTCGTGACAGTTCTCCTTTTTCTATGGAAATTTGGGCAGCACTTCCCCTATAAATACGTATTTTTCCACCTTTTCCAAGGCCCAAATTCAACAACAATCGAGCCCCATTTAAGGTACAATCAAAACAGCAACCAAAGGGGATTACACGCCTACTTGACGTGCAAAATTCGGCCCCTTAATCTATACAAAACAATCCATAAAAACAGTCCACAATTCCATCAACAATAAGGGTAAAATGTGAAGCCTTTTCCTTAGGACTTTCATTAGAAATTTTACCATATTAATCATGCATCTTGACAATTGAATTTCCAGCATATACACGCCACAAAACAGTCCATAAAAACTGCACGACAATATCCAACAGTTTTATAGATTCCACGGCCAACAACTACAACCCGATAACTCTTTCCTTAATCCATTTTATTCCACTTCAAGTTCCAACACTTCTATATATGGTATAACAACTTATCTACAACAATATTAATCCATTTTTAACATGCAATAGGTGAAGATAACAACAACAATAACCAACAAACTACAAAGATCCGAAAGTTGCCTATTCTCGGCCCCATCATTAAAAAATGGTCCAAACACTTTTTAATCTTCATTATTCTTAACACATGCTCATCTACTAACCATAATAACATGTAGTATCTAATTACATCAAGAGGAAGAAGAGTTCTTACCAAAAATTTCCCAAAAAGTCGTGACTATGCCCTAAGGTTTTTTGCCTGCAGTTTTCGTTTTGCTCCACTTCTTCAAGTTCCAATCACACACATGTATCCTCTAAAAGCTTATAACCAACTTCCCTTCTTGTTTTACTTCCAAAAAGTCGACGAACAAGCTAGGGTTTTAATGGTCATTCTCGGCCCAAACGGATTCTTGGAGGGTTTTCGAGAGTTAACTTGGTTTAATACTTGATTAGGGTTATTAATCTAAGATAATAACTTGTCTTTGATCTTCACTTTCCATGGGATTTTCGAAATCTAAGGCTAAGGAAAGAAGAGAGAAAAAGAGTTGAAGAAGATGAGATATTATGAGACCTCTAAGTCTTGCATCCATATCTATATAGTTATGTCTTGCAAGACAAGTTGGGGAGGGACACATGTCACCCTCCCATTGGCCAAAATTCTTTCCCTTTAAAAATATCTAGATATTGTTCAAAATATCTTAAAATCGAAGGGCCCCGCGAAATTGTGAAATTCTCGGCGGGCTCCATATTATCAATTCCAATTCTTCGTAATCCAATACTAAGTCCATAAATTCAATTAGAAGTATTAAACTTCAATTTAATAATTTTTCCGTCGCTACATTTTTCCCGAAATTTTCCTTAAGAAAATGTAATAATTCTTTCTTCCAAAATTCAAATCTTAAATCCTTAATCAATTTCTCAATTAGTAGCCCTGGTATTACGGGGTGTAACAATTACTTCTGTTTACATACGTTTTGAGAGGTATGACTTCATATGTTATGGAACCGATACTTCATATGTTTATATCTAATTCACGGTGTTACATTATACCATGACTTGTCAAGCGTTCTTGTCTTATCATTATTAGATTTCCTATCGACCAAGTTATCATTCATCTTACCTTTACATTTTCATTTCAAGTTGCCTTGGGGGGTATCTTCTCTCAAAGTATTCCTCATACTATCTTCCTGAACATCCGAGGTTCGTCAGCTTTGGCTGAGGAGTTCTTATTATACCTCATCTACCATTTGTTACACCCCGAAATTCCAGGACATGTATATAAAAACGTACGTAAGAAAACATGACTTTAAGATTTGAGACTCGTAGAATTTATCGGAATTATGGAAATGTCGGGAAACGAAATGTTATAACGAATGGGAGGGTGAAACGTGTCACCCCCCACATGGGCTTGATCGATTTTTAGCCAAGGGTAACAAGGTCAAATGACCAAGGCAAGATGATCAAGTCTTGACAAGCCAAGGCTTGACATTGTTGACCAAGTCAATGAGCCCACTTAACTAGATATTTAAATCTTCTTCATCCAAACCCCACAAGTGTTTTAATCTTGACCCTACATTGTATTATATATTCATCCTAGTAGCAAGACAAGTTTCCACACTTAGAAAAGAATTTGAGAAACTTGAGCAAGAATAGAGAGCTCTCGGCTAAGCTCTTGGAGAAGAAGAAAAAAATTTCGTTTGTGGTTCATAATTCACAATACTTAAACCCAAGGTTCCTAGGGGTATTATAAGGATATCTCAATACAAAGATCCCGGAAAGGCTACGTGTTATACCCCGTATTTCCAGAGTATGTACGTGAGGGCGTACGTACAAAAGTTTAAGAATTAAAGAAGGCTAAGTGGCGAAATTTTGTTCACAAGTACCGAAAAGAATCGTTTTTCGACGAAACGTTTTGCAAGACTTGCGAAGGGAAAAATACGGCTATGTCATTTATAATTTTTGCGGATTTTTCCGAGAGACGAAACATTTTGGACCAACGGGAGGGTGACATGTGTCACCCTCATATTGGACGTGAGGTTGGGCGGCAAGTGGACGAAAGGGTGGGTCAAAGTTGGTAGGATATTTTGTGTAGTTGGTGTGGTAGATGGATAAGGTGAACTTGGATGAATCCTAGCCCTACACTTGCATAGCACTTGGCTTGATCTTGGCCATTGGTTGGCCATTGGTTGGCCTATAAATACTCCCCTAAGTTGAAGACTTTCTTCATCCCTAAATATTTTCTAAGTGTTAAAAATCCTCCCCCCCTCTTAGTGAGAGTTCTTGTTATACCCCGTATTTCTGGAGTATGTATGTGAGGGCGTACGTATATAATTTGAGCCTTAAAGTTTGACTAGGTTCGAAATTTGGGCACAAGTGCCAAAAGGAGTCGTTTTTCGACGAAATGTTTTACTAAACTTACGAAGGGAAAAATACGGCTATGTCATTTTTAATTTTTGCGGATTTTTCCGAGAGACGAAACATTTTGGACCAACGGGAGGGTGACATATGTCACCCTCACATTGGAAGCTAGTGTGGGCGGTTTGGACGATTTGGGGTCAAGGGAGTAGGTAGGATATTTTGTGCAAGTTGTGTGGTAGATGGATAAGGTCCACATGGTTAAAATCTAGCCCTACACTTGCACCACACTTGTCTTCATCTTGGCCATTGGTTGGCCTTTGGTTAGCCTATAAATACCCCTCTAAGTTGAAGACTTTCTTCATCCAAAACTTGAGCAATCTTTCTAAGTCTCTAAATGCTCCCTCCCTCTTGAGTGTTCTCGTCCAAAGAGTCTTCCCCCGAGTGAGCCTTGGCCGAGAGCCTCCCCCCTTTGTGGTGCCCTAGCTGAGGGGTACCCCCCCTAGCCTAAATTGTTTTTGTATAATACCCCTTTTTGTGGTATAGAAATACTCTCCTAATATTGTTGTAATGCCCAAATACCTTGTAGTATCCCCAAGGTTACACTTATACAAAAGCCCAGAAAATACTATATACTTTCTTTAGCCACTAAACGAACCCTAAGGAAAACCTTCATAGTCGGTTGAAGTGTTAAGTAGAAGTTGCGTAGAACTTCTAAGGGTTGATTGGAGCGGGTTGGAACACTCGGAGTAGGAGCTTAACGTTGCTCAGGAGCGACTTTATACTTGGATAATTTTGGGCTCATCGAGGTAAATACTACTGTCCTTCTAGTGTAATTGGAAATTATATACTGTAGTAGTATAGAAATGAATATAAGATTCATAGAAGAGAATTGAACTGTAATAGAAGGATATTCTGAGAAAAGTTGATTGAAATCACTTGAGAAGAATATAAGTAGAAGATTAAAGCGTACTTACATAGAATGTATTCTGATGGTGATAACCTTTATTGGTTGAATGTTTTGCAAGTAGCATGTGCTACTTAGAAGGTGGACAAGGCTAGCCGGGTTATAGTCGTGGAGCGTTTTGCTTATAGTCGATAATCGTCGCGAGGTATGTGATTCTTCCTATACTCTTGAGCATGAAGTATTTTAAAAGAATACATATAATATGGTAGACGTACGTGTGGCAATGTCTTTTGACTTAAGCCTGAATAATATGTATATATTATATGGTAGATGTACGTGTGCTAATTGAATATAGTTGTACGGCAATGTCTTTTGACTTAAGCCTGAATAATAAGAACCTTGAAATATTTTAAAAGGAATATAGATATAGTACGGTAGACGTACGTGTATTAACTGAATGTAGCGTTACGGCAATGTCTTTTGACTTAAGCCTGAATAATAAAGAGTCTTAAAGTATTTCAAAAGAATTAAGGAACCTTTTTGAAAGAAGAGTAATACTTGGTTTTGAAAACATAAAGAGTTATACTAGCTCTATGGGAGGTTAGGTATAACGTCTTAAGACAGATAAAAAGAATGGTTTACTGATTTTTAGAAGTTAAGAGACTTAATCTGAAAAGATAAGAGACTTGACTTAATTGCTTTGATATAAAGTTTGTTAACAATGTGAAACCTCATTCGTGAGTAATGAGTACGTGGTTTTTAAAAAGGAATAATGTTTTACTGATTTCGAAAATCAGAATGTGTATCGACAAACCACTGCAGCGTTAATAAAGGAAAATGTGTTGAATAATGAAGTATTATTAAAACCAGTAGAAACCTCCATCTGCATAGAAGCTAAGATGAGACAAAATGATATTACATTTTCTAGATCATGGCTGCTTAATAAGATTGATTATGAACAAGAATAACCTACTCGCCTATGGCATATGTGTTACACCCCGTAAGTCCAGGACATGTATAAGAGAATGTACGTAAGGAAACAAGACTTGGAAAATTAGTACGAAAGGAAGAATTGTTTTTCCGACGGAAAATCTTCCGGACGTCGGAAAGGAAAAATGTTCGTTGTTGAGAATTTGATTCTCAAAAGGCATTATTTGAAGAGTATGGAACTTATTAATATTATGGAAATTTATTTTTACGGATTTGGTCATGTGGGGCCCACCCGAGGAAATTTTACATTTTTGTGGGGCCTACGAGGGTTACGGAATTTTATGGACGAATGAGAGGGCGACACGTGGCACCCCCTCATGTGGTCTTGGACGAAAATGCAAGGGGTTGAATGGTCATTTGACCTATGTAGATGATAAGTCTTGCAAGCTTGACATTATTGACTAGTCAACTTGCCACATAAGCTTAATCCTTGTGATAATCATCCTAACCTCACATTTGTGGACATCTAAACCCTCCATTGTGTTATAAGTATACTACTAGTAGCAAGACAAGGTCTTGAAGACTTAGAAAAAATTCACAACACTTTGTGCTAGCCTTAGTGCTCTCGGGTTTGAGCATCCCCTCACACAAAAATTTTGTAATCTTGTTCCTTTGTCCACAAGACTTTAAACCAAGGTTCCTAAGAGTGTTGTAAGGTTATCTCAATAGAAAGATTTCGGAAAAAACGTATTTTTACGTTAGTCGCAAGGCGGAAACTAAGTGAGTTCTTCAACTTTGAAGATGGAACTTGAAGATGGGTTCTTCATAGGCCTCTAAGGAGTGCTTGGAGCGGATTGGAACCTAAGGAAAGGAGCTAAGAATTGCTAAGGCGCGACTTTGAATCTTGGAAATTTTAAGGGCTTTGAAAGGTATAAATTTTGTCATTTTAGCAATTAAGCTTACTTATTGATTGTAGCTATGGTTATTAGCAAGCATGAGTTATATATTACGAAGTTTGATTATTATGTTGGCTATTGGAACCCTAATCCGAAAACTAGCATGTTTAGCTTTAAGATTGGAATTCAAGTTGATTATTAGTTTAAGTCGTCGCATGTTGAATAAAGAAGGAAATTGTAGTTGTTGAAGTAGTTATGACTAAATAACATGTTGACCTTAGAACTTGGAATTAGAAAAGGATTGGAAAAGACGTAGTGTTATTGGTTATATGTTGGCCGAGAATGGCTAGTAAAGTATTATACTTTTTGGTATGAATTGTGGGGCAGAATTTTACACGTATTGTAAGGCGTGTAATCCCCTTTGTTTGGTTGTTGTTTGGAGCCTTAAATGTGGCTTGTTGGTTATTGTATTCGGCCTTGAAAAAAGGTGGCAAAGTGAGTAGAAACAAAGGAAGTGCTGCCCGATTTTCCGTAGAATTAGAGACCGTATACTTAGTACTATTCTACGTTAGAGGCTAGAAGTTGATAGTCTTGTTGTGACCATTATAGGTTGACACTTCTACGTACGGCGTATTCGGCTTAGCTTGTGGATTTAGCCGAAAAGGTATGTGGACTATCTCCTCTTCTAGCATGATTCCTTAAGATTAAGAAAGTATGTTCTACTCCTTAAATGATCCATTCCTTGGTTGTATTTGGATTGCCTAGAATAGAATTTGTTCTATGTACTTCCTTGATTGTACTTAGATGTTAAATTGTAAGTTGTAAAATCCATTTTCTTAGTGAAGTTTGGATTCTTAAAGGTGAAGGTATTTTTCTTAAAGTACATAGAGACTTGAAAAGGAAGTGGTTTCCAAATCTTTTGGCTAGTGCCTTAGTTCTAAAACCTAAAGGTCATTATAATGACTTTAGGGGAGTCAAAGGAGTGATTTACTTATTTGATTTAAAAAAGGAGAAATGACATGATTTAAGAGAAGTAACTTGCGTTAAGGGTGAAGTTACTTGAGGTTTAAAAAGTAGAAGAAAACTTGTTTTCTAACTATTAAGAGACTTGAAGTATTTTGAAAGTTGAGAACTTGATTTGTAAGTATGTGATACTTGGTTTTAATAGTATAAGTCTCTTGGTTATTAAAGGAATGGATACGTCTAAAACCGTAAAAGGGTTATAACGGCTTTATGGGAAGTTGGTTATAACGGGTTTATGGAAGGTTTAGAAAGTTGTCTATTTTGATTAAATCGGCATAAGTTGCCTAGATTGTGAAAATTTGGAGTTACTTGATTTCAAGCTTTGAAATGAGTTTTCTAAAAGTGTAGTAACTTACTTTGAAAAATAGACACGCCTTGATACTACGGGTGTTAGTATCTTGGGGCTTTACATAGAAAGGAGTCTTTTATAAAAGAATGTACGTACGTAGTACTTTGGCTTGATAAATTGAGAATTTGTCTAAGTGTGCCTTGATAAGTACTTTGACTTGTTAAATGAGAATTATTCTATGTATGCCTTGATTAGTACTTTGGCTTGATAAATTGAAAATTTGTCTAAGTGTGCCTTGATAAGTACTTTGACTTGTTAAATGAGAATTATTCTATGTATGCCTTGATTAGTACTTTGGCTTGATAAATTGAAAATTTGTCTAAGTGTGCCTTGATAAGTACTTTGACTTGTTAAAAGAGAATTATTCTATGTATGCCTTGATTAGTACTTTGGCTTGATAAATTGAGAATTTGTCTAAGTGTGCCTTGATAAGTACTTTGACTTGTTAAAAGAGAATTTTTCTATGTATGCCTTGAATAAGTACTTTGGCTTGATTAATTGGGAATTAGTCTAAGTGTGCCTTGATAAGTACTTTGGCTTGATTGATTGTGAATCATTCTAAGTGTGCCTTGGTAAGGACTTTGGCTTGTTAATTGAGGATTTGCCTATGTGTCCGGAAATAGCGGTTGTGTGCTATTGGAATATCAGTCGTTTCGGGGTCATTCCCCGGGTTTGTGGCATTTGCAGATTCCGTGGAATTGCTACCCACGATGCGAGAAATACCTCATGCGGGTCCGTAAGGACTTATGCGGGTGAAATAGTCTCATGCGGGCGGGTCCAGCCTATGCGAGGAATACCTCATGCGAGTCCGTACGGGCTTATGCGGGTGAAATAGTCCCATGCGAGGAATACCTCACGCGGGTCCACGCGGCTATCGGGTGAAATAGTCCCGAGAGTAGGATGGTTAAATGATCTGCGGGCGGATGGTCTGTTTTGATCATGAGCTTCCTATTTTATATTGTAAGGATACTCTGTTTACTCTCATTGTTAGTAAGGCACAATGTGTTGTAATTTGATTATCATATATGTCCCGGATTTGATTGTGTTACCATGGTCATGCTTTTACGATGTGGGATTAGGGCATGAGACCACGAGGCATTTAGGACACGGGGAGGGGCGGGTGTTCATGTATCCTTATTGGTGTTATTACATCATGGATGGCGGTGAGGAAGGATTCCAGGCGTGATTGATATTATGGGCGTGAGACCCATAGTTATATTTGAGTAATGACCTTGAGGATCTGCGTCCCTGACTTGATATGACTGCTTATGTGTTATGTACTGTAGGTTGGCTATCATACATGTCTCCTGTTTTGTTTAGACTGTTATGATTTTATTACAGTACTTACTGTTCACATACTTGGTACATTCCCGTCTTGACCTCGCCCGAAGCTGCGTTAAATCTGCATGAGTTTAGGTCTGTTGTTGGGTGATCGGCAGTGTAGGATCTGCTCGGGATTTTGGATAGCTCCTCTGTCCGAGGAGTTTATCTTTTGGTATATATCCTTGATCTGAGCTTTGTAAAGTTTTGGAGTGCAGCGGGGCCTTGTCCGTCATATTCGATTAACTCACAGAGTGCGTATTCATATGTGGGATTGGACTCATGTACGGTGTAGTGTCTTTTGTTTATGTATATATGGCAGCCTTGTCGGCTTTGCCCTTGCACGTACGTTGTTTTAAAAAAAAAATGAGGTGTTATTTAATTTCCGCAGTTTACTTGCGTTGTTAAGGTAGAAGGGTGCCCAGGTAGGGCACGATCCGAGCTTGAGGTTCGGGGTGTGACAGAGTGGTATCAGAGCAGTCAGTCCTCGGAATGTTTACAGACCGTGTCTAGTAGAGTCTTGATTATCGGTGTGTTGCGCGCCACACCCATAAACAAGAGGCTACAGGACATTTAGGAGTTGGTTTCTATTCTTCTCACTCTAAGATCGTGCCATAGAGCTGTGTTAGTAAGATAATTCCTCTCTGACGTATTGTTGTGTTCTGATTATGCCTCGAGAGAACGGCCGCGAGAAGGGCAAAGGAGTAGCGAGGCTACTAGTCGGACTCGAGAGAGTTGATAGGGCTTATGCTCGAGTTATACGGATGTGGTTCCACGATCGGCGAGTTCTTCGCGAGTTTTGAGAACACGGCACGAGCCTCTGATTTCTCGATTAGGGGCAGACTTTAAGGTCATGAAGGAAGCCATTATGTTATTGACCAAGATAGCAATGCTCTGATTTCCTCGCGGGAGGTTATTCGGCGATCTGACGGTGTACAGAGGGTAGAGGCAGCGGAGATCTGCGTAAGAGGCTAGACCGGTTGGTTATTGGTGAGTTTTGGACGAGCTGCCTAGCGGCCAGTGAGATATTCGTCGGCCTACCCGGTACATACCCCGCAGCTCACGGTGGGAGATTTGACCCAAGGTATTTAGGAGCGGTCCAAGCTCCGAGGATCGAGGTTACCGAGGAAGCGAGAGGATTTTCTCGATCGAGGCCACTTATTCCTCGGTGTTCGGATGTGGTAAGCGTCATTCGGAAATGCCATTATGGCGCAGTGTTTGCTTTTATTGTGGCGTCGGGCCATATTACGAGTATGTCCTTTTAGAAAAACGCGGTGAGTTAGCTCAGCCTATGAGGCCGATGGTTGATTCCCTTTCCTCCCCAGCTGTGCGTTCCCCAGGGCAGGGTGTTCAGATGTTAGCCAGCCGTGGTGGAGGTCAGGGTGGAGTTTATGGTTCTGGCGGTCCTTGAACGCGAGAGATAGCGTGACTCTTGGGCGAGGATCGGAGGCGACATCGCGCGAGGTTCTGGTATATGTCGATTCTTTTGAATCATACGTGCATTGATAGATTCAGATTTTACCTGGCGTATATGTTTTCCCTTTATTGCTAGAGTTGTAAAGTGATAGTACCCGGATGTTATACCGTATTTCAGTATATGCGTAAGGAATACGTCTAAAAAGTTTAGCCTTAAAGTTTAGGCTTGGGCGATTTTTGGGCACAACTCACAAAGCGAATAGTTTTCCGACGAAACGTTTCCACGGCTTTCGTAGGGTAAATTCCGCTATGCCATTCCTAATTTTTGCGGATTTTCCCAGAGGCGAAACATTTTGGACCAACGGGAGGCGACTTGGCACCCTCCCATTGATGGACTTAGAATCGTCCATTGGACGAAAATGGAGAAGGTTGGGCACGTTTTTTGTGCCTTGCACAAAGTCAAGGAGTTGGTAGGATATTTGTGTTTAGTTAATCCTCACCCTACACTTGCCTTGCACTTGTCTTCATCTTGGCCATTGGTTGGCCAAGGCTTGAGCTATAAATACCCCTTTAGATGAAGAATTCTTCATCCACAAAGTTCTCTTCCAAGTCTAAAATCCTCTCCTCTCCCTTGAGCCATTTCGTCCAAACACCTTTCCCCCTACAGCCTTGTAGTTTGGCGAGGCCCCAGCCTAGCCAAAACCTACCCCTCCCTTGGTAGAAAAGTTGCCTTCTTGTATTGTTATAATGCCCAAAATACCTAGCCCAAATACCTTAGTACTTAGAAGAAGTTGTGAAGAACTTCTAAGGTTTCCTTGGAGCATACAACTTAGGAGCAAAACCTTGCTCACGCGCGACTGTTTCTAGGATTTTATTGGGCTTACAGAGGTAACTAATCCTAACCCTCTTTTGAATTAGAGAATACTTCTGTTGTAGTATAAGAATAAGTATAAATACTTAGAAGAATATCACGAGAATAGAATTGAGCTATTACCACAGTAGGAGGGTTTAAAGAAGAATAATCAAACAGTACTTACCTAGAATTTGTTTTCATGATGAACTTATATAACTCAGGGTAGGAAGTGCTGCCCGACTTTCCGTAGAATTGTGAACCCTCTGTTTAGAATGACCTTGAGTAGTCTTTGATAGATATCTGTGACTATTATAGGTGACTCTCTGCGCGACATATTGACTCGGCGGTGGTTTTATTTGAGAAGGTATGTGATTCTTCCTAAAGCATGATATTTTACAATATATATAGTACGGTGAGCGTACATGTGTTAACTAAAATATAACTACGGCAATGTCTTTGACTTAAGCCTGAATAATACTTACGGCAATGCCTCGGCTTAAGCTTTGAATAACAACTACGGCAATGCCTGTGCTTAAGCACGAATAATAAAAATCGAAAACATTTCATAAGAATCTTGAATCATTTTTAATGAAGAGAACTAGCGGTTTTAAAACAGAAGCTTAAGAGTTATACTAGCTTTATGGGAAGTTAAGTATAACCACTTAAGTGATAAAAGACACAAGTTTGCCTATGTGTTTATAACAGACTTATGTTGAATTGTGAAAAGAATAATAAGATGGTTTGATAAGTAGACATGATATGATGCTATGTGTGTTAGTATCTTGTAACGTTTGTATAAAAAGTATTCTTGTTGTGCTTATGTTGTTATGTTAGTGTACCATCACTCACCTCTTGAGATGATACCGGGGGTTAAGCTGCCCTCCGATGCGGGGTAGACTCGGGCGGTCTGGGACCATGATTCGAGAATACCTCATGCGGGTCGGGGGCTATGCGGAACTCGAGAGTTCGAGTTAGTATGCGGGGTTATGCCTCATGCGGTCTATGTGGCCATGCGGACAACGAGTCGGGGCGATGCCGAGAGTAGCTACCTCGATGCGGGGTTATACCTCATGCGGGCCCGTGAGTGGCCTATGCGGACTCGGAGTCGAGATTAGGCTTGCGAGTGATAATACGGTAGTGGCCTGCGAATCATTCGCGACCTAGAAATGACCTATTACAGTTTACCTATTGTTGCTCTTGTTTGTGATGTGGCACTATGCGGTTCCTTGATTGCTTCATACATATTTGTAAAGCTGGTTTTAAAAAGTGTTATGATTTCATTTAAGTACTTCTGATTTCACATACTTAGTACTGTCTTGACCTCGCCTTGGGGCTGCGTTCATCTGCGAGTAAGAGCGGCAGTGCTAGATTCACATTCTTAGGATCTCTACGTTGGTGTCGGGAGCTCCATCTTCTCGGAGGCTCTACTTTTGGGTATGATCTCCTGTTGTAGATAGTTTTGTCTGATCGGTATGGCGGGGCCACTGTCCATAGTTAGTTGTATTTTCCTTAAGTGCGTGAGTCATGTTATGCGATTATCGGATGTAGCGCTAAACCTTGTTTATATATATGCTAGAAAGCGACGTTTGTTCACATAAAGCGTGTCTTATTTTATAAAGCTGTTTCATGTCTTGTTTTATATTTCCGATTACTCGATGTATGACTACTTGGGTGCCGGTAAGGCACGATTCACGGGCCGGAATGGGTCGTGACAAAAGTGGTATCGAGCGATTAATCCTCGTAAAGTGTCTGAGCCGTATCTAGTAAGTCTTGATTATCGGTGTGTTGTGCACCACACCAATAATCGAGGCTATAAGATATTTAGGATTGGTTTCCATTCTTCTCATTACGAGATCGTGCTTTAGAGGCGTGTTATAGGTTGGACCCTCTAACGTATTCCTTTCTATGTGATTATGCCTCCACGTAAGGCAACCGGGCCCGAAGGGCAAAGCGGCCGAGGCTGCTAGCAGACACCCGAGTCACGAGGCTCGAGCCCGGTCTATACGAGGCAGCGAGTTCTATGACGCCGCCCAGCGCGAGACCACGGTACCAGCACCTCGTCCCACGGCTGGGGCGGAGGTTAGGAGTCTGAGAGATAGCCCGACTATTGGCTAAAGTTGTGGCCCGTCTGAGAGAAGGCTGGATCTGGCGATTCAGTTCAGCTCGGCCGGTCGCGCGTGGTACACCCGAGGCGAGATAGTTTGAGGCTACGAGATTTCTTGAGTTGTAGCCGCGAGTTTTTGGTCGGCGGGAGGATGATCCGCGAGTTCATCCGTCGGCTTGAAGGATCATGAGGGTGATCAAGGCCTCGAGAGCAGTCTGTGACGCCGGTTCGCGTCGGCTGCGTGATCCGCGATCGATTGGTTTGATTCATGGGAGTTATCGGGAGAGCAGCGTCCCAGCTACTTGGGATGAGTTGTCGAGGCTTTCCTCACTCACTTCTTGCCTCGCGGATGAGGAGGAGCGGGGTGATAGATTTTTACTCGAGGCGAGAGGGCCTTTGTCGGGAGTACAATGTCGAGTTTGATTCATTGGCTCGATATGTCCCGGCATTGGTAGCGAATATGGAGGATAGGGTACACCGCTATGTCCGGGCTGAAGCGACTATATGGCGAGTCATGTGCGGGGTTTCTCTCGGCCGGGTATGGACATTACGCATGCGAGCTCACGCCGCTTGGATGCGAGGCGCGAGGTCGGCGAGTGGGCGACGGCGAGAAGAAGGCGGGGCGGGAGGGTCTTACGGTGGTTATCGTGGTGGCGGCCTCGGCGGCGATCTGGGTCGCACCACGGCCGGCTCGAGCACTCTGCACCGTCCTCGGCCTGGCCCGAGTTTTGAGGGCGCACGGGGCCAGGGCTTGAGGCGTCGAGTAGCGAGTGCGGCGATCGGGACCACCCCGGTGTGGCCGTCACGGTAGATCCCATTACGGAAGTGTGGTACTACTTTTGGAGCTTATTCTGATTGTGGCCAGCAGGTCACTTTGCGAGGCTGTCGGCCGGCGTGGCTGGTGGTAGGGCTCGACGCCGAGTTCTTGCCGCTTCATCATCTCTGATTACTCGCCGGGCGAGTGCTCGTGGGTCGGAGTCGCGGCGGTCGTGGCTCGGGTCCCGATTCGCGGTCCCGAACGCATTTATGCTTTGTCGGTAAGCGACAGATCGGAGGCCTCACCGATGTCGTCACGGTACCTTATCGGTTCAGGTTTGATGTTTATGCCTTGATAGATCCGGGTTCTACTCTGTCCTATATATCTCCCTTGTTGCTAGTAGAATAGGGATAGAGCACGAGTCCATAGATCCTTTCGAGGTAGCTACGCGATGGGTGATTGATGGTAGCTCGGCGGGTATATAGAGCTTGTCTGTGACCATTCTGATCGTCGGACCCTAGCGACTTGATAGAGTTGGAGATGATTGACTTGGCGTGATTATGGGGATGGATTGGCTAGCTTGCTACGCCAATGTAGAGCAGAGAGAAAGTAATGCGGTTCGATTTCACGAGGCGGTTGTTGAGTGAGAGGAGCCGGTATCGTAGGGGTAGGTTTATTTCCTACCTCGAGGCTAGGAAAGATGGTGCGAAGGGTATATCTACCATCTCGTTCGGGTGTTTGATCTTGAAGGCTGCGGTACCAGATTTTGATCGATTCGATGGTCACGAGTTCCCGAGCGTGTTTCGGATGACCTCGGGTATCCTCACGAGAGGAGATTGAGTTTTGTATTGACATATTGCGGACACTCGGCCTATTTCCATTCCGCCATCTGAATGGCACTGCCGAGTTGAGAGAGTTGAAGGATCGGCTTAGAGATTTCTTGGAGAAAGGCTTCATCGGGCCTAGTGTTTCTCCCAGGAACCGGTATTGTTCGTGAAGAAGAAGGGCGGGGCGCTGCGCATGTGTGTTGATCTGACGGTGAACAAGGTGACCATTAAACGAATACCCCTTCCGGGATTGATGATTTGTTCGACGATTGCGAAGTGCGAGATGTTTCTCAAGATTGATCTGCGATCGGGCTATCATCAGTGCGAGTCGAGAGAGGTGGATGTCCCTAGATGCATTCGGGACCTTGCGGGCATTATGAGTTGGTCATGTCTTTTGGGTTGACGATGCTCGTGGTATTCATGGATTTGATGAACCGAGTGTTCAAACCATTTTGGACACGTTTGTGATAGTGTTCATTGATGATATCTTGGTTTATTCGCTCGAGGCGGGAGCATGCGGAGCATTTGAAATTTGTCTTGGCGATTCTCGGGACCAGCGATTATGCGCCAAGTTTTCCAAATGTGAGTTTTGGTTGACTTGATGGCGTTTCTTGGGCATATTGCCGGGGTGATGGCATTCAGTGAATCGGCGAATCGAAGCGATCGGGACTTGGCCTGACCTACTACTCCGGCAGAGGTTCGCGATTTTACGGGCCTTGCGAGGATATTATCGGCGGTTCGTAGAAGTTTGCTTATCTACGCACCATTGACTAGGTGACTCGGAAAGCGGCCAAGTTTGATGGTGATGCTTGTGGCGGTGGTTTCGATTCTTTGAAAGAAGGCGACCGCCCCGTTCTTACTCTTCGGAGGTCGGATGGTTATGTCGTGTATTGTGATCGTCGGGCATCGAGGTTGGGATGTGTGTTGATGCGGCATGGTAGGGTTATAGCATATCGTCCCGGTGAAGAAACACGAGAGGAACTACCCGCGTGATTTGGAGTTGGCGGTAGTAATTCACGCTTTGAAGATGCGAGGCACTATTTGTATGGGGTTCACGTGGATATTTATACTGAGACCACAAGAGCCTCAGGTATATCTTGGCCGGAGGAGCTGAACTTACGGCGAGGCGGTGGTTAGAGTTGCTTAAGGATTACGATGTTGATATCTGTACCACGGGAAGGCGATGTTGTGGCGGATGCTCTTAGTCGTAGGTCGATGGGAGCCTATCGGATGTGCGACTAGAGAGGAGGGACATGGTTCGTGATTTGCATCGATTAGCGAGCCTTGGTGTCCGTTTGATTGATTACGATAGCAATGGGGTTAGAGTTCGTGAGGTTGCCGAGTCTTCCATCGTCGAGGAGGTGAAGAGGCGATTCGAGGATCGGCTTTGATTCGATATCGTGATCTGACTCTTCGTGAGGGCAAGGGTCCTTTTGAGTAGCACCTAATGGGGTGCTAAGGTTTGAGGCGGTATGTGTGTTCGGATGTTTGAGGACTTGGCGGCGAGTTCTTGGGGAAGCACGCGTAGCGCGTTACTATCCATCGAAGTCGACCAAGATGTACCACGACCTTAGATCTGTGTATTGGTGGGATGGCTTGAAGAGGGCGTTGCGAGTTCGTAGCTCGGTGCCGTGTTGTCGGCGGTGAAGGTAGAGCACGAGAGGCACGGTGGTTTATTCTGACGATTGAGATCCGACACGGAAGTGGGAGGTAATCAACATGGACTTCATCACGGGATTACCTCGCACTCGGAGAGACATGATTCTATATGGGTTATCGTCGACGGTGTGAAATCGGCCCACTTTCTTCCGTCGGGGCGACTTTTGGTGAGGATTATGCGGACTTTATATCAGAGATCGTCAGTGCGTGGAGTCCTACGATCATATCGAGCAGAGCCCGGTTCTGGCTAACACGGAGGTACTTCGAGAGGGTTTAGGGGCGAGTGAGCTCGAGTATCGCATTTCATCCTGCAGACAGACGGACGAGGCGGCGCACTATCCGGACTCGAGGATATCTGCGAGCTGTGTTATTGACCGATGGTAGTTGGGAGGATCATTTGCCTCTAGTTGAGTTCGCGTATAATAATAGCTACTCCGGTATTCGGATGGCGCCTTATGAGGCCTTGTATGGGAGGAAGTGCAGATCGCCTATAGGTTGGTTCGATGTGGGCGAGTGCGGCTAGTGGGACGATTTGGTACAGTGAGCGATGGATAAGGTGAAGCTTATCAAGAGCGGCTATCGACTCGAGTCGGCAAGTCGTATCTGAGATCATCGTCGTCGGCATCTTGAGTTCGAGGTTCATGATTGGGTTTTCTAAAGGTGTCACCCATGAATGGTGTGATGAGATTCGGGAAGAAGGAAACTTCGGCCCTAGGTACATTGGGCGTTTGATTGTCGCGAGGTAGGCAAGGTTGCTATGAGTTGGATCTGCCGTCCGTCTGGAGGCGGTGCATCCGGTTTTCACGTATCTATCTTTGAGGAGATGTATCGGGGATCCATCTAGGGTACACCCGATTGGCGATGTCGGTGGCCAGGGGTTATCGTATGAGAGATTCCCATAGCGATAGTCGATCGTCGAGTTAGGCGTCTGCGGACGGGGCGTGGCTTCCGTCAAAGTCTTGTGGCGGAGCGAGCTCGGGGAGGAGATGAAGTGGGAAGCGAGGAGGACATGAGGCGAGTATCCTCACCTATTCCCACACCTCCAGGTAATGCACTTTCTTACTTGTAAATTTTCGTTATCGTTTCTACCTAAGTGTTGCTCTGTGGCCGTGTGTGGCATTTACAACTGTTTAAGTTATGAAGAATCTTATCGTTAACTGTCTTGGGAAGGAACATTCGGGACGAATGTTTCTAAGGAGAGGAGAATGTTATACCCCGTATTTCCAGAGTATGTACGTAAGGGAATACGTACAAAAAGTCTAGCCTTAAAGTTTAGGCTTGGGCGATTTTTGGGCACAACTCACAAAAGCGAATAGTTTTCAGGCGAAAGCGTTTCCACGGCTTCGTAGGGTAAATTCCGGCTATGCCATTTCTAATTTTTGCGGATTTTTAGAGGCGAAACATTTTGGACCAGCGGGAGGCGACTTGCACCCTCCCATTGATGGACAGATCGTCCATTGGGCGAAAATGGAGAAAGGTTGGGCGCGTTTTGTGCCTTGCACAAAGTCAAGGAGTTGGTAGGATATTTGTGTTTAGTTAATCCTCACTACACTTGCCTTGCACTTGTCTTCATCTTGGCCATTGGTTGGCCAAGGCTTGAGCTATAAATACCCCTTTAGATGAAGAATTCTTCATCCACAAAGTTCTCTTCCAAGTCTAAAAATCCTCTCCTCTCCCTTGAGCCATTTCGACCAAACACCTTTCCCCATACAGCCTTGTAGTTTGGCGAGGACCCACTAGCCTAGCCAAAACCTACCCCACTCCTTGGTAGAAAAGTTGCCTTCTTGTATTGTTATAATGCCCAAAATACCCTAGCCCAAATACCTTAGTACTTAGAAGAAGTTGTGAAGAACTTCTAAGGTTTCCTTGGAGCATACAACTTAGGAGCAAAACCTTGCTCAGGCGCGACTTTTTCTAGGATATTATTGGGCTTACCGAGGTAACTAATCCTAACCCTCTTTTGAATTAGAGAATACTTCTTTGTTGTAGTATAAGAATAAGTATAAATACTTAGAAGAATATCACGAATAGAATTGTTGTTACCACAGTAGGAGGGTTTAAAGAAGAATAATCAAACTGTACTTACCTAGAATTTGTTTTCACGATGAACTTATATAACTCATGGGTAGGGAAGTGCTGCCCGACTTTCAGTAGAATTGTGAACCCTCTGTTTAGAATGACCTTGAGTAGTCTTTGATAGATATCTGTGACTATTATAGGTGACTCTCTTGCGACATATTGACTCGGCGGTGGTTTTATTTGAGAAGGTATGTGATTCTTCCTAAAGCATGATATTTTACAATATATATAGTATGCGGTGAGCGTCATGTGTTAACTAAAATATAACTACGGCAATGTCTTTGACTTAAGCCTGAATAATACTTACGGCAATGCCTCACGGCTTAAGCCTGAATAACACTTACGGCAATGCCTCACGGCTTAAGCCTGAATAATAAAAATCTGAAAACATTTCATAAGAATACTGAATCATTTTAACAGAAGAGAACTAACTGGTTTTTAAAACAGAAGCTTAAGAGTTATACTAGCTTTATGGGAAGTTAAGTATAACCACTTAAGTGATAAAAGAAACAAGTTTGCCTATGTGTTTATAACAGACTTATGTTGAATTGTGAAAATAATAAGATGGTTTGATAAGTAGACATGATATGATGCTATGTGTGTTAGTATCTTGTAACGTTTGTATAAAGTATTCTTGTTGTGCTTATGTTGTTATGTTAGTGTACCATCACTCACCTCTTGAGATGATCTAGGGGTTAGGTGCCCTCCGTCTGGGGTAGACTCGGTGATGCAGGACCATGATTCTAGAATAACTCATGCGGGTCCTGTGGAGCTATGCGGAACTACGAGAGTTCAAGTTTAGTATGCGGGGTTATGCCTCATGCGGTCTATGTGGCCATGCGGACAACGAGTCCAGGACGATGCCGAAGAGTAGCTACCCTCGATGCGGGGTTATACCTCATGCGGGCCCATGTGAGTGGCCTATGCGGACTCCGGGAGTCCAGGATTAGGCTTGCAGAATGATAATCAGGCGAGTGGCCTGCTTGAATCATTCGCGGCCTAGAAATGACCTATTACAGTTTACCTATTGTTGCTCTTGTTTGTGATGTGGCACTATATGCGGTTCCCTTGATTGCTTCATACATATTTGTAAAGCGGTTTTAAAAAGTGTTATGATTTCATTTAAGTACTTCTGATTTCACATACTTAGTACTGTTATCGACCTCCTTGGGGCTGCGTTCATGCGCGGTAAGGGCGGCAGTGCTAGATCCACATTCTTAGGATCTCTACGTTGGTGTGGGGAGCTCCATCTTCTTCGGAGGCTATAATTTTGGGTATGATCTCCTGTTGTAGATAGTTTTATCTGATCGGGGTATGGCGGGGCCTGTCCGCCATAGTTGTATTTTCCTTAGAAGTGCAGTAGTCGTATTTATGCGATGTCGGATGTAGCTGCTAAACCTTGTTTATATATATGCAGAAAGCGACGTTTGTTCACATAAAGCGTATGTCTTATTTTATAAACTGTTTCATGTCTTGTTTTATATTTCCGCTGATTACTCTGATGTATGACTACTTGGGTGCCCCGGTAAGGCACCAGTTACGGGCCCCGGAATGGGTCGTGACACCAGAGGTAGGGATACTTTGATTAGTAAAGTGAAAAGTTAAGAATGTTGACAAGAATGATAAGTGAACTGAGACTATAGTTGTGTAGAGTTCACACGTAGTAATTGCCCCGTAACAGTGTAAGACCGATAGGGAAGAATGTACAGTAGAAATACTTTGACTTATGTGACAAACCTCTAGTGAATAGGGGATAGGGTAAGAAGTACCTTGAGATAAGAGAGAGATTTATTTCAAACTAAGAATGAGAAGTTAAGTGTGACGATGAGTCGGGTTATGGACTCATTTCGGGTCAGCCGGTAGTATAGAATGGGGTGATGTCAGTTGGTAGTGGTCCCGCTATGTGATAGGGTCACGAGGATGCCAGGCCCAAGTTTAGTTAATCGTGGTACGAGTTTGTGGACGCGTTCCACCGGAACTAGGTCGTAAGGACCGAGAAGAGCCTTAATGGGAATGTAAGTAACAATATGGCCAAGTTTGGTTAGTAACTCCAAGGATTGGAGAACAGAAACAAAATTAGAGATTTTGTACATTTACTAAATGAGTTTAGAAGTACGAGAAAGAATGACAAGTAAGGAAAGAAAGGAACCTCTAAGGATCCCGTATTTTAGAAGACTGTAACCTTGAGTTTGTGAGAAGGGTAGCGGACGGAAGGTCCATTGATATGTTTACGTATGTTAGGCGATGGCGGTGTGGCGTCGTTAGTCTTGTGGAGTATTGATTGATAGGCATAGTATAGAGTTTATGCGGAGTTTGTATAAGCAGCCGACTAAGAACATTCGGGGCGAATGTTTCTAAGGAAGAATGTTACACCAGTAAGTCGGGACATGTATAAGAGAATATGCGTAAGGAAACAAGACTTGGAAAATTAGTACGAAAGGAAGAATTGTTTTAAATGGAAAATCTTCCGGACGTCGGAAAGGAAAAATATTCGTTGTTGAGAATTTGATTCTCAAAAGGCATTATTTGAAGAGTATGGAACTTATTAATATTATGGAAATTTATTTTTACGGATTTGGTCATGTGGGGCCCTTTGAGAAATTTTACATTTTTGTGGGGCCCACGAGGGTTACGGAATTTTATGGACGAATGAGAGGGAGACACGTGGCACCCCCTCATGTGGTCTTGGACGAAAATGCAAGGGTTTGAATGGTCATTTGACCTATGTAGATGATAAGTCTTGCAAGCTTGACATTATTGACTAGTCAACTTGCCACATAAGCTTAATCCTTGTGATAATCTTCCTAACCTCACATTTGTGGACATCTAAACCCTCCATTGTGTTATAAGTATACTACTAGTAGCAAGACAAGGTCTTGAAGACTTAGAAAAAATTCACAACACTTTGTGCTAGCCTTAGTGCTCTCGGGTTTGAGCATCCCCTCACAAAATTTTGTAATCTTGTTCCTTTGTCCACAAGACTTTAAACCAAGGTTCCTAAGAGTGTTGTAAGGTTATCTCAATAGAAAGATTTCGGAAAAAATGTATTTTTACGTTAGTCGCAAGGCGGAAACTAAGTGAGTTCTTCAACTTTGAAGATGGAACTTGAAGATGGGTTCTTCATAGGCCTCTAAGGAGTGCTTGGAGCGGATTGGAACCTAAGGAAAGGAGCTAAGAATTGCTAAGGCGCGACTTTGAATCTTGGAAATTTTAAGGGCTTTGAAAGGTATAAATTTTGTCGTTTTAGCAATTAAGCTTACTTATTGATTGTAGCTATGGTTATTAGCAAGCATGAGTTATATATTACGAAGTTTGATTATTATGTTGGCTATTGGAACCTAATCCGAAAACTAGCATGTTTAGCTTTAAGATTGGAATTCAAGTTGATTATTAGTTTAAGTCGTCGCATGTTGAATAAAGAAGGAAATTGTAGTTGTTGAAGTAGTTATGACTAAATAACATGTTGACCTTAGAACTTGGAATTAGAAAAGGATTGGAAAAGACGTAGTGTTATTGGTTATATGTTGGCCGAGAATGGCTAGTAAAGTATTATACTTTTTGGTATGAATTGTGGGGCGGAATTTTACACGTATTGTAAGGCGTGTAATCCCCTTTGTTTGGTTGTTGTTTGGAGCCTTAAATGTGGCTTGTTGGTTATTGTATTCGGCCTTGAAAAGGGTGGCAAAGTGAGTAGAAACAAAGGAAGTGCTGCCCGATTTTCCGTAGAATTAGAGACCGTATACTTAGTATTATTCTACGTTAGAGGCTAGAAGTTGATAGTCTTGTTGTGACCATTATAGGTTGACACTTCTACGTACGGCGTATTCGGCTTAGCTTGTGGATTTAGCCGAAAAGGTATGTGAACTATCTCCTCTTCTAGCATGATTCCTTAAGATTAAGAAAGTATGTTCTACTCCTTAAATGATTCATTCCTTGGTTGTATTTGGATTGCCTAGAATAGAATTTGTTCTATGTACTTCCTTGATTGTACTTTGATGTTAAATTGTAAGTTGTAAAATCCATTTTCTTAGTGAAGTTTGGATTCTTAAAGGTGAAGGTATTTTTCTTAAAGTACATAGAGACTTGAAAAGGAAGTGATTTCCAAATCTTTTGGCTATTGCCTTAGTTCTAAAACCTAAAGGTCATTATAATGACTTTAGGGGAGTCAAAAGAGTGATTTACTTATTTGATTTAAAAGAGGAGAAATGACATGATTTAAGAGAAGTAACTTGCGTTAAAGGTGAAGTTACTTGAGGTTTAAAAAGTAGAAGAAAACTTGTTTTCTAACTATTAAGAGACTTGAAGTATTTTGAAAGTTGAGAACTTGATTTGTAAGTATGTGATACTTGGTTTTAATAGTATAAGTCTCTTGGTTATTAAAGGAATGGATACGTCTAAAACCATAAAGGGTTATAACGGCTTTATGGGAAGTTGGTTATAACGGCTTTATGGAAGGTTTAGAAAGTTGTCTATTTTGATTAAATCGGCATAAGTTGCCTAGATTGTGAAAATTTGGAGTTACTTGATTTCAAGCTTTGAAATGAGTTTTCTAAAAGTGTAGTAACTTACTTTGAAAAATAGACACGCCTTGATACTACGGGTGTTAGTATCTTGGGGATTTACATAGAAAGGAGTCTTTTATAAAAGAATTTACGTACGTAGTACTTTGGCTTGATAAATTGAGAATTTGTCTAAGTGTGCCTTGATAAGTACTTTGACTTGTTAAATGAGAATTATTCTATGTATGCCTTGATTAGTACTTTGGCTTGATAAATTGAAAATTTGTCTAAGTGTGCCTTGATAAGTACTTTGACTTGTTAAATGAGAATTATTCTATGTATGCCTTGATTAGTACTTTGGCTTGATAAATTGAAAATTTGTCTAAGTGTGCCTTGATAAGTACTTTGACTTGTTAAAAGAGAATTATTCTATGTATGCCTTGATTAGTACTTTGGCTTGATAAATTGAGAATTTGTCTAAGTGTGCCTTGATAAGTACTTTGACTTGTTAAAAGAGAATTTTTCTATGTATGCCTTGAATAAGTACTTTGGCTTGATTAATTGGGAATTAGTCTAAGTGTGCCTTGATAAGTACTTTGGCTTGATTGATTGTGAACCATTCTAAGTGTGCCTTGGTAAGGACTTTGGCTTGTTAATTGAGGATTTGCCTATGTGTGCTGGAAATAGTCGGTTGTGTGCTATTGGAATATCAGTCGTTTCGGGGTCATTCCCCGGGTTTGTGGCATTTGCAGATTCCGTGGAATTGCTACCCCACGATGAGGAATACCTCATGCGGGTCCGTAAGGACTTATGCGGGTGAAATAGTCTCGTGCGGGCGTCCAACCTATGCGAGGAATACCTCGTGCGAGTCCGCACGCTTATGTGGGTGAAATAGTCCCACGCGAGAATACCTCACGCGGTCCACGCGCCTATGCGGTGAAATAGTCCCAAGAGTAGGATGGTTAAATGATCTGCGCGGATGGTCTGCTTTTGATCATGAGCTTCCTATTTTATATTGTAAGGATACTCGCTTTACTCTCATTGTTAGTAAGGCACAATGTGTTGTAATTTGATTATCATATATGTCCCCGGATTTGATTGTGTTACCCTATGGTCATGCTTTTACGATGTGGGATTCCGGGGCATGAGACCACGAGGCATTTAGGACACAGGGAGGGGGACTGGGTGTTCATGTATCCTTATTGGTGTTATTACATCATGGATTTGCCGGTGAGGAAGGATTCCACGCATGATTGATATTATGGGCGTGAGACCCATAGTTATATTTGAGTAATGACTCGGCGGCTGCGTCACCGACTTGATATGACTGCTTATGTGTTATGTACTGTAGGTTGGCTATCATCCATGTCTCCTATTTTGTTTAGACTGTTATGATTTTATTACAATACTTACTGTTCACATACTTGGTACATTTTTCATCGACCTCGGCCGAAGTGCGTTCATGCCGCGAGTTTAGGTACGCTGTTGGGTGATCGGCAGGTGTAGGATCCTGCTCAGGATTTTTGGATAGCTCCCTCTGTCCAGGAGTTTATCTTTTGGTATATATCCTTGATCAAAGCTTTATGTTTGGGTTAGATGCTGGGCCTTGTCGTCGTCATATTTCGATTAACTCGCAGGTGCGTATTCATATGTGGGATTGGACTCATGTACGGTGTAGTGTCTTTTGTTTATGTATATATGGCAGCCTTGTCGGCTTTGCCCTTGCACGTACGTTGTTTTAAAAAAAATGAGGTGTTATTTAATTTCCGTAGTTTACTTGCGTTGTTAAGGTAGAAGGGTGCCCAGGTAGGGCACCAGTCACGGGCCCGGGGTTCGGGGTGTGACAATATGTTACTCAATTGTTTTAAAGAGATTAAGACATTGAACTAGGAAACTTTTCTAAAAAGAGACTTGCGTAATTGAAATTAGGCAAACTGGAACTTTAGGGAAAAGAAGGGCATTGTGTTGTCTTAAAATGGTTTAAAACATAAAGTGTTATAACAAGATTTATGGGAAGTTGGTTATAACGACTTTATGAAAACAAAAGAAGGGTTTTATCATTAGTTTTAATGTGGTAACTGGACTTTAAAAAGAGAAGTGTTTTGGTCTAAAAAGAAGGCATGGTATTGCCTTAATTGGTTTTAAAAAAGGAAAGTATGGAAGTTGTTTTGGTTTACTTAAAAGATGTAAGTTACTCTATTTTTATACTACGGGTATCGGGTGACTTTCATAAAAGGAATGGATCTCTTTAAAAGGAATTTAACGCACGTAGTACTTTAGGGTTAAAACCCGGACTTTGGCATAAAATAAAAGTACTTTGAGTTGTGTATAACTTGCCTATGCTTGTTGTGATAGCCTTTGTTGTGCAAGAATTGTGTTTCTATACTACCGCGTCTCTCGATGGAGGGTCGGTTGACTTGTTGAGAACTTACTTGGACGTCTTGGCGGTGTGGAGAAATTCCACAGCACGTTCCTCGTTGATAGTGCTACTTTTGCTAAACGCTTTGGACATCGCGACACGATCGTAGCGCAGGTATGCTTCCATTTTGATTGCCTTGTTGTTTCCTTTTGGACATACCGACACGATCGTAAGCGCGGGTATGCTTCCATTTGGAATCTTTGTCTTATTGTTTCCTTTGGACATACCGACACGATGCGTAGCGCACGGTATGCTTCCATTTGGAATGTTGTCTTAGTGTTTCCCTTTGGACATACCGACACGACGTAAGCGCAGGTATGCTCCCATTTGGATTGATGTCTTGTTGCTATCATATCATAGATCGCCGGTGAGGAAGGAATTCCACGCACGCAGTGATGATTTGGAGGCGAGTCCACGACTTGATATGATTGTTTATATGTTGTATCTTGTAGTTTGGTTATCATACATATCTCCCGCCTTATATAGATCGCTATGATTTCATTTACGATTTTTCTGATTTCACATACTTGGTACTGTTATCTTGACCTCCTTCGGGCTGCGTTCATGCCGCAGTAAAAGTACATCTACCGCCGATCCGCGTTTAGGATCTCATTTCAGTATTGGGAAGCTGCGTTCCTTGGAGGCTTATCTTTGGTATGTTACCACGAGTGCAGCAGGTTCTTGTGCATTCGTGGTATGGCGGGCCCCGTCCGTCATAGTTGTTGTATAAATCTTAGAGGTCTGTAGCACTATTGTGGGCAGGGTTGTAAGGATTGTAACTGTTCAAATGTCTCTATATATATGTTGAAAGGCAACCGTTTTGGTTGGCCTATTTTCTTTATCTTGATCCATGTCTATTTAAATGTTTAAGTTTTTATTTCCGCTGGTTTTTCTCTGATGTTGTATCACTAGGGTGCGGGGTAAGGCACGATCCACGCCCGGGTTCAGGTCGTGACAAAAGTGGTATCAGAGTCGTTAGTCCTCGGAAAGTGTCTACAGACCGTGTCTAGTAGAGTCTTGATTATCGATGTGTTGTGCACCACATCTATAATCAGGAGGCTGCAGGACGTTTAGGATTGGTTTCTATTCTTCTCAATATGAGATCGTGCCTTAGCCGTGTGATAAGTTGGACCCTCCGACGTGCCGTTTTTACGATTATGCCTCCGCGTAAGGCAACCCGCCCGTGGCGGCGCAAAGCAGAGAGGAGGCGCGAGTAGAAGCGGCAGAGACCACGATACACGAGCCTCGATTCCGCATTTGGATCGAGGAGATGAGTTACAAGGAGTGGGCACAGTTAATGGCCAGGGTTGTGGCCAGACTTGAGGATAGGCTAGACGCAGCAGTTCCAGCACGATGGTTCACCCGGCATCGAGATAGTTCGAGGCTACGGATTTTACGAGTAAGCGCGAGTTTTACGGTCGAGGCACGAGGATGATCCGCGAGGAGTTCATCCGGCGATTCGGATCATGAGAGTGATCAAGGCATCGGAGACCGAGTCGGTGGTCCTAGGTTCGCATCGGCTGCGTGATACCGCAGTCGACTGGTTTGATTCGTGGGAGCTGTCCCGGGGAGAGAATGCACTTCCAGCTATATGGGACGAGTTCTCAGAGGCATTTCTTGCACATTTCTTGCCTCCACAGATGAGGAGGGCTCGGGCCGACAGATTTTTGGTGTTGCGGCAGAACGGGCGTACGGTTCGGGAGTACAATGTGGAGTTCGACTCATTAGCGAGACGCCCGCGTTAGTAGCTAGTATGGAAGATCGAGTGCACCGTTATGTTCTGAGGCTCGATGATTACCTAGCGAGAGTTGTTGGTGTAGCTCTTCACCGCATGGACATTGCCCGCATGCAGCTTATGCACAGAGGTGAGGCGGAGAAATCGGCGGAATGACGAGTCGCAGAGAGGGCGAGCAGCAAGGTCCTTTGGTGACTTTCTAGGCGGACCGCCGCAACAAACTAGTTATGCGCCCACCGATGCAGTGGTCCTCCACAATCTTCAAGGCATCGGACTATTCAGAGCGGTCGGGGCTCGAGGTTCAGATTTTCGAGAGCAGGGTGTTAGCGGTGAAGCCACCCCTACCTCGTCAGGCCGTGGTAGACTCCGATGGGAGTGTCGTGCTAGTCCGGGAGTTTGTTTTACATGCGGCGCAGGCCATTTTGGGAGAAACTGTCCACTGTGGGTAACATGGTAGGATAGCCTGACTACGGATCGATTGCGGGTTCTTCACCTTCCATAGCCAGCGGATGTTCATACACCGCGGGCCACGATAAGGTCGCGGTGGAAGTTCCGATTAGCGGTCCTTTGAAACGCCTATTTTCGGTATATCCTTAACCTACAGAGACTTGTATGTATTGATGTTATGATAATGTGTTAAGTGTTATGTTCGGATAGCTTTGTGCTAAAATGTGATTTAGAAACACAGTTAGTGAAAAAGGGTAAGCACAGGGGTGAGAAATGATGAACCTTAGAATATTACGGTTGAG
This sequence comes from Przewalskia tangutica, assembly GCA_029844215.1. Taxonomy (NCBI): domain Eukaryota; kingdom Viridiplantae; phylum Streptophyta; class Magnoliopsida; order Solanales; family Solanaceae; genus Przewalskia; species Przewalskia tangutica. The sequence continues at coordinate 55,035,202 of CM056719.1, read as the reverse complement.
ACCTTAGATGTAAGCCGTCTTGAGTACAGATTTTGCAGTGATCCTTGTCGGAGTGCATTTTATGCCTAGAATGTATTGTGTGATAAGTCCCTGGGTAGTGTGAAATGGAAGTGGTATCTTTCATGACCTGTAGAGGTAAGATTGTTCCGGATCGGGGAACAAGAGTGTGATGCGTTAAGTGGGTCGGGTTGGGGCCATGTTGAGGGCCAACCCGCGGCTGTTCGGTGGGGTCAGCTGGGTGGTCCCGCCAGTGGTAGGGTCACGAGGGTGCTAGGCCCAAGTTTAGACGACCATCGTATGAGTTCGTGGATATGTTCGACCTGAAGCGGATCGTGAAGGCCGGGAATGGTCTTAAGGGAGGTTGAGGCTTGTAGATGACCAAGTTCGGAGGTGGTGACTCCAAAGTTTTGGGGACTAAAGCGATAACTGAAGTGTGGTACGTATACTAGAAGAGTTCAAGTGTTCGAGAAGGGCACAACGAGTAAGGAAGGAAGATAACGTGTGTTATTTCGTGGCCAGGCGTGGCGTTGGCAACTTGTTAGAAGATCTTCATCGTTCTCCGTCTTGAGAAGGAACATTCGGGACGAATGTTTCTAAGGAGGGGAGAATGTTATACCCCGTATTTCCGGAGTATGTACGTGAGGGCGTACGTATATAATTTGAGCCTTAAAGTTTGACTAGGTTCGAAATTTGGGCACAAGTGCCAAAAGGAGTCGTTTTTCGACGAAATGTTTTACTAAACTTACGAAGGGAAAAATACGGCTATGTCATTTTTAATTTTTGCGGATTTTTCCCAGAGACGAAACATTTTGGACCAACGGGAGGGTGACATGTGTCACCCTCATATTGGAAGCTAGTGTGGGCGGTTTGGACGATTTGGGGTCAAGGGAGTAGGTAGGATATTTTGTGCAAGTTGTGTGGTAGATGGATAAGGTCCACATGGTTAAAATCTAGCCCTACACTTGCACCACACTTGTCTTCATCTTGGCCATTGGTTGGCCTTTGGTTAGCCTATAAATACCCCTCTAAGTTGAAGACTTTCTTCATCCAAAACTTGAGCAATCTTTCTAAGTCTCTAAATGCTCCCTCCCTCTTGAGTGTTCTCATCCAAAGAGTCTTCCCATCGAGTGAGCCTTGGCGAGAGCCTCCTCCCCTTTGTGGTGCTCCTAGCCAGAGGGTACCCCTAGCCTAAATTGTTTTCGTATAATACCCTTTTGTGGTATAGAAATACTCTCCTAATATTGTTGTAATGCCCAAATACCTTGTAGTATCCCCAAGGTTACACTTATACAAAAGCCCAGAAAATACTATATACTTTCTTTAGCCACTAAACGAACCCTAAGGAAAACCTTCATAGTCGGTTGAAGTGTTAAGTAGAAGTTGTAGAACTTCAGGGGTTGATTGGAGCGGGTTGGAGCACTCGAGTAGAGCTTAACGTTGCTCGGGAGCGACTTTATACTTGGATAATTTTGGGCTCATCGAGGTAAATACTCTCATCCTTCTAGTGTAATTGGAAATTACATCTGTAGTAGTATAGAAATGAATATAAGATTCATAGAAGAGAATTGAAGCGTAATAGAAGGATATTACGAAAAAGTTGAATGAAATCACTTGAAGAATATAAGTAGAAGATTAAATTGTACTTACATAGATTTGTATTCTGATGGTGATAACCTTTATTGGTTGAATGTTTTGCAAGTAGCATGTGCTACTTAGAAGGTGGACAAGGCTAGTAGGGTTATAGCCGTGGAGCGTTTTGCTTATAGTCGATAATCGTCGCGAGGTATGTGATTCTTCCTATACTCTTGAGCATGAAGTATTTTAAAAGAATACATATAATATGGTAGACGTACGTGTGGCAATGTCTTTTGACTTAAGCCTGAATAATATGTATATATTATATGGTAGATGTACGTGTGCTAACTGAATATAGTTGTACGGCAATGTCTTTTGACTTAAGCCTGAATAATAAGAACCTTGAAATATTTTAAAAGGAATATAGATATAGTACGGTAGACGTACGTGTATTAACTGAATGTAGCGTTACGGCAATGTCTTTTGACTTAAGCCTGAATAATAAAGAGTCTTAAAGTATTTCAAAAGAATTAAGGAACCTTTTTGAAAGAAGAGTAATACTTGGTTTTGAAAACATAAAGAGTTATACTAGCTTTATGGTAGGTTAGGTATAACGTCTTAAGAGAGATAAAAATAATGGTTTACTGATTTTTAGAAGTTAAGAGACTTAATCTGAAAAGATAAGAGACTTGACTTAATTGCTTTGATATAAAGTTTGTTAACAATGTGAAACCTCATTCGTGAGTAATGAGTACGTGGTTTTTAAAAGGAATAATGTTTTACTGATTTCGAAAATCAGAATGTGTATCGACAAACCACTGCAGCGTTAATAAAGGAAAATGTATTGAATAATGAAGTATTATTAAAACCAGTAGAAACCTCCATCTGCATAGAAGCTAAGATGAGACAAAATGATATTACATTTTCTAGATCATGGCTGCTTAATAAGATTGATTATGAACAAGAATAACCTACTCGCCTATGGCATATGTTACTCAATTGTTTTAAAGAGATTAAGACATTGAACTAGGAAACTTTTCTAAAAAGAGACTTGCGTAATTGAAATTAGGCAAACTGGAACTTTAGGGAAAAGAAGGGCATTGTGTTGTCTTAAAATGGTTTAAAACATAGTGTTATAACAAGCTTTATGGGAAGTTGGTTATAACGACTTTATGAAAACAAAAGAAGGGTTTTATCATTGGTTTTAATGTGGTAACTGGACTTTAAAAAGAGAAGTGTTTTGGTCTAAAAAGAAGGCATGGTATTGCCTTAATTGGTTTTAAAAAAGTAAAGTATGGAAGTTGTTTTGGTTTACTTAAAAGATGTAAGTTACTCTATTTTTATACTACGGGTATCGGGTGACTTTCATAAAAGGAATGGATCTCTTTAAAAGGAATTTAACGCACGTAGTACTTTAGGGTTAAAACCCGGACTTTGGTATAAAATAAAAGTACTTTGAGTTGTGTATAACTTGCCTATGCTTGTTGTGATAGCCTTTGTTGTGCAAGAATTGTGTTTCTATACTACCGCGTCTCTCGATGGAAGGTCGGTTGACTTGTTGAGAACTTACTTGGACGTGCCGGCAGTGACGGAGAAATTCCACGGGTACGTTCCTGTTGATAGTGCTACTTTTGCTAAACGCTTTGGACATACTGACACGATGCGTAGCGCACGGGTATGCTTCCATTTTGATTGCCGCCTTGTTGTTTCCTTTTTGGACATACTGACACGATGCGTAGCGCACGGGTATGCTTCCATTTGGAATGTTGTCTTATTGTTTCCCTTTGGACATACTGACACGATGCGTAGCGCACGGGTATGCTTCCATTTGGAATGTTGTCTTAGTGTTTCCCTTTGGACATACTGACACGATGCGTAGCGCGCGTATGCTCCCATTTGGATTCTTTGTCTTGTTGCTATCATATCATAGGCTGCCGAAGCGGTGAAGGAATTCCACGCACGCAGTGATGATTTGGAGGCGTGAGTCACGACTTGATATATCGTTTATATGTTGTCTTGTAGTTTGGTTATCATACATATCTCACGCCTTATATAGATCGCTATGATTTCATTTCTGATTTACGATTCACATACTTGGTACTTGTCTTGACCTCCTTGGGGCTGTTCACGCTGCAGTAAAACATCTATTGTCGATCCCCGTTAGGATCTCATTTCAGCGTATTGGGAAGCTCCGTTCCTTCGGAGGCTTATCTTTGGTATGTTACCCTGAGTCTGTAGGTTCTTGTGCATTCAGGGGTATGGCGGGGCCCTGTCCCGTCATAGTTATTGTATAAATCTTAGAGGTCTATAGCACTATTGTGGGCAGGGATGTAAGGTTTGTAACTGTTCAAATGTCTATATATATGTTGAAAGGCAACCGTTTTGGTTGGTCTATTTTCTTTATCTTGATCCATGTCTATTTAAATGTTTAAGTTTTTATTTCCGCTGGTTTTTCTCTGATGTTGTATCACTAGGGTGCCCGGGTAAGGCACGATCCACGGGCCGGTTGGTCGTGAGTTCGCCCAAGAGCCTACCCTCCCCTTGAGGAAGCTTTGGTAGAGGTCCCCTTTGTAGTGTTCTAGCCGAGGGGTACCCCCCTAGCCTAGTTGTTTTCGAGAAATACACCTCCCCCTTTGTGGTATAGAAATACTCTTCAAGTATTGTTATAATGCCCTAAATACCTTAGCCCATATACCTTGTAGTACTTTCCAAAGTTACCTCTATACGTAGAGCCCGGAAATACTATTATACTTTCCCTCAGTCACAAAAACGAAACCCTAAGGAAAACCTTCATAGTCGGTTGAAGTGTTAAGTAGAAGTTGCGTAGAACTTCTAAGGGTTGTTTGGAGCGGGTTGGAGCGCCCAGAGTAGGAGCTAAACGTCGCTCAGGATCGACATTTTTACTTGGATAATTTTGGGCTTATCGAGGTAAATACTACTGTCCTTCTATTGTAATTGGGAATTACTGTTATACCCCGTATTTCCAGAGTATGTACGCAGGGACGTACGTAGGAAAATTTGAAGCTTAAGTAGGCTTGGCCGATTTTCCCTTTGTGCACAACACCCGATTAGAGTCGTTTTTCGACGAAACGTTCCCACAACTTTCGTAGGGAAAATTCCGGCTATGTCATTTATATTTTTTGCGGATTTTTCCGAGAGACGAAACATTTTTGGTTAACGGAGGGTGACACTTGTCACCCTCATTGGACGATTTAGAGGCGGTCGAGGTTGGTTGGCCTTGGCCGATTGGTCCCTTATTTTGGGCCTTGTTTTGTGGCTTGTTTTGTGCCATGTTTGGTGGAGTAGGGTTAGGGTGCACTTGGCTTGATCTAGGCCTTACACTTGCCTTGCACATGGCTTGATCTTGGCCATTGGTTGGCCTTGGGTTTTGCTATAAATACCCCAGGCTTGAAGACTTCATTCATCCATAAATTTGCCTAAGTCTTGAAAGCTCTCCTTCTCCTCTCCCTTGTGTTGAGTTCGGTAGGCCTCCCCAGTGGCCGAGAGCACCCCCTCTGGGTGCTAGCGAGAGTGTACCCCTAACCTAATTGCTTTCGTATAATACCCCCTTTGTGGTGTAGAAATACTCTCCAAAGTATTGTTATAATGCCCAAATTACCTTAGCCAGATACCTTGTTGTATTCTAAGGTTATACCTATCTGAAAAACCAGAAATACTATTATACTTCCGTCAGTCCAAAACCAAAACCCTAAGGAAAATCTCCATAGTTAGTTGGAGTAGTAAGTAGAAGTTGGTTAGAACTTCTAAGGGTTGTTTGGAGGCGGCCTGAGCGCAGAGTAGGAGCTAAACCTTGCTCAGATCGACATTTAAACTCGGATAATTATGGGCTTATCGAGGTAATTATCTTGCCACTATTGTAATTGGAAATTACATGTTGTTAGATTATATAGTGAGGTATACTATATATTTAGTCTTGAACGTAGTTATCGACAATGTCTTTTGACTTAAGCTGAATAATAAGAAACCTTTTGAAAGAAGAGTCTCGAATCAGTATTTACATAGGATCAGATTGAGTAGACTTGTGTAGCTTTTACGTGAGGTAGAATTGTGCACGTCCGGTTTAGGCGTATAACCCCCTTGGTTGGCTTGGTAGCGGCCCGATAGAGAGAGAGATTTACGTTCCGTGGGGAGGTGTCGCCAATTTTACGTAGAATGTTCTACGAAGGATCTAAATGTTAATAAGCGCTTGTGGCCTTATAGGTTGAAGTACTACGTATGGCGCGATCTACTTGGCTTAAGGAGTAGCCGACGGTTGGAGGTACTTGGAGCGTTTGCTATTAGTCGATACTCGTCGCGAGGTATGTGAACCTCTTCCTATCTCTTCTAGCATGATATGTGTGAACTATGTAGTATGGTAGACGTCACGTGCTAAATGTATTTGATTGGTTTAAAACATAAAGTGTTATAACGACTTTATGGGAAGTTAGTTATATGACTTTATGTTGGTAAGAAATACTTGTGGTTTTTAAAAGGTAGCGATTTGAACTATAAGCGGCTTGTTATGTGTTAATAAAGAACTTGAAGTATTTCAAAAGATTTTGAATCATTTGAAAGAAGAAGTAATACTTGGTTTTGAAAACTTAAGAGTTATACTAGCTTTATGGGAAGTTAGGTAATAACGGCTTAAGAATGTTTCTTGATTTGAAATCGAATGTATCGACAAACCAACTGCGGCGTAATAAAAGGAAATGTTTTGACAGATTATGTATTATTAAAACCAAGAGAAACTTCCATCTGCATAAGCTAAGATGAGACAAAATGATATTTCTAGATCATGGTCATTGTAATAAGAATGTTATAAACAAGAATATCCTACTCACATATAAGGCTTATGTTGCTCGATAGTTTAAAAGAGAATTATATTCTTAAATGAATAAGACTATGAAATCTGAAACCTTTCTAAAATAAGAACCGTGAACATTTGAAATTAGGCAAACTTGGGCGTTTGGAAAATAATGTTGTTACTTGATTTTACAAAGGTAAGTGTTTTGATTTACTTCAAAAGATAATCACTCTATTTTCATATACTACGTATTGTGTGGTTTTGTGAAGTAACATATCTTTAAAGAGTTATTGTATAAAGTACTTTGGGGATAAAACCCGATCTAAGCTAATCAGATAGTAGAAAGTACCTTATGTGTGAATAACTTGATTGTATTGGTTTGTGATAGCCTTGTAATACCTTCGTGTTGATTTGATAAGTAATCATATTAGGATGCTACGTGTGTTAGTATTTTGTGATTTTTGTGTAAAGGATTTTCCCTTGATTGTGCTTATCTTTGTCTAAACGATAAACTATTATGTTGGTATTTATACCACTCACCGTGTTTTCGGGTTAAGCCGCCTCCGTCGCGGGTAGACTCGGTGATGCAGGACCATGATTCGAGAATACCTCATGCGGTCCCGGGCCTATGCGGAGCTACGAGAGTTCGGTGTTAGTGTGCGGCCTTTATGGTCACGCGTCATGTGGCCATGCAGATCGCGAGTCGGGGATTTACGGGAGTAGCTACCCTCGATGCGGGTTATACCTCATGCGGCCTATGAGGCCGCCTATGCGGAGTGCGGAGTTCGGGCTAGACGCGCACATTTGATATTGCGCGGCGACCACTTTGATCATGTGACGATGCAGACAGATATCATGATACGATTTATGACCTTGTTAGTCTTGTGGTGTTAGTAGTCGGCTATGCCTTCGCATTTACCCCGCATCGTTTTATTTGGGCACAGTGGGACACATTGTTCGTGTATTCCTTGGTGCTTTTCTATCATTGGTATCGGCGTGAGGAAGGTATTCCACGCATGATTGATGTTGTGGGCGTGAGACCCATTGTTATATCGAGTGGTGACTTGAGGCGTGAGTCACTGACTAGACATGACCGCTTATTTATTGTGAATCGTAGTTTGGTTATCATACATGTCTCCCGCTTTCTATAGACTACTATGATTTCATTTCTGATCTTCATGTTTCACATACTTGGTACTGTTATCGACTTCTCGGGCTGCGTTCATCCGCAGTAAAGGTACACCGCCGTTGATCCTCGCTCTTGGAGTCACGATTCGGCGTTTGGGAAGCTCGTTCCTCGGAGGCTTATCTTGGTATAGTCCCCTTGTTGTAGGTGCTTACATTCGGGGTATGACGGCCACTGTCCCGTTGTTGTCATATCATTCGTAGAGTGCATGTAATCTTGTTGTGGCGGGGTTTGTAAAAAGGATTAAATTGTTCGTGTTGAAAGAGTTGTTGTATATGTATATATGCGAAAGGCAACTTTCTTGAGATATCGTGTCTCAATTCATCTTGTTTCATAACTTGGTTATTTTATATTCCGTGATTACTCGATGTATGACTCTTTGGGGTGCGGGTAAGGCACGATCCGCCCCGAACGGTCGTGACCAAAGTGGTATCGAGCGATTAATCCTCGGAAAGTGTCTACGCATCAGTATCGATGAAGTCTTGATTATCGGTGTTGTGCACCACATCAATAATCGGAGGCTATAGGATATTTAGGGTTGGTTTCCATTCTTCTCATTACGAGATCGTGCCTTAGAGTTGTGTGATAAGTTGGACCTCTAACGTATTTCTTTCCTTTACCGTTATGCCTCCGCATAGGCAACTCGAGCCCCGAGGACAAAGCGGCAGGAGGCTGCGAGTAGAGTGCAGAGGTTACGTGGCACAGCCAATCATCACCAGGGTGGTGCTTCATTCGGGAGTTTTGCGGCGTCACTAGCCCAGCAGAGTTTAGCACGGCGGTGGCGGTTCCCTTTGCGGCCATGACATTTGAACCTTCGCCCACGGCCGAGAATAGTGAATATAGATTGCAAAGAGGCGACGCATTAGCTATGGATTTGGCTACGAGAGTATACCGATGTACCGCGAGTCTTGATGACTATCTAAGAGGTTGTGCAAGAATAATTCTTGATTAGGCTTGAGCATGGCACGCGGGCTTATGCGCAGCAGCCGAAAGCGTAGAGATCGGCGGGTTAACGGCGACGAGAGAGGCGAGAGCAAGGTCCTTTAGTAACTCGAGGCAAGTCGCCTCGCGGCAGATTAGATATGCACCTCCGCCAGTGCAGAGTGGACTTTCACGGATTTCAGGACATTCGGGGTATGCAGGAATGGTCGACTCGTGGCTTAGGTCCGGTGGGCGACGTCATTCCGGAATGTCGTCTTTTTGTTGGTGCTTTCGTTTCGGCGACCGCCGTGGTGCGATATCGTGAGAATGTCCTTGTAGGAGGACTTAGCCTTCAGGATCGGTGGGTAGTTCGTCATCTTCCTTAGCTATGCGCCCTACGGGGCAGGTTTGATTAGAACGACTAAGGGGAGTGAAGCAGTAGATATAGATATACCCTTAACCCTCTAGAGATCAGTATGTGTGATAAAGTGAGTATACCTTAAGGGCTATGTTCTGATAGCAGTGTGTTAATTGTGATTAGAAATCATGGTTAGTAACCGGGAAGGATTGGGGGATAGAGAAAGTGTGAGCCTTAGAGTGTTATACGTAGAGACCTTAGAGGTAAGGCCACCTCGAGAAAAGGTGTAGTGTTATGTTTGATCCTTATCGGAGTTCTTAGTGCACGTGAGATTTATTGTGTGATAAGTCCCCGAGTAGTGTGGAATGAAAGAGGGTAGTTGAGCTAAGAAGACCGCTAGGTTTTCGTAACGTGATTAGTGAGAATGTTCCTTCGGGGAGCTAGCGGTTTGCGCGCGTTGCGGGTCGGGTTGAGGCCGCGTTGCGTCAACCCGCGGCATGTTTGGTGATGGGTCGATTGTGGTGGTCCCGCCTTGTAGGTCACGGGCGTGTTAGCCCAAGTTTAGTTAACCGTGTCGAGTTCGTGGACGTTCGACCGAGTCGGGCCGAGGAGGTCAGCCGTCTTGTCTTCTAGCAAAGACCGTTTACTCGGCAGTGTTGATTAATCAGAAAGGTTGTAAGGCTGCACGGGGTACCTACCTTCACCTTATGACGCAGTGGAGCCAGTGCGGCTGTTTTGTTTCGAAAGTTTTACGAGCGGGGTTAGGAACTTCGGTGAGTCTCGAATCACATTCGCCTCGGGCGGTGTGGATTCCGAGGGTAGTTGTGGGATTGTCGTCTCTGTGGAGGAGTGCTTAAGCTACCATTTCGGTGTTCGGATGTCGCCTTATGAAGCCTTGTAGGGCGGAAGTGTAAGTCGCCGGTCGATTGGTTCGATGTTGGCAAGATTCGATAGTCGGTTCAGCTTGTTCCGGCAGATGTGGATAGGGTAAAGCTTGTCTAGAAGAGGTTACGGCTCGAGAAATCGATGCGGATAATCGGCGACGACGCTTAGAGTTGAGTTGACGGTCGGTCTTCTTGCGTACCACCGGTTTGGGTATGGCGAGTTTTGGAAAGCAGAGGAACTTAGCGAGTTACTTTGGGCCTTTTGAGTTCATGTGAAGAATAGGCCGATTGCCTATATGTTAGCATTTGCCGTCCGACTTAGGAGGCGACGTCCGCTCTCGTATTGATATGTTCGGAAGTATCGAAGATCCATCAGTGTTCCCGATTAATGATGACCACGTTAGAGATAGTGACCGAGTTTTGGAACAAGCGGTTTGAAATTGTGGTAAGAGTTCGAGTGTCACGACGACCTCGGGGATCGCGCGGCCCGGTACCAATTGTTGGGTCGCCGGAGTGACACTAGAACCTCGCGGCAAAGTGACAAAAGTGGTATCACAACGAGTAAAGAGAGAAGCGAGCATGTATGGCGGGCATAGATGTGATCATTCCTTTTATAAGGAGAAGGTGCGAAGGAAGTATATTTTAGACCCCGGAGAGGGGTGTTTGTGGTAATGTTAGAGGTGTTTCCTCGTGGACTCGGATGGAGGTATTTTTGTACGGGTGTTTCTGTAGCCATGCGTGGCAGGATTATTTTTCGTAAGTATAGCATTGAGGACTATAACGGCGCGCGTTTGTTTTGAGACTTAGAAGGAACATTCGGGACGAATGTTTCTAAGGAGGGGAGAATGTTATACCCCGTATTTCCAGAGTATGTACGCAGGGACGTACGTAGGAAAATTTGAAGCTTAAGTAGGCTTGGCCGATTTTCCCTTTGTGCACAACACCCGATTAGAGTCGTTTTTCGACGAAACGTTTCCACAGCTTTCGTAGGGAAAATTCCGGCTATGTCATTTATATTTTTTGCGGATTTTTCCGAGAGACGAAACATTTTTGGCCAGCGGAGGTGACACTTGTCACCCTCATTGGACGGTTTAGAGGGGCGGTCAAGGGTTGGTTGGCCTTGGCTGATTGGTCCCTTATTTTGGGCCTTGTTTTGTGGCTTGTTTTGTGCCATGTTTGGTGGAGTAGGGTTAGGGTGCACTTGGCTTGATCTAGGCCTTACACTTGCCTTGCACATGGCTTGATCTTGGCCATTGGTTGGCCTTGGGTTTTGCTATAAATACCCCCTTAGGCTTGAAGACTTCATTCATCCATAAATTTGCCTAAGTCTTGAAAGCTCTCCTTCTCCCTCCTGTGTTGAGTTCGGCGAGGCCTCCCTGTGGCCGAGAGCACCCCCTCTTGGGGTGCTAGCAGAGTGTACCCCTAGCCTAATTGCTTTCGTATAATACCCCCCTTTGTGGTGTAGAAATACTCTCCAAAGTATTGTTATAATGCCCAAATTACCTTAGACGTATACCTTGTTGTATTCTAAGGTTATACCTATACGAAAAACCCATAAATACTATTATACTTCCCGTCAGTCACAAAACCGAAACCCTAAGGAAAATCTCCATAGTTAGTTGGAGTAGTAAGTAGAAGTTGGTTAGAACTTCTAAGGGTTGTTTGGAGCGGGTCGGAGCGCACGGAGTAGGAGCTAAACCTTGCTCAGGATCGACATTTAAACTCGGATAATTATGGGCTTATCGAGGTAATTATCTTGCCCCCCCTATTGTAATTGGAAATTACATGTTGTTAGATTATATAGTGAGGTATACTATATATTTAGTACTGAACGTAGTTATCGGCAATGTCTTTTGACTTAAGCTGAATAATAAGAAACCTTTTGAAAGAAGAATCGAATTGTATTTACATGGAGTGTATTCTGAGACTTGTGTAGCTTTTCGTGAGGTAGAATTGTGCACGTCCGGTTAGGCGTATAACCCCCACTGGTTGGCTTGGTAGCGGCCGATAGAGAGAGATTTACGCTGTTGCGGGGGATGCTGCGAATTTTCTGTAGAATGTTCTACGAAGGGATCTAAATGTTAATAAGCGCCGTGTGGCCTTATAGGTTGAAGTACTACGTATGGCGCGATCTACTTGGCTTAAGGAGTAGCCGACGGTTGGAGGTACTTGGAGCGTTTTGCTATTAGTCGATACTCGTCGCGAGGTATGTGAACCTCTTCCTATCTCTTCTAGCATGATATGTGTGAACTATGTAATGCGGTGACGCGTACGTGCTAAATGTATTTGATTGGTTTAAAACATAAAGTGTTATAACGCTTTATGGGAAGTTGGTTATAACAGCTTTATGTTGGTAAGAAATACTTGTGGTTTTTAAAAGGTAACTGATTTGAACTATAACTGGCTTGTTATGTGTTAATAAAGAACTTGAAGTATTTCAAAAGATTTTTGAATCATTTGAAAGAAGAAGTAATACTTGGTTTTTGAAAACTTAAGAGTTATACTAGCTTTATGGGAAGTTAGGTAATAACGCTTAAGAATGTTTCTTGATTTGAAATCAGAATGTATCGACAAACCAACTGCGGCGTAATAAAAGGAAATGTTTTGTGATTATGTATTATTAAAACCATTAGAAACTTCCATCTGCATGTAAGCTAAGATGAGACAAAATGATATTTCCTAGATCATGGTCTTTGTAATAAAAATGTTATAAACAAGAATATCCTACTCACATATAAGGCTTATGTTGCTCGATAGTTTAAAAGAGAATTATATTCTTAAATGAATAAGACTATGAAATCTGAAACCTTTCTAAAATAAGAACAGTGAACATTTGAAATTAGGCAAACTTGGGCGTTTGGAAAATAATGTTGTTACTTGATTTTACAAAGGTAAGTGTTTTGATTTACTTCAAAAGATAATCACTCTATTTTCATATACTACGGTATTGTGTGGTTTTGTGAAGTAACATATCTTTAAAGAGTTATTGTATAAAGTACTTTGGGGATAAAAACCCGATCTCGCTAATCATATAGTAGAAAGTACCTTATGTGTGAATAACTTGATTGTATTGGTTTGTGATAGCCTTGTAATACCTTCGTGTTGATTTGATAAGTAATCATATTAGGATACTACGTGTGTTAGTATTTTATGATGTTTGTGTAAAGGGATTTTCCTTGATTGTGCTATCTTTGTCTAAGCGATAAACCGTTATGTTGGTATTTATACCACTCACCGTGTTTTCGGGGTTAAGCCGCCCGACGCGGGTAGACTCGGTGATGCAGGACCATGATTCGAGAATACCTCATGCGGGTCCCGGCCTATGCGAGCTACGAGAGTTCGAGTTAGTGTGCGGCCTTTATGGTCATGCGATGCATGTGGCGTGCGGATCGCGAGTCGGGGATCTTGCGGGAGTAGCTACCTCGATGCGGGTTATACCTCCCGCGCCTATGAGGCGGCCTATGCGAGTGCGGGAGTTCGGGCTAGACGCGCACATTTGATATTGCGAGCGGCGACGGCTTTGATCATATGACGGTGCAGACAGATATCATGATCTGATTTATGACCTTGTTAGTACCGTGGGTGTTAGTAGTCGGCTATGCCTTCGCATTTACCCTGCATCGTTTTATTTGGGCACAGTGGGACACGTTGTTCGTGTGTATTCCTTGTGCTTTTCTATCATTGGTATCGGCGGTGAGGAAGGTATTCCACGCATGATTGATGTTGTGGCGCGTGAGACCCGTTGTTATATTGAGTGGTGACTTGAGGCGTGAGTCACGACTAGACATATCGCTATTTATTGTGAATCGTAGTTTGGTTATCATACATGTCTCGCGCTTTCTATAGACAACTATGATTTCATTTACGATCTTCGTGTTTCACATACTTGGTACTGTTATCGACCCGCCGGGCTGCGTTCATGCCGCAGTAAAGGTACACGATCGTTGATCCTCGCTCTTAGGGTCATTCAGCGTTGGGAAGCTCCGTTCCTCGGAGGCTTATCTTGTATAGTCCCCTTGTTGTTGTAGGTGCTTACATTACGGGGTATGGCGGCCCCGTCCCGTTGTTGTTGTCATATCATTCGTAAGTGCAGTAATCTTGTTGTGGGCAGGGTTTGTAAAAAGGATTAAACTGTTCGTGTTGAAAGAGTTGTTGTATATGTATATATGCCGAAAGGCAACTTTCTTCAGATATCTGTGTCTCAATTCATACTGTTTCATAGCTTGGTTATTTTATATTCCGCTGATTACTCTGATGTATGACTACTGGGGTGCCCGGGTAAGGCACCAGTCACGGGCCCCGGAACGGGTCGTGACAATTACATACTGTAGTAGTATTGAAATGAATATAAGATACATAGAAGAGATTTGAACTGTAATAGAAGGATATTACAGTAAAGACATGAACTGAAATCACATCAGAAGAATATAAATAGAAGATTAAACTGTACTTACATAGGACTGTATTTACAGTAGACTGATAACCTTTATTGGTTGAATGTTTTGCAAGTAGCATGTGCTACTTAGAAGGTGGACAAGGCTAGCCGGGTTATAGCCGTGGAGCGTTTTGCTTATAGTCGATAATCGTCGTGAGGTATGTGATTCTTCCTATACTCTTGAGCATGAAATATTTTAAAGGAATATATATATAGTACGGTAGACGTACGTGTGTTAACTGAATGTAGTGTTACGGCAATGTCTTTTGACTTAAGCCTGAATAATAAAGAATCTTGAAGTATTTCAAAAGATTAAGAAACCGTTTTGAAAGCAGAGTAATACTAGGTTTTGAAAACATAAGAGTTATACTAGCTTTATGGGAAGTTAGGTATAACGTCTTAAGAGTGGTAAAGAGAATGGTTTACTGATTTTTAGAAGTTAATAGACTTGATCTTAAAAGATAAGAGACTTGACTTGAATGAATTAATATGAATTTTGTGTGAAACCTCATTCGTGAGTAATGAGTACTTGGTTTTTAAAAGGAAAAATGTTTCTTGATTTGGAAATCGAATGAGTATCGACAAACCACTGCAGCGTTAATAAAGGAAAATGTATTGAATAATGAAGTATTATTAAAACCAGTAGAAACCTCCATCTGCATAGAAACTAAGATGAGACAAAATGATATTACATTTCCTAGATCATGGCTGCTTAATAAGATTGATCATAAACAAGAATAACCTACTCACATATAAGGCATATGTTTCTCAAATTGTTTAAAAGAGAATTATGTTTTAAAGGATTAAAACTATGAACTACGAAACCTTTTCAAAAATGAGAAACTTGAGCATTTGAAATTAGGCAAACTTGAACGTTTGGAAAATAATGTTGTTACTTGATTTTACAAAGGAAAGCATTTTGGTTTACTTAACAATGTAAGTCACTCTATTTTTTTTTATATACTAAGGGTATCGGGTGACTTTTATAAAAGGAATGGATCTCTTAAAAGGAATTTAACGTACGTAGTACTTTAGGGTTAAACCCGGACTTTGACATAAAATGAAAGTACCTTGAGTTGTGTATAACTTGCCTATGCTTGTTGTTGTGAAACTTGCCTATGCTTGTTGTGATAGCCTTTGTTGTGCAAGAATTGTGTTTCTATACTACCGTCTCTCGTGGAGGCGGTTGACTTGTTGAGAACTTACTTGACGTCTGGCGTGACGAGAATTCCACGCACGCCTCGCTGATAGTGTTATTCCATTGACTAGCTCTCCGCGAGGTTTCTTCTGTTCGGCCTTGGTACACGGTGGTCGGCTTCGTAATTGCCGCCTCGTGGCTGATTCGGCCTTGTACCAGTAGTTAGCCCTCGTGCTTGCCCGCTCGGTGTAGTGACGATGTCTCGTGATACGCCTTGGTACTGGTAGTTAGCCTCGTACTTGCCGGTCAGCTACGTGGCGACCTTGGTATCTGTAGTCGGCTTCGTCTTGCCGTGTCGACTTCGTGGTTTGGTTGTATAGTATTGTTAGTACGGTTTTGGCATCAGGTAGGACTTGGTGTTCATATGTACTCCTTGGTGTTATTATATCATAGACTGCCGGCAGTGAGGAAGGTATTCCACAGGCATGATTGATGTTGCGGGCGTGAGACCCATAGTTATATTTGAGTGATGAATCTGAGGGCGTGAGTCCCTGACTTACATGATTGCTTATTTATCGTGAATCGTAGTTTGGTTATCATACATGTCTCTCGCTTTATATAGATCGCTATGATTTCATTCTGATTTTACTGATTTCACATACTGTAATTGTTAGACCTCCTTCGGGGCTGCGTTCACGCCGCAGTAGAGGTACATCTGTCGATCCCCGCGTTTAGGATCACATTTCAGCGTATTGGAAGCTCCGTTCCTTGGAGGCTTATCTTTTGTATGTTACCACGAGTGCAGAGGTTCTTGTACATTCGAGGTATGGCGGGCCCCGTCCCTTCATAGTGGTTGTATAAATCTTAAGTGCATGTATTTGTTGCGGGGTTGTAAGGATTAAACTGTTCAACTTTGTAATTATTTATATATATGCCGAAAGGCTATTTTCTCTCAGGTAAAATGTGTCTCATTTCACATTTTGTTTCATGTATTATTTTTATGTTCCGCTGATTACTCTGATGTATGACTACTTGGGTGCCCGGGTAAGGCACCAGTCACGGGCCCGGGTTCGGGTCGTGACACTACGTTTTTACATGAGTCGCAAGATGAAAACCTAAGTTGTTTTCATAAGTTTTTATTGGAAGTTGAAGGGAAGTTGTTTATGAACATCTAAGGGATTCAAATAGCGGATTGGAGCGTGAAGGAAATGAGCTAAGTTGCTAAGGAGCGACTTTAAATCTTGGAGTTATTTTTGGGCTTATCAAGGTAACAATCTTGTCGTCTTAGTCATTAAAGATTACATGTTGTAGGGGTTATAGATATTAGCAAGCATGAGATATATAATGGAGATTGATAAGTGTTATGGAATATTTGGAAGCAAATCCGAAACTAGTATGTTTAGCCCTTGAAATTGTAATTCAAATTGGTCGATAATAACAATCGTCGCATGCTAGCTAAATAAGAGATTATAATTGTTACCACTAGTTGTGACTATATGACATGTTAGACTTAACAACATAGATTGAAAAGGAATTAAGGAGAAGGACTTAGGACTTGTTGTTGTTGTGGCCGAATGCCCTTAAAAATATTGGACTGTTTTATATGAATTGTGGGGCAGAATCTTACACGTCCTGTTAGGCGTGTAATCCCCTTTGGTTAGATGTTGGTTTTGCCTCAAATGTGGCATATTGGTTGTTGATTTCGGGCCTTGGAAAAAGGTGGAAAAGTACGTAGAAACAAAGGAAGTGCTGCACAATTTTTCATAGAATAAGAGACCTTATACTTAGTATCATTCTACGTTAGAAACTAGAAGTTGATAGTCATGTTGTGGTCATTATAGGTTGACAATTCTACGTGCGGCGTATTCGACTTAGCGTGTGGATTAAGCCGAAAAGGTATGTGAACCATCTCCTCTTCTTCTAGCATGATTCCTTATTGTAAAGTAAGTAAATCCTACTCCTTAAATGATCTATCCCGTGATTGTACTTGGATTGCCTAATATAGAAGTTGTTCTATATACTTCCTTGATTGTACTTGGATTGCCTAATATAGAAGTTGTTCTATATACTTCCTTGATTGTACTTTGGATGTTTAAATTAGAAGTTGTTATAATCCATTCCCTTGATAATATTTGGATTTTCAAAAGTGAAAGTTGTGTTACTTGAAGTACTTAGAGTCTTAAAAAGGAAGTGGTTCCTAATCTCTTAGATAGTATCTTAGTTCCAAAACATAAAAGTTGTTATAATGGCTTTATGGGAAGTTAGTTATAACGACTTTAGGGGAGTCAAAGGAGTGATTTACTAATTGATTTAAAAGAGGAGAAATGACATGATTTAAATAGAAGTAACTTGTTTTAAAGGTGTGAGTTACTTGGGATTTAAAAGTAGAAGCTACTTGATTTCAAAACCTTGAATTGAAGTTTTAAAAGTGTAGTTTGATTTGAAAAATAGAAGTGGCTTGATACTACGAGTGTTAGTGTATTAGGGGTCATAAATGAATTTGGATTCATTGTAGTACATAAAAGAAGTGACTATAGTATAAAGAGTGTAAGCCACTTAATTTGAAGAATATGTAACTTGATGTTGCAAGGCTAGGTCCTTGGGATTTTATGAAAAAGGTAAAAAACGTGTGGCGGACGTACGTAGTACTTTGGCTTGTTTAAATGAGAATTATTCTATTTGTGCCTTGATAGTACTTTGGCTTGTTTAAATGAGAATTATTCTATTTGTGTCTTGATAGTACTTTGGCTTGTTTAAATGAGAATTATTCTAATTGTGCCTTGATAGTACTTTGACTTGCTTAAATGGTAATCGTCTTGGTTTGTTAAAAAGGAAAGGCATGTTATTGTCTTGGTTTGTGTAAAAAGGAAAGGCATGGTATTGTCTTGGTTTGTGTAAAAAGGAAAGGCACGGTATTGTCTTGGTTTGCTAAAGTGATGGTTTATTCATTTTATAAATAAGGGTAAAAAACGGTTTGCTTGCATATGGGTTGCTCATATATACATGCGTGCAAGTGTCGTATTTCCACATCTTCGCGTCCCTCCATAAAGGGCCGACAACATGGTTCAAGAGATATCATGGAGTAGCTCCCATGGTGTGAGTGGTACACACTCACAGCGGGTCGGAAAGACTCGGACAGGTTCAAATCCCGGGATATAATCCATGGACTAGCTATCCGTGATGCGAGTATCGTGTACCGATGACTCATTGCGGGTCCACATGACCTATGCGGGTTAAATAGTCCCTTGCGGGTGAAATAGTCCTATGATAGGTTGCATAATAATTCAGATGGTGGATGACCCTGGCACTGGCATGGACTTCATGTTTTGAAACGGTAGTGATTTCATTAATGAAAGAGTGCAGTGTGTTCATGACTTAAAGTGGAACAGTTGGTCTCATTGTTAAAAACATAACTTAAAAGGTAAAGATGATTGCATTACTCTCATGGTTGCAAGGTTCAGTGTGCTGTTGTTTTGAGTTATCATACTTGCTTCCTATTATATTTGGACTGTGTGATCTTCTTTACAATACTTATTGTTTCATATACTTGGTACATTCTTCGTACTGACCCCCTTTCTCCGGGGGGCTGCGTTCATGCCGTAGGTTTAGGCACGCAGTTTGGTGATCTGCAAGTGTAGGACCCTTGCTCAGAGTTTTTAAACAGCTCCATTTGTTCGTAAGCTTATCATTTTGGTATAGATCCTTCATTACAGGCTTTTGTACAGTTATGGGTACGGCGGGGCCTTGTCCCGTCATAGTTCAGTAAAACTCTTAGAGGTCTATATTCATATGTGGGATTGGACTCGTGTACAGTGTAGTGCTTTTTTATTATATATATATATGGCATCCTTGTCGGCTTTGCCTTTGCATGTTCGTTGGTTTTAAAAAAAATGAGGTGTTATTTAGTTCCGCGGTTTACTCGTGTCATTTAGGTAGAAGGGTGCCCAGGTAGGGCACCAGTCACGGGCCCGAGGTTCGGGTTGTGACACCATTGGTCTTTATGCTGTTATGGTGTAATCATACCTTTGTGAAACCTGCATAACTATAACCTCACTCACCTCTATCATTCTTGTCGTAATCCTTCCTTCTGCTCGTCATTAACCGAAAACATTTATGCCTTGATACTTGATAATACCGTTTCATTCGTACTTATTAACTGTCTCCAAACTTCTTACAACCATTCTTCGATTGTTTTATAGTTCTCGTCCTTAATTTCCCTTAACACGTTATTATTATCCAGATATTATTTAGAATTGTAACAGGCTGCACAATGAAGTTGAACACCTTACCAGTCCAATACCTATAGCATACCTTAGCTTACTAACATTGATATATGTAATTCTTAATAACATGCGGTATGTCCCTTTTCGCACGGACGCGGGGCTGATTTCTCCTTCCACTACCGTGGATAACTCGATCCTTATTTATGGCTTGGGCTCACCATTCTGAGTACAACACTTTACGTGATCTTAAATCTACTGATGGTCACTCTTCACACGATTCGATTATGGCAATCCATTCTCGTTAATGATATCCTAGGACAATTTCCAATCTATTCTAGGTAAGACATTACAATTTATGTCTCACGTACATAACATATTCCCTCATTCTAATCAGCATCAGTCACTATAAAATGTGTTTTCATAATTTATTAACCCTTTCAATGATGTCTTCTACTTTTCATATGTATCACTCATAATCATCTTATCCTTGCCTTTACGCATCAAGTTGGGACACCTTTTTAACTCCTTTTGAGGTCAAGGTATGTACATGAATGTAAAGCATGGATGATGTGATAATAAGATACCATAAGCTTGTCGGAGTGATGTAATTTCGCTCCACCTCCGATTAACATTTATGAATACTAACATCTTTCATATATACCTCAATGGGATTTAGGAACATATTTAGACATGCCTTGACAATAGGAATGAATAACATGAACATCCTTAACTACTAAGAGTAAAATCATTTATGAGACAATATTACGTTCGCGTTTCGTACTTAGAACATGCCAAAAGAAGAAATGATTTTCCTTAACATACCTTTTTATGTCAATTTCCTATATTTTCTACTTGTTGTTGTAACCAATCTCCTATCTACCTTGTTATACCCCGTAGTTGCAGGGTATGTATGTGAGGACGTACGTACGAGAGTACGGCAGAAATTTTGAAAAGAAAGAAAGATGTGAGTTTTCGACGGAAAAGTTTCCGGTTATTTGTGAAGAAAAAGGTTCGTTAATGGGAATTGGATTCCCAGATTTGGTATTTGGACTTCATAGATTATATTAGAATTTTGAGATTTTATTTTCGGAAATGGTCACGTGGGGCCCACGGGAGAAATTTACTTTTGTAGGCCCACTTTGTTTTGAGATTTTGGCCATTGTGGATATTTTTCTAAGACGTTTTTTGAGGGCCAATAGGAGGGTGACACGTGTCACCCCCGCCTAGGTGGCTTGGCCGAATGACATTTGTGCACAACACCCGGTTAGAGTCGTTTTTAGACGAAACGTTTTGCGTAACTTGCGAGGGGAAAAATACGGCTATGTCGTTTTGTATTTTTTCGGATTTTTACGAGCGACGAAACAATTTTGACCAACCAGAGGGTGACACATGTCACCTCGAGTGACTCGTAAAGTGAAGCTCAAGTGGGACGAATTCATGCCTTGTTTTGGCCTTGTTTTGTGCAATGTTTTGTGCAATGTTTTGTGGCTTGTTTTGTGGAGTAGGGTCTAGGGTGCACTTGGCTTGATCTTGGCCTTACACTTGCCTTGCACATGGCTTGATCTTGGCCATTGGTTGGCTTTTGGTTTTGCTATAAATACCCCCCTTATGTTGATGAACTCTTCATCCACAAATGAAACCTTCCAAGCCTAAAATCCCTCCCTCCTCTAGTGTTGAGTTCGTCCAACTCATCCCCCCCCTCTTTTGAGAGTCTTGGCCGAGGGCCTCCTCCCTCCCCTTTGTGGTGCCTTGGCGTGGGTACCACTGCCTAGTTGTTTTCGTATAATACCCTCCTTATGGTATTGAAATACTTCTCCTAGTATTGTTATAATGCCCAAAATACCTTAGCCTTGTACCTTGTAGTTTTCCAAAGATACCTCTATACGTAGAGCAGGAAATACTACCTTTTGTCCTTTTAGTCTCAAACCAAACCCTAAGGAAATCTTCATAGTTGGTTGAAGTATTTGAGTAGAAGTTAGTTAGAACTTCTAAGGGTTGTTCGAGCGGAGTAGAGCTAAACCTTGCTCGGGATCGACATTATAACTTGGATAATTTTGGGCTTGTCGAGGTAATTACCTTGTCCTCTATTGTAATTGGAAATTACATGTTTGTTTGAATATATAGTCAAGTATACTATATATGGAACTATACTTAGTATTCGCAATGTCTTTTGACTTAAGCTCAAGAATAAAGAATCAATCGAATTGTATTTACATAGGATCGTATTGTAGTAGACTTGTGTAGTACATCGAGTAGAATTGTACACGTCAGGTTAGGCGTAAACCCCACAGTTGGCTTGGTAGCCTCGATAGAAGGAGATTTACGCTGTTGTGAGGTGTCTTTGAATTTTCTCAGAGAAATGGAACTTGTGTTTGGGGGTTCATAGACGTTTGTGACCTTTATAGGTGAAAGTACTAAGAGTAGCGTATTCTACTCGAGGAGTGGAAAGGGCTAGCGTTGTAGTACTTGGAGCATTTTGCTTATTGTCGATAAATCGTCGCGAGGTATGTGAACCTCTTCCTATCTTTTCTAGCATGATTGTTGTGAACTATGTAGTACCAGACGCATACGTGTGCTAAGTGATTTGGTTGGTTTAAAACATAGGGTGTTATAATAGCTTTATGGGAAGTTAGTTATAACGACCTTATGTAGGTGAAAATGGTTTACTGATGTTAGAAGTTAAGAGACTTGATCTTATAAGATAAGAGACTTAACTTATTTGTTTTAATGTGGATGTTGTGTGAAACCTCATTCGTGAGTAATGAGTACTTGGTTTTTAAAGGGATAATGTTTTACTGATTTCGGAAATCAGAATGTGTATCGACAGGACCAATGCGCGTTAATAAAGGAAAATGTATTGAATAATGATGTTGTATTAAAACCGGTAGAAACCTCCATCCGCATGTAAGCTAAGATGAGACAAAATGATATTACATTTTCTAGATCATGGCTGCTGTAATAAGATCGTTATAAACAAGAATAAACTACTCACATATATGACATATGTTACTCAATTGTTTTAAAAGAGATTAAGACTATGAGTTATGAAACCTTTCTAAAATAAGTGACTTGAGCATTTGAAAATGAGAAGCTTGAGTAATTGAAACTAGGCAAACTGGAACTTAGGAAAAGAATGTTGTTACTTGATTTTGAAAAGGAATGGGGGTTGGTCATTCTAATACTACGGGTATCGGGTGACTTTATAAAAGTAATGGATCTCTTTTAAAAGAACTTAACGTATGTAGTACTTTGGGGTTAAAAACCCAGACTTTGGCATAAAATGAAAGTACTTTGAGTTGTGTGAAACTTGCCTATGCTTGTTGTTGTGAAACTTGCCTATGCTTGTTGTTGTGAAACTTGCCTATACTTGTGATGATAGCCTTTGTTGTGCAAGTGTGGTATTTCTGTGTTACCGCGTCTCTCGATAGAGGGTCGGTCGACTTGTTGAGAACTTACTTGGACGTCTTTGGCGGTGATGGAGAATTCCAGGTATGTTTCATTTTGATTCTTGTCTTGTTGATGTCACATGGACATGTCTACACCGAGGTAGACTTCCGGGGGCATGCGACCATGCGGTCGGGTTGATTACCCGATATATTGTTATTGTGGTTACATGGACATGTCTACACCGAGGTAGAATTCCGGGGGCATGTGGCCACGCGCAGGTTGATCACCCAAGATATTATTGTTGATGTCACATGGATGTGTCACACCGAGGTAGAATTCCGGCACGTGGCCATGGGGCATTGGTATTATTGTTGCATCATGGACATGTCTACACCGATGCAGAATCCGGGCACGCGCCATGATGCGAACATGATTGATGTTGTGGGCGTGAGACCCATAGTTATATTGAGTGATGACTTGGCGTGAGTCCCGATCGACATGATCGTTTGTGAATCGTAGTTTGGTTATCATACATGTCTCTGCTTTATATAGACTAGTATGATTTCATTCTGATTTTTTCTGAGCACATACTTGGTACTGTTATCTTGACTCTTCGGGCTGCGTCATGCCGCGAGTAGGTACATCGGTCGTGGATCCTCGCTCTTAGGATCTCGTTCAGCGTTTGGGAAGCTCCGTTTCTCGGAGGCTTATCTTTTGTATGTGTTCCCGAGTTGTAGGTTCTTGTACATTCGGGGTATGGCGAGCCCTGTCGTCATAGTTATCACGACCAAATCGGCCTGGATCGTGCCTTACCCGGCACCCTAGTGACACAACATCGAGTAATCACGAACATAAAACAACAACATGAGATAACAGAAATATAAAACAATAATCTGTGAAAACTTGCCTTTCGGCATATATATAACCATCAACTCTTTTACAAATGAACAGCTTAATCCTTTTTACCAACCCTGCCCACAACAGTACTACAGACCTCTAAGAATGATACGACCATAGTGGCGGGACAGGGCCCCGCCAAACCCCTGAATGTAAACACTTACTACGACAGGGGACTATACCACTGATAAGCCTCCGGAGAAACGGAGCTTCCCAAACGCTGAACTGTGACCCTGAGAGCTAGGATCAACGACTGATGTACCTCAACTCGCGGCATGAACGCACTTCGGGCGAGGTCGCATAACAGGTACCGAGTATGTGAAACTAAAAATAAATACTGTAAATGAAATCATAGTAGTCTATACAAAGCAGGAGACATGTATGATAACCAAACTACAGTTCACCATAAATAAGCAGTCATGTCAAGTCAGGGACTCACGCCCTCAAGTCATCACTTAATTTAACAATGGGTCTCACGCCCACAACATCAATCGTGCCCGTGGAATACCTTCCTCACTGCCGGCAGTTTATGATATACAAGCACCAAGGAATACACATGAACACGGTGTCCCACTGTGTCCTAATAAAACTGCATGCAGTAAGTACGAAGGCATAGCCGACTACTAACACCTACGCATCAACAAGGTCATAAATCAGATTATAAGATCTGTCTGCATCCACATGATCAAAGCCGCCACTTGCCCGCAGATCTAATGCGCGCCTAGTCTCGAACTTCCCGCAGCCCGATAGGCCAATCTCATCGCCCGCATGAGGTATTCCCGCATCGAGGGTAGCTACTCCCGATCGCCCCGACTTTCGAGTCCGCACGCCACGCGACCGCATGCCCATAAAGGACGACACTAACTCGAACTCGTAGCTCGCATAGGCCCTCAGACCCGCATGAGGTATTCTCGAATCACGGTCCTGCATCACCGAAGTCTACCCCGCATCGGAGGGCTTTAACCCCTAATCATCTCAAGAGATGAATGCCACCATACTATCATAACGATCGATAGTTAATAAGCACAATCAAGCGGAAACCCTTTACACAAACATCACAAGATACTAACACACGTAGCATCCTAACACGTTTACTTATCACAAAGAACAAGAAAGTATTACAAGGCTATCACAAACCAATACAATCAAGTTATTCACACAAGGTACTTTCTACTAACAAGTTCGTATCTATCCCCAAAGTACTTCACACATTTAAATCTTTAAAAGATCTGTTTTCTTTCACATAAGTCACACAATACCCGTAGTATAAAATAGAGTGACTGTCCTTTTAAGAAAACTAAAACTCTTACCTTTGTAAAATCAAGTAACAACATTATTTTTCAAACGCCCAAGTTTGCCTAATTTCAAATGTTCACGCTTCTTATTTTTAGAAAGGTTTCGTAGTTCATAGTCTTATTCATTTAAGAATATAATTCTCTTTTAAACAACTGAGAAACATAAGCCTTATATGTGAGTAGGATATTCTTGTTTATAACAATCTTATTACAATGACCATGATCTAGAAATATCATTTTGTCTCATCTTAGCTTCTACGCAGATGAGGTTTCTACCGTTTTCATAATACTTAATTATTCAAAACATTTCCTTATTAACGCCGCAGTTGGTTTGTCGATACACATTCTGATTTCCGAAATCAGTAAATCATTCTTAAGCCGTTATACCTAACTTCCCATAAAGCTAGTATAACTCTTAAGTTTTCAAACACCAAGTATTACTTCTTTCAAAATGATTCAAAATCTTTTGAAAATACTTCAAGTTCTTTCTTATCATATAACAAGCTTATAGTTCAAATCGATTACCTTTTAAAACCACATGTATTTTCTTACTAACATAAAGTCGTTATAACCAACTTCCCATAAAGCCGTTATAACACTTTATGTTTTAAACCATTCAAACACATTTAGCACACGACGCCTCACCGCATACATAGTTCACACATATCATGCCAGAGATAGAAGAGGTTCACATACCTCGCGAC
This sequence comes from Przewalskia tangutica, assembly GCA_029844215.1. Taxonomy (NCBI): domain Eukaryota; kingdom Viridiplantae; phylum Streptophyta; class Magnoliopsida; order Solanales; family Solanaceae; genus Przewalskia; species Przewalskia tangutica. The sequence continues at coordinate 55,009,395 of CM056719.1, read as the reverse complement.
GGTATCGACTCATAGCAAAACGCCCAAGTACTTCCAAACGCCGGCTACCCTTGCCACGTAGATCGCGCCACACGTAGTACATCCACCTATAAGGCCACAAGGCGCTTATTAACATTTAGGTCTCATCGTAGAACTTTCTACGTAAATTTCTAAGACTCCCGCAACAACAGAAATCTCCTCCTCTATCGAGGCCGCTACCAAGCCAACCGTGGGGTTATACATCTAACCCTAACTGCACAATTCTACTCCACGATTACTACACAAGTCTCATCAGAATACACCCCATGTAATTACAGTCGCCAGCTTCTTCAGGCTTAAGTCAAAAGACATTGCCGCAGTACTAAGCTTAGTTCTATATATAGTATACTTTAACTATATAATCTAACAACATGTAATTTCCAATTACAATAGAGGGACAAGATATTTACCTCGATAAGCCCATAATTATCCAAGTACAAAGTCGATCCTGGGCAATCATTTAGCTCCAACTCCGAGCGCTCCAACCCGCTCTAAACCACCCTTAGAAGTTCTAACCAACTTCTACACAATACTCCAACTGACCATGGAGATTTTCCTGTGGTTTCGGTTTGTGACTCGACGGAAGTATAATAGTATAACTGGCTTTTGTAAAGGTATAACCTTAGAATACTACAAGGTATATGGCTAAGGTAATTGGGCATTATAACAATACTTTGAGAGTATTTCTACCAAGATGGGGTATTATATGAAAACAAACTAGGCAGTGGGTACCCACTGCCACACCACAAAGGAGTGGTGGCTACCTACTACCCCACTGTGGGGGACTCTCGCTGAGGGGCCTCAAAAGGTGAGGGAAGGCTCTCAAGACTTAGGCATTTTGGATGAAGAAGTTCATCAAAGGAGAGGGTATTTATAAGACAAGCCAAGGCCAACCAATGGCCAAGATCTAGCCAAGTGTTAGGCAAGTGTAGGGCCAAGATTCACCCATGTGTACCTAGCCAACTTGCACACAAAATATCTACCAAAAATATCTCCCACTTGCCTTCCCAAAATCGTCCACGCGCCACTTTGCCCACCAATGAGAGGTGCCAAGTGCCGCCTCTCGTTGGTCCAAAATGTTCCGCCTCTAAAAATCCGCAAAAATACTAAATGACATAGCCGTAATTTACCCTTCGCAGTTAGGTAGAACGCTTCGCCGAAAAACGACTTAACCGTGTTGGCACAAACATATTTCGCCCAAAGGTGCCACACGGGGTGACACGTGTCGCCCCGATTCGCCCAAAATATTTCGCCTTCCAAAATATCCAAAACGCCAAAATCTCAAAATCAAAGCGGCCCTACAAAATCAGAATTTCTCCCGTGGCCCCACGTGACCATTTTCAAAATAAAATTCCATAATTCTCTAATATTCCAGAAGTCCGAATACCAAACTGGGAATCCACCCCATAAACGAACCTTTTTCCTTCACAAAACCTAAACTTTTCCGTGGAAAATTCACCTTTCTTCCTTTCCAATCTTTCTCATGATTCTCGCACGCACGCCCTGCATACATACCCGAACTACGGGTATAACATTCTTCCTTAGAAACATTCGTCCCGAATGTTCCTTCTAAGTCTCAAACAAACGCGGCGCCAAGATAGTCTTCACTACTATACTTACGAAACAATCCCGCCATACCGCCACAGAAATACCTGCGCAACATACTTATATCCAAGTCTACGAGGAAACACCTCTAACATCACCACAAATAATACCACTTTTGTCACTTTGTCGCGAGCCTTGCTCCGACGACCCAACAAATGGTACCGGCCGCACGCGATCACCAAGCCGTCAGACACTCGAACCCTTACCACATTTCGACATCGCTTTAGTATCCAAAACTCGGGTTACTATCTCTAACGTGGTCATCATTAATCGGGAACATTCGATGGATCTTCGATACTTTCCGAACATAACAATACGAAGACCGGACGCCCTACCTCCTAAGTCGGACGGCAAATGCTAACATATAGGCAACCTGGCCTATTCTTCACATGAACTCACAAAGGCCCAAAGTAACTCGGGCTAAGTTCCTTCTGCTTCCAAAACTCGTCACACCCTAACCGGGGTGGTACTTTCAAGAAGACCGACCGTCAACCTGAACTCTAAGCGTCGTCGCCGATTATCCGCACAATTCCTCCGATGCCGTAACTTCTTCTAGACAAGCTTCACTATCCACACCACCGGAACAAGCTCGAACCAACTATTCAACCCCGCCAACATCGAACCAATCGACCGCAACTTGCATTTCGCTTCAAGCGCGCCGCAAAGACGACATCCGAACACCGAAATGGTAGCTTAAACACTTCAACCGAGACAACGATCCTCACAATACCACGAAATCAAAACACCGCCCGAGGGCGACGCGATACGAGACTCACCCGAAGTTCCTAGCCCCGCTCGTACAAACTCCCGTGAAAGAGAAATAGCCGCACTGGCTCCACTGTCAGTCATAAGGTGAAGGTAGGCACCCTGCAACCTCACAACCTTTTCGATAACATCAACACCGCCGAGGAACGACCGACCAAGAACACGATAGGTCGCTTCATCGCCCGACCACCGGTCGAACGCATCCACGAACTTGCACGGCTAACTAAATACGGGCCTAACACCCTCATGACCCTAACACAAAGAGGACCACCACAACCGACCCCACCACCATACCGCCGCGGGTTGACCCGCAACACGGCCTCAACCCGACCCAGATTAAGAAAACACTAGCTCCCGAAGGAATAATTTCACAAATCATATTACGAAAACCTAGCGGTCTTCCTAGCTCGACTACCTTCTTTCAAATCACGCTACTGGGACTTATCCCACGAACATAGCTCACGCACTATGCACTCCTATAAGGGTCAAACATAACACTACACCTTTCTCGAGACGGCCTTACCTCTAAGGTCTTTACGTATAACACTCTAAGGCTCACACCTTCTCTATCCCCAAAATCTTACTCCTGCTAACCCACCATGATTCTAATCACAACTAACACACCGCTATCGTAACATAGCACTTAAGGTATACTCACCTTGAAAGTTACCAAAGGACCTCGCCGCTCCGCCCTCTTCTTGTCCTTCGTTAACCCGTCGATCTCTACGCTTTCTACCACGCGCATAAGCCCGTACACAGGCCATGCTCAAGCCTAACTGAAGGATTACTCTTGCACAACCTTCTCTTAGGTAGTCATCAAGACTCGCGATACATCGGTAGATACTCTCTGGTAGCCAAATCCATAGCTAGTAACAAGGTTGTCTCTTGCAATCTATATTCTCTGCTCTGGCCGTGAACCGGGGTTCAAATATTATGGTCATCAGAGGCACCGCCGCCGTGCTAAACTCTGGGCTAGTGACGCCGCAAAACTCCCGAATGAAGCACTACCCTAGGTAATGATTGGGCCCGTGCCTCGCCACCTTCCGAACTCAACTCGCAGCCTCCGCCGCCGCCTCCCGCCCGGTTGCCTACGCGAGGCATAACGATAAGGGAATGAATTTCGCCGAGGGTCCAACTTACAACACGGCTCTAAGGCACGATCTCGAGTGAGAAGAATAGAAACCAATCCTAAATATCCTATAGCCTCACGATTATTGATGGTGCACAACACACCGATAATCAAGACTTACCGATACGATTCGTAGACACTTTCCGAGGATTAATCGCTCGATACCACTTTTGTCACGACCAAATCGCCCGTGGATCGTGCCTTACCCCGCACCCTAGTGACACAACATCGTAGTAATCACGAACATAAAACAACAAATACGAGATAATGTAAATATAAAACAATAATCAGAAAACTTGCCTTTCGCATATATATAACCATCAACTCTTTTACAAATGAATGCCTTAATCCTTTTACCAACCCCGCCACAACAAAGCATCTGCACTTAAGAATGATACGACCATAGTGGCGGACAGGCCCCGCCAAACCCCGAATGTAAACACTTACTACGACGGACTATACCACTGATAAGCCTCCGAGAAACGGAGCTTCCCAAACGCTGAATCGTGACCGAGAGCTAGGATCAACGATCGATGTACCTCAACTCGCGGCATGAACGCAGCCTCAAGGAGGTCGCATAACAACTGCGAGTATGTGAAACTAAAAATAAATCAGAAATGAAATCATAGTAGTCTATACAAAGCAGAGACATGTATGATAACCAAACTACGATTCACCATAAATAAGCAAATATGTCAAGTCGTGACTCACGCCTCAAGTCATCACTTAATTTAACAACGGGTCTCACGCCACAACATCAATCGTGCGTGGAATACCTTCCTCACCGCCAGCTTTATGATATACAAGCACCAAGGAATACACATGAACACCGTGTCCCACTGTGTCCTAATAAAACTGCAGGTAAGTACGAAGGCATAGCCGACTACTAACACCTACGCATCAACAAGGTCATAAATCAGATCATAAGATCTGTCTGCACCGCCACATGATCAAAGCCGCCACTTGCCCGCAGATCTAATGCGCGCCTAGTCCCGAACTTCCCGCAGCTCGCATAGGCCAATCTCATCGCCCGCATGAGGTATTCCCGCATCGAGGGTAGCTACTCCCGCATCGCCCCGACTTTCGAGTCCGCACGGCCACGCGACCGCATGCCCATAAAGGACGACACTAACTCGAACTCGTAGCTCGCAAGATAGGCCCTCAGACCCGCACGAGGTATTCTCGAATCACGGTCCTGCATCACCGAGTCTACCCCAGACGGAGGGCAGCTTAACCCCTAATCATCTCAAGAGATGAATGCCACCATACTATCATAACGACCGATAGTTAATAAGCACAATCAAGGGAAACCCTTTACACAAACATCACAAGATACTAACACACGTAGCATCCTAACACGCTTACTTATCACAAAGAACAAGAAAGTATTACAAGGCTATCACAAACCAATACAATCAAGTTATTCACACAAGGTACTTTCTACTAACAAGTTCTGTATCTATCCCCAAAGTACTTCACACATTAAAATCTTAAAAAGATCTGCTTTTTCACATAAGTCACACAATACCCGTAGTATAAAATAGAGTGATCGCCCTTTTAAGAAAACTAAAACTCTTACCTTTGTAAAATCAAGTAACAACATTATTTTTCAAACGCCCAAGTTTGCCTAATTTCAAATGTTCACGCTTCTTATTTTTAGAAAGGTTTCGTAGTTCATAGTCTTATTCATTTAAGAATATAATTCTCTTTAAACAACTGAGAAACATAAGCCTTATATGCGAGTAGGATATTCTTGTTTATAACAATCTTATTACAAAGAATGATCTAGAAATATCATTTTGTCTCATCTTAGCTTCTATGCAGATGAGGTTTCTACCGGTTTTCATAATACTTAATTATTCAAAACATTTCCTTTTATTAACGCCGCAGTTGGTTTGTCGATACACATTCGATTTCAAATCAAGAAAGCATTCTTAAGCCGTTATACCTAACTTCCCATAAAGCTAGTATAACTCTTAAGTTTTCAAACACCAAGTATTACTTCTTTCAAAATGATTCAAAATCTTTGAAAATACTTCAAGTTCTTTCTTATCATATAACAAGCCGCTTATAGTTCAAATCGATTACCTTTTAAAACCACATGTATTTTCTTACTAACATAAAGTCATATAACCAACTTCCCATAAAGCCGTTATAACACTTTATGTTTTAAACCATTCAAACACATTTAGCACACGACGTCTCACCGTACTACATAGTTCACACATATCATGCTAGAGAGATAGGAAGAGGTTCACATACCTCGCGACGAGTATCGACTACAGCAAAACGCCCAAGTACTTCCAAACGTCGGCTACCCCTTAAGCCACGTAGATCGCGCCACACGTAGTACATCCACCTATAAGGCCACAAGGCGCTTTATTAACATTTAGGTCTCATCGTAGAACTTTCTACGTAAATTTAAAGACTTCCCGCAACAACAGAAATCTCCTCCTCTATCGAGGCCGCTACCAAGCCAACCAGTGGTTATACATCTAACCCTAATCTGTACAATTCTACTCCACTGTACTACTACACAAGTCTCACTGAATACACCCCATGTAATTACAGCTGGGCTTCTTCAGCTTAAGTCAAAAGACATTGCAAAAGATTAAGCTTAGTTCTATATATAGTATACTTCAACTATATAATCTAACAACATGTAATTTCCAATTACAATAGAGGACAAGATATTTACCTCGATAAGCCCATAATTATCCAAGTATAAAGTCGATCCCGGGCAATCGCTTAGCTCCAACTCCGAGCGCCCAACCCGCTCTAAACCACCCTTAGAAGTTCTAACCAACTTCTACACAATACTCCAACTGACTATGGAGATTTTCCTAGTGGTTTCGCTTTGTGACCGACGGAAGTATAATAGTATAACTGGCTTTTTGTAAAGGTATAACCTTAGAATACTACAAGGTATATGGCTAAGGTAATTGGGCATTATAACAATACTTTGAGAGTATTTCTACCAAGATGGTATTATATGAAAACAAACTAGGCAGTGGGTACCCCACGGCCACACCACAGGAGGGTGGCTACCTCGCCTACCCCACTGTGGGGGACTCTCGCCGAGGGGCCTCACGGTGGAGGGGGAAGGCTCTCAAGACTTAGGCATTTTGGATGAAGAAGTTCATCAAAGGAGAGGGGTATTTATAGCACAAGCCAAGGCCAACCAATGGCCAAGATCTAGCCAAGTGTTAGGCAAGTGTAGGGCCAAGATTCACCCATGTGTACCTAGCCAACTTGCACACAAAATATCTACCAAAAATATCTCCCACTTGCCTTCCCAAAATCGTCCATGTGCCGCCCACTTTGCCCACCAATGAGAGGGTGCCAAGTGCCGCCCTCTCGTTGGTCCAAAATGTTCCGTCTCTCTAAAAATCCGAAAAATTACTAAATTACATAGCCGTAATTTACCCTTCGCAAGTTAGGTAACGCTTAGCCGAAAAACGACTCTAACCGGGTGTTGTGCACAAACATATTTCGCCCAAAGGTGCCACACGGGGTGACACGTGTCGCCGATTCGGCCCAAAATATTTCGTCTTCGAAAATATCCAAACGCCAAAATCTCAAAATCAAAGCGGCCCCACAAAATCAGAATTTCTCCGTGGGCCCCACGTGACCATTTTCGAAAATAAAATTCCATAATTCTCTAATATTCCAGGAAGTCCGAATACCAAATCTGGGAATCCAATTCCCATAAACGAACCTTTTTCCTTCACAAAAACCGGAAACTTTTCCGTGGAAAATTCACCTCTTTCTTCCTTTCCAATCTTTCTGTCGTATTCTCGTACGTACGTCCTTGCATACATACCCTGGAACTACGGGGTATAACAATAGTTGTTGTAAATCTTAGAGGTCTGTAGTACTGTTGTGGGCAGGGTTGTAAAAAGGATTAAACTGTTCGTTTTGAAAGAGTTGTATTTATTTATGTTATTGGAAGGTAACCGTTGGGTTGGCCTGTTTTATGTTCATATATCTTGTTTCTTGTTAAAGTTTTATTTTCCGCTGGTTTTCTCTGATGATTGTATCACTAGGGTGCCCGGGATAAGGCACCAGTAACGGGCCCCGGAACGGGTCGTTACAAAAGTGGTATCAGAGCAGTTAATCCTCGGAAAGTGTCTACAGACCGTGTCTAGTAGAGTCTTGATTATCGATGTGTTGTGCACCACATCTATAATCAGGAGGCTGCAGGACATTTAGGATTGGTTTCCATTCTTCTCATTCTGAGATCGTGCCTTAGAGCTGTGTTGTAAGTTGGACCCTCCGGCGTGTCTCGCTTTTACCGATTATGCCTCCGCGCAAGGCAACGAGCCACGGGCGGCAAGACAGAGGAACCGCTAGTGAGATCTGAGGAGTACGCAGGTGCGAGCCTGCAGATTTGAGGTTGTGCTTGACGGCGGGTTTTGTGGCGCCGCCCCAGAGAGGTTAGAGCGCAAAGAATGGCTGCTGAGACCGCAGCACGAGCCTCGATCCCCACACCGGGGGCAGGAAATGGGTTACAAGGAGATGGCGATTGCTGGCAGTGGTCGTGGCAGATATGAGGATAGGCCGATGCAGCCAGTTCCAAAGGCACCGTGGTGCACGAAGCAGATAGTTTGAGGCTACGGGACTTTACGAGTTAGCCCGCGAGTTTTATGGGTCGAGGCACGAGGATGATCCGCAGGAGTTCATCCGCGATACGGATCACGCGGGTGATCAAGGCTTGAGACCGAGTCTGCGACCTTTGGTTCGCATCGGCTGCGTGATACCGCGATCGATTGGTTTGATTCATGGAGCTTTCGGGAGAGCATGCACTCCAGCAGTATGGGATAAGTTTTCGGGGCTTTCTCACGCACTTCTTGCCTCCGCATGAGGAGGGCACGCCGGCAGATTTTTGATGCTTAGACAGAGCGCGCACGGTTCGGAGTACAATGTGAGTTCGACTCATTGGCGGTGCGTCGGCGTTGGTAGCTAGTATGGAGGATCGAGTGCACCGATATGTTACGAGGCTCGATGATTACATGTCGAGGCATGTTCGAGTAGCTCTTCACCGCATGGACATTGCCCGCATGCAGCTCATGACCGGGATGTGAGGCACGGAGAGGTCGACGGAATGACCAAGATCAGCGAAGAGGCCGAACAACAGTGGTCCTTTGGTGACTTTCGAGGCGGACCGCCTCAAGAAAGATACTAGTTTTGTACCTCCGCGGCTGAGTGGTCCTCCACAACCTTGAGTATTCGGGGCGGTCGGGCTCAGGGTTGAGTTTCGAGGAAGTAAGGGTGTTGGCGGATCGGTCACCCCTACCTCGGTGTGGTCGATGTGGTAGACCGCATTTCGGGAGTGTCGTGGTGCGGGAGCTTGTTATTTTGGCGGCAGGCCATTTTGCGAGGAATCGTCCGACCAAGGGTAGCACGGATGTTACGACTCACCTACCGGATCGATGGTGGTTCATCGCCTTCTACAGCATACGCAGGCGTGCCTATGATTAGAGTGAGCGGTAGCTTTGTATATCCTTAACCTCTAGAGTTTTGGTATGCTTGTTATGATGGTCTCATTATTATGTGCTATGTACGAATAGCGTTGTGTTAATTATGAGTTAGAAAACATGCTTAGTTGGGAGGATACGTATGGGGCATGGTAAGTGTGAACCTTAGACTATGTCACGGCCGAGACCTTAGGGGTAAGGTCGTCTTGAGTTAAAGATTTATTTTATGTTTGACCACTTATCGAGTAGTGGTATACGTGGGATTTATTTGTGTGATAAATCCGTGGGTAGTGTGAGATGGAAGTGGTAGCTTTCATGATGTGAGTTAGTAAGATTGTTAGAATCGGGAACAAGAGTTTAGCGCGGTTGGTGGGTTGAGGACCAGTGCGGGTCAACCCAGAACCCGGTTTGGGGTGGGTCGATTCTGGGTGGTCCCGCCAGGTGGTATGGTCACGAGGATGCTAGGCCCAAGTTTGTATGACCATCGTAGGCGGTGGTGGAGAGGTTCGACCAGAAGCGGATCGTGGAGGCCGGGAATGGCCTTAAGGGAGATTGAAGTTAGTATGATGACCAAGTTTGGAGGTAGTAACTCCAAAGGTAGGAAACAGAAGCATTGACGGAAGTGTGGTACGGTTACTAGAAAGAGTTCGAGTGTTCGAGAAGGGTACAACGAGTTAGGGGAGAAGAGAACGTGTGTTAGTTCGTGGCCAAGCTGTGGCGTCGGCAACTTGTTAGAGGAACTTTATCGATATCCGACTTGAGAAGGAACATTCGGGACGAATGTTTCTAAGGAGGGGAGAATGTTATACCCCGTAGTTGCAGGGTATGTATGTGAGGACGTACGTACGAGAGTACGGCAGAAATTTTGAAAAGAAAGAAAGATGTGAGTTTTCGACGGAAAAGTTTAGGTTATTTGTGAAGAAAAGGTTCGTTAATGGAATTGGATTCCCGATTTGGTATTTGGACTTCATAGATTATATTAGAATTTTGAGATTTTATTTTGGAAATGGTCACGTGGGCCCACGGAGAAATTTACTGATTTTGTAGGGCCCACTTTGTTTTGAGATTTTGGCCATTGTGGATATTTTTGAAGGCGTTTTTGAGGCCAATAGGAGGGTGACACGTGTCACCCCGCCAGTGGCTTGCCGAATGACATTTGTGCACAACACGGTTAGAGTCGTTTTTCGGCGAAACGTTTTCTGCGTAACTTGCGAGGAAAATTCCGCTATGTCGTTTTGTATTTTTGCGGATTTTTCCGGCGATTTAAACATTTTGGACCAACGAGAGGTGACACTTGTCACCCAGTGGCGGATAAAGTGAAGCTCAGTGGGACGAATTCACGCCTTGATTTGGACTTCTTATGTGAAATGTTTTGTGCAATGTTTTGTGGCTTGTTTTGTGGAGTAGGGTCTAGGGTGCACTTGGCTTGATCTTGGCCTTACACTTGCCTTGCACATGGCTTGATCTTGGCCATTGGTTGGCTTTTGGTTTTGCTATAAATACCCCCCTTATGTTGATGAACTCTTCATCCACAAATGAAACCTTCCAAGCCTAAAATCCCTCCCTCCTCTAGTGTTGAGTTCGTCCAACTCATCCCCCCCCCGCGTTTGAGTGTCTTGGGCGAGGGCCTCCTCCCTGTGGTGCCTTGGCGTGGTACCCACTAGCCTAGTTGTTTTCGTATAATACCCCTCCCTTGTGGTATTGAAATACTTCTCCTAGTATTGTTATAATGCCCAAAATACCTTAGCCTTGTACCTTGTAGTTTTCCAAAGATACCTCTATACGTAGAGCCCGGAAATACTACCTTTTGTCCTTTTAGTCTCAAACCGAAACCCTAAGGAAATCTTCATAGTTGGTTGAAGTATTTGAGTAGAAGTTGGTTAGAACTTCTAAGGGTTGTTTGGAGCGCGGAGTAGGAGCTAAACCTTGCTCAGGATCGACATTATAACTTGGATAATTTTGGGTTTGTCGAGGTAATTACCTTGTCCCTCTATTGTAATTGGAAATTACATGTTTGTTTGAATATATAGTTGAAGTATACTATATATGGAACTATACTTAGTATTCGGCAATGTCTTTTGACTTAAGCCTGAAGAATAAAGAACCGAATCGAATTGTATTTACATAGGGTTTGTATTGCGATAGACTTGTGTAGTATTCGAGTAGAATTGTACACGTCAGGTTAGGCGTGTAAACCCCTGGTTGGCTTGGTAGCCCCGATAGAGAAGGAGATTTCTGTTTATTGCGGGAGGTCTTTGAATTTTAGAGAGAAATGGAACTTGTGTTTTGGGGTTAATAGACGTTTGTGACCTTTATAGGTGAAAGTACTAAGAGTAGCGTATTCTACTCGAGGAGTGGAAAGGGCTAGCAAGGTTGTAGTACTTGGAGCATTTTGCTTATTGTCGATAAATCGTCGCGAGGTATGTGAACCTCTTCCTATCTTTTCTAGCATGATTGTTGTGAACTATGTAGTGCGTGACGCATACGTGCTAAGTGATTTGGTTGGTTTAAAACATAGGGTGTTATAATAGCTTTATGGGAAGTTAGTTATAACGACCTTATGTAGGTGAAAATGGTTTACTGATGTTAGAAGTTAAGAGACTTGATCTTATAAGATAAGAGACTTAACTTATTTGTTTTAATGTGGATGTTGTGTGAAACCTCATTCGTGAGTAATGAGTACTTGGTTTTAAAGGGATAATGTTTCTTGATTTGAAATCGAATGTGTATCGACAGGACCACCGCGTTAATAAAGGAAAATGTATTGAATAAAGATGTTTTGTATTAAAACAATAATAAACCTCAATCTGAATAGAAGCTAAGATGAGACAAAATGATATTACATTTTCTAGATCATGGCAGCTGTAATAAGATCGTTATAAACAAGAATAAACTACTCACATATATGACATATGTTACTCAATTGTTTTAAAAGAGATTAAGACTATGAGTTATGAAACCTTTCTAAAATAAGTGACTTGAGCATTTGAAAATGAGAAGCTTGAGTAATTGAAACTAGGCAAACTGGAACTTAGGAAAAGAATGTTGTTACTTGATTTTGAAAAGGAATGTGGGTTGGTCATTCTAATACTACGGGTATCGGGTGACTTTATAAAAGTAATGGATCTCTTTAAAAGAACTTAACGTATGTAGTACTTTGGGGTTAAAAACCGGACTTTGGCATTAAATGAATGTTCTTTGAGTTGTGTGTACCTTGCCTATGCTTGTTGTTGTGTAACTTGCCTATGCTTGTTGTGAAACTTGCCTATGCTTGTGATGATAGCCTTTGTTGTGCAAGTGTGGTATTTTGTATTACCGCGTCTCGATAGAGGCGTCGACTTGTGAGAACTTACTTGGGCGTCTTGGCGGTGATGGAGAATTCCACGGTATGTTTCCATTTTGATTCTTGTCTTGTTGATGTCACATGGACATGTCTACACCGAGGTAGAATTCGGCATGCGGCCGTGCGGTCGGGTTGATTACGATATATTGTTATTGTGGTTACATGGACATGTCTACACCGAGGTAGAATTCCGGGCATGTGGCGTGCGGCGGGTTGATCACCCGATATTATTGTTGATGTCACATGGGCGTGTCTACACCGAGGTAGAATTCGGGTATGTGGCCATGGGCATTGGTATTATTGTTGCATCATGGACATGTCTACACCGATGCACTGGGGCATGCGCCATGATGCGAACATGATTGATGTTGTGGGCGTGAGACCCGTAGTTATATTTGAGTGATGACTTGAGGCGTGAGTCACTGATCGACATGATTGCTTTTGAATCGTAGTTTGGTTATCATACATGTCTCTGCTTTATATAGACTAGTATGATTTCATTCTGATATTTTCTGATTCACATACTTGGTACTGTTAGATCGACCTCGCCCGGCTGCGTTCATGCCGCAGTAGAGGTACATCGATCGTGGATCCTCGCTCTTAGGATCTCGCCAGCGTTTGGGAAGCTCTGTTTCTCCGGAGGCTTATCTTTTGGTATGTGTTCCCTGAGTTGTAGGATCTTGTACATTCAGGGGTATGGCGGGGCCCTGTCCCGTCATAGTTGTTGTAAATCTTAGAGGTCTGTAGTACTGTTGTGGGCAGGGTTGTAAAAAGGATTAAACTGTTCGTTTTGAAAGAGTTGTATTTATTTATGTTATTGGAAGGTAACCGTTGGGTTGGCCTGTTTTATGTTCATATATCTTGTTTCTTGTTAAAGTTTTATTTTTCGCTGGTTTTCTCTGATGATTGTATCACTAGGGTGCCCGGGATAAGGCACCAGTAACGGGCCCCGGAACGGGTCGTTACATACCTCATGTCACGACCCGAACCCCGGGCCCGCGACTGGTGCCCTACCTGGGCACCTTCTACCCATTCATCCCAAGTAACCCGCGGATGATAAAGATACTCATTATCATTTTTTTTAAAACAAGCTAAGGCAAAGCCGGCAAGGCCGCCGCTATATATATACAAGCCAAAATGAAACTACATTGTACAAGAGTCCAATCTAACATAAGAATACAGACCTCTAAGAGTTTAGACAATATACTATGACGGGACAAGGCCCCGCCGTACCCATAAATGTACAAAAGCCTATATCGAAAGATTAGTACCAAAATGATAAACTCTAGAACAATTGAGCTATCCCAAAAAACTCTGAGCAAGGATCCTACATTTGCAGATCACCAAAATGCGTACCTAAACTTGCGGCATGAACGCAGCCCCCCGGAGAAAGGGGGTCAGTACGGAAAATATATCAAGTATGTGAAACAATAAGTAATGTAAATGAGATTATAACAGGCCAAAAAGATAACATGAGACAAGTATAATAATCAAATACCAGTACACTGCCTTATCAAAGTAAGAGTCAACTGTATCCTTTTTAAACTGAGAGTAATGAAAATAAACTATACTTTTTCAAATTATGAAAGTCTGTCCAAATAAATAAATACTGTCATGGGAGTTGAACCCGAACATTATACACAAATACTGTCCTGTAAGGTATTCTGCCCGGCCCTATCTGGGACGCGATAAAGTCAATAAGGTATTCTGCTCGGCCCCTTCTGGAGCGCGGTAAAGTCAATAAGGTATTCTGCCCGGCCCCTTCTAGGACGCGGTAAAGTCAATAATCTATAATGCCCTTCCAATTAAGGTATACTGCCCGGCCCCTTATAGGATACGGTAAAGTCATGTAATATATACTGCCCTGCTCATTAAGGTATACTGCCCGACCCATTCTGGGACACGGTCCAAATATAAAGGAATGTACATATATAGCTATCACAAGCAACTATGTGCAATTTAAATCATATTTGACTCTCATTAGCACAAATAGAATGAACTATCATTTTTGAAAAACTCAAGGCATTATTAAATGAATATGCAAAAAACTTTCATTTTAGAACCCCAAAGTACTATCAATAGAATAGGTAAACAACTTTCATTTTAGAACCCCAAAGTACTATCAATAGAATAGGTAAACAACTTTCATTTTAGAACCCCAACGTACTATCAATAGAATAGGTAAACAACTTCCATTTTAGAAACTCAAAGTACTATCAATAGGATAGGTAAACAACTTTCATTTTAGAAACTCAAAGTATTATCAATAGGATAGGTAAACAACTTCCATTTTAGAAATCTCAAGTACTATCAAGAGAATAGATATAACAATCTTTCATTTTAGAAACCCCAAGTACTATCAAGAAAATAGATATAACAATCTTTCATTTTAGAAACCCCAAGTACTATCAAGGAAGTATATAGAACAACTTCTATTTTAGGAAATCCAAAGTACTATCAATGAAGTACATCATTAGGAGTAGGATTCACTCACTTTATAACAAGGAATCATGCTAGAAGAAGAAAGGATAGTTCACATACCTTATTGGCGACTAACCAACTCTATAATCTAGTATACGTCTCAATGTACTTCAAACTATAACAATAACATGTATATCAACACGTGCTTACTAAAGTAGGTTAACGCCAAGTAAAGGTTCTCCTTTTTCTATGGAAATTTGGGCAGCATTTCCCCCGTTTATACGTACTTTTCCAAGGCCCAAATTCAACAACAATCAAGCCTCATTTAAGGCACAATCAAACAGCAACCGAAGGGGATTACACACCTACATGACGTTTAAAATTCGGCCCCTTAATCTATACAAAAATATCCCATAAAAACAGTCCACAATTCTATCAACGATAAGGGTAAAATGTGAAGCCTTTAACACCCTTTTACACCATTATTCCTTAGGACTTTCATTAGCAATTTTACCACATTAATCATGAATGTTGACAACTGAATTTACAGTATGTACACGCCACAAAACAGTCCATAAATACTGCACGACAATATCCAACAGTTTTATAGATTCCACGACCAACAACTACAATCCGATAACTCTTTCCTTAACCATTTTTATTCCAATTAAAGTTCCAAAACTTCTATATAAGTTATATCAACTTATTAACAACAATATTACTCCATTATAATATGCAATAGGTGAAGATAACAACAACAATAATCAACGAATCCAATCAACACGAAAACTGCCTAATTCTCGGCCATCTTGCCAAAAATGGCACATGCATTTCATATTCTCCATTTCTCTTAACACAAGTTCATCTATCAATTTTAACAACATGTATATCCAATTACTTCAAAAGAAGAAGAACTCTTACCTCAAAATTTGCCAAAAATAGTCCGCAAGAAATCGGACAACACCTTCACTTTTGCACCACTTCTTCAAGTTCCACTCACACACGTGCACTCTCTACAATATTGTAACCATCTTCCTTTCATGTTTCTCCTCCCAAGAAGTTCATCTCAAGCTAGGGTTTTTCTTGGCTAAGTCTCGGCCAAACCGTGGTTCAACACCATTGGAGAGTTAACTTGGCTTAGCACCTAATCAAGGTACTTAATCTAAAAGGATTAGTGATTCTTGAACTTCACTTTTGGTTCAAAGGATTCACGAAAATTCTTGGAGAGAAAGGGAGAAGATGAAGTGTTACACCAGTAGTTCAGTGTCATGTGTTTAAGGGAATGTACGTGAGAATATACGACTTTAAGTTTGATACGAAAGGAGGATTTCTTTTTCCTAGGGAAAATGATTTCGAACCTCGGGAAAGAATAATGTTTGTAAATTGAGACTCGTAAAATTTATCAAAATTATGGAAATGTCGGGAAATGAAGTTTATGGACGAATAGGAGGGCGACACGTGTCACCCCCCTACTTAGGCATGGACGAAAATGGACATGGATTTGGTCAAGTCTTGAACAAGCCAAGGCTTGACATATTTGACTTAGTCAACTTGCCAAAATGACAAAGATCTTAGTCTTGATAAATCCAAGCCACACAATTGTTTTAATCTAGACCCTTAATTGTAGTATATATCCTATACTAGTAGCAAGACATCCCACACTTAGAAAAAAAATTCAAGAACTTATTGTTCAAGCTTGAGAGCTCTCGGCCAAAGGAGAAAATAAGGAGAGAAATTTTTCAATCTTGTTTCATAATTCACAAGACATTAACCCAAGGTTCCTAGTGGTATTGTAAGGATATCTCAATAGAAAGATCTCGGAAAAACGACGTTTTTACGTTAGTCGCAAGGCGAAAGCCTAAGGTGTTCTTCAACTTTGAAGATGAAACTTGAAGAGGAGTTTTTCATGAGCTTCTAAGGAGTGCTTGGAGTGGATTGGAACATAAGAAGAGAGCTAAAAGTTGCTAAGGATCGACTGTTACGCTTGGACATTATTAGGGCTTAGTGAGGTAAAATCTTCATCTTCTTAATGTAATTGAAGATTACATGTTATAGTAGTTAAGAAATGAGCATGTGGTATATAGAATGATGTTTGAAAAGATTTGGATCATGTCGACATGTTAAAACCGAAAATGGACAAGTTAGCCATTTATGGTGTAATCAATTTAATTGTTAGTTACGATCGTCGCATGTTATAGAAAGAAGGGATTATAGTTGTTATAATCGATTTAGGCTATATAACATGTTAGAATAACAATTTGGATTGAAAAGGAATTGGAATGAACTTTATGTTGTTACATATTTTAGTAGAATTGCCTTAATCTTTGGGCGATTTGTATTAATTGTGGGGCGAATTTTACACGTCTGTTAAGGCGTGTAATCCCTTTGGTTAGCTGAATTGATTGAGCCTTAAATGTGGCATTTGGTTATTGATTTTCGGGCCTTGAAAAAGGTGGAAAAGTACGTAGAAACAAAGAAAGTGTTGTCCGATTTTTCGTAGAATTTGGTGACGTTACACTTAGAATATTCTACGTTTGAAGCTAGAGGTTAATGGACGTATCATGGCCAGTATAGGTTGAATTACTATGTATAGCGTATTCTACTTAAATAATGGAATAACTATCAAGGTTGAAGTACTTTGGATCATTTTACTTTGGATCATTTTGCTACTTGTCGATAATCGACACGGGGTATGTGAACCTCTTCCTTCTTTTGGCATGATTCTATGTATGAAATATACGTGTGGTGTTATTTCATGATCCCTTCTACTCTTAGAAGTTAAGAGGTATGTATGTTGATTTACTCTATATAAAAGTTACGTCTAAGTTATCCTAAGTTCTTACCAAGTCTTATGGGAGATGTTGGTAAGAGTCGTTAGGGAGAATTTGGAGTCGAGTTGACTTTGCTAAGTTACTGCACGAATGAGAATAAGTATCGAACAATCTATTGCAGCGCTAATAAAAGAAAATGTATCGACAATCAATTCAATTAAATTGAGTAGAATTCTCCATCTGAATAGAAGCTAAGATAAGAAAAAATTGTATTACATTTTCTAGATCATGGATGCTTTAATAAGATCGTTATAAACAAGTATAACCTATTCACAACGCATAAAAATATATGTTACTTAATTTAAAGAGTTTACGTATGAAGTTTTAAGACTATGAACCTTGAATTCTTAAAAGGTTAAGAGACTTTATTTTTCAAGTTATGAGACTTGATTCTTAAAGGAAGGAATGACTTGATTTAAAAGTATAGAATACTTGATTTGGGAAAATCATTTGATAACTTGATATTCTAAGTTAAGAAACTTGATTTCTTAAAAATTAAGAGACTTGAAGTATTTTGAAAGCTATGTAACTTGATTTGAAAGTATAAGTCTCTTGGTTATAAAAAGGAATGAATTTGTCTAAGACATAAAGAGTTATAACGGTTTTATGAGAAGTTGGTTATAACAATTTTATGGAAGGTTAAAAGAATGGTTTTCTGTAGTAATATAAACCAATATATAACTTGAAATAAAGAAGGGAAATTTGATTTAAAGGTACCAATTACTTAAAGTTTTAAAGTAAGGGTCACTTGATTTAGAAGCCTAGAAATGTATTTCTAAAAATGTAGTGACTTGTTTTGAAGTGTAGACAAGCCTTGATTCTACGGGTGTTAGTATCTTGGGGGTTTTATACGAGAAAGAGTCATCTTTGAAAGGATAAAGGTACGTAGTACTTTGGGTTAAATTCCCGGATTTTATAATGACATGTTAGTGCCTTAAGTAAACTAAAATGATAGTGTATGTAAATAAGGTTAATAAGAAGTTAGGGGATTTCTTAACTTGCTTATGTTATGTATGATAAGCCGGTAGTGCTTATGTTATGTATGATAAGCCGGTAGTGCTTATGTTATGTATGATAGCCGGTTGAGCTAGGTTATGTTATTCTTGCGGGGTAAACCCCCGGGTTACTACTTATTCCATGGATTTGCTACCCATGATGCGAGTGCGGCGTTTGTACTCATTGCGGGCCCACCGGGTCCATGCGGGTGAAATAGTCCTATGCGGGTGAAATAGTCCCATGCGAGGCGGATGACCTCATTGCGGGTCCACAGGACCTATGCGGGTGAAATAGTCCCAGGAGTAGGATTGTCAAATGATACTATGGGCAGGTGGCCCTAAGTTGATCATAAGCTTCCTCTTTTTATGCAGTATACCTTTATGGGCAGACTTATGTGACTTTATCGCGTTCCAGATTAGGCCGGGCAGTATACCTTTATAGGCAGACTTATGTGACTTTATCGCATCCCAGATTGGGCCGGGCAGTATACCTTTATGGGCAGACTTATGTGACTTTATCGCGTCCCAGAATGGGCCGGGCAGTATAGGCGTCCCTCCATAACGGGCCGGATTATGTTATCCAAGATAAGTAAGTTATATGGTTATGAACTTGATGAGTTTTCCTAAGTATGTACGTAAGAATTTGACTATAACTCTTATTGAAAAACAATAGGAAAGGATAATGATGTACGATTAAGTTCATGAGTTGTAATGGCATGACAGGATATGGTATTTACGTTTTATACTTTCCCCTGTCATTCTTTTTGTTATACCCCGTATTTCCAGAGTATGTACGTGAGGACGTACGTAGAAAAGTTTGGGCCTTAAAGTTAGGCAAGGACGAAATTTTGTTCACAAGTACCGAAAAGAATCGTTTTCCGACGAAACGTCTTCCAAAGCTTGCGTAGGGAAAATTCCGGCTATGTCATTTCTAATTTTTGCGGATTTTTTCGAGAGATGAAACATTTTGGACCAACGGGAGGGTGACATGTGTCACCCTCACATTGGACGTTGTGATGGGCGGCTAGTGGACGAATTGGGGTCTTGGGTTAGGTAGGATATTTGTGATAGTTGGTGTGGTAGATGGATAAGGTACACATGGGTAAATCCTCACCCTACACTTGCCTACCACTTGGCTTGATCTTGGCCCTTGGTTGTCCTATAAATACCCCCCTTAGTTGATGAACTTCTTCATCCTAAAATAGTTTCTAAGTCTTGAAAGTTCTCTCCCCCATAGTGTAGTGGTTCGTCCAAGCCTCCCCCTTTGAGAAGGCCTGGCCGGCAGGGTACACCCTCCTAGTGGCCTTGGCGAGAGTACCCCCACCCCTCTCTTGAGTTGTCTCGTATAAATACCCCCTCTTGGTAGAAAATACTCTCCAAGTATTGTTACTATTCCAAAACACCTTGGCCCAAA
This sequence comes from Przewalskia tangutica, assembly GCA_029844215.1. NCBI lineage: Eukaryota > Viridiplantae > Streptophyta > Magnoliopsida > Solanales > Solanaceae > Przewalskia > Przewalskia tangutica. The sequence continues at coordinate 54,989,397 of CM056719.1, read as the reverse complement.
TACATTGTAGTATTCGAGTTACACTTATACAAAAAGCCGGAAATACTATTATACTTCCCTTGATCACTAAGCGAAACCCTAAGGAAAATCTTCATAGTCGGTTGAAGTGTTAAGTAGAAGTGCGTAGAACTTCTAAGGGTTGTTTGGAGCGGGTTGGAGCACGGAGTAGGAGCTAAGCGTTGCTCGGGATCGACATTAAACTTGGATAATTTTGGGCTACAGAGGTAAATAATCCTATCCTTCTATTGTAATTGGAAATTACATCTTTGAAGTTATATAGAAATGAATATAAGATTCATAGAAGAGATTTGAAGTAATAGAAGGATATTACGAAAAGACTTGAATGAAATCGCATCGGAAGAATAATCTACGAGTAGTCTAGGCGTTGATAGACTTGTATAACCTTTATAGGTTGAATGTTGCGAGTAGCATGTACTACTTGAATGGTGGACAAGGCTAGCGGTTATAACCATGGAGCGTTTTGCTAATAGTCGATAATCGTCGAGGTATGTGATTCTTCCTATCCTCTTGAGCATGATATTTTAAAAGAATATATATATATGCGGTAGGCGTCGTGTGTTAATGAGCGTAGTTATGCGGTAATGTCTTTTGACTTAAGCCTGAATAATAAGAATCTTGAAGTATTTCAAAAGAATTAAGAAACCTTTTTAGAAGAGTAATACTTGGTTTTAAAAGCTTAAGAGTTATACTAGTTTTATGGGAAGTTAGGTATAACGACTTAAGAGAGATAAAAAGAATGGTTTATTAATTTTAGAAGTTAAGAGACTTGATCTTAAAAGATAAGAGACTTGACTTAAGTAAATTAATATGAGTTTTTGTGTGAAACCTCATTCGTGAGTAATGAGTACTTGGTTTGTAAAAGGAATAATGTTTCTTGATTTGGAAATGAGAATAAGTATCGAACAAACCACAGCAGCGCTAATAAAAGGAAATGTATTGACTAATAAAGTATTATTAAAACCAGTAGAAACCTCCATCTGCATAGAAGCTAAGATGAGACAAAATGATATTACATTTCCTAGATCATGGCTGCTTAAATAAGATTGATTATGAACAAGAATAACCTATTCACATATAAGACATATGTATCTCAAATTGTTTTAAAGGAGAATTATATCATTAAGTGATTAAAACTATGAACTACGAAACCTTTCGAAAATGAGAAACTTGAGTATTTAAAATTAGGCAAACTTGAACGTTTGGAAAAATAATGTTGTTACTTGATTTTATAAAGGGAAGTGTTTTGATCTACTTAAAAAGATAGTCAATCTATTTTTATACTACGGGTATTGTGTGACTTTTGTAAAAGAAACGGATCTTTTAAAGAGTTAATGTATGAAGTACTTTGGGGATAAAACCCGAACTTGTTAACATAAAGTAGAAAGTACCTTGTGTGAATAAACTTGATTGTGTTGGTTTGTGATAACCTTGTAATACTTTCTTGTTGATTTGATAAATAAACATGTTAGGATACTACGGGTGTTAGTATCTTGTGATGTTTGTGTAAAGGGGTTTCCCTTGATTGTGCTTATGTTGTTTAAACAATAAACTGTTATGTTAGTATTATATCACTCACCTTGACTTGATCCGGGGTTAAGCCCTCCACGCGGTAGACTCGAGGCGGATCTGTGTGACCTATGATTCGAGAATACCTGCATGCGGGTCCGGGGCACATGCGGGCTACGAGAGTTCGAGTTAGTGTGCGGGTTATACCTCATGCGATCTATGTGGCCATCTGTTGCGAGTCGGGGCGTTGCGGGAGTAGCTACCCTCGTCGAGAATACCTCATGCGGCCATTGGGTGGCCTATGCGGAGTGCGGGAAGTTCCAGGACTAGAAGCGCACATTAGATCTGCGCGAGTGGCGGCCGATTATGTGGCGATCAGACAGATCTCGTAATCTGATTTATGACCTTGTTGCACTGTGGGTTTTGGTAGTCGGTTATGCCTTCGTACTTACCGTCACGGTTTTATTATGACAGGTGGGACACGGTGTTCATGTGTATTCCTTGGTGCTTTTATATCATAGGCTGGCGGTGAGGAAGGTATTCCACGCATGATTGATGTTGGAGTGAGACCCATAGTTGTATTTGAGTGATGACTTTGAGGCGTGAGTCCACGACTTGACATGATGATTATTTATTGTGAATTGTAGTTTGGTTATCATACATGTCTCTGCTTTATATAGACTACTATGATTTCATTCTGATATTTCGGCCACATACTTGGTAATGTTATCGACCTCCTTGGGGCTGCGTTACGCCGCAGTAGAATCGCGATCGTCGATCCTCGCTCTTAGGATCCTGATTCGGCGTTGGGAAGCTCCGTTTCTCGGAGCTTATCGAGTATAGTCCCCGTTGTAGTACTTACATTCGGGGTATGGCGGCCCTGTCCCGCCATTGTTGTTATATCATTCTTAAGTGCAGTAGTAATGTTGTGGCGAGTTGTAAAAAGGATATAGCTGTTCGGTTTAAGTTTTTATATATATGCGAAAGGCAACTTTTATTCAGATAAATTGTTTCATATTTCATGTCTTGTTTTATATTCTTGATTACTCGATGTATGTATCACTAGGGTGCGGGGTAGGCACGATCACGGACAGAGTTCGGTCGTGACAAAAGTAATATCGAGCGATTAATCCTCGGAAAGTGTCTGAACCGTATCTAGTAAGTCTTGATTATCTGTGTTGTGCGCCACACCAATAATCGTGAGGCTATAGGATATTTAGGATTGGTTTCCATTCTTCTCACTCGAGATCGTGCCTTAAGTTGTGTTATAAGTTGGACCCTCTAACGTATTTCTTTCCCTTACCGCTATGCCTCGCGTAAGGCAACCCGCCCGAAGGGCAAGGCAGCCGAGGAGCTGCGAGTAAATCTGAGGGTTACGAGGCACAGCCCAACCATCACTGGGTGGTCTTCATTCGGGAGTTGCGGCGTCGCCACCCGTGAGTTTAGCACGGCGGCGATTCCTCTGCGGCCATGATAGTTGAACCTTCGCCCACGGCCGTAGAAAGTATAGATTGCAAAGAGACAACCACATTAGCTAAGGATGTAGCTACCAGAGAGTATATGATGTACCGATTTATCGCGGGCCTTGATGAATATCTAAGAAAGGGTTGTGCAAGAGTAGCTCTTCAGTCAGGCTTGAGCATGGCCTGCGTACGGGCTTATGCACATCAGGCCGAGAAATGTAGAGATTGACGGATTAACCAAGATCAGCAGAAGAGGGCCAGAACAACAGAGTCCTTTGGTAACTTTTGAGACGAATCGCCTCAGCAGCAGAATGAATATGCACCTCCGCCGATGCAGTGGTCCTCGCGGGGTTCGGACGTTCGGTATGCGGAGTTGGCGAGCTCGAGGCTTGGTTCACAGCTATGTAGGTTCTAGCCAGCCGGATTCGGTAGTTCAAAGAGGAAGGGGTGTTAGCCAGAGGAGGCCACCCCCACCTCGGTGTGGCCGTTGTGGTAAGTGTCATTGTGGAGAGTGTCGTACTTCTTCGGCAGCTTGTTTTACTTGCGGCCAGCAGGGCCATTTTGCGAGGAATTTGTCCGACCAGAGGTGGCGCGGATGTAGAGACTTCACCTTGGGATCGGTGGCTAGTTAATCACCCCACTGGTGCGCCTACGGGAAGGATTGGTTAGAACGACAAAGGGGAAGTGAAGCGGTAGATACATGTATATCCTTGAACCCTCTAGAGATCATAGGTGTGATAAGATAAGCGTATCTTAAGTGTTATGTTCAGATAACATAAGTGTTAATTGTGATTAGAAATCATGGTTAGTTAGCAGGGTAAGATTGGGGCAGAAAGTGTGAGCCTTAGAGTTTTATACGTAGGGACCTTAGAGGTAAGGCCGTCTCGAGTAAAAGATGTATTTTTTTATGTGTTTGACTTATCGGAGTGCATAGTGCACGTGAGATATAGTTATATAATAAGTCCTTGAGTAGTGTGGAATGAAAGAGGGTAGTTGAACTAAGAAGACACTAGGTTTTCGTGACTTGATTAGTGAGATCGTTAGGATCGGGAACAAGAGTTTTTGGCGATAGCGGGTCGGATTGAGACGATCGCGGGTCAACCCGCGACTTTGTAATGGTGGTTCGGGGTGGTCGCGGTGGTAGGTCACGAGGGTGTTAGGCCCAAGTTTAGTAAACCAGTCTGAGTTCGTGAATCACGTTCGACGATAGTCGCCGATGGTCACCATCTTGTCCTTGAGCGGGGTATTTACTCGGCAGAGTTATGCGAGATGTTATTTATCGGGAAGGTTGTAAGGCTGCACGAGGTGCCTACTTTCACCTTATGAGCAGTGAAGCCCAAGTTGTGGCTATTCGTTTCGGAAGTTTTACGAGGGGGTTAGGAACTGGTGAGTCTCGATGTCGCGTTCGCCTCGGTCCGATGTTTGGATTTGGGTAGTTGTAAGGATTGTTGCCTCGGTTAAAGGAGTGTTTTTATAACCACCGTTTCAGTATTCGGATATCGCCACGAAGCCTCGTAGGGGCGGTAGTGTAAGTTGTCGATCGATTGGTTCGATGTTGGCAAAGTTCGATAGCTGGTTCATACTTGTTTGGCGGGATGGGATAGGTGAAGCCTATCGAGAGAGGTTATCGGCACTCGAGTCAGCGGAAGTCGTGCGGATAATCGCGATGACGGCTGGCGTTCAGGTGGGCGGTGGGTCTTGAAGGTACCACCGGAAAGGGTGTGGCGAGTTTGGGAAGCAGAGGAAACTTAGCGAGTTACTTTGGGCCTTCGAGATCATGTGAAGAGTAGGCGGGTTGCCTATATGTTAGCTTTGCCGTCAGACTTAGGAAGCGGTATGTCCGCCCTTCATGTTGTTAGGTTCGAAGAGTATCGGAGATCCGTCAGTATTCGATTAATGATGATCAAGTTGGAGGTAGTAACCCGGAGATTTTGAAATTGATGTAATGTAAATGTAGTAAGTTATGAGAAAGAGTTCGAGTGTGCGAGAAGAATGCGACAGTAAGGGAAGAAGCGAGCATGTGTTAAGAACATAGAAGTGATCATTTCGTTTGTAAAGTGAAGGTGCGAAGAGAGTATCTTTTAGCCCTTGGGTGGGAGTTTTTGTGATGTTAGAGGTGAATCCTCGTGGACTTGGATGTAAGTATTTGCGCGGGTGTTTTCTGTGGCTAGGTGTGGAATGATTGTTTTCGTAAGTATAGCAGTGAAGACTATACTGGCGCATGTTTGTTTTGAGAATTAGAAGGAACATCCGGGACGAATGTTTCTAAGGAGGGGAGAATGTTATACCCCGTATTTCCAGAGTATGTACGTGAGGACGTACGTAGAAAAGTTTGGGCCTTAAAGTTAAGCAAGGACGAAATTTTGTTCACAAGTACCGAAAAGAATCGTTTTCCGACGAAACGTCTTCCAAAGCTTGCGTAGGGAAAATTCCGGCTATGTCATTTCTAATTTTTGCGGATTTTTCCGAGAGATGAAACATTTTGGACCAACGGGAGGGTGACATGTGTCACCCTCACATTGGACGTTGTGATGGGCGGCTATTGGACGAATTGGGGTCTTGGGTTAGGTAGGATATTTGTGATAGTTGGTGTGGTAGATGGATAAGGTACACATGGGTAAATCCTCACCCTACACTTGCCTACCACTTGGCTTGATCTTGGCCCTTGGTTGTCCTATAAATACCCCCCTTAGTTGATGAACTTCTTCTTCCTAAATTAGGTTCTACGTCTTGAAAGTTCTCTCCCATAGTGTAGTGGTTCGTCCAAGCCTCCCCTTTGAGAAGGCCGCCGGCAGAAGTACACCACTCCCAGTGGCCTTGGCCGAGAGTACCCCACCCCCCCTCTCTTGAGTTGTCTCGTATAAATACCCCCCCTCTTGGTAGAAAATACTCTCCAAGTGTTGTTACTATTCCAAAATACCTTGGCCCAAATACCTTGTAGTATTCGAGTTACACTTATACAAAAGCCGAAATACTATTATACTTCCTTCATCACTAAGCGAAACCACAGGAAAATCTTCATAGTCGGTTGAAGTGTTAAGTAGAAGTTGCGTAGAACTTCTAAGGGTTGTTTGGAGCGGGTTGGAGCACCGGAGTAGGAGCTAAGCGTTGCTCGGGATCGACATTAAACTTGGATAATTTTGGTGAGGATAAGTGGGCCATGGCGGTTCGATTACCCATGGTTCACGAGATGGGATAGTTTGAGGCTACGGGACTTTAGTGGTAGCCCGCGAGTTCTGGTGAGGCACGAGGATGATCGCGGAGTTCATTCGGCGATTCTGACGGATCATGAGAGTGATCAAGGCTTGAGACCGAGTCGGTGGTCTTAAGTTCGCATCAGTGCGTGATCATCGTCGATCGGTTTGGTCGTGAGCTGTCGGGAGAGAATGCACTTCGGTAGTATGGGGCGAAGTTCTGCGAGGCATTTCTAGCACATTTCTTGCCTCCACAGATGAGAAGGGCTCGGGCGATAGATTTTTAGCGTTGAGGCCAAGGCATACGGTTCGAGAGTACAATGTGGAGTTTGACTCATTAGCTCGAGTACATCCCGCATTGGTAGCCGACATGGAGGGCGAGTGCACCGCTACGTCGGGCTCGATGACTACTTGGCGAAGGCTTGTTCGGTGTAGCTCTTGTTGGGCATGGACATTGCCCGCATGAGCTTATGCACTTGGATGTGAGGAGCGGAGAGGTCGGCGGAATGGCCGAGATCAAGAAGAGGCGGAGACAGCGAGGTCGCTGGTAACTTCGAGGCGGACCGCCTCGTGGCGAGTTAGTTATGTACCTCCGCGATCTGAGTGGTCCTCCAGCGATCTTCGGGGCGTTAGGTATTCGAGGCTGGTGAGCTCGGGCTTAGTTCCGCAGTATACATGGGTTCGGCCCGGGTTCATGCTTTCCTCGGTGTGCACGATGCGGCAAGCGTCATCGGGAGTGTCGTCTTAACTGCGGTGCTTGTTTCACTGCGGTCGTCGAGCCATGTGACGAGATCTAGAAGGCGGGATCGGTAGAATAGCGCAGCCGAGTCGATGGCGAGTTCATCGCCTTCTATAGCTATCGCGGCGTGGTGATTATGATTAGGCGACGTGAAGGAAAATGAAGCAGATAATCGGTATATTCTTACCTCTAGAGACTAGTATCGTTGATGATATGATGAAATGCTAAGTATTATGTTGGATAGCATTATGTTAAAATTGTGTTTAGAAAACATGGTTAGTGAGAAGGGTAAGTTTGGGAACAGGGAAAGTGTGAGCCTTAGAATGTTATACGTAGAGACCTTAGAGGCAAGGCCCTCTCGAGTAATAGATTTATGTTTGTGTTGACCTTTATCGAGTGCATAGTATCGTGGGATATATATTGTGATAAGTCACGGGTGGTATGAAATGAAGAGGGTAGTTGAGCTAAGAAGACCACTAGGTTTTCGTGACTTGATTTGTGAGATTGTTAGGATCGGGGAACAAGTGTTTAGCGCGATAAGCGGTCGGGTTGAGGACCAATCACGGGTCAACCAGCGGCTTGAAATGTGGTGGATTCGAAGTGGTCCCGCCAGGTGGTAGGGTCACGAGGGTGCTAGGCCCAGGTTTAGGTAACCATCGTATGAGTTCGTGGATATGTTCGACCAGAATCGGATCGTGAAGGCCGGGAATGTCCTTAAAGGAGATTGAGGCTAGTAAGGTGACCAAGTTGGAGATAGTAACCCAAAGATTTTGGAAACTGAAGCAGTAACAGAAATGTGGTAAGTTATGAGAAAGAGTTCGAGTGTACGAGAAGGGTACGACGAGTAAGGGAAGACGCGAACATGTGTTAAGAACATAGATGTGATCATTTCTTTTGTGAAGTATAGGTGCGAAGGGAATATCTTTTAGACCTTGGGTGGGAGCTTTTGTAATGCTAGAGGTGATTTCGTGGACTTGGATTTAAGTATTTCTGGCGTGTGTTATTTTGTGGCGGTGTGGCATGATTGTTTCGTAAGTATAGTAGTGAAGACTATCTTGGCGCATGTATGTTTTGAGACTTAGAAGGAACATTCGGGACAAATGTTTCTAAAGAGGGTAGAATGTTATACCCATATTTCCAGTATGCGTGAGACGACGCGTGCAAAGTTAAGCCTTAAGTTAGGCAAGGGACGAAATTTTGTTCCTGACCCGAAAAGAATTGTTTTCCGGCGAAGCGTTTTCCAAACTGCGAAGGGATAATTACAGTTGCAACATTAATAATTTTGCGGATTTTTCCGAGAGATTAAATATTTTTGGACCAACGAGAGGAGACACTTGTCCCTCAAGTGAATGGCAATCCATGGGAGTTGTTGGCACGTTTTAATGTTTTGTGGCCTTAAACATTTGGTCAACGTTTGCTAGATATTTTGTGTAGTAGATGAGCAAGTGGGACCCACTCAACACTTGTCCAAATCCTCACCCTCCACTTGCCCACCACTTGTCTTAATCTTGGCCATTGGTTTCCCTATAAATTCGCCCCGTAGTTGAAGACTTCTTCGTCCACTCTTAATTTCCAAGGCTTGAAAACCCTTCCCCTCTTAGTAAGCTCTCGTCCAAGAGCTCCTCCACTTTGTGAGGCCTTGGCGAAACCCCACTCTAGTGGTGCTAGCCAAACATACCCCAGATAGAAAATACTCTCAGTATTGTTACTATTCCAAAATACCTTAGCCCAAATACCTTGTAGTATTCGAGTTACACATACTAAAGCCAAGAAATACTATTATACTTCCCTTGATCACAAAAGCGAAACCCTAAGGAAAATCTTCATAGCGGGTTGAAGTATTAAGAAGAAGTTGCGTAGAACTTCTAAGGGTTGTTTAGGCGGGTTGGAGCATTGAATAGGAGCTAAGCGTTGCTCATGATCGACATTAAAACTTGGATAATTTTGGGCTTACAGGTAAATACTCTTGTCCTTCTATTGTAATTGGAAATTACATCTTTGTATGATATAGAAATGAATATAAGATACATAGAAGGATATTACGAAGAGAATTGAGCTGTAATAGAAGGATATTCGAGAAGAGAATTGAGTGAAATCACATCGGAAGAATATTAAAGAAGAAGATTGAAGTTGTTACATAGGGTGTAATTCTGAACTTGTGTAGTTTGGCGGGTAGGAAAGTCTTTGCTAGATTTTAAAATAGAATGAGGAATCTATATCTAGAATTATTCTACAGAGTAGTCTAGACGTTGATAGACTTGTATGACCGTTATAGGTTGAAGTACTGCAAGTAGCGTATTCTACTCGAAGGGTGGAAAGGGCTAGCAGGATTCTGATGCTGGAGCGTTTTGCTAATAGTCGATAATCGTCGCGAGGTATGTGATTCTTCCTATCCTCTTGAGCATGATATTTTAAAAGAATATATATATAGTCACGGTAGGCGACGTGTGTTAATGAGCGTGGTTTTACTTGATGTCTTTTAACTTGAGTTTTAATTAATAAAGAATCTTGAAGTATTTCAAAAGAATTAAGAATCGTTTTTGAAAGAAGAGTAATACTTGGTTTTGAAAGTTTAAGAGTTATACTAGCTTTATGGGAAGTTAGGTATAACGACTTAAGAAGATAAAAAGAATGGTTTATTGATTTTAGAAGTTAAGAGACTTGATCTCAAAAGATAAACTTGACTTAATTGAATTGATATGAATTTTGTTAAAAGTGTGAAACCTCGTTAGTGAGTAATGAGTACTTGGTTTTAAAAAGGAATAATGTTTCTTGATTTGAAATGAGAATAAGTATCGAGCGAACCACTGCAGCGTTAATAAAGGAAAATGTATTGACAAATAAGTAATTATATTAAAACCCGTGAAACCTCCATCTGCATAGAAGCTAAGATGAGACAAAATTGTATTACATTTCCTAGATCATGGCTGCTTTAATAAGGATTGTTATAAACAAGAATAACTTACTCACACATAAGACATATGTTACTCAAATTGTTTTAAAAGAGAATTATGTTATTAAGTGATTAAGACTATGAACTACAAAACCTTTCGAAAATGAGAAACTTGAGTATTTGAAATTAGGCAAACTTGAACTTTTGGAAAAGAATGTTGTTACTTGACTTTAAGAAGGAAAGTATTTTGGTTTAAAAAGAAGGGCATAATATTGCCTTAGTTTATTTTAAAATGGAAAACATGGTATTATCTTAATCGGTCCTAAAAGAGCGTTTAAATGTTATAGTCGATTCTATACAGCGTTCATGGATGAGCAGGAATGTATTCACCGACACGCGTTCGTGGTATGAACCGGAATGTATTCCATCACGATTCCTATCGAGTCCCGTGAGATGGGCGGAGACATGTACGATTCCTATCGAGTCCGTGAGATGGGCGAGACATGTCACGATTCCTATCGAGTCCCGTGAGATGGGCCGAGACATGTCACGATTCCTATTGAGTCCCATGAGATGGGCGAGACACGCACGATTCCTATCGAGTCCCGTGAGATGGGCCGAGACATGTCACGATTCCTATCGAGTCCCATGAGATGGTAGAGACATGCACGATTCCTATCGAGTCCCATGAGATGGGCCGAGACATGTATTCCACACGATTCCACCTCGAGTCCCATGGGATGGGGCGAGACATGTTATCGTATCACACGATTTATACCTAGGCCAGCGGCGGAAGGAGTTCCACGGGCATGAGGATGACTTTGAGGGCGTCGTCCACGACAACATGTTGTTTTATGTTGTAATCGTAGTTTTGTTATCATACATGTCTCTGTTTTATTTTAAGTATTATGATTTCATTCTGATATTTTTGATTTCACATACTTGGTACTGTTATCTTGACCTCCTTGAGCTGCGTTCATACGCAGTAGAGATACATCGGTTGTTGATCCTCGCTCATAGGATCACGATTGCGTATTAGGAAGCTCCGTTTCTCGAGGCTTATCTTTTAGTATGTTTCCACTGAGTTGTAGGTTCTTGTACATTGAGGTATGGCGAGCCTGTCGTCATATGTGTTATTACATTCTTAAGTGCATGAAATGTTGTGGCGGGGTTTGTAAGGATGTAAGCATTTCAAACTTGTATATATATATATCTTAGAAAGACGACTTTCTCTAAGATAAAATGTGTCTAATTTTACATTTAATTCATGTCTTATTTTTATGTTCCGCTGATTTCTCTGATGTTGTATCACTAGGGTGCCCGGAGTAAGGCACCAGTCACGGGCCCGGGATCGGGTCGTGACAAAAGTGGTATCAGAGCAGTTAATCCTCGGAAAGTGTCTACATACCATATCTAGTAGAGTCTTGATTATCGGTGTGTTGTGCACCACACCAATAATCAGGAGGCTATAGGATATTTAGGATTGGTTTCATTCTTCTCATTACGAGATCGTGCCTTAGCCGTGTGTTGTAAGTCGGACCATCCGACGCATTCGTTTTACTGATTATGCCTCCGCAGGCAAGCGGCCGGGCAGATGGGCAAAGCGGCCGGGAGCCGCTAGTAGAGATCTGAGGAGCAGGGCGCAGCCGGTCATTACGAGATAGTGCTGAGGCAGCAAGTTTTGCGGCGCCGCCAGCGATTTAGACGCGGCGGTGGGTGCTGAGACCACGATACGAGCCTCGGTCCCGCACTATTGCGGAGGTTGGGGTACAAAGATATAGCCCGATTCGGCGGGATCGTGGCAGACATGAGGATAAGGCTGGGCTTGGCAGGTTCGATAGTACCCATGGTTCACCCGTCTCCGGATAGTTTGAGCTACGGACTTTACGAGTTGTAGCGCGAGTTCTACGGGTCGAGGCACGAGGATGATCGCAGGAGTTCATTCGGCGATTCTGGATCATGAGAGTGATCAAGGCCGGAGACCGAGTCGGTGGTCTTAGGTTCGCGGCCGCTGCGTAATCTGCCGCCGATCGTAGTTTGGTCGTGAGCTGTCGGGAAGTATGCACTTCGGTAGTATGGGGCGAGTTCTCGGGCATTTCTTGCACATTTCTTGCCTCCACAGATGAGAAGGGCTCGGGCGACAGATTTTTGCGTTGAGGTAGGCGCATCTGATTCGAAGTACAATGTGGAGTTTGACTCATTAGCTCGACATCCACGCATTGGTGGCGGACATGGAGGCCAGAGTGCCGTTACGTCACGGTCTCGATGACTACTTGGCGAAGCTTGTTGGTGTAGCTCTTGGCCGGCATGGACATTGCCCGCATGCGAGCTTATGCGCTTGGATGTGAGCGGAGAGGTCAGCGGAATGGCCGAGATCGAGAAAGAGCGAGCAGGCAGGTCGCTGGTAACTTCAGGCGGACCGCCTCGCAGAGTTAATTATGTACCTCCGCCCGATGCAGTGGTCCTCCACGATTTCGGGGGCGTTAGGTATTCGGGCGGTCGAGCTCGGGGCTTAGTTCACGGTATACATGGGTTCGGCCACGGGTTCATGCTTTCCTCGGTGTGCACGACGCGAGCGTCATCCCGGAGTGTCGCTTTCTTCTGCGGTGCTTGTTTCACTGCGTCGTCGGGGCCTTGTGGCGAGAATCGTCCTAGAAGGAGGATACGAGTAGAATGATGCAGCCTCACGGTCGGTGGCGAGTTCATCGCCACAGTAGCTATGCGCGCGGCAGGCGGGATTATGATTAGGCGGCGAAGGAAAATGAAGCGGATAATCTGGTATATTCTTACCTCTAGAGACTAGTATGCGTTGATGTTATGATGAAATGCTAAGTATTATGTTCAGATAGCATTATGTTAAAATTGTGTTTAGAAAACATGGTTAGTTAGAAGGGTAAGTTTGGGAGCAGGAAAGTGTGAGCCTTAGAATGTTATACGTGAGAGACCTTAGAGGCAAGGCCATCTCGAGTAAAAGATTTATGTTTGTGTTGACCTTTATCGAGTGCATAGTATCGTGGGATATATTTTGTGATAAGTCCAGGTGGTATGAAATGAAAGAGGGTAGTTGAGCTAAGAAGACCACTAGGTTTTAGTGACTTGATTTGTGAGATTGTTCGGATCGGGGAACAAGTGTTTAGCGCGATAGCGGTCAGTTGAGGACCAATCGCGGTCAACCAGCGGCTTGAAATGTGGTGGGTCAGTCGAAGTGGTCAGCGGTGGTAGAGTCACGAGGGTGCTAGGCCAGAGTTTAGGTAACCGTCGTATGAGTTCGTGGATATGTTCGACCAGAATCGGATCGTGAAGGCCGGGAATGGCCTTAAAGGAGTTTGAGGCTAGTAAGGTGACCAAGTTGGAGATAGTAACCCAAAGATTTTGGGGCTGGCGATATGAAATATGGTAAGTTATGAGAAAGAGTTCGAGTGTCAGAGAAGTGCACGACAGTAAGGGAAGACGCGAGCATGTGTTAAGAACATAGATGTGATCATTTCTTTTGTGAAGTATGAGTGCGAAGGAATATCTTTTAGACCTTGGGTGGGAGCTTTTGTAATGCTAGAGGTGATTTCTCGTGGACTTGGATTTAAGTATTTGCGCGTGTGTTATTTTGTGGTCGGTGTGGCATGATTGTTTCGTAAGTATAGTAGTGAAGACTATCTTTGGCGCATGTATGTTTTGAGACTTAGAAGGAACATTCGGGATGAATGTTTCTAAGGAGGAGAATGTTATACCCGTATTTCTAGAGTATGCGTGAGGGCGTGCACAAAAGTTAAGCCTTAAGTTAGGCGAGGGCGAAATTTTGTTCCTGACCCGAAAAGAATTGTTTCAGCGAAAGCGTTTTCCAAACTGCGAAGGAAAATTACGATTACAACATTAATAATTTTGGATTTTCCGAGAGATGAAATATTTTGGACCAGCGAGATGGCGACACTTATCCCTCAGTGGGCGACAATCCATAGGAGTTGTTGTACGTTTTTAATGTTTTGTGGCCTTAAACATTTGGTCAATGTTTGGTAGATATTTTGTGTAGTAGAGGGCAAGTGGGACCCACTCAACACTTGTCCAAATCCTCACCTCCACTTGCCCACCACTTGTCTTAATCTTGGCCATTGGTTTCCTATAAATACCGCTTAGTTGAAGACTTCTTCATCCACAAATAATTTCAGTCTTGAAAACCCTTCCTCTTAGTAAGCTCTGTCCGAGCTCCTCCCCTTGTGAGGCCTTGGCGAACCCCCTCACAGTGGTGCTAGAAACACACACCCCTAGTGAAAATACTCTCCAAGTATTGTTACTATTCCAAAATACCTTGGCCCAAATACCTAGTAGTATTAGGTTACACCTATACTAAAGCCATAAATACTATTATACTTCCTTCATCACAAAAGCGAAACCAGGAAAATCTTCATAGCGGGTTGAAGTATTAAGAAAAGTTGCATAGAACTTCTAAGGGTTGTTTGGAGGCGGGTTGGAGCATTGAGAATAGGAGCTAAGCGTTGCTCGGGATCGGCATTAAAACTTGGATAATTTTGGGCTTCACAGAGGTAAATACTTTTGTCCTTATTGTAATTGGAAATTACATCGTAGTAGTATAGAAATGAATATAAGATACATAGAAGGATATTACGAAGAGAATTGAGCTGTAATAGAAGGATATTCTGAAGAGAATTGGTGAAATCACATCGAAGAATATTAAAGAAGAAGATTAGGCTGTGCTTACATGGGTGTATTCTGATGAACTTGTGTAGTTTGGCGGGTAGGGAAGTGCTGCCCGATTTTCCGTAGAATGAGAATCTGTATCTAGAATTATTCTCTGAGTAGTCTAGGCGTTGATAGACTTGTATGGCCGTTATAGGTTGAAATCGCTGCAAGTAGCGTATTCTACTCGGGGTGGAAAGGGCTAGCGGGATTCTGATGCTGGAGCATTTTGCTAATAGTCGATAATCGTCGCGAGGTATGTGATTCTTCCTATCCTCTTGAGCATGATATTTTAAAAGAATATATATATAGTGCGGTGGCGTCGTGTGTTAATGAGCGTGGTTTTACTTGATGTCTTTTGACTTGAGTTTTAATTAATAAAGAATCTTGAAATATTTCAAAAGAATTAAGAATCGTTTTGAAAGAAGAGTAATACTTGGGTTTGAAAGTTTAAGAGTTATACTAGCTTTATGGGAAGTTAGGTATAACGACTTAAGAAGATAAAAGAATGGTTTATTGATTTTAGAAGTTAAGAGACTTGATCTCAAGATAAACGACTTGACTTAATTGAATTGATATGAATTTTGTTAAAAGTGTGAAACCTCGTTCGTGAGTAATGAGTACTTGGTTTTTAAAAAGGAATAATGTTTCTTGATTTGGAAATGAGAATAAGTATCGAGCGAACCAACGCAACGTTAATAAAGGAAAATGTATTGACAAATAAGTAATTATATTAAAACCAGTAGAAACCTCCATCTGCATAGAAGCTAAGATAAGACAAAATTGTATTACATTTCCTAAATCATGGCTGCTTTAATAAGGATTGTTATAAACAAGAATAACTTACTCACACATAAGACATATGTTACTCAAATTGTTTTAAAAGAGAATTATGTTATTAAGTGATTAAGACTATGAACTACGAAACCTTTAGAAAATGAGAAACATGAGTATTTGAAATTAGGCAAACTTGAACTTTTGGAAAAGAATGTTGTTACTTGACTTTAAGAAGGAAAGTGTTTTGGTTTAAAAAGAAGGGCATAATATTGCCTTAGTTGATTTTAAAATGGAAAACATGGTATTATCTTAATCGGTCTTAAAAGGCGTTTAAATGTTATAGTCGATTCTATCTGCGTTCATGGGATGAGCAGGAATGTATTTCACACGACACGCGTTCGTAGGATGAGCGGGAATGTATTCCATACGATTCCTCTCGAGTCCCATGAGGTGGGCGAGACATGTATGATTCCTATCGAGTCCCACGAGATGGGCCGAGACATGTCACGATTCCTATCGAGTCCATGAGATGGGCCGAGACGTGTATGATTCTATCGAGTCCATGAGATGGGCCGAGACATGTACGATTCCTAACGAGTCCCATGAGATGGGCCGAGACATGTGCGATTTCTATCGAGTCCGTGAGATTGGCCGAAAGATGTAGTCCATACGATTCCTATCGAGTCCCACGAGATGGGCCGAGACATGTATTCCACGATTCCACCTCGAGTCCGTGGGATGGGCCGAGACATGTTATCGTATCACACGATTTATACCTAGATCGCCGGCGGTGAGGAAGGAGTTCCACGGGCATGAGGATGACTTTGAGGCGTGAGTCACGACTTGACATATTTGTTTTTATGTTGTGAACTATAGTTTTGTTATCATACATGTCTCTGTTTTATTTTAGTATTATGATTTCATTTACTGATTTTATTCGATTTCACATACTTGGTACTGTTATCGGCCTCGGCCGGGCTGCGTTCATCTGCAGTGAGGTACATCGGTTGTTGATCCTCGCTCATAAGATCACGATTGGCGTGTTAGGAAGCTCCGTTTCTCGGAGGCTTATCTTTTGGTATGTTTCCACGAGTGTAGGTTCTTGTACATTGAGGTATGGCGGGGCTGTCCGTCATAGGTGTTATTACATTCTTAGAGGTCTGTAGTAATCTTTGTGGGCGAGGGTTTGTAAGGATATAGCTATTCAAACTTTGTATATATATATATCCGAAGGCGACTTTCTCTCGAGATAAAATGTGTCTCGTTTACATTTGATTCATGTCTTGTTTTATGTTCCGCTGATTTCTGCGATGTTGTATCACTAGGGTGCAGGGTAAGGCACGATCCACTTGGATCGGTCGTGACATTAAGGAATGGATTATAACAACTTACAATTTAATCATCAAAAGTACAATCGAGGAAGTATATAGAGTAAGCTACATATTAGGCAATCAGTACAATCAAAGAGTGGATCATTTAAGGAGTAGGACTTACTTTCTTTATCATAAGGAATCATGCTAGAAGAAGGAGATAGTTCACATACCTTTTCGACTTAATCCACAAGCTAAGTCGAATACGCCGCGCGTAGAATTGTCAACCTATAATGGCCACAACACGACTATCAATTTCTAGTTTCTAACGTAGAATGATACTAAGTATATAGTCTCTTATTCTACGGAAAATCGGGTAGCACCTCCTTTGTTTCTACGTACTTTTCCATCTTTTTCAAGGCCCGTAAATCAATAACCAACATGCCACATTTAAGGCTCAATACATCAACCAATCAAAGGGTATTACACGCATTACACGTGTAAAATTCTACCCAAAATTCATATAAAACAATCCAACACTTATAAGGAATTCGACCACCAATATAACCAATCATAAGTCCGCCAATTTCAATCCAAGTTCTTAGGTCTAACATGTTATATAGTCATAAACAACTTTAACAACTACAATTCCTTCTTTTATATAACATGCGATGACTAAACTAATAACCAAATTGAATTGTAATCTTAAAGAGCTAAACATACTAGTTTGGATTAGGTTCGATATCAATACACTTATCAAACTTCATAATATATACCTCATGCTTGCTAATATCCATAACTACAAAAATAAGTAATCTTTAATTACTAAAACGACAAGATTGTTACCTTTATAAGCCCTTATAAAATTCCAAGTTTCAAAGTCGCTCCTTAGCAATTCTTAGCTCCTTTCCTTTACGCTCCCGTCCGCTTATTTGAAGCCACAGAAGTTCACAACCAACTTCTCTTCCATTTTCTATCCAAAACTATGAAAACGACTTAGGTTTTCGCCTTGCGACTAACGTGAAAACGTCGTTTTTCCTGAGATCTTTCTATTGAGATATCCTTACAATACCCTTAGGGACCTTGGGTTAAAGTATTGTGAATAATGAACCAAAATTGCAAAATTTTCTTGTGAGAAAATGCACAAGCTAGAAAGCTCATGAAGAACAAGAATGAAGTCTTGAATTTTTCTAAGTGTTGAGATAAGTCTTGCACTAGTGTAGTATATATAAAACAATGGAGGCAGATCACGACACTTGTGTGGTTTGGATAGAGAATAATTAATATCCAGCGAGTGGCGAGTTGACTTGGTCGATTATCTCGAAGCACAAGACTTGATCATCCGTGACTACTAACCTTGGTCAACGACCATTAACCATGGTCCCATTTCGTGCAAGCCATGTGGGGGTGACGCGTGTCGCTCTCCCGTTCGTCCATAAAATTAGTAACCCTCGTGGAGCCACAAAGCGTAAAATTTCTAAGGTTGGCCTCGTGACCAAATCCGTAAAATAAGTTTCCATAATGATAATAAATTCCATATTCATCAAATAATGCATTTGAGAATCTAATTCTCATCAGCGAACATTTTTCTTCAGAAGCGTTGGGAAGATTTTCCCTTGGAAAAACGATTCTTTCTTTCGTGCCAATTTCAAGTCTTGTGTTCTCGCGTCCATTCTCTTATACATGTCACGGAATTACTGGGTGTAACATTCTTCCCCGAAACATTCGTCCCGAATTATCACGGCCGACCGGGCATGCGGCTGGTGCCCTACGTGGGCACCGCTTACCGATATCGTCGAGAGAATAGTAGCGGAACATCATATACCTCAAAAGAAATAAATACTTGAGGCTAGCGATAAGGCCACCTTCAAAAGTATACATAACCCAGCGATTACTGCTTTATTATTTTCTTCTGACCCGATCCACGAGGCGACTACATCATAAGAATAACAAGCTGTGGCGAGGCCCCACCATACCTGAATGTCTGACAATTGCAATACGGATCTGGACGAGATAAGCCTCGGTAATGGAGCTTCTCGTGGTGACAATGATCCTAAGAGTGAGGATCGGCAAGCGCGTATAACTACACTGCGTATGCGCGGCCCGAGAGTCGATGCAACAAGTACCAGTATGTGGCTGAAAGTATTGTAATGAAATCAAAATAGTCTAAAATAAAGGGAGACATGTATGAAAACCACATTAACGAATACCTACGCCTTACTAACAATGGCGGTGGACGAGAATAAACTTTGCGGTTTTAAAGCGAGAGCTCATGATTAACCTAGAGCCGTCGCGGTGGTATCGTTCTGTGATCTACTCCCAGGACTATTTCACCCGCGTAGGCGTATGGACGCGCGTGAGGTAATTTCTCGCATGCATCGTATCCTCCTACATAGTCGTATGGACCGCGTGAGGGTAATCTCACCTCGCATAGGGTGGTCCGCCCGCGTAGGACTATTTCACGCGTAAGCCTACGGACTCGCGTGAGGTATTATCGCGTCATGGGTAGCAAATCTAAGGAATATGCAAATGCCACAAACAGGGAATGACCAGTAATGAACAATATATCACTTTCACAACCTTATCATACATAACATAAGCACCATTATCATACATATATAAGCACACTGACTTATCATAATTATCGTAAGCAAGTTAAGACATCCCAACTTCTTGTGCCTTAATTATCATGCACTCTCATTTTATTTAACTTAAGACCCTAACGTGTTATTAGAAATCCGAATTTAACCCAAAGTACTACATACTTCTATTCTTTAAAATGACTCTTTTCATATAAAACTCCAGATACTAATACCGTAGTATCAAGTCATATCTACTTTTCAAGACAAGTCCTGATACCTTTTAGAAATACATTTATAGGCACAAATCAAGTGACTTCTTTCTTTAAAACTTTAAGCAATTGATGCCTTCAAATCAATTTGTCTTTCTTCATTTCAAGTCATTTATCCTTAATTACATCACTAGAGTAAACCATTCTTTCATCTTTCCATAAAGCTATTATAACTTGACTTTCCATAAAGCCGTTATACTAACTTTATGCTTTAGACATACATTCTTCTTTATAACCAAGAGATTTAACTTTCCAAAGCCAAGTATCCTATACTTTCAAAATACTTGAAGTCTCTTATCTTTAGAAACTAAGATATCCTTAATCTTTAAAACAAGTGAGTTAATTCCTAACTCAACCAGCTGGACATTCTTAAAACAAGTCAAGGATATCAAATGAAACTAGATTCATCAAAATCTGTCGTCTCACCGTTACTATATATTTAGCAACTACTCATGCTCAAGAGATAGGAAAGTTCCACATACCTCTTCGTTTCAATCCACTTGCTAAGTCGATATCACGTCGTAGTATGTCGGCTATAATGACCATAATACGTGCATTAAGCTTTACAAACGTAGAATATTCTAAGTGTAAATTCACCAAATTCTACGGAAAATCGGAATGACACCTTCCTTTGTTTTTCGTGCTTTCCACCTTTTCAAGGCGATTCAATAACCAAACATGCCATTTAAGGCTCAACAATGTGAATTAACAATGAGGATTACACGCCTTAATAGGGCGTGTGAAATTCTGCCACAAATTGATATCAAACTAATCAAAAGGAAATGTCATTCCACGACCAATAGGTGCTACAACATATCATCCTTTCAATTCCTTTTTCAGCTTGAGTTGTCTAGTATAACATGTTATAAAGCGCGATCTATTATAACCTACAATCTTGAAGATAACATGTAATGATTCTAATTATCGACGGTGTATTTGATTTTCAAATGGCTAAGAAGGTCATTTTGGTTTAGGCTTCCAATATCACGCCATAACATCAATATTACGATACAATATACTTCCGTACTGAAGTTAAAAATGTAAGACTCACGACAATATGTAATCTTATAACTTGCTTAAGAGAATAAGATTGTACCTTGATTTGAGCCTTAATCCCGACTTGAGTCCAAAGTGGCTCCACTGAAACTTAGCACT